>CM066033.1:1115257416-1116457416 GCA_033557465.1 Ichthyophis bannanicus | reverse complement strand
GTCAAGGCCTTCCTCCCAAGGGAAAGGGCACTTTGCCTCGTACAGCTGGCAGGAGAAGTGCAGAGGCACCGGTTGCTTCTGCCTCACCTCCTTCTCTGCCTACTGGGCCATATGACCTCAACGGTCCACGTCACGCCCATAGCCTGCTTGCATATGCGAGCAATGCAGTGGTGCCTCTGCTCCTAGTGGACTCAGGCCACAGGCAGGTTGTGGGACAGGGTCAGGGTCACCCACCAACTGGCAGACTCCCTCAACTGGTGGCAGTCCCTATGCCACCTCCGAGCAGGGATGCCATTCCAGGTTGGGGACACCTCCCTCTTTGTTGGGGGGCGCACTGTGGAGTGCTCCGCACTCAAGGCAGCTGGTCACAGGAGGAGTTACTCTTACAGATCAACCTCCTGAAACTCAGAACCTTCTTCCTGTGCAACCGTCCTATTCTGATCCAGATGGACAACCAGGTCACCGTGTTTTATGTAAACAAACTGGGGCACAGGTTCATACTCCCTATGCCAAGAGGTGGTGGCTCTCCTCTCCTTCGCAGTATACCTAACAGGTCAGGACAATTGCTTAGTGGACAAACTCAGCAGAATCCTACATCCACGTGAATGGCGTCTGAACCCCAGGGTGACACAAAGACTCTTCCGCCTCTGGGGCAGGCCCGTGATGGATCTGTTCACCTCCCCGGACAACACACAGTTGTCCCGCTTTTACTTACGCCAGCCACATCCGGGGAAAGTGGCGGAGGATGCCTTCCTTATCCCATGGTTCAAGAGCCTCCTCTATGCCTTCCCAATGACTCCTCTAGTGGCCAAGACCCTCCTCAAGGTCCAGAGCGAGCAGGCATCAGTGATTCTGATCGCCCTCAGGTGGGCCCAGCAATCCTGGTTCCCTCTGCTGCTCTCGTTGTCGTTAATGCTGGGTCAGGATCCAGACCTCCTGTCCCAGGAGGAGGGCTCCCTCCTGTACCCCAACATGGGGTCACTAACATTGACGGCGTGGCCGCTGAAAGGGTAGTATTGGCTCCTTTCAGTCTCCCAGGGGAAGTTGAGGAGATCCTGCTGGCCTCCCGAAAACCCTCTACCAGATGAGCGTATGCCTTCAAATGTAGAAGATTCTCCATCTGGCGTGCAGAAAAAGAAGAGAACCTTTTCTCCTGCCAGGTGCAACTAGTGCTACAGTTGCATGCTGGCCTGAAGTCTAACTCATTGAGGATACACCTGAGCATCATAGCTGCTCACCATCACTCTATAGAGGGGAAATCCCTCTCAAATCAGCCCTTGGTCTCCAGGTTCCTCTGGGACCTCTTGCTATTGAAGCCCCCTCTCTGTCCTCCTGTGGCAAAATGGAACCTTAATGTGGTGCTCTCCCAACTCACCAGACCACCGTTCAAACCCCTGGCCACCTGCCATTTGCGATACCTATCCTGGAAAGTGGTTTTTCTTGTTGCCATCACATCCACTTGGAGAGTGAGCGAACTCGATGCCTTGCTGGTGGATCCGTCATATACAAGGTTCAGTAAAATAAGGTAGTGCTCCACATACATGCCATATTCTTCCCCAAGGTAGTATCTCCCTTTCACCTCAACCAGGAGGTGGTCCTTTCCACCTTTTTCCCACAGCCCCACGCGGGTTGGGAGGAACTCATATTGCATACACTAGACTATAAGCGGGCCCTGTCCTTCTACCTGCAGCGGACTCAGGCCTATCACAAAGCTCCTTAGCTCTTTGTGTCATATGATCCCAGTAGACTGGGGCTCCAAGTTATGAAGCAAACTCTGTCCACTTGGGTAGCGGACTGCATTGCCCTCACCTATGAGCGAGTGGGCCTCTCTCTTGAGCACCAGATCACTGCACATTGTGTGCGGGCTATGGCTACATTAGTGGCCAATCTTCGCTCAGTGCCAGTGACGGAAATCTGCAAGGCCACCTCATGGTCTTCGATTCATATGTTTGTAGCTCATTACTGCCTGGAGAGCGAGTCCTGCAGGGACAGTGCCATTGGGCAAGCAGTACTCTGTAATATTTTCGGGGTGTAGGCAACTTCTGCCCTCCAACCCTTCTGTGTTCAGGCTACCGGAGTGAGGTTGTCGCTGCATGTGTGGGTCTTGCAGTCTCTCTATCGGGACTCACCTTCTGCAACTTATGGCTATCCGATGGGCTGACGGTAATGCTGTCGTGGTTCGGTCCTGGAGATAGGGAGTCCCATATGTGAGGACTGACTTCCTGCTTGTCCTGGAGAAAGCGTAGTTTCTCACCTATAACAGGTGAATGCCAGGGACAGCAGGAATCAGTCCTCACAATCCCTCCCTCCTCCCCTTATAGTTGCCTCCCTACATTGTTTTAATTCCTTTTTCGCTATGTCATCTGACTGAGCAAGATGGGCGGGGAGAGGACTATGCATGCATGGTAGCATTCCCAAAGGCTTTCTGTGAAAGCTGGGGAAATACTCTGTGCAGGCTCCATTGGCGCCGATATCACCCATATGTGAGGAGTGATTCCTGCTGTCCCTGGAGAACCCCTGTTACAGGTTTTTTAATCTACTAGTTTATTAGGTCTTTATAAAATAAGCCTAAATTAGGCTCCTTTTTGCAGCTTTGACATATAAAATATCAAACCTGGTCTGACCTAGTATGAAAGTTCTTGAACAAGCAGCAGTACCAATATTTCTTTTCAGTTTAAATTGACGTTTCTTAATTCTTTTGTATGAGTGATGACCCAACTTCTCTCAATACCTACCCACAATGCATGCATGACTGAGCTAAAACACAGCCACTGCTGGGTTTCCAGAGATGGTGAGGTATTAGACCACATGTTTGAAAATTATTTTTTTATGGACTCATTCTTTAATAAGGAATTTTAAAATATTTTTAGCAATAAAGGTTTGAGTATATGATTTTAAGTTGCCATGTACATGAATTTCCATATTGCTCTGTAACATTCTGTATGAGACCCGACTAGCCATGATATTGGTTGCAAAAACAAAGACTTTTAAAAATCTTTTGATAGTTTACTTTCTTGTTTTTTGACTCAACAGTACTTTTAGGGCATATAATATTTCTATTGTGTAAACAAATCTGTTACCTTTATTTTCAGATCTAATCAACTTCACGGTTTCTCCTGAGACATATGTTGAAGGGGATAATTTGATGCTGAAGTGTGAAACAGAAGTTAACTCAGTCAATATTACTTGGCTTAAGGATTCTACTCGTATTGTTGGGAACAATACCAACTATACTATATATCCTTCAATAATTCAGAATGGAATTTCGGTGTCTTATCTGAAAATAGCTCACGTCACTCCCTTTGATCAAGGTATCTTTACTTTCATTATAATACAATTAAACTTTACTAGGATTTTGAGAGTCACTGGTGAAGAATTCAGAATAACTCATTTCCATCCATGAAAAAATGTAAATATAGGGGCACATTCTGATCAGCAAATAGCGCCTGTGTACGTGCGGGCCAGACGGGCAACCAGTAAACAGCCCCCGAGGTGTATTCTGCAGCCTAGGTACCCTGCATGTACACAGCATTTGTGTGGGGAGTGCTGTATGTGGGCAGGAAGGGACAGAGAGGTGGCAGAGTGAGGGAGTGGCCAAGTGCCGGGAGTACACAGAGTATGCAGGCACGGCCTATGTTCGTTCCCCGGTGAGCCCATGGACATCCAGCCTATTCCACCCCAATGGTGGTAAAGGTCCTGGGGAAATCTCACTTTCGCAGCCTCCTGCACCCCATGGCGCTGGCCTAGCCGAGCACCTGCAGCCACGATTCGGGCCATAGGGGTCTGCCACCTGGACAGGGGTCTGCTGAGGCCGATGAGGGGCATGGCATTCTGAGCCTCCAGGTAGCTCATTTCCATGGTGGAGGATGCCACTACTCCCTCGTCCCAGCAGTGGTGTTCTGGCATGGGGACAGATAGGTTCCAGTACATCCATCTCCTCGGCATACAGGGAGCGCCAGGACGTCTATCTCCCCAATTCCGCCATCGCGGGTATGTCTAGACCCCACAGCGGTGGAATCGGGTCTATCTCAGATTCGTCTAGGATTTGGGCAGGTATGCAGCCAGGAGTACAGGGTACAGAATCGGCCTCATAGTGTAGGACAGTGGAAAGGATAACACAGTCTCGTGAATAACATTCAAAAAACAACTCCACTAATTAACCTATTAGTAGCATTAGTAACTTTGCACTAAAAAAAGCTTACAGTACTGTAACGACAGGGGAGCACAGACCTCAGAAAGATCCCCAGATATTCATTGAAAACTTCAAAACCGGAAAACCGGATTTCAGTAATTCACAGGGGAAATTTTACACCAACGGTCTGTTACCAGCCCCCACCGTCCGTCAATCAGTACTGAAAAGCTTATCTCACAACATACTGATGGGAATAACTAGAAGCTGCTTTAACAGATACCACTCTAAACCTTCACACACATAATACTACTGAATACAGCAAAACAGCCTATCTAGAGACCCTCAACAAGGAGCATGTTATATACTATGTATCCTTATGTAACTATTTAACAAGTTCTCAAAGCCTTCAAAAGCAAACAGATGATGTACTATATATCCACATGTAACTGTTGCTCAGAACAAACGAGAGCTCATAGAGAACAAAAACCTATCAGGAAAACAACTGCGTGCGGAGGTGATGAAGACAAAGCTGAAGTAGCTCAAGCGGGACTATGATGATTTTACTACGGGATACGTCTATCCTTGGCATAATCCGAATCATCAGAAGACTCATCGGGTCCAGAAGAAGATCTGGCTTGATAGTTCATCAGAGGAGTCGGTCAGCTCTAAATCCTCTAAGGAGGGTTTTTTAGAGGAAGGCCGTCAGAAAAAGGAAAAGAAAAATGTTTGTTAAATAATATGAGTGCTGTGAGTTCCTCTCTGGTCGTTAATATTTCTGATGTGACCTTAACTGAAGGGGAGTCTGATTTGTTGTCAAAAGGTTTTTCTTTTGTTCCTAGGATTGTGTTTGACCCTTTTCAGTTTAGGATTGATTTTGAGAAATTTCTGCGTAAACTGCATTTGAAACACTTTTTTGGTTGTATGAAGGAGAGTGTGGTACGAGTGGAGAGTGCTGCTTCTATTGATTCCCCCTGCAGCGGGTTCCTCTTCCTTTTAAGTCCACATGGAATCCCCCTAGTCCCATGCATCCTAATTTAATTGCCTTTTGGGAGTTGGTGTTGCGTGATGTGGATAGGTTGGAGAGTCTGCCTATGTGCAAATCTAAGAATGTGTTATCCCCTCAGGAAAAATCTGCCTTAGAGAGTCTGACTACCCGGTTGGATGTTATTATTAAACGGGCAGATAAGGGGGGCGCAATTGTGGTTATGAATAGGCATGATTATTTAGAGGAAGCCTATCGCCAATTGTCTGATTCGGCTGTGTACTGTAAACTGGAAGAGGATCCTACTGTAGCTTTGCAATCGGAGATACAGGAGTTAACATCTCAAGCTTTAGAGAAACATCTGATTTCTAAGAAAGAAATGTCATTTTTGAATGTTAAATCACTGTCTGTACCTGTTTTTTATTTGCTTCCAAAAATTCATAAGGACTTGCGACATCCCCCGGGGAGACCTATTGTCTCAACGAGGGGATCAGTTTTAGAGCCCCTTTCCATGCTGTTAGACTCGTTTCTGCGTCCATTATTGAAGTTTATTCCCTCTTTCCTTTGGGATACGATGCATTTTTTGGATGTTTTGATGGCAGCTGATGTTTGGGTTAAAAATCCCTCCATCCTTTTAGTCACCCTAGATGTAAAAGCCTTATATACGAGTATCCCCCAAATGGCGGCAATGGAGGCGATTACGTTGGGACTTCAGCAGAGGGGTGATGTTGAGGGAGAGCTATTGGAGTTTCTGTTGCAATGTGCAGGGTTGGCTTTGGGTAGGAATTATTTTCAATTTAATGATGAAGTGTTCCAGCAGAAGATGGGTGTAGCTATGGGGGCGTCTTTTGCCCCCTCTGTCGCTAATCTTTATATGGGGTTTTATGAGAAGCGTTGGCTAGAGAATTCGCCGTATTCATCTCAGATTAAAATCTGGGGGCGGTACATTGACGATATTTTTATGCTTTGGGAGGGTACTGTGGAGTCTCTGATTGCGTTTCATAATTGGTTGAATGCTGTTGATTCGTCTATACAGTTTACGATTAATTTTGATGCTCATTCGATTGTGTTCTTAGACGTTCGTGTATGGAGACAGGAAGAGAACTGGGGTACTACGGTACATAGGAAAATAACAGACAGGAATACTTTTTTACATTTCTCCAGTGCTCACCCAAAGGGGCTAATTAGGGGTTTGCCTTTCTCGCAGTTTTTGCGTTATCGGCGTAATTGCTCCTCTAGGGAAGATTTTAAGGTTCAGGCATGTTTCTTGAAAAAGACCTTTATTCAGCGAGGTTATCCCGTAAAGGTGGTTGAACGGGCTTATAAGCGGGCGTTATATAATGATAGGGGTTGGTTGTTGGCCCCTAAAGAGAAGTCGCTGTATCAAGAGGATTGTGTGAACTTTATCTCTAAATATTCTCCCTTAAGTATGCAGATTCAGTGAATCTTGCGGTGGCATAGTAATGTACTACAACCTTTTCCTGGTTTAGAAGATAAGAGTGTTAGGTGTGTTTGGCAGCGTGATCGGAATTTTAAAGAGATCTTGAGCCCTTCCTGGCTTCCGATTGCTGAGCGGTCTGAACGCCGAGGGCGGCATGTCCATTGTGGTGAGTGTACGTGCTGTGCTGTTTGTTGGGAGACCGATCGTTTTGTTTATGCAGGTAAAGAATATTTTTTAAGATCTTTTACTTCCTGTAAATCTGATTATATTGTATATGGCATCCTCTGCCCCTGTCACCTCTTATATGTAGGTAAGACTATCCGTCCCCTGTTCATACGTTTGGGTGAACACCGTAGTAGGTTGCGTTGTAAGAGACGGGAGGCACCATTGGTTAGCCATTGTTTGGAGTTGGGGCATGTATTTACGGATTTGCAATGTTTTGGTATTGAGCGAGTGCTTCAGGGTTCTAGAGATTTGTCTCATGAGCAATTTCTGATACGTCGGGAGCAGCGGTGGATATTCATGCTCTGCACTGTGGCCCCGGGGGGATTGAATTTCACTATTGATTGGCAGGCTTGTATATGATTGCTGTTTTGTGGGGTGGGTTGATCTAACCGTTGAATGGGTATGTGTTTAGGTGTTGCTTCATTGGGCTATTTGGCGTTTTTTTCTGGCTATGACGGGGTTGTGACGTCAGATGCCAGATTTTGGGTATTTAGCCTGGACCTAGTTTGTAGGAAGGAAAGTCAGTTGAGACGTGCAAAGAGTGTGTGGTGTTCGTGTGGGCCAGGTGAGAACCCCCGGCTTTATTCTGTTCTGCTGCAGGAGTATGTATAGATTTGTAGCAGGTATATTTAGCACTTTTTTTATTGTTTTATCTATTTTATAGTCCACCCCCCTGAAGCAGCGTCTGCGAAACGCTAAGAGGGACATCTGACTGTGGCGTCGGGGTTGATATCGCACTGACCGTCTTGAAGCTGAGGATTGCTGTTTTTCCTGATGGGTTTTTGTTCTCTATGAGCCCTCTTTTGTTCTGAGCAACAGTTACATGTGGATATATAGTACATCATCTGTTTGCTTTTGAAGGCTTTGAGAACTTGTTAAATAGTTACATAAGGATACATAGTATATAACATGCTCCTTGTTGAGGGTCTCTAGATAGGCTGTTTTGCTGTATTCAGTAGTATTATGTGTGTGAAGGTTTAGAGTGGTATCTGTTAAAGCAGCTTCTAGTTATTCCCATCAGTATGTTGTGAGATAAGCTTTTCAGTACTGATTGACGGACGGTGGGGGCTGGTAACAGACCGTTGATGTAAAATTTCCCCTGTGAATTACTGAAATCCGGTTTTCCGGTTTTGGAGTTTTCAATGAATATCTGGGGATCTTTCTGAGGTCTGTGCTCCCCTGTCGTTACGGTACTGTAAGCTTTTTTTAGTGCAAAGTTACTAATGCTACTAATAGGATAATTAGTGGAGTTGTTTTTTGTTTCTTATGAAGTATCATAGTTAAACTCCGGTTAGGCCTAGTATTGTTTGTGAATAACATTGACAATGATACTCAGTTTTTCATAAGAATGCAAACCTTCTCCAAGCATAGAAGCATAAGATCCAAGGTAACCTGGGACCTATATGTGGTCTCTGATTCTTCAGCTATGGTAAAAGATCGGCACACAGGCCCCAAAAGAGTTTCCAATGCTCTACCTACAAAAAGGCTAAATTAGTAATTCCCTATGTTCTGCTGGCAGAAGTGATCAAACCGCTGGACTGGTCAGCTATCAGTCAACAGAAAACCTAATACAAACTGAGCTAAGAAATATGAGAGGGATTTTTAAAAGCTCATTGATGGAAGTAATAAAAGTACAAGAGCAGGGACAGCCTTATCTGGAAGAATTCCTAGTGCCTCACCAACAAAAGAAATAGGAAAATTCAACTCAGGATTGCCTTAGCCTTGCAAGGTTCTTAATGTCATGTTGGCAGACGTGAGTACGTTGAGGGCCAAGACAAATGAATGCCAATCGGGTTTCCTGTACTAGACGGTTAAAGCGCTTGAATATTATAAACTAGAAAAAAATTATTTGTACTCTGACGTGAAGAGAATGATTGCTTACTTTCATTTAAGAGAAAACTGAAGGCAGAATTGGATCAATTTTCAGCAGCAGTGGCAAATGGATTAATTTAACTGCTGGCTTTTAAGTTAATACATATATTCAACATTGCTACATGCATTATCAGTAGACTGAATATACATATTGTGCAGTCATTGCCGCTGCAGCTGTTTAGTCTAGGCCTGCTATTCAAAAAGCCTAAACTAAATATATAGGTTACCCAGAGGACTGCTGAACATCATGCTATCTAATTACTTTTTATGGCCCACCCCTCTCACTTCCCTTCCTCTGCCCATTGACTATATGGATAGTATTGGGCCATTTGAAGGAAAAATCCATGGATAAGAAATTTATGTGTTCACCTGTCCCTGATGAACATGTAGCTTTCTTTGAATATTGGCCTAAAGATGACTTTTTGGCTGTGGTCCAGCAGCACTATTTTTTTCAAGGTCTTATGGAATGTCTACAACAACCAGCATGCATGTGTAGCTCCTGTTCTGCAGTTGCTACTAGTGGCTTGGCAGACAAAGGGGAACACTGATCCAATGAGCCGTTTTTTCAGCTTTCTCTTGTGCTCATGGATTTTAATTTTCAAGTTTCTTTGGATGGGACCGGCATACAGAGGGAGGCCCTTGGCGTTTGACATTCTCACACTTCTTCCATTCTCAAACAAATGAGCCCAGGACAGATATTACGTTCTGAACCAAGGATTTAGTTAAACTTTAGGGTCAGAGCAATAATAGCAATGACAATTGGCAGAAATAACAAACAAGATCTGTTACAAGCAGTTAACTCCTGCTAAGAGGGTAAGTTTGAATGTACAGTATGCTCTCTTCTTTTTAAAAAACAAGAAACATAGCTATGCAAGTGATAACATCTTAAAACTATTGAGGGCTTCTGTAGAAAAAGAAAGAGGAGATTCAGAAAGGAGGTTGATGCAGAGAATGAAGAAGAGGGTCTGAAAGGGAGTCCCAGAAGGCAGGTTGATAGAGAGAGAGAAAAAGGGTGTCTGAAAAGGAGTAGCAGAAGGAAGGTGCTAGAAGAGCAAGAACCATCAGAAGGGGTAACAAGTAATGTTCCCGCTAAGCAGCTGCGTGAGAGTCCACTGCCAGTAGGATGTAGTGCAATGCAATCACACATAGGATCCCAAGGGATTGGCAAATAAAGCTTCTAAAATAGGCTCTTTAATATTTCAGAAAAGAGTACTACACCTGTAGGAGAGCTACACTGCTTTTATAGTCTCAGTTGTTAAGTAAACAGTTATTTTTTGTTTGGTGAATTATTTTTTGCAAAAACAAACTGCTGTTTTAAGTTACAGTCCTAATGGAGGGACTATAGAAGATGCTGTGTTAATTTGTTCTATTTTGTTTAATTTACAGGTACATATACATGCAGACTGACACAAAGTGGCATAATATATGATAAATCATATAATATTTCAGTTCAGCCAATGACATTTAATAAGTCAATGGATGTTGATATTTTGTGCAATGGTATTGATGTTAAAATGCTGAAATGTTGCAGCGAAGTTGGAGATATTCATTCTTTTAATGCCAACTGGATATTATTTTCTGGACCATCAAAAGTTTTAGGTAAGAAACAAATATGCTTGAAAGACATAATTTTATAAAAAGCCATGTTAAGTAACATGCCATCAACCTCTCGTAAGTTTATAATTTATTAACACTTGATATAGCTACTCTTGCTCATACATTTTCAGTCATCTATGTATGTGGATGGGCCTTTAAGTGCATATTTTAGCTAGTCACTATTTTGTAACTACGCACTTCAGGCCAATGGCACGTAGTTTCAGTATGGACGAGCACAGGGGAGGAGCTTGACTGAAACATGGGCAGAGTGCAAATATGCATGCATAAGTTATAAAATACTACAACTTAAAATTTCACAAACCTCCTAAATTTAGGCACATAAAAAGTGGGTGGCAACAAGGGCAGATTCATGGCAGGGGATCAAAGTTAGGAGCCTAGCACTAATTTTCAGCAACAGACTCATAAATTAGGCTCCCAAATGAATGCCAGGCCTAAATTTCAGAGCACAAATTTTAAGCTTCTAAATTAGGGTGAATTTTTAGCTGAAAACATAAGGGGTAATTTTAAAAGTACTGTTTGTCATTTGGACATCTGAAAACGGGCATTCAAACGTGCAAATCACAAAGATTCCCCAAGGCCATTTTAGAAAGCCATGTAAATACATGCTCACAGTGTGATCACGTCCATGTCACATGGGGGCGTGGTGGAGGCGTGGCCTGGGTGATCCTACAGAGATTCACATTGCAGCACAATTTCAGAAATCCCTGTGCACGTCTGGCCCTGCTCCTGACTATGAATAAGTTGCAGAAAAGTGCTCATTTCATGGCAGCAACACTTACGGGGGGAGAGTGAAATGTGCTCTCTTCACCACAATACTTTTTGCCAGGTAACTTAACAGCCCTTTCATTTTCACTCCCCCTGCGCCGCACATCTGCACATCTAAAATGGCAAGCTGCGACATGTGGTGGTATCATAGCATAGACGCCTCCATTTTGAAATACCTCAGTTGCATGTCTATGTAATTGTTTCTGTAGCTATGCATTTCAGGGGCATCCACATTTCTAAAGCAGCCTGCAAACGTGTATGCCATTTGTATGGGCCCGTCTCCAGAGCCAGATACAGGGACATGCATCATTGAGGGCGCAGACAGAGTGATTTCAGACTGCACTTACATGTGCCTTCCTTTACTGCCACCACTCCCTCGGTATTTCGGATGTTGTGACCTGGATGCCTCAAATGCTTCCTAGACGCCCCTTCTAAAATGCTGCTTTTAGGCTCCTAAGTATGGATAAATAGAAAGGGCAAATTTAGGAGCCTAACTTTAGGGCTCAGCTTTTTTAGAATATTGAGCCCACATTACTAAAAAATGGACAGCGATTTTAAATTAGCTTTACCTACTCATTTACATGGCATTCATTTATTTAACAGTTTTATCATTTCAGTCAAACTTGGTAATTGTGCATTAAACAGGGACATTGATAACTTGGAGTTTTCTGAGGCAATGGAGGATTAAGTGACTTGCCCAACGGCATGCTAGTGGAAATCGAACTGTGGTCTCTTGATGCCCAAGCCAGTGCTCTAACCATTAGCCTACTCCTCCACTCCATTTATTTAGTCTAGGATTTTAACAATGGAAAGAATGGAGGCTTTGCTCTTCTTCAATGCGGTTTTATAAGAAGTGGCCTAGATTATAAATGGCAGATAAGCACATATGTTGGTCCTATTTTATAAAGGCAATATATACATCTATGTGCCCGCACAACCTGCGCCTATGCAATCTCTGTGATCTGCCGGTGTCCTCTCCTGGGGAGGGGGCATTGTGGGGCATGTTGCATGCCTTTGGTAGTCTGTGGTCATGGCATTTGCAGACATCTTCATGTGCCACATCTTGTGCATCCTTGCACCCATGCCATGTGTAACCCCTGCCCAGCTGGTCCCCCTCAGTGGTGGTGCGTGTGCGTAGGTATGCATTAGGTGTGTGTGGGGGCTGCTCTTTGGCAAACTGCACATGTGCCCATGGAAGTGCCCTCATATTTGAAGCATCAGGGTTGGGTACCCTAGGCACATCTGCTGCCTTGTGCCCCTTCCCTTGTGACAATTTTGGTACTCTCAATGATTGTGGCCATTTGGGCCCCATCCCTGTAAACCCTATCCTATCTGTGGGCTGCATAGCACATATTCCTTTGCCACTGCTGCTTGCTTGGTTTGTGTGTGTGCCCACTCTCCCTTCCAGGCGCCGTCTCTGCTTCTGGATGCCCGCATGTGCGTAGTTGCACAGATCTTTTGCATTGCTTTGATTGCCACTGCTGTTTACAGACCCTCAGAGGATGATGCTCTGGGTGATTTCCCCATCTTGTCTAATGTTTGGACCAGCCCTGCCTATTTCACTTCCCTGCCTGTACAGTGGGAATCTGTCAGCAGCTAGATGTCCCACTGTGAGATGTGCCTATGGGTGTACAATAGTTGAATCAACTGGCTAGAGACACATGGATGCTCTCTCAGACCCTCCTTGCTGGAGCTTATGGTGGCCAGCGCCATCCTTGTGAGTAAAGACCTCCTCATTCAGTATGGCCAGTGTGCACAGTATGAGGGTCTATGCCCTCAAGACATTTTGCTGGTGTGTGGCTCTCATCCTGGGTTCCATCATGCACATGTGAAAATCTCCATGCTTTAAAAAAAAAAACATTTATAGTACATTTGGGGACAGGGATGTGCTGATCTTAGAAGGCCCATGCATATGCAAGGTGCCTTTTCTAAAATCGCCATTGATTTGCACCTCCTAATTGGCCTTTTTTTAAAAGTACATTTATATAAATTCAGCATGCACTAAAAATTACTTATTAAAATAAGTGTGAAACTAACCAAATATTCACCTAAAAATTGGAGAAAACTCAAGAAAGAAAGAAAACTAACCACATTTTCCTGCCTCTGCACATTCTTAGAAATTTCTGAATGACTGAATTCTAAAACACTGAAGCTGAGCTACTCTCCGTGAACAAGCCCTATATAGATAAACAAGTCTCCTAGATTTTACTGGAAGCAGAAATTCTTTTTGTTACGAATTCAATATGCCTGTACAGATTTCCAACATAGTAAACACATACTTTTTCCACTTTCTACAGATTTGGAACTGGAATTCTTATTTACCTTTTGTTGATATGACTTATTTATTTAGCTGGATTTCTATACTGCTTTATCCTAAAATCAAAGCAGTTTACAATGAACTCAAGAGTTTACAAAAAAACAGGGGAAAGGAGCATGCAGGGAATATTTCAATTTAACTTATATACAAAGGTTATGTACATGAACATAATAGGGGGTATAAGGAGAGGGGGTAACAGGGATAGGGATAATGTTGGGAATCAGGTAATGTCACCAATGTGTTCAATGTAGAGGGTTGATTTCCGCTTTTTCTTGAAGTCCTTGTTGTCGGTGATGGCTCTGAGGTGGTCAGGGAGAGAATTCCAAAGGGAAGGGGTGGCTAATGAAATAGATGTTGCTTGTTTGGCTTTTGTATAGTCTTTAGGGGTGGTGATGGTATGACTGGTGGTTCGTCATTTGGGTCTGTTGCTTGATTCCGTGGTGATGAGGATTTTCAAAATGTCAGCAGAGGTGTATTGTATGATTTTGAAGATATTTAGAACAGCCTTGTACTTGATGCGGGAGATGATGGGGTGCCAGTGGAGTTGGTTCAGGAGGGGGATGATGTAGTCTTGTTTAAATGAGTCGGTTATGATGCAAGCTGCGGTATTCTGCACCAGTTGCAAAGGGCAGAGTGCTTGTTTGCGTAATCTGAGGTAGATAGGGTTACAGTAGTCAATAATTGGTGTGATAATCGTCTGGAAAACAGTGCAGAAGTGGTCATAGTTGAGCAATGGTTTGAGTCTTCTGAGGATATGCATTTTATGGTAGGCTGAATTGGCTGTTTTGTGGATATGGGAGTATAGGTTTAAACTACTGTCCAGAGGTATTTTACCTCGGGTTTAATGGGTATAGTGATGTTATTCATCTGGATTGAATGGGGTGGGGGGAGAAACTTGCATTGCGGGTAACAAGGAGAGCTTAAGTCTTGCTGTAGTTGATGTTTAGGTTGTTTTTAGTTAACCAGTTTGTGATGTCTTCAGGCAGGTAGTTATCGCTGAGTAGTTTGGGTTGTCGAGGTTTATAGAGAGTAGATCATAATGTCATCCACATATAGATTGTAGTGGATTTTGTGTTTTTTGATGATATCACAGATGGGTTGAAGGTAAATACTGAATAGGAATGCAGACAGTGAAGATCCTTACGGGACGCCTTGAGTTGCTAGGAATGGTGATGAGGTATTATTTCCACATTTCATTAGTAGTTGTCTATTACTGAGGTAGGAGTGGAAGCATTTGATTGTATTTCCCTGAAGTTCTTTAGTCTGCTCAGTAGGATGTTGTGTGATACTGTGTCTAAAGCTGAGGATATGTCTTTGCAGATTAGGAGAAATCCGGTCTTTACATTGTCTATACCTCTTATAAGGTTGTCGAACAAGTATATAAGGAATATTTCAACACAATGGTTTGGTCGAAAGCCATGCTGGTGGGGGTCCAGTGGGGCATGTGAGTCAAGGTGGTCTTGTAGTTCAATTTGTGCTACTTTTCTATGACCTTAGTGAGGAAGGGGAGTGAAGATATGGGGCAATATGCAGCTGGGTCATTTTTACTTAGGGTTGTCTTCTTAGGTATTGGACGAATGGAGGCAATTATGAGTGCGTTGGGCATGTAACCTTGGGATAGGGATAAGCATACTATGGTGTGGATGAATGGGCAGAGATCATCTTTTGCTGTTTTTTATCCATGTTACTGGACAGGGGTCAGATGAGGCGGTGCTAGCATTCAATGCTGAGATGGTTTGTGATATCTGGTTGATGGACAGGATGCTGAATTGGTCCCAGGTTTGACTGATTTGTGGGGGTTTGGTGTAGTTGTTAAAGGTGCTTGTTTGAGGAGAAGATTTGTTCTTTGTTTGGAGGAAGTTTGCGAATGTTTGTGTGTGTATCATTGGCAGTGTACTGTTGTGGATCGGGAACTGGTTAAAAGATAGAAAGCAGAGGGTAGGGCTAAATGGCCAATTTTTCCAATGGAAAAGGGTGAATAGTGGAGTACCCCAGGGATCTGTACTGGGTCCGCTACTTTTTGACATATTCATAAATGACCTGGAAAAGGGAATAACTAGTGCGGTTATCAAATTTGCAGACGACACAAAACTGTTTAAAGTTGTTAAAACCCCAGAGGACTGTGCAAAACTGCAGGAGGATCTGGATAAATTGGAAGACTGGGCATCCAAATGGCAGGTGAAATTCAATGTGGACAAGTGCAAAGTTATGCATCTAGGGAAGAACAACCCAAACTATAATTACACTATGCAAGGTTCCACATTGGGAACCACCACCCAGGAAAAAGATTTAGGAGTCATCGTGGATAACATGTTAAAACCCTCCGCCCAGTGTGCAGCGGCAGCCAAGAAAGCAAATAAAATACTAGGTATCATAAGGAAAGGAATGGAAAATAAAACAAAGGATATTATAATGCCTCTGTATCGTTCCATGGTACGACCGCACCTTGAATATTGTGTGCAATTCTGGTCGCCGTATCTTAAAAAGGATATAGTGTTATTAGAAAAGGTACAGAAAAGAGCCACCAAAATGGTAAAAGGGATGGAAGGCTACTCCTATGAAGAAAGGCTACAAAGGTTGGGGCTCTTCAGCCTGGAAAAGAGGCGGCTGAGGGGAGATATGATAGAGGTCTTTAAATTAATGAATGGAGTGGAACGGGTAAACGTAGATCGATTGTTTACATTATCAGAATATAGAAAGACTAGAGGACATGTAATGAAGCTACAAGGTGATCTATTTAAGACAAATAAGAGAAAATATTTTTTCACTCAACGTGTAATCAAACTCTGGAATTTGTTGCCAGAGGATGTGGTAAAGGCTGTTAGTGTAGCTGGGTTTAAAAAAGGTTTGGACAAGTTCCTGGAGGAAAGGTCCATAAACCATTATTAAAAAGGGACCCAGGATATCAATGCTTGACACAATGCAAGCATTGTGGGACCTGTGTCTCTTGTGGATACTGCTAGGTATGTATGACCTAGATTCGCCACTGTTGGAAACAGGATACTGGGCTTGATGGACCTTGGTCTGATCCAGTATGGCATATCTTATGTTCTTATGAGGTTGGGTTCTTTAGTGAGAGTCTGGACTATTTGAAATAGTTCTCGGGGTTTGTTGAGAGATTTAAGTATAATGTTTGTATGGTATTCCTGTTTGCTTTGGTGGATGAGGTTGTTGTTGTTTCTGATTGTAGAAAATTTTGGTACCTTGGGATCTGGATTTCCTCCAGCATCTTTTGAGTCTTCTTAACAATTTCTTTGCTCTTCTTATGTCTTCCATTTACCAGGGAGCTGATCTAGTAATTCTGTGTGGGGGTTTGGAGCTTTTGATATCTATGAGTCTTGCTGCAGCTGAGATGGTTGCGTTACAGTTCGCAAGCTCTTCAAGGTCTTAGTTTAGGCATTGGAGGGTTTCTTTGAGGAATTATTCCTTGTTTTAGTTTTTGAATCTTCTTCCAGGACTAGGTTGTGCAGGATGTGGGTTCTTGTACTAAATATGAAGAGATAATTGTATCATATGATGATCTGAACATGGTACTGGGGTTATTGTAGGTGTTGAAATGTTGCTGCGGTGGAAGAGTTGATTGGGTACAAAGATGAGGTCTGGAGGTGAGCCAAGTCTGTGTGTGGGAGCAGTTATGAGTTGTGTGTATTGTAGCGAGTCCATTGTTGCTGGAAATGTCTCTGCTTCTTTGATGGAGGTGGAGCCAAGGTTAAAATTGCCAAATAGTAGCAGGGGTTTGTGTGGGGTGTTGGTTGAACAGACTGATTCAAAAGTTGCAGAGAGCTCATCAGTGGAGACATTTGGTGCTCTATAGGTTAAGGAAATGGCCATTTGCATGTTCTGTATAATAGTTGAATTGCAATGTGCTGTACTTGAGGTAGCTAAGATTTTGAATTTTAGAGTACTTCTTGCCAGGATTAGAACACCTCCACCCCATTTGTGTGTGCATGGGCAGTTGAATGCAGAGTGTGTGGATGGCGTTAGTTGATTGAGCAAGACCTGTTCGGTGGGGGACAACCAGGCTTCAGTGATACATAAGATGTCAGTTTGTTGAGATTGTAGGTGGTCTGCTAAGATGCTGATTTTATTCCTAATGGATCTGGCATTGATTAATTCAATGTTTATTGGAGGGTGTGGTGACGTATGTATTTGTACTATGTGTAGTTGTTTCAAGGTGTTGGTTTGAATGTGAGTTAGGTGTTTTCTGTTATAGCGTTTGTTTGATGTCTGCCAGAGGGGGTTGTAGAGGTTCATTATTGGGTGGTAGTGATTTGGATATAGGGAATAGTTAGTGTGGAAACAATTGTTAGTGTGGGGATGAGTGACTATCATGTGTTTGAGGGAGAGGAGTAGCAAGAGTGTAGCTACGAGAAGATGGTGTGAGGTGGCCATGTTGAGTTTGAGTGGAAGGATGGTATTCATGTGGTTGGAAATTGTATTGAGCAGGATTGATCATAGCAGGAGGATGTGGGCGGCTGAAGAGTCATTCTAGAGAGCAGAATACGAGAATGTGAGAATTACCTTCCTTTGGGACCCAAGGGCTTTTCTTTTTTGGCTTGGCTCCAAACAGGTTTTGGAAGACGTGTTGGTAGGAGAGGTGCATGAATCGGTGATCCTTTGTCTGAACGTAGGTTGTACGAGGTTGTACGAGTATTTATTTATTTATTTATTTAACAGTTTTTATATACCGACTTTCTACAAATCAAGACGGTTTACAGGGAACATAACAACAGTATATTACAGTATACTGTTTCATTGGAAGCATGATTGGACTGTATCCGCCTCAGTGCCCTGCCTTAGGGCCATGCCAAAGGGACCTCTGGCGAGGCCCTTTAGGCACAGGCGCGCCCGATGGAGAGGAGATTTTAAAGTTTCCGCTGCAGTCTCTGATTGGTTCCTTAGGCCGGGGATCGGGAAGGAGAAAGTCTTCCTGCTCCCTTGCTGGATAGCCATTTCAGGGGCTAATGGTGTTCAGGCAGTGCAGGCTGCTTTGTTTCCATGCACCCGATGGAGAGGAGATTTTAAATTTCCCGCTGCAGTGCCTGATTGGTTCCTTAGGCCAGGCATCGGTGAGGAGACAGTTTTCCCACTCCCTCGCTTGATGGCCGATTCAGGTGCTGATGATGTTCCGGGGGTGCAGGCTGCTTTGTTTAATGGACTGCTTTAATCCATGCAGTAATAACTACACTATTGCACTATTGTAATGCCCTGTGTGCTGGGTTCACAAAATAATCAATAATCTAGATTTAAGCTCATTCAGAATACAGCTGTGTGGTTGCTATTACAGTTAGGGGCCAGGGCTCATATCTCTCCTGTATGAGAGAGTTTACACTGATTCCTTGTAGATTTGAGAGTACAATTTAAGCCCCTATCTCAGAATTTTCAATTATATATTCCAGGGAGTGCACTCTCTTCTTTTCCAGATGGGCTTCTTTGTGCCCTTTTGGCTAAGATTGCTAGTTTTTTGCAGGCTAGGTTGAAGACCTTTTCGTTCTTCAGTCCTATTTTGTGGGATGAAGTACCTAATGAGCTCTAAACCATGTGAGATTATTTGGATTTTAGGTAACAAGCTATGTATGATTTATATGAATGATTTAATGTTTTATAGATGCTGTAATTTCTAGTGTTTCTATTTGGTGTTGTGCATTTGGAATAGTTTGTTATTACTTATTAGGTCAAAATTTGGTGGTGATTTCTTTTTTAAACACTGGCTGCTTAACTATATGGATACGAGAGGTGGAGGAGGGCTGATAAGTCTCTGGCCTTGTAACAAAACAGAAAGTTACAGGCACATTTCAGTTCCAGAGATCCGAATGATCTCTCTGCAGTTTTGTTTTATTTGGTAAATCACATTCGTGTGTAAGATGCCATTTTAGAAAGGGTAAAATTTATGACATTGAAAGAGGATGGGGGTGTATCAGAGGCATGTTGGAGGCACGTCCTGGGTTGGACAAAAATCTACACTTGTATTCCCATTTCATGTGGAGGCCATTTCTGATCAGGGCACGTCCGGCCAGCTGGACGGCCCAGATCTGGCCCCGATTCTGCACCCACGGGAGCTAGCTGTTCCTGTGGGAAGAGAATCGGGGTTTAGGGCCTGGACGTCCCGGACATGCCCCGATTCAGGCCTGCTGCATGGCTATCCACCTCCCAGCTAGCCCAGCCACGGCTCACGCATGGAGCTGTGCTGCCGTGGTGTCCTGTCACCATGGCACCGAGACACCATGCAGGAGCCCCAATCAGCCACACAGTTTTTAAGTTCTTCCTTCCTGCCCGCCCAACCCCCAATCGAGCCTTCCAAGGCCAGGATTGGATTGCGGGGAACCCCCTGCCTTGTTCACCTCCTTGGGGGGGGGTCCTGACTCAATGGCCACCGAAGTCAGGGGGGGGACTTAGTGGAATAAGTCCCCGTCTAACTCCCTAAGCCCAGACGCACAGAGCCGTCACTGGAATAAGCCCTGTACCTCCAAAGTCAGGGTCCCGCCTCTGCTCCACCCAGACTCTTCCTCTGGCCCTCCGCCTTCCTCCCCCGTCCAGAGCTCCCCGCACATCTCTGCTATATGTGTGGGGAGCTTTGGATCTGGAATCGGCCCCTGGCATTTAGCAGGGCATATACATCCGAACCGGACATATATCCCTGCTAAACATGGCTCAGAATGACCCCTATAGCGTATACATGTGTAAGCCCAAAATTGTCCACATCCAGATTTACACCTGCTCCCTGGCACAAATAAGGATTTAAAGAGCTTTCCTCTTGCCATTTCTTTATTGAAAGGATTAAGGGGGATATCTCCTTTAATTCCCAAATATATTTTCTCTCTCTGAACGGAAATGGGGGCAAGAGAGAGTCTTCTGTACGTAACTAAGAGCATCCGCACATCTGTGTTATCACTTTGGTCCAGATGTGAGTGTAAGGGCTGACATCTGCATGTGCTCATTGTGAAATGCCATCACTTACATGTGTAAGTTGCCAGGTTTTCTCCATCACTTTTTCTCACATGTATTTTTCTGAAACAGCTAATCCCATTGCATATGAATGTGTAGCAGAGCTGTTTCTAAAATACTGTCAGAATTGAGCACATCCGGACCTCAACGTCTCAGTTCTGCACATCTAAATGTGCCTTCACATGGATAGCGCTGAAGTAATCAGAGTGATTTTCGCTGGCACTATCCATGTTGAGGCACATTCCAAATGGGATGTCCAAGTGCAGTCTGGGACGTCAAAGCCAGAACGTCTGAAAAGAAAGGCAGGGACATGCAAATTTAGGCACAGTTCCAGAAATGTGGAGGTGCCCAATATGCACGTGTATCAAATGTCTATATGGACATCCCCAGGAAACATACTCAGAGCTAAAATGTCTAACAGCATGATGGTTAGAATAGTGGCTTAAGAAGTGGGTGACTAGGGTTCAAATCCCAGTGTGGGACTTTGTAATCTAAAGCTAGTCTCTTCATCTTCTCTGGATTTTTAAAGATGAAAGCAAACATTTTCCTGATACCTATTTGCGCCTGGAGCAGGAATAAACATGCTGTTTCTGGGATCGAACAGGGACATATAAGTCAATTGCCCCTCCCCAGACATGCCTCCTCCACACCCCAGTGCCTACTTGAACGTCCTCATATTGGGGACATCTGTGAATGGCATATGTGGAATGGTTATGGACATCCATGTGCTTATCTGCAGACATCTAAACCACAACTAAACCTTTAGAATGATCCTCTTAGTGTCATTGAAAATCAGTGGCCAGGCAACTTATACATGTGGAGGCCAATTCTGATTGGGGTACATCCGGCCCCTCTGAATATCCAAAATCTGGACGGGCCAGATTTGCACCCGATTCCTCAATTGTGGGAGCTATATGTTCCTGCGGAAGCAGAAGCAGGTGCAACGGGCCTGGATGGGCAGGCTGTACCCCGGTTATGCTCTGCTGTATGACCAGCCCCCTCCCCGTACAAAAATCCGAGGCTCCTGCATGGAGCCTGGTGCATTGGCATCCCATCGCCAAGGCACTGAGCCGCCATGCACAAGCCGCGATCGCCCACACCACCCCAAAGGTCCTGTTCCCCGCCTTCTGACCCCCGATTGGGGCTTCTGAGGCCAAGATCAGAATATCGGGAACCTCCTGCCCTGCTCACCTCTGTCTGGGGTCCTGGCCTGGCTGGTCTCCGAAGTCGGGGGGGGGGGGCGGGAGGACTTATTCCACCTCTGAGGTGGATTAAGTCCCCTGTCTAGATCACCAATCCCGGACGTACAGGACCGTGACCGGAATGAGCCCTGTATGTCTGGTGTCAGGGTCACGCCTCTGGTCCACCCTCGCTCCTCCCCCAGTCTACCCCCTTCCGCATCCGTATTGAGCTCCCTGCATATCTCTGCAGTACGTGAGGGGAGCTCTGTAAGTGGCATCAGCACCCTGGCATTTAGCGGGGATATACATCCAACCCGGACATATATCACTGCTAAATGCGATTCAGAATGACCCCCTTAGAAGGTAATTTCATGAACTTCTAAGGAGTTAATGCATGATGGTATGTATGATTTTGAGGCTTATTTTATACCAAATAGCGGTTAAATGGTGTATCACATCTATCAAATTAGTCATGAGCATTTATGCCCATTCCTAGATTTCTCAGGAACTTGTGTACTGTTTTATAACTTACTTGCGTAAATTTGTGCTCCAGTCTTGCCCCTCCCAAACCCCACCCCTGTACATGCCCACAGAGAAAGCATGCATGATTGGTTTTACGCAATCCTTACAGAATAGCAATCCACTACATTGTGCGTTCATGTGCCCATTCACACGCATACCATATGTGCCTTGCAGCGCTATACAATGATAAGTAGTAGTAAAACCAGTACTGGATCAATCCTGTTGGGAGAATCGGAAACCCTAGAAGTAATACACTAGGGGTGGCGTTCTGACCTACCCACTTCTAAGATCTCCATCCCAGGGACCTTTCCATGCTTCTAAGTCTCATGCTTCTTGCTAACCCTGCTTTCTTACCTCATGCAGCTTAAACATGCTGCTGTGTTTATACAGAGTCACTGATGGGCATATACACCTCAATTCTAGTGGGTAAGGAACGACAGCAATAGATGGAAGCTGTAAAAGACAGAGAAGCAGTGAGCAGAGATAGACAGCAGTAAATGGCAGGAGAATCAGACAGCGACTGAGAACAATGAATGTAAGGACAAGGGACTAGAGACAATGGTGAACTGAAGCAGTAAAAGGCAGAGAGAGTTGTAGAATGGAAAAGTGTGGAGGGGACTGAAAATGATCAGTCGGAGGAGTGAGTGTCAAAAAGAGTGAAAGGGGAGCGAGACTAATATAGGAAGGAGTGAGAGTATCAAGTGGAAAGAGAGTGAGGCAACATTGCGTTAGCGATGCTGCTGACTTCAGTACACAATAATTCATTTATCCTCTTACAGAAAAGATGTGGCTATGTAAGCCATGTACTACAAGAGGAAACATCATTTTAGAAGCTCATCAGAGCTTGGGCATCATTTCAACAGAAACCCCTTTACCCTCTCTAATCAGAACTGATCGTATGTCCTTCATGCTTAAACAAACATTGCTTTTTCATTCTAGGAATCCCAGGTAACTCGTCAAGTTGTTTCACATATACACTTCGAGCAAACGAAGCGGATTGCCCAGCCAAGAGTTCTGGCGAAGAAATAACTTATAGTTGTGAAGTTAAGGTGGGAAATGATGTGAAAACCTCAAAAAAAATTAAAGTGAGATTTTACCGAAATGGTAAGTATTCCATTATACTTCGTTGTTTGATAAGTATTTAAATTTATGGGGATCAATATTCAATTTTTTTTTAAATGCTGGCTGCTGCACGTAAAAACCATCCAGTGCCACTATCCAAATAGTGACTGTCGCTGAATATCAAGATAATATGATCAGCACCAGAACTTATTTGGATAGCAGCAATGTTCAATTCGCTGTTCATATAGTTTATCTGGATAACTTAGGACAACCATTTTCCTGTCCTAAGTTATCCAGATGTTCTATGGATGGTGGACTGAATATTGCCACTATCCAAATAAGTCCCAGTGCTGACCACATTAACCAAATATTCAGTGATGGTCACTAAATAGGCAGGACCATGGCAGTATCCAGCTAGTGCTAGTAAATATATCTGGAAAGGCCGAACTAGCGGTACTTATCCAGATAGCAGGTACCACTAAATAGTGGATTGATAGTTTCTACTGTTGATACCCTAGCATTTTTATAAGCAATGAACGAAGAAATAGGAGACCGACAGGTTTTGATTACACCAAGAAAAATAATGTTGCCTTTATAGGAGATAATTTTATAACAGGGGCCTATGTCAAAGTTAAAAACAAGCACCTATTTAAGCACTGGTTCTAAAGGCAATATAGACCCTTATATGCCTTTATAAAATAGGTGCCCAGAACCAGCCTCGACTGTGTGCAAATCCTCTTGCACACACTTATCCCTACTCTGGAGATAACCTAAATGAGTGAGTATACTCCATGGAGTAATTTTATAAAGTCACGTTTGTGCATATGGGCAATACACATAGGTAAAGTAGCTCTTTTAAGATTACCTAAGGCATAAAAGTATGCACAATGGCATGAACGTGCATGGGCCTGATATTCAAAGGCATTTACATGGTTTACAGACCTGTAAACTGTGTAAATGCTGCTTAGCGGGATATTCAGCCGCACTGAATATCTATAGCTGCCACTGCTGCACATCCCATTGCTAACTGGTTAGCATCAGGATGTTCCAGGGGCGGCCGCCAGGCAGCAGTGATATTCAGCCATTGCCCGGTAATGGCTACACAGTAAAAGTAAGGCACAGCAAAGGCTGGCCTAACTTTTGCCGATGAAGCACACCGGTCAGTGATTCAATATCGCAACTTCCCAGTTAGCTTTTTGTCAATCTGGGCATTAGATCAGTTAGCCGCCACCACTGAATATCGAGCCCACATGCTTTTACTCTAGATATTTTCAGGAGAGTGATCGGGATGGAACATAGGTGGAGTTGCAAAGTACATGCATTGATTTTAAGATATGTTAGTCTATGCGCATACTCACATATTCTACATGATGATATTTATGCCTACTCTCAACGTAGCCATGATTACTATTGGATTTGTGCTAGTATTTTATAAAGATACATACGCACCTATATGTCTTTGTAAAATTGGGACAAAATAGGGGCCCTTCCTGCCCTCTAGATCTAGGCAACGTATTGTAAAATTATACTGTTTCTATGTACCCACATATTTTATATAATGCACATGTACATCACAATTCTGCTCCAGCTCTGCCCAAAGTACACCTCTGTCAGGGTGTTTGGTAGTGACATAAAACTACTGTGTTTGTTGTGTTAATAGTTCTGGTTAGAAGCCAATGGAAAGCATTCACCTGGGCTGGGCAGATAATTTATGCTGGGGAGCATACAAAAAAACTGAAGAGGTAACTGCAGTACCATTACAAATATATCCTGGTTTAAAGTGTTCCCATAGGGTTGTATGTGGGCTGGGACTGTTACTGACCAGGGGATCAGGGGAAAGCAACCTACTGATTAGAATAATGTTGAGGCTATAGTCTGGGCTATGTGAAGACCACAAGCTATTTCAATTCTCTTATATAACATGCTATTCTGCATCAGTGCAGTTTACATTGAACAGGGCATTATAACTTGGAGGTAACTATTTTACAGGGAACATGGGCTATGGAGGGTTAAGTGGCTTGCCCAAGACCACAAGGAGCACCTGTGGGACTAGAAACCCCAGTCCTTCCAGCCCAAGGTTGCTGTCCTCTAGTAGGATTTGAATCCCCCACCTTCTGGCCTGAAACACCTTGCTCCAACCACTAGGCCACTCCTCCACTCCTTCAATGAGCAAAGTTGCATGTTCTGATAGTAAACCTAAGACCTCCTTTGGATTTTAGAGCTAAAATATTAGGGGGGTTTTCAGCACAAATAATGCAGTTAGCTGACCTGCTAATTGCTGTAATCGCTGTCACTGGGTTATTCAGCGACACTGATGCAGTTAGTGCCACTGAACATCTGCGGTGCCATTACTGAACACCCCGATGCTAGCCAGTCAGCATCAGGACATTCTGGGGGCAGAACAGAAGCAAATGTTAAGCACCTGAAAGGGTGAGCTAACATTCGCCACAGAAGCTAACCAGGCAATGGCTGAATATCGTCACTGCTCGTTTAGCTTCTCAGCTATCCAGCTGGCCCAGATTTTCAATGTCCGTGGCCGTTAAAAAAAAAATTGCTCACCACCGGAGTTGAATATTGTTTTAGTAATTCTTATGCATATAGCCCACAATTATGAAAATTGAGACTCTCGTGTGATCTGCGCTACTGCTGGCCATCTAAATGACTTTGAATATCGGGTTCTAAGTTAATAATTATTGGGGCGTGTTTAGTAAAGAACGGTAGTCGGGAGCATGGGGTTTAGCACAGCGTTAACACACATTCTGGCTTCGCGTTAACTGGGAATGCATGACCTAAAAGTGATAATGCTAAAAGGCAGTGCTACCCAGCATTATGCAAATTGGCGGGGTTAAGGTAGAGAATGTGGAGAGTGGGTGGTGACATGATGTGCAGCTGGAATAGCCACAATAGTAATACACAAGCCGCACAAAGATGGTGCTAGGGCGGATGCAACTACCACCTACCTCTGACCATGTGGTAGTTGCACTGCCTTATTAGTGCATTCTGAACATGCATTTTGTTTGCGAGTGGTAGGAAATATTAAGGGCAGAAGCAGGGCAAACTTAAAAAAAATAGGACAACTAGGTGATATCAGCAGAATACCTACGTCCCTGCTTAGGCCATCTATTTAGAGAGGCTGCATGGTGTAGCTGTCTTCATGGTGGAGCACAACAACCTGAGAACCACAAAACCAGGGTCAAAAGTGATCCTGCTGGGACACTGGGCAAACAACCACAGAAACATCAAGAGCTGTCTTGACCAACGCTGTTCACATCTGCATGTGCACTGGATAGTTGTCAGAGGGCTGCCGGTTTTGTAGAGGTGTCAGGAAATAGGGTCTTTGTGCATCAGCCAGTACTAGCCACATAGCTAGAATTGGAGCCAGCAGAATACAGTGGGGGATATGGCATGCAAATTTGGTGTTTCATATACTGGCAACATGACAGTGTGACATCAAAAGTGCCATCTGACCCTACCTCCTCTGCATGGGGAGGCATGTATCAGTGCATGTATACACCTGAGGGGCCATGTCATAGCATGGGCCCTGTTCCTGTGGGCAGATGGTCTGTCACTCTGACCAAGGGAGGATATGGCTGAGGCCTACTAGCTTTCAGCAGTTGCTTAACATTTCTAGCACTGAAAATTGACTTGCTTTGCTGGAGCTTGCTAATCAGTGCTCTCTCACTGTCTCCTCCTCTCCTCCATGCCTAGAGATGAGACTTCCATGGACCTACATAAGATGTGCCATACTGGGTCAGACCAAGGTCCATCAAGCCCAGTATTCTGTTTCCAACAGTGGCCAATCTCGGTCATATGTACCTAGCAGTTTCCCCAAGGGACACAGGTTCCACAATGCTTGTATTGGTTCAAGCATTGATATCCTGGGTCCCTTCTTAATAATGGTTTATGGACCTTTTCTCCAGGAACTTGTCCAAACCTTTTTTAAACCCAGCTACACTAACAGCCTTTACTACATTTTCCGGTAACAAATTCCAGAGTTTGATTACACGTTGAGTGAAAAAATATTTTCTTTTATTAGTCTTAAATAGTTTACCCTGTAGCTTCATTGCATGTCCCCTAGTCTTTCTATATTCTGATAAGGTAAACAATCGATCTACATTTACCCGTTCCACTCCGTTCATTAATTTATAGACTTCTATCATATCTCCCCTCAGCCGTCTCTTTTCCAGGTTAAAGAGCCCTAACCTTTTTAGCCTTTCTTCAGAGGAGTATCCTTCCATCCCCTTTACCATTTTGGTGGCTCTTCTCTGAACCTTTTCTAAAATCGCTATATCCTTTTTAAGATATGGTGACCAGAATTGCACACAATATTCAAGGTGCGGTCTCACCATGGAACGATATAGAGGCATTATAATATCTTTTGTTTTATTTTCCATTCCTTTCCTTATCATACCTAGCATTCTATTTGCTCTCTTGGCCGCTGCTGCACACTGGGCCGAGGGTTTTAACATGGTATCCACAATGACGCCTAAATCTTTTTCCTGGGTGGTAGTTCCTAATGCGGAACCTTGCATCGTGTAACCATAGTTTGGGTTGTTCTTCCCTCGGTGCATAACCTTGCACTTGTCCACATTAAATTTCATCTGCCATTTTGATGCCCAGTCTTCCAATTTATCAAGATCCTCTTGCAATTTTCCACAATCCTCTTGGGTTTTAACAACTTTAAATAGTTTTGTGTCATCTGCAAATTTGATAACCTCACTCGTTATTCCACTTTCCAGGTCATTTATGAATATGTTAAAAAGCAGCGGACCCAGCACAGATCCCTGGGGTACACCACTATTCACCTTTCTCCATTGGGAAAATTGGCCATTTAGCCCTACCCTCTGCTTTCTATCTTTTAACCAGTTCCTGATCCACAATAGTACACTGCCTCCTATCCCATGACTCTTTAGTTTTGCCAAAAGTCTCTCATGAGGGACCTTGTCAAAGGTTTTCGCTAGCCCCTATGAAAATTCTATTCTGTCCTTTGCTGTAATGGGCAAACGGAAGCCTAAGGATTCAAACAAACAACAACCGGCTGCTGTAGAAGGCAAGCCGGTTGGTCCACTGGATAGACACTTCGCCCCCCTTCCTTTGGCACAATGCTCTCCCGAAGGGGTCTCTTTGAGCTCCGGAGGGAGGACTCCCCCCCCGTGTCCGAGTTTAGAGAGAGTTGTTAATTCTGGGGACCTCTTTGGACAGAATCGGGGGACTGTGATCCCTGTAGTATTGCCTAAACCTGTCCAGTTAACAGTGTTAGAAGGTGTTGCAGATCTCCCTGTTCGGCCCTCTGATGCAGAGATAACCTTGAGAGATCTATGGGGAGCTTTGAAAACCATTGATTCTAAAGTTTCCCTTGTTGTTAATTCTCTTTCTGCATTTTCTCAGGAAGCTGCCGTCTCAATCCAGCAGCTCGATGAGAAAATTACTTTGATGGATCAGAGAGTTAGCAAATTAGAATCTCAGGTGCTTCCATTACAATCCATCAATGTTGTTGGGATCAAAGATTCTTTATTGTTACACTCAAAGTTAGAAGCTCTTGAGAATTCTTCCCGGATGTATAATTTGCGTTTCCTTAACTTTCCTTTTTCATCTCTTCTTTCTGCCAAAATTCTCTTAGACAAATACTTTAAGGAAGTGTTAACTATCTCTGATCCTATCGACATTACTCAGATTTATTATGTGCCCTCCAGATCTAGGAAGGTTACCTCTGAGGAAGGGGTGTTTGATGAGATTGTACCATCTATGTCTAATTTGACTGCTTTCCTGGAGGATTCCCTAGATATAATTACTCAACGGGCTACATTACTAGTGACCTTTTCATCTATGTTAGTGAAACAATGTATTCTTAAAGCTTTTTTTAAAGTTAAGGCTACTAAGTTCTGTGGTCAATTGATTAATGTTTTTCCCGATGTTACTCGTAGCACCCAACTCCGCCGGCGGCAGTTTTTGACCTTTAAGCCCCGGGTCTTGGCTTTGGGTGCTACATTTTTCTTACGTTTTCCATGTAAGTGTGTGATTAACTATGAGGGTGCCTCTACATCTTCGTGGATGTCTCACACTTGGAAAAATTTCTCTCTGACCGGCAAAACAGGGTGAGGGATGTGCAGTCTACAATGTGAAATAGCCTCCATTTGGTTGGCCTTGAGGCCTTGTTTTCTTAATTAGTTTTATTATTTTCCTTACTTTGGTACAGTTCGCTTCCGTAATGTGGGCTACACAGTGTCCCTTGTTGATTATTTCTTGTTGTCCATTTATTGGCTGTATATAGTGTTGATTATTTGTTTTCCAAGTGTACACTGGTTTTCCTTTTTCGTTTTGGTTGTTGTAATGACTAAAAAAGCACAATAAAAAAAAAAAAAAAAGATCATGACTATCTACATGCTGATTAATTTTATTCTTTATGATGGTTTCTACCATTTTTCCCGGTACTGACGTCAGGCTCACCGGTCTGTAGTTTCCCTGATCACCCCTGGAACCCTTTTTAAAAATTGGTGTTACATTGGCGATCCTCCAATCTTCAGGTATTAGAGATGATTTTAATGATAGTTCACAGATTACTAATAGCAGGTCTGCAATCTCGTATTTCAGTTCTTTCAACACCCTTGGATGTATACCATCCGGCCCAGGTGATTTGCTACTCTTCAGTTTATCTAATAGTTGTAATACATCTTCCTGATGTATCGATATTTCCTTCAATTCTTCCGCACCTTTAAATACCACTTCAGTCATGGGTAACATCCCTACATTTTCCTCAGTAAAGACCGAAGCAAAGAATTCATTCAGTCTCTCCGCTATCGCCTTGTCGCCTCTTAGTGCTCCTTTAACCCCTTTATCATCTAATGGACCAACTGACTCTCTCACAGGTTTTTTGCTACGAATGTACTTGAAAGGGTCTTTACTTCGCGTTTTTGCTTCCGTAGCAAGCTTCTTCTCAAATTCTTCCTTTGCCTGCCTTATCAATGCCTTACATTTGACTTGCCAGTGCTTGTGCTGTTTCCAGGTTTCGTCGTTTGGCTCTTTTTTCCATTTCCTGAAAGATGCTTTTTTGGCAACAACAGCCTCTCTGACCTCACCTTTAAACCATGCTGGCAGTTTTTTGGACTTCCTTCCACTTTTCTTAAAGTGTGGAATACAGCTGGTCTGGGCTTCCAAGATAGTATTTTTCAACAACAGCCAAGCCTGATGTACGTCTTTAACCTTTGCAACTGCTCCTTTTAGTTTTTTCTTAACTGTTTTCCTCATTTTATCATAGTCTCCCATTCGAAAGTTAAAAGGTAGTACTGTGGATTTCCTTACTATCCCTCCTCCACTAATTAAATCAAAGGCAATCATGCTATGATCACTATTGCCAAGTGGCCCCAACAACCTTATCTCTTGCACTAGATCTGGTGTTCCACTAAGGACTAGGTCTAATATGGCTTCCCCTCTGGTCAGTTCATTGACCAGCTGCTCCAAGAAGCAGTCATTTATTTCATCTAGGAACTTTATCTCCCTAGCATGTCCTGACGTGACACTGACCCAGTCGATACCGGGGTAGTTGAAATCACCCATTATTATTACTGCGCTGTAACATTTGTTAGCTTCCTTGATTTCTTTGAACATTTCATCATCCATTTGGTCATTCTGGCCAGGCGATCAATAGTACACCTCCCACTACCATCGCCTTCCCCCTTTTACATGGAATTTCAATCCATATAGATTCTACAGCAGATTTTGTTTCCTGCAAAACTTTAATCCTTTCTGACTCAATGTCCTCTCTAACATAGAGAGCAACCCCTCCACCAATTTGATCAGCTCTATCATTACGATATAGTTTGTATATAGACCTGGGGAGCTTTTGTGGGTTTCCAAGGTCCTTTGGTTCTTTTGTTCCCTGACAGCTGGGGTGCTTAGCCTGGGGGTGAGTGAGTTGCATTGTAGTGTTGCTCTTCCGGGGGGGGGGGGGCAGAACATGGGTGGGCTCCTTTGCATGTCTCATTGTAGATGTGAGGCCATAGGGGTGGGTGTCCTATATGGTGGGTTATGGGGTTGCTTCTTAACCCTATGGACCCCATGTGGTAGAAGTGCTGGCTGGCAGGTGACCCGGAGCATGTGTGCTGATTATGCTTGGTCTCCAGACCCTCAGGCTCTAGCAACCCTCTTCCACCCCATATGGGGGAGGTACACTCCTCAGTTACAATGGTGCTGCCAAAGACATATGAGAGGAGTGACTGAGAGGTCTTTTATTGTGTTCCCTGCAGCATGGTGAACAGGCACCTTGGGCGGCTCAGGGTGAGGGGGGTTCATATACCTGTCCCACACGATGGAGACTGTGGACACCCTGCCTGATCCCATACAAGACCCCCTGTATCCTCAGATGCCACATTTGTAGCCTGTCTCCCACCAGACTTACTGCATATCTTTGCTTTCCTAATTTGCCTGTCCTGCCCTCTTGTACTTAGCCCCTTTGCTCTGAGCTGTAGCCAGTTATGCCTATTCCCAGTCATCTATCTCTAATAAGCACTGGCTTGTTACTATTGTCCTTTAGGTGCAGTTGTAGCACATTTCTTACTGTCTGCAGTGGTTCTATAGCCCACTGCTGCCCTACTAATGCATTTGTAGCCTCTAATTGCAGGGCACGCTTTGGAAGCGTCTTCACTGTGTGCATGCGTTATGACCATGTGTTTGTAACTACTATGGGGGTGACACACCTATCACAGTGACACCTCTTTATCTACCATGGCCACTAGGCCCCGCCATGATAAAAATGCACATGCTAACCACACATTTTCCCCACGCTACTCGCGGCACTTTCGTAAATATGCCCCATTTTTCCAAGTACAGCTAAACTGTGTAAGTAGCATAAAAAATCTTAAGTATGTAAAAAACACTCTACAAACTGACCTACTTGACAACAGGAGCAATAATCAAACTGCCTATATCGATGCAAACTCCTCAAGTAGTTTATACCTTTGGGTTACACACCAGTAATCCATGGGTAGTTTCACTTTGATTACACAGGTCTGCAAAAAAAATTTTTTCGAGAGCTGTTTTGGTTATTCCACATAATCTTTATGTTTTTTGGTGCACTGAATCCGAAAATGACCTCCATTTTGTCATAGGACATCACGTTTCCTGACAATTTAGGTAACTATGTTAAATAAGGCAATACCTCAAAATAAATGGAAATAGACTTTTAAAATTAAAGTTTTATTACAATATTTTCATGAAAATCCTTTTTTGAACTGAAATGAGCTCACCTACACACACTAAACTCGATTCTTCTTCCTTGTGAGGATCCTCTTGGTGCATTTACGCTTGTGAGTAGCATCTGGAATGTCTCTCTGAAGCATCCAACAGTAGTCTGCCATCATTGTAATGCTCCATTTTCCCTGGTATCTCTCTTTTCCATCTCTTTAATGTCTTGGTGGAATCATTCACCTTGTTCCTCACTCACAGCTCCCAAATTTTCAGGAAAGTAGTCAAGGTGGGACTGGAGGAAATGCACTTTCAAACTCATCAGGCAACCTAAAGCTTGAAATGCTTTCAGCATTCGTCCGACGATCTTTTTATAGTGAGGATCTTTGTTATTGCCTAAAAATTTCTGTACGACTTCTTTAAATGCAATCCACCCTTCTTTTTGAGGATCCGTCATGGTATTGGCAAACTCTTGATCAACTATAAGCCTTCGAATGTCTGGTCCGACGAACACACCTTCCTTCAATTTTGCCTCCGACAGGCCTGGAAACTTGGTGTCCAAGTATTTGAAGCATTCTCCATCTCTTGGAAGTGATTTTACGAATTGCTTCATCAATCCCAATTTTATGTGGAGAGGTGGTAGAAGAACTTTATGGGAAGGTACCAAAGTTTCTCAGAGGATATTTTTTTCACCGACTGTTAGCACCCTCGGCTGCCAACTCTTCTTGGTCCAGTGATTTTGTCGGTCTCGACTGTCCCATAGACACAGAAAACAAGGATATTTGGTATACCCAGCTTGTTGCCCGAACAGCATGCACAAGACCTTCAAGAGATGGTGTTATCTGTCTGGTAACATGACTGTGTAGCTGCTGCTGATTGGCCCAGTGATGGCTCTGCCATCCTCAGTGGATCTAACAAAGATAGTTGCTCGCTCATGGTGCTGCCCCCTAGTGTGAGGCAGATATCAAGTCAGTCCTAGACTTCCTATGGAGATCCATATTAGGTATTGCAGGAAGAGTATTGTAATGCCTGCCCTCCTCAATGAATCTAAAAAAGAAGACCACAATCTCCCATTGCTGCCCTCTAGGGTAAGGCTAGGTGGCAGCACCCCATGATTGTGGCCATTTTAAAATAATAGGATGAGAGGGGCAAGAGCAGAGATGACCTTCCCTACTCCCATAGACCCACTAGACCACCAAAATAAACTAATGTAGGCCTTTAAGGGATTCATGGGGAGAGGGGCCAAGGGAGCCCCTCCCCTTTTCTGGCTGGCTAGCCAGGATCTTCTTTTTAAAACTGAGGAGGGAGAGAGCCTACCGAATGGCTAGCCAGGGCAAATTTTAGAAAATTGGCAGGGTGGGAAGGGAGAGGGCTTGTCCTGACTGGCTAGCTGGGATGTTTACCTGCCTGGGGAGGCTACACCGATCGCCCCTGGGAAACCTCTGATGGGGATGAGAAACTGTCAAAGGGAGGCTGGTGCTGCAGGAGGGTAAGCACTTTTGAAATTTATATCGTGGTGCTGCAGATCACAACACCATGGCACTGACAATATTTTGGAGGGGGAAGACCTGATCACTTTTTTGGAGGATCGATAACCTCCAGGGCAGATGGCCACTGCCAATCAGCAATGGCCACATTGCTGCATTATCAGGCCTCCCAGGCAGATAACGTCACCTCTTGAGGTGGCATTATCTGCCAACCCAATTGGGACAGATTTTGGCAGCAATTGTGCAAAAACATTTTTACACAGTGGCTACCAACCATCGCCATCCTCATTCCCACCCCGATCTGTCCTGATCCTGCCCCTGCAGCCCTGCACTCCACAAAAACCAGCTATCACAGAAAAATGCCTTAGATATCTGATTTTTTTTTTGCAGGTTAGCTGCTTTCGCATATCCCTTAGATATGATATTAACAGAGGACATGTAGGTTACCTGGCTGAAAGTGATTCCTACCCTTTCTTTTAATGTAGATCTGAGAGAACAGCAATATAAATTTGTATTGAGATCCTACATCTCTCTTAAGCAGGCCATTCTTTCAAGGTTTCAGAGTGATGGCAAATGTCTAAAATGTTCTGAGTCCAATACAACTTTAGGCCATATATTTTTGAAGCTGAGGCCATGAGCCAGTTGTGGAGCCGCCAACATTGGCCTAATAGAGGAATTTGCCTTATAATTTGGTAGTTATGGGGCATCTGTCAGCGAAGGAAAGTGATCCTGGTACCTGATGGCACGTTGGGACAACTTGGGAACCATTTTGATCCCTCTTACCACATAAAGCTTGTAGTGCTTTACTGAGCTACGGTGCTCGTATAAAGTGTGCATGTGAGTCTAGTACCCGAAGGATGTGCTTGGTTGGAGGTTGGATTAATTGATACTTTTGACCTGATAACTGATCTAAGGAACAACACTGCTGAGGTCTAGAGCAGGGGGGATTGGGGATAGGTCAGTGTGGTGGTGCGGGATAATGCTTAAGTAATAGTTTGGTCAAAGTGTTCCCTGAAGAGGTGTTTCTTTAGTATTTTCCGATAGTCTTAAGATCACTCATAGCTCGGATATTGTCAGGTAGTCCGTTCCAAAGGTGTAGAGTGTAGAATGAGAATGCTCTGTTTGATGTTGCACGGTTGCTGCTTCTATATGCTGGTGGGACAGAGAGGGTGAATTTCCTGTTGGTTCTTCTTGGCCTGTTATTAGGTGCCCTCTGGATCAGGGTGTGTAGGTACTGGGATGAAAGATTGTGGAGGGCTTTGAACATTGTGATGACGGTCTTGTATTTAGTGCGTGAGGCAATAGGGAGCCAGTGGAGATTGTGGAGTATTGGCGTTATGCATTCATGAGAAGAGGCTCCATGTGGGATTCTTGAAGCAGTGTTTTGGGCTACTTGCCAGGGGTGGATTGTGCATGCTGGTAGTTCTTGAAGGATAATGTTGCAGTAATCCAAGTACGAGATTACCAGCACCTAGACGACTGTACGGAAATCATTGCTGTCTAGTACAGGTTGAAGACCATTTGCTATTTTTATCTTGTGGTCGACAAGTTTGAGAATTTTATTGATATGTGGTTGCAGAGTTAAGCTGAGCCCCAAGCTGAGAACCTCCCGCGAGGCCCAGGCATCTTCGGAGTCCCGCAGAGGTGGCTCCTCCGTAAAGACGCCGGACTCTGCAAATAAAAAGAAAAAATCCTTGAAACCAGTTGAGGTTCCACCGGTGAAACCTGATAAGGTCCCATGGCAGGACTCAGGCGACTCCGAGCAGCACCTTCTTAAGGTCTCTAAGAAGGAGTTCTCAGCTGGCGGCGACCGTGCGAAGCTCCTCGAGGCCGTGGTCCTCGTCAAGGATGCACTCACAAGAGTGCCGGTGTCGGGCCCGAGGCCTTTGTGCCCACGCTGACAGCTGAGGAGCCTTCTGGCATCGAATCCAGAATGTCAGCCCTCGAGCAGAATACCTCTGCAATCCTGGCCTAGCAGCAAGCAATGATGTCATTTTTGTCTGCATCATCTGCCCCGACAACTGGGCCCCTGACTGCAGGGGAGTCCCTGGGCATTGAGCCAGGCCCCAAGTGCTACCAGGTGACCGGTCCTACCCGGCCAGTTTTCAGGAGTCTGACCAGAGATCCACCAGGGGACCCAGGCTCCTCGGGGCCAGCCTCAAGGTGCGGGAGTCCCAAGCCTCAGAGTCCTCAACGCCCTCTAGCTCTGACTGGAAGACTGATGTTGAGGCCTTCCCCGAGACTCTCGACACCGAGACGCCCTTCGGAGCAGTCTCCCCTGGGACATGGCCTGGCCCTCGCGGTCCTGACCGAATCAGAGGAAGACCCGCGCACCAAAGAACTAGAGATCCTCCTGTATGAGTCCCTGCCAAAGGAGACTCTCATGATGCCGGTGCAGCCCATCCTCGAGCGCCTGCTCCTGTGGATGTCGGAGACCCCGGCCTCAGTGCCTGCAGTCAGCCGACACCTCGACGTCTTCTATCATGTTAAGAAGGGCCTGTGTTTCCAAAAAACCCAACTCCCGCATAACTCCATGGTCGTGGAGTCATCTATGCAAAAGCTTAAAAGCCATAAGAATTTCTCTTCTGTTCCCCCCCCCCCCCCCGGTACTGATAATATTTTGGAGGAGGGAGACCCGAACCCTCGATGCCCTTGGACACAAGTGCTTCCAGGAATCCATGCTGGGCTGTCGGATACAGTCCTATGAGTTGTACATAGGCAGGTACCTCAAGGGCTTTATCCAACAATTGGTGGGCTTCTCTGCAGGCCTCGCCGGGGAACCCCTCCAGAGGTTCCAAGCCCTGACACCTGGGATTCGATACTGTTCAAAGTTCCTGTCCCGCGCCGCTTATGACGGCTTTAAATCAGCAGTGCAGGTAGCAGCAGTGGGCATCGTGGCCCAGCACCAGGCCTGGTTGCAGATCTCCGACATAATGAATGGGTGCAAGAAAAATTGCTTGACGTCCCCTGCACCAGAGAAAACTTGTTTGGCAAGCACATTGCCTGCAAGGCGGCTGAGATAGAAGCCGAGGTCGTGACCAGGCAGAGACTCTCGAGGAAGACTTCGAACCTTCCCCGGAAGAAACCGTCAGGAAAAAGACCACCTTTCCCGAGGAAAAAGGGGTCTTTTCACCAGGAGCTTTACCAACCCTTCTTGGGGCAACAGCAACAGGGCCCCCAGCCCAAGAACCAGGACCATGGGCAGAGGAAGCCAAAAGTCTCAGCCACCAGCTCCCACCCAGCCTGGGGGAGCTTTTGACTCCCCGGGCAAGGCCTCCTCTCCTCCGAGTGACCCTCCCCAGCCTACAGGGGACTGCCTGGTGCTCTTCACCCACAGGTGAGCCAGGATCACCATGGACCAGTGGGTCCTACAAGTGATAAAGGAAGGCTATGTCCTCAGGTTCCAGCAAACACCCCCAGGGTTCTTCCCAGGAGAGCTGGTGTGTCCTCTCCTTCACCAGACCTTGCTCCTCTCAGAGCTCGCAGGCTTGCTCAAGGATAGGACAGTGGAATCTGTAACCATACACTTGTAGGGAAAAGGTTTCTACTCCAGGTATCTCCTTGTCCCCAAAAGAATTGGAGGCCTCAGGTCCATACTGGACCTGTGGAGCCTGAAAAAGTTTCTGGTGAAGGAGAAGTTCAAGATGCTCTTCCGTGGAACTCTGCTGCCCTACCTCCACCAGGGAGATTGGCTGTGCTCCTTAGACCTAAAGGATGCATACACCCGCATCCTGATCCACCCCTCCCTCAGACAGTACCTAAGGTTCATGGTAGGAGGAGAACACTACCAGTACAGGGTACTTCCAGTCAGCCTGGCCTCCTCTGCAAGGGTCTTTACAAAGTTTCTGGCGGTCATGGCCACCTATGTACACCTACAAGGGGCCTTTGTCTTCCTGGATGACTGGTCATCAGAGGCAGTCTGGCCCCTGAGGCCAGCCAAGCCGCAGGCGAACAATCTGCCTCCTGCAGCACCTAGAGTTCGTCATCAACTACCCCAAATCCCACCTCTCTCCAGCCCAAAACCTGGAGTTCATAGGTGCCTAGCTGGACACGTTACAGGTCAAGGCCTTCCTCCCAAGGGAAAGGGCACTTTGCCTCGTACAGCTGGCAGGAGAGGTGCAGAGGCACCGGTTGCTTCTGGCTCACCTCCTTCTCTGCCTACTGGGCCATATGACCTCAACGGTCCACGTCACGCCCATAGCCTGCTTGCATATGCGAGCAACGCAGTGGTGCCTCTGCTCATAGTGGACTCAGGCCACAGGCAGGTTGTGGGACAGGGTCAGGGTCACCCACCAACTGGCAGACTCCCTCAACTGGTGGCAGTCCCTATGCCACCTCCGAGCAGGGATGCCATTCCAGGTTGGGGACGCCTCCCTCTTTGTTGGGGGATGCACTGTGGCGTGCTCCGCACTCAAGGCAGCTGGTCACAGGAGGAGTTACTCTTACAGATCAACCTCCTGAAACTCAGAACCTTCTTCCTGTGCAACCGTCCTATTCTGATCCAGATGGACAACCAGGTCACCGTGTTTTATGTAAACAAACTGGGGCACAGGTTCATACTCCCTATGCCAAGAGGTGGTGGCTCTCCTCTCCTTCGCAGTATACCTAACAGGTCAGGACAATTGCTTAGTGGACAAACTCAGCAGAATCCTACATCCACGTGAATGGCGTCTGAACCCCAGGGTGACACAAAGACTCTTCCGCCTCTGGGGCAGGCCCGTGATGGATCTGTTCACCTCTCCGGACAACACACAGCTGTCCCGCTTTTGCTTACGCCAGCCACATCTGGGGAAAGTGGCAGAGGATGCCTTCCTGATCCCATGGTTCGAGAGCCTCCTCTATGCCTTCCCAATGACTCCTCTAGTGGCCAAGACCCTCCTCAAGGTCCAGAGCGAGCAGGCATCAGTGATTCTGATCGCCCTCAGGTGGGCCCAGCAATCCTGGTTCCCTCTGCTGCTCTCGTTGTCGTTAACGCTGGGTCAGGATCCAGACCTCCTGTCCCAGGAGGAGGGCTCCCTCCTGTACCCCAACATGGGGTCACTAACATTGACGGCGTGGCTGCTGGCCTCCCGAAAACCCTCTACCAGATGAGCGTATGCCTTCAAATGTAGAAGATTCTCCATCTGGCGTGCAGAAAAAGAAGAGAACCTTTTCTCCTGCCAGGTGCAACAGGTGCTACAGTACTTACTGCATGTCTCGCATGCTGGCCTGAAGTCTAACTCAGTGAGGATACACCTGAGCATCATAGCCGCTCACCATCACTCTATAGAGGGGAAATCCCTCTCAAATCAGCCCTTGGTCTCCAGGTTCCTCTGGGACCTCTTGCTATTGAAGCCCCCTCTCTGTCCTCCTGTGGCAAAATGGAACCTTAATGTGGTGCTCTCCCAACTCACCAGACCGCCGTTCAAACCCCTGGCCACCTGCCATTTGCGATACCTATCCTGGAAAGTGGTTTTTTTGGTTGCCATCACATCCACTTGGAGAGTGAGCGAACTCCATGCCTTGGTGGTGGATCCGTCATATACAAGGTTCAGTAAAATAAGGTAGTGCTCCACATACACGCCATATTCTTCCCCAAGGTAGTATCTCCCTTTCACCTCAACCAGGAGGTGGTCCTTTCCACCTTTTTCCCACAGCCCCACGCGGGTTGGGAGGAACTCATATTGCATACACTAGACTATAAGCGGGCCCTGTCCTTCTACCTGCAGCGGACTCAGGCCTATCACAAAGCTCCTTAGCTCTTTGTGTCATATGATCCCAGTAGACTGGGGCTCCAAGTTATGAAGCAAACTGTCCACTTGGGTAGCGGACTGCATTGCCCTTGCCTATGAGCGAGTGGGCCTCTCTCTCTAGCACCAGATCACTGCACATTGTGTGCGGGCTATGGCTACATTACTGGCCAAACTTCGCTCAGTGCCAGTGACGGAAATCTGCAAGGCCACCTCATGGTCTTCGATTCATATGTTTGTAGCTCATTACTGCCTGGAGAGCGAGTCCTGCAGGGACAGTGCCATTGGGCAAGCAGTACTCTGTAATATTTTCGGGGTGTAGGCAACTTCTGCCCTCCAACCCTTCTGTGTTCAGGCTACCGGAGTGAGGTTGTCGCTGCATGTGTGGGTCTTGCAGTCTCTCTTTCGGGACTCACCTTCTGCAACTTATGGCTATCCGATGGGCTGACGGTAATGCTGTCGTGGTTCGGTCCTTGGCTGCCTGGAGATAGGGAGTCCCATATGTGAGGACTGACTTGCTGCTTGTCCTGGAGAAAGCGTAGTTTCTCACCTATAACAGGTGAATGCCAGGGACAGCAGGAATCAGTCCTCACAATCCCTCCCTCCTCCCCTTATAGTTGCCTCCCTACATTGTTTTAATTCCTTTTTCGCTATGTCATCTGACTGAGCAAGATGGGCGGGGAGAGGACTATGCATGCATGGTAGCATTCCCAAAGGCTTTCTGTGAAAGCTGGGGAAATACTCTGTGCAGGCTCCATTGGCGCCGATATCACCCATTTGTGAGGACTGATTCCTGCTGTCCCTGGAGAACCCTTGTTACAGGTTTTTTAATCTACTAGTTTATTAGGTCTTTATAAAATAAGCCTAAATTAGGCTCCTTTTTGCAGCTTTGACATATAAAATATCAAACCTGGTCTGACCTAGTATGAAAGTTCTTGAACAAGCAGCAGTACCAATATTTCTTTTCAGTTTAAATTGATGTTTCTTAATTCTTTTGAATGAGTGATGACCCAACTTCTCTCAATACCTACCCACAATGCATGCATGACTGAGCTAAAACACAGCCACTGCTGGGTTTCCAGAGATGGTGAGGTATTAGACCACATGTTTGAAAATTATTTTTTTATGGACTCATTCTTTAATAAGGAATTTTAAAATATTTTTAGCAATAAAGGTTTGAGTATATGATTTTAACGTGCCATGTACATGAATTTCCATATTGCTCTGTAACATTCTGTATGAGACCCGACTAGCCATGATATTGGTTGCAAAAACAAAGACTTTTAAAAATCTTTTGATAGTTTACTTTCTTGTTTTTTGACTCAACAGTACTTTTAGGGCATATAATATTTCTATTGTGTAAACAAATCTGTTACCTTTATTTTCAGATCTAATCAACTTCACGGTTTCTCCTGAGACATATGTTGAAGGGGATAATTTGATGCTGAAGTGTGAAACAGAAGTTAACTCAGTCAATATTACTTGGCTTAAGGATTCTACTCGTATTGTTGGGAACAATACCAACTATACTATATATCCTTCAATAATTCAGAATGGAATTTCGGTGTCTTATCTGAAAATAGCTCACATCACTCCCTTTGATCAAGGTATCTTTACTTTCATTATAATACAATTAAACTTTACTAGGATTTTGAGAGTCACTGGTGAAGAATTCAGAATAACTCATTTCCATCCATGAAAAAATGTAAATATAGGGGCACATTCTGATCAGCAAATAGCGCCTGTGTACGTGCGGGCCAGACGGGCAACCAGTAAACAGCCCCCGAGGTGTATTCTGCAGCCTAGGTACCCTGCATGTAAACAGCATTTGTGTGGGGAGTGCTGTATGTGGGCAGGAAGGGACAGAGAGGTGGCAGAGTGAGGGAGTGGCCAAGTGCCGGGAGTACACAGAGTATGCAGGAACGGCCTATGTTCGTTCCCCGGTGAGCCCATGGACATCCAGCCTATTCCACCCCAATGGTGGTAAAGGTCCTGGGGAAATCTCACTTTCGCAGCCTCCTGCACCCCATGGCGCTGGCCTAGCCGAGCACCTGCAGCCACGATTCGTGCCATAGGGGTCTGCCACCTGGACAGGGGTCTGCTGAGGCCGATGAGGGGCATGGCATTCTGAGCCTCCAGGTAGCTCATTTCCATGGTGGTGGATGCCACTACTCCCTCGTCCCAGCAGTGGTGTTCTGGCATGGGGACAGACAGGTTCCAGTACATCCATCTCCTCGGCATACAGGGAGCGCCAGGACGTGTATCTCCCCAATTCCGCCATCGCGGGTATGTCTAGACCCCACAGCGGTGGAATCAGGTCTATCTCGGATTCGTCTAGGATTTGGGCAGGTATGCAGCCAGGAGTACAGGGTACAGAATCGGCCTCATAGTGTAGGACAGTGGAAAAGGATAACACAGTCTTGTGAATAACATTCAAAAAGCAACTCCACTAATTAACCTATTAGTAGCATTAGTAACTTTGCACTAAAAAAAGCTTATAGTACCGTAACGACAGGGGAGCACAGACCTCAGAAAGATCCCCAGATATTCATTGAAAACTTCAAAACCGGAAAACCGGATTTCAGTAATTCACAGGGGAAATTTTACATCAACGGTCTGTTACCAGCCCCCACCGTCCGTCAATCAGTACTGAAAAGCTTATCTCACAACATACTGATGGGAATAACTAGAAGCTGCTTTAACAGATACCACTCTAAACCTTCACACACATAATACTACTGAATACAGCAAAACAGCCTATCTAGAGACCCTCAACAAGGAGCATGTTATATACTATGGGGTCTGTTTACTAAACATTCCTAACGTGCGGGGCCGTGCTAGTGTGCCTGTGCCATATAAGGAGTGGGCGGTTCAGGCAGAAAATAGAAAAAAAACGGTAGTAAGCAGCCGGATGTGTGTGCGTCGCGCTAATGTGCGGGGGTCGACATTAGCGCGTGGAAAGGCAAAGTGGCACGCTGCTGAGTATACAAAACAACAGAGCCATGGTACAATGGTGAAGACACTGACCAATGGTGCAGGGGCCATGGGTTCAATCCCCCAGTGTGCGCAACGACAAAGGTCAGCTAAGGCAGTAATTGTAATGATTAACATTGTTTTAGGAGGCAAATTAATTTGGAACGGCATAAGGCGGCGCACAGTTATTTTTGGGCGGCGCACAGTTATTTTTGGGCAGCAGAAGGCGGCGCACTGGTCCCCTTGGGCGGCAGAAGGCGGCGCGCTGATAGGCACAAGGCGGCGCGCTGATGCACAAGCACAGGAACAGAGCCACAGCACAATGGTTACAACACTGACCAATGGTGCAGGGATCAGGGGTTCAACACCTCACAATGCCCAGTGAAAAATGCCTGCTGAGGCAGTATGTAGTATGCTGTAGGAGGCTGTATAAATTTATTTTGTTATCACTACTAGCAAACGCACTCTCCCAGCATGTTAACATACGGCGGCCCATAAGGCACATGTTACAGTGCACTGTTCGCCAAGGCACCCTTGAATGACCCCTATGGGGCAGCATGTATGTTGCGACACAGGATAATGTATAGTGCACCCTATAGGGATGGCAACCATAAGGTGGCCTACAGGGCGCCCTATGAAGCACCCTCAGAGGCACCTAATGGGTATAGTAAGCTGAGGGTGGTCTTGCCGGCATAGACATATGTACAGTAAATAAAAATAAAGCTGTGGACAGCCCTACCAAAGGGCCCCACTGTGGGTTTGAACCCATGACCTCTGGCTGCACAGGCAGTGATGTAACCATTGCGCTACAGCTCCATAGCTGTAAGCAGGCCCCTGGCTGGCTGCAGATAGCCTACACGTCACCTCACAGACAGTCTGCTGGTGTCAACAGGATAGGGTTAGGCCACCCGTACCCATGATGCACTGCACATGCAAATTAGCTGTCCGCAGATGGACACAAGATGGGGAATGCACCCCCACAGCACCTCGGCCCTGTTGGGGGAAGTGACCGGGTGCACCCACACAGCACCTTGGCCTAGTAGGGGGCACTGACCGGGTTTTTCACTGGCACAGAGTAGCCACACACCGTTACATCGTGCGGGTACTGTGCTCACCCTGAGTGTGCAATGAGGTGGCCAGGACCAGGTCAACAACACCTGCCATGGCTGCTGGAGGCCAAGCGGGCGTTCCAAAGCAGTGTTAATGTGTAAGATAGCTAGTTTTTTTTGAACAAAAACCATGGATATCCCTGTCTGCCGCCATCAGGCACCCCCCCCCCCCAGTGGCAAACATGGTCCCCATCAAGGGATCCACACTCTACCTCCCTGCAAAGGTGGCAGTAGAGGGCAACATCAACCCCAGTCCTGCTGAGGAACACCACCACCCCTCCCCCAGGCAGGCAGCTCCATACACAGCCATAACACAATAGCAGACAGACATAAGCCCAGGGTATGGTAAGCTGCACTCCACCACCAGATATTCCCCTGCAGCAAGCCAACAGCCACTGCACCCTGCAAGCCATTATAGCAAGACATTTACCAGCTACAAACAGTCTGCTGGTTAGTCCATAGTGCATGTTCCCAATGGAGATGCATGCACCCAGAACTGGGCTGTCTGCATACACAGCAAGCAGATAGATCAGTGACTGGGCCCCAAAGAGAAACCCATATCTATCACATGAGAGAACTACTATACAGCACTATGGGGGGGCCTAGCCATGCTGTGGTCACTGCACAGTCAGGGTGAGCGTGATCCCCCAGAAGGACATGCTTTGGCCACCCTGTCTGTGTAGGTGGTGGCCGGACACTACAATATCCCAGCCAATGTCCCTGCCAGGGCCCTATGCCCAGTGCAGATGCATCCTGGCCACGCCACCCTGCCCTGGCTATACCCATGGTACCTTGCACCTCATTATGCACATTGACTGGCCAATACTGGCAACAGTGCTGGCAGTGCGGGCTGTTGAAGGGGCTTGCAGCCAACACCCACTGTATAGACAGACACACACTTCCACACCTCTGCCATCATGGTGCTACGATTGAGGGGTAAGTAGCCTTGCCCACCAAACCGGTCCTGAGCACGGCAAGGCATGGATATGGTACGCATTACAGCTGGTGGTCACTCCCCAGGGTGGTAAGCACCGTCAGAGGCCAGGCCTGGAGCATGCCCCGCAAACACCTAACAGATTGTTTGGATGGGGTCAACTAGCAGTATGTACGTAACGTATGGATAACTGCCTGCCTGTGCTCCTAGCAAACGTCTCCGAGCTGTGTACCGTATACCTCAGGTGTAGGGTGACATTGGTAAGTTATGCAAGTGCTCGTTTTGGGTGCTGCATGCACGGTCCAATGTTCTGCCTTTCCAGGAGACATTGGCCAATGGGGCCTGTGGGTGTGGGTGTGTCTGCCCTTGATGGCTGCTGCTTTACGGCACAGATTCCCAACTCCAGTCCAGGTTTGCATCACACTGTTCGGGTTTTCCTGCTATCCCTCATGAATATGCATGGGCTACATGTACATGCCATGGGGGTGGTGCATAGATATACAGCACAGGCATATGTATGAGTGTCAGCATGGAACCTGACTGGTGTGTGGCCCACCAGGACTGCATTTGGGTGATTCTGCTCTAGGTACTGCCCCTGTTCATGGTGTCTGTGCTCAGTGGGGTAAAAGATAGATGTCTTACCATTGCATATGTCCCCGCCATGAAAGGTGTGTCCTTACTATCACTGTTTAGTTGTGGGAAAAATATGTGGGCAGGATTGGCAGTAGCCCCAGCTGGGCTTTGAACCTGTGACCTTCTGTTCTTGTATGCACTGTCTGTGTGCACTGCACCACTGTGTAGCCACAGATTGGTTGGATTCCCTGGACTGTCCATGACTGTGGATCCGGCAGGACCTGTCTGTTGCAGTGGACTGTGCCAGCCTGCACATGGCTAGGCCTCTGTCTTCTGTGGTTAGCAGCCACTGCCCCCTGCACCACATGTACTTGTCCGCCAACATGCTGGCATGAACTTCTCTCAGAAAAAGCAGTTGACCTGATTGCAATGTGGCAGTATGGGACTGCATTTGGGGGACTTGGCTGTAGGTAATGCCCATTGTTGTGGTGTGTGTGCGGTGTTGGGTAAAATATGGGTGTTTTCCCCATGCATACAGGGGTGTCTGCGCTATCTTTATTTAGTGGTGGGTAAAATATAGGGACTGGGCTGGCAGGTGCCCCAGCTGGGTTTTGAACCTCTGCCCTCTGGTCCTAGAGGTAATGACTCTGTCCGCTGTACCACACTTTGGCCACAGAGACAGTGTAGCCCCTGGAGGCAGTAAGCCTGGCAGGATGGAGTCACAAACCCTGCTCTACGCAATTCTACTGTGGGCATATGCACCCTGTCTGGTGACAAACGTGCACATAAACCCCGGAAATGACCACGGAAAATGTGGGACAAAATATCACCACGCTGGGCAACAGTGATATTAATGGGCAACCATAGCAAACACTCCCAGGAAAGCTCCAATACGTGGCAATGTTTTTTGGAAGAGTATCCTCTCAGTAGACCCTTCCAAACGTCATTTCTTTTTTCTGGAGCTTTGATGGGTGTGATTTCTGTATTTGCCCATCACTATAACTGTTCCCCAGCTGAATTACTACTTTTAATAGTTCTGTTGTGGTCATTTTCTATTTTTATTTTCACTTTTGTGCTGTGCACATATATCACACTGCTCACGTTTTGCTGGTTTCCCCGGTTTTCCTGTACATTGCTGACGGAAATGGTTTCTCTTCCCTTTAAATGCTTTCTACCGCGAGTGTTTCACTCGCGGTAGTTTTTACATGCAAATTCGGGCCCGATACTGTGCGAGGAGCCTCTCCCCTCCCACTCTCCACCCATTGACCCCGTCCCTCCGCCCCTCTGGAGCCTTCCTCCGCCCTCAGAATGCCTTTCCACGCCTCTATCGGACATTTGCGGGCCGGGTACTTTTGCGGGGCACGTTAGTGCGGCGCGCAATTGTGCGGGGCCCAAGCGCACTTGTGCGGGGCGTTTAAGAGCGTTTCTGAGCGTTTGAGTGCCGCGTTTCCGTGCGCTATTGTGCGGCACGCAATTGTACGGCTTTTAGTAAACATGCCCCTATGTATCCTTATGTAACTATTTAACAAGTTCTCAAAGCCTTCAAAAGCAAACAGATGATGTACTATATATCCACATCTAACTGTTGCTCAGAACAAACGAGAGCTCATAGAGAACAAAAACCTATCAGGAAAACAACTGCGTGCGGAGGTGATGAAGACAAAGCTGAAGTAGCTCAAGCGGGACTATGATGATTTTACTACGGGATACGTCTATCTTTGGCATAATCCGAATCGTCAGAAGACTCATCGGGTCCAGAAGAAGATCTGGTTTGATAGTTCATCAGAGGAGTCGGTCAGCTCTAAATCCTCTAAGGAGGGTTTTTTAGAGGAAGGCCGTCAGAAAAAGGAAAAGAAAAATGTTTGTTAAATAATATGAGTGCTGTGAGTTCCTCTCTGGTTGTTAATATTTCTGATGTGACCTTAACTGAAGGGGAATCTGATTTGTTGTCAAAAGGTTTTTCTTTTGTTCCTAGGATTGTGTTTGACCCTTTTCAGTTTAGGATTGATTTTGAGAAATTTCTGCGTAAACTGCATTTGAAACACTTTTTTGGTTGTATGAAGGAGAGTGTGGTACGAGTGGAGAGTGCTGCTTCTATTGATTCCCCCCTGCAGCGGGTTCCTCTTCCTTTTAAGTCCACATGGAATCCCCCTAGTCCCATGCATCCTAATTTAATTGCCTTTCGGGAGTTGGTGTTGCGTGATGTGGATAGGTTGGAGAGTCTGCCTATGCGCAAATCTAAGAATGTGTTATCCCCTCAGGAAAAATCTGCCTTAGAGAGTCTGACTACCCGGTTGGATGTTATTATTAAACGGGCAGATAACGGGGGCGCAATTGTGGTTATGAATAGGCATGATTATTTAGAGGAAGCCTATCGCCAATTGTCTGATTTGGCTGTGTACTGTAAACTGGAAGAGGATCCTACTGTAGCTTTGCAATCCGAGATACAGGAGTTAACATCTCAAGCTTTAGAGAAACATCTGATTTCTAAGAAAGAAATGTCATTTTTGAATGTTAAATCACCGTCTGTACCTGTTTTTTATTTGCTTCCAAAAATTCATAAGGACTTGCGACATCCCCCGGGGAGACCTATTGTCTCAACGAGGGGATCAGTTTTAGAGCCCCTTTCCATGCTGTTAGACTCGTTTCTGCGTCCATTATTGAAGTTTATTCCCTCTTTCCTTTGGGATACGATGCATTTTTTGGATGTTTTGATGGCAGCTGATGTTTGGGTTAAAAATCCCTCCATCCTTTTAGTTACCCTAGATGTAAAAGTCTTATATACGAGTATCCCCCAATTGGCGGAAATGGAGGCGATTACGTTGGGACTTCAGCAGCGGGGTGATGTTGAGGGAGAGCTATTGGAGTTTCTGTTGCAATGTGCAGGGTTGGCTTTGGGTAGGAATTATTTTCAATTTAATGATGAAGTGTTCCAGCAGAAGTTGGGTGTAGTTATGGGGGCGTCTTTTGCCCCCTCTGTCGCTAATCTTTATATGGGGTTTTATGAGAAGCGTTAGCTAGAGAATTTGCCGTATTCATCTCAGATTAAAATCTGGCGGCGGTACATTGACGATATTTTTATGCTTTGGGAGGGTACTGTGGAGTCTCTGATTGCGTTTCATAATTGGTTGAATGCTGTTTATTTATTTTATTTATTTAACAGTTGCTTATATACCGCTACCTTCCACAGATCAGGTGCGGTTTACATTAAACAAGGAATGAACAGATTAAGAGGTCTGTTTTACATGAAACATTAATTAACTAGGTACAATTTTGCTAAATACATGAAACATTAATTAACTAGGTACAATTTTGCTAAATACATTTAAACATGAATTGGACTAAGGGGGATGTTTACTAAAAACTGGAAATGTGCGCGCCGCAAAATAGCGCACGGCAACGCGGCACTGAAACGCGCAGAAACGCGTTTAAACGCCCCGCACACGTGTGTGTCACCCCTGCACAGGTACGCGGCTCACTAACGGGCCCCGTACAAGTGCGGGCCCGCAAATGTCCGATAGAGGCGTGGAACGGCGAAAGGAGGGCGGAGGAAGGCTCCGGAGGGGCGGAGGGACGGGGTCAATGGGTGGAGAGTGGGAGGGGAGAGACTCCCCGCACAGTATCGGGCCCGAATTTGCATGTAAAAACTACCGCGAGTGAAACACTCGCGGTAGAAAGCATTTAAAGGGAAGAGAAACCATTTCCGTCAGCAATGTACAGGAAAACCGGGGAAACCAGCAAAACGTGAGCAGTGTGATATATGTGCACAGCACAAAAGTGAAAATAAAAATAGAAAATGACCACAACAGAACTATTAAAAATAGTAATTCAGCTGGGGAACAGTGATAGTGATGGGCAAATACAGAAATCACACCCAGCAAAGCTCCAGAAAAAAGAAATGAATGTTGGAAGGGTCTACTGAGAGGAGACTCTTCCAAAAACATTTCCACGTTTTGGAGCTTTCCTGGGAGTGTTTGCTATGGTTGCCCATTAATATCACTGTTGCCCAGCATGGTGATATTTTGTCCCACATTTCCCGTGGTCATTACCGGGGTTTATGTGCACGTTTGTCACCAGACAGGGTGCATATGCCCACAGTAGAATTGCGTAGAGCAGGGTTTGTGACTCCATCCTGCCAGGCTTACTGCCTCCAGGGGCTGCACTGTCTTTGTGGCCAAAGTGTGGTACAGTGGACAGAGTCATTACCTCTAGGACCAGAGGGCAGAGGTTCAAAACCCAGCTGGGGCACCTGCCAGCCCAGTCCCTCTATTTTACCCACCACTAAATAAAGATAGCGCAGACACCCCTGTATGCATGGGGAAAACACCCATATTTTACCCAACACCGCACACACACCACAACAATGGGCATTACCTACAGCCAAGTTCCCCAAATGCAGTCCCATACTGCCACATTGCAATCAGGTCAACTGCTTTTTCTGAGAGAAGTTCATGCCAGCATGTTGGCGGACAAGTACATGTGGTGCAGGGGGCAGTGGCTGCTAACCACAGAAGACAGAGGCCTAGCCATGTGCAGGCTGGCACAGTCCACTGCAACAGACAGGTCCTGCCGGATCCACAGTCATGGACAGTCTAGGGAATCCAGCCAAACTGTGGCTACACAGTGGTGCAGTGCACACAGACAGTGCATACAAGAACAGAAGGTCACAGGTTCAAAGCCCAGCTGGGGCTACTGCCAATCCTGCCCACATATTTTTCCCACAACTAAACAGTGATAGTAAGGACACACCTTTCATGGCGGGGACATATGCAATGGTAAGACATCTATCTTTTACCCCACTGAGCACAGACACCATGAACAGGGGCAGTACCTAGAGCAGAATCACCCAAATGCAGTCCTGGTGGGCCACACACCAGTCAGGTTCCATGCTGACACTCATACAAATGCCTGTGCTGTATATCTATGCACCACCCCCATGGCATGTAGATGTAGCCCATGCATATTCATGAGGGATAGCAGGAAAACCCGAACAGTGTGATGCAAACCTGGACTGGAGTTGGGAATCTGTGCCGTAAAGCAGCAGCCATCAAGGGCAGACACACCCACACCCACACCCACAGGCCCCATTGGCCAATGTCTCCTGGAAAGGCAGAACATTGGACCGTGCATGCAGCACCCAAAACGAGCACTTGCATAACTTACCAATGTCACCCTACACCTGAGGTATACGGTACACAGCTCGGAGACGTTTGCTAGGAGCACAGGCAGGCAGTTATCCATACGTTACGTACATACTGCTAGTTGACCCCATCCAAACAATCTGTTAGGTGTTTGCGGGGCATGCTCCAGGCCTGGCCTCTGACGGTGCTTACCACCCTGGGGAGTGACCACCAGCTGTAAAGCGTACCATATCCATGCCTTGCCGTGCTCAGGACCGGTTTGGTGGGCAAGGCTACTTACCCCCTCAATCGTAGCACCATGATGGCAGAGGTGTGGAAGTGTGTGTCTGTCTATACAGTGGGTGTTGGCTGCAAGCCCCTTCAACAGCCCGCACTGCCAGCACTGTTGCCAGTATTGGCCAGTCAATGTGCATAATGAGGTGCAAGGTACCATGGGTATAGCCAGGGCAGGGTGGCGTGGCCAGGATGCATCTGCACTGGGCATAGGGCCCTGGCAGGGACATTGGCTGGGATATTGTAGTGTCCGGCCACCACCTACACAGACAGGGTGGCCAAAGCATGTCCTTCTGGGGGATCACGCTCACCCTGACTGTGCAGTGACCACAGCATGGCTAGGCCCCCCCCCCATAGTGCTGTATAGTAGTTCTCTCATGTGATAGATATGGGTTTCTCTTTGGGGCCCAGTCACTGATCTATCTGCTTGCTGTGTATGTATCTCCATTGGGAACATGCACTATGGACTAACCAGCAGACTGTTTGTAGCTGGTAAATGTCTTGCTATAATGGCTTGCAGGGTGCAGTGGCTGTTGGCTTGCTGCAGGGGAATATCTGGTGGTGGAGTGCAGCTTACCATACCCTGGGCTTATGTCTGTCTGCTATTGTGTTATGGCTGTGTATGGAGCTGCCTGCCTGGGGGTGGTGGTGTTCCTCAGCAGGACTGGGGTTGATGTTGCCCTCTACTGCCACCTTTGCAGGGAGGTAGAGTGTGGATCCCTTGATGGGGACCATGTTTGCCACAGGGGGGTGCCTGATGGCGGCAGACAGGGATATCCATGGTGTTTGTGCAGAAACTAGCTATCTTACACATTAACACTGCTTTGGAACGCCCGCTTGGCCTCCATCAGCCATGGCAGGTGTTGTTGACCTGGTCCTGGCCACCTCATTGCACACTCAGGGTGAGCACAGTACCCGCACGATGTAACGGTGTGTGGCTACTCTGTGCCAGTAAAACACCCGGTCAGTGCCCCCTACTAGGCCAAGGTGCTGTGTGGGTGCACCCGGTCACTTCCCCCAACAGGGCCGAGGTGCTTTGGGGGTGCATTCCCCATCTTCTGTCCATCTGCGGACAGCTAATTTGCATGTGCAGTGCATCATGGGTACGGGTGGCCTAACCCTATCCTGTTGACACCAGCAGACTGTCTGTGAGGTGACGTGTAGGCTATCTGCAGCCAGCCAGGGGCTTGCTTACAGCTATGGAGCTGTAGTGCAATGGTTACATCACTGCCTGTGCAGCCAGAGGTCATGGGTTCAAACCCACAGTGGGGCCCTTTGGTAGGGCTGTCCACAGCTTTATTTTTATTTACTGTACATATGTCTATGCCGGCAAGACCACCCTCAGCTTACTATACCCATTAGGTGCCTCTGAGGGTGCTTCATAGGGCGCCCTGTAGGCCACCTTATGGTTGCCATCCCTATAGGGTGCACTATACATTATCCTGTGTCGCAACATACATGCTGCCCTATAGGGGTCATTCAAGGGTGCCTTGGCGAACAGTGCACTGTAACATGTGCCTTATGGGCCGCCGTATGTTAACATGCTGGGAGAGTGCGTTTGCTAGTAGTGATAACAAAATAAAATTATACAGCCTCCTACAGCACTCCACAACATAATACATACTGTCTCAGCAGGCATTTTTCACTGGGCATTGTGAGGAGTTGAACCCCTGATCCCTGCACCATTGGTCAGTGTTTTAACCATTGTGCTGTGGCTCTGTTCCTGTGCTTGTGCATCAGCGCGCCGCCTTGTGCCTATCAGCGCGCCGCCTTCTGCCGCCCAAGGGGACCAGTGCGCCGCCTTCTGCTGCCCAAAAATAACTGTGCGCCGCCTTATGCCGCCCAAAAAGCACTGTGCGCCGCCTTCTGCCGCCCAAAAATAACTGTGCGCCGCCTTATGCCGTTCCAAATTAATTTGCCTCCTAAAACAATGTTAATCACTACAGTTACTGCCTCAGCTGACCTTTGTTGTTGCGCACACTGGGGGATTGAACCCATGGCCCCTGCACCATTGGTCAGTGTCTTCACTGTTGTACCACGGCTCTGTTGTTTTGTATACTAAGCAGCGCGCCACTTTGCCTTTCCACGCGCTAATGTCGACCCCCGCACATTAGCGCGACGCGCACACGTCCGGTTGCTTACTACCGTTTTTTTTCTATTTTCTGCCTGAACCGCCCACTCCTTATATGGCACAGGCACACTAGCGCGGCCCCGCACGTTAGGAATGTTTAGTAAACGTGCCCCTAAGTATGGTAAATAATTTGTTAAACAACAATCGAACTATTTACATATTTTAAACTATTTGCATATATCTATTTACAGGATTTACAAATAGTTATTTAATCGACTTTAATTGTAGTTAGATAGAAAAATTGGAATTGGTGTACCCTGAGGTCTCTATTAACCTGTTGATTCGTCCATACAGTTTACAATTAATTTTGATGCTCATTCGATTGTGTTCTTAGACGTTCGTGTATGGAGACAGGAAGAGAACTGGGGTACTACGGTACATAGGAAAATAACAGACAGGAATACTTTTTTACATTTCTCCAGTGCTCACCCAAAGGGGCTAATTAGGGGTTTGCCTTTCTCGCAGTTTTTGCGTTATCGGCGTAATTGCTCCTCTAGGGAAGATTTTAAGGTTCAGGCATGTTTCTTGAAAAAGACCTTTATTCAGCGAGGTTATCCCGTAAAGGTGGTTGAACGGGCTTATAAGCGGGCGTTATATAATGATAGGGGTTGGTTGTTGGCCCCTAAAGAGAAGTCGCTGTATCAAGAGGATTGTGTGAACTTTATCTCTAAATATTCTCCCTTAAGTAAGCAGATTCAGTGAATCTTGCGGCGGCATAGTAATGTACTACAACCTTTGCCTGGTTTAGAAGATAAGAGTGTTAGGTGTGTTTGGCAGCGTGATCGGAATTTTAAAGAGATCTTGAGCCCTTCCTGGCTACCGATTGCTGAGCGGTCTGAACGCCGAGGGCGGCATGTCCATTGTGGTGAGTGTACGTGCTGTGCTGTTTGTTGGGAGACCGATTGTTTTGTTTATGCAGGTAAAGAATATTTTTTAAGATCTTTTACTTCCTGTAAATCTGATTATATTGTATATGGCATCCTCTGCCCCTGTCACCTCTTATATGTAGGTAAGACTATCCGTCCCCTGTTCATACGTTTGGGTGAACACCGTAGTAGGTTGCGTTGTAAGAGACGGGAGGCGCCATTGGTTAGCCATTGTTTGGAGTTGGGGCATGTATTTACGGATTTGCAATGTTTTGGTATTGAGCGGGTGCTTCAGGGTTCTAGAGATTTGTCTCATGAGCAATTTCTGATACGTCGGGAGCAGCGGTGGATATTCATGCTCCGCACTGTGGCCCCAGGGGGATTGAATTTCACTATTGATTGGCAGGCTTGTATATGATTGCTGTTTTGTGGGGTGGGTTGATCTAACTGTTGAATGGGTATGTGTTTAGGTGTTGCTTCACTGGGCTATTTGGCGGTTTTTTCTGGCTATGACGGGGTTGTGACGTCAGACGCCAGATTTTGGGTATTTAGCCTGGAGCTAGTTTGTAGGGAGGAAGGTCAGTTGAGCCGTGCAAAGAGTGTGTGGTGTTCGTGTGGGCCAGGTGAGAACCCCCGGCTTTGTTCTGTTCTGCTGCAGGAGTATATATAGATTTGTAGCAGGTATATTTAGCACTTTTTTATTGTTTTATCTATTTTATAGTTCACCCCCCTGAAGCAGCGTCTGCGAAACGCTAAGAGGGACATCTGACTGTGGCGTCGGGGTTGATATCGCACTGACCGTCTTGAAGCTGAGGATTGCTGTTTTTCCTGATGGGTTTTTGTTCTCTATGAGCCCTCTTTTGTTCTGAGCAACCGTTACATGTGGATATATAGTACATCATCCGTTTGCTTTTGAAGGCTTTGAGAACTTGTTAAATAGTTACATAAGGATACATAGTATATAACATGCTCCTTGTTGAGGGTCTCTAGATAGGCTGTTTTGCTGTATTCAGTAGTATTATGTGTGTGAAGGTTTAGAGTGGTATCTGTTAAAGCAGCTTCTAGTTATTCCCATCAGTATGTTGTGAGATAAGCTTTTCAGTACTGATTGACGGACGGTGGGGGCTGGTAACAGACCGTTGATGTAAAATTTCCCCTGTGAATTACTGAAATCCGGTTTTCCGGTTTTGGAGTTTTCAATGAATATCTGGGGATCTTTCTGAGGTCTGTGCTCCCCTGTCGTTACGGTACTGTAAGCTTTTTTTAGTGCAAAGTTACTAATGCTACTAATAGGTTAATTAGTGGAGTTGTTTTTTGTTTCTTATGAAGTATCATAGTTAAACTCCGGTTAGGCCTAGTATTGTTTGTGAATAACATTGACAATGATACTCAGTTTTTCATAAGAATGCAAACCTTCTCCAAGCATAGAAGCATAAGATCCAAGGTAACCTGGGACCTATATGTGGTCTCTGATTCTTCAGCTATGGTAAAAGATCGGCACACAGGCCCCAAAAGAGTTTCCAATGCTCTACCTACAAAAAGGCTAAATTAGTAATTCCCTATGTTCTGCTGGCAGAAGTGATCAAACCGCTGGACTGGTCAGCTATCAGTCAACAGAAAACCTAATACAAACTGAGCTAAGGAATATGAGAGGGATTTTTAAAAGCTCATTGATGGAAATAATAAAAGTACAAGAGCAGGGACAGCCTTATCTGGAAGAATTCCTAGTGCCTCACCAACAAAAGAAATAGGAAAATTCAACTCAGGATTGCCTTAGCCTTGCAAGGTTCTTAATGTCATGTTGGCAGACGTGAGTACGTTGAGGGCCAAGACAAATGAATGCCAATCGGGTTTCCTGTACTAGACGGTTAAAGCGCTTGAATATTATAAACTAGAAAAAAATTATTTGTACTCTGACGTGAAGAGAATGATTGCTTACTTTCATTTAAGAGAAAACTGAAGGCAGAATTGGATCAATTTTCAGCAGCAGTGGCAAATGGATTAATTTAACTGCTGGCTTTTAAGTTAATACATATATTCAACATTGCTACATGCATTATCAGTAGACTGAATATACATATTGTGCAGTCATTGCCGCTGCAGCTGTTTAGTCTAGGCCTGCTATTCAAAAAGCCTAAACTAAATATATAGGTTACCCAGAGGACTGCTGAACATCATGCTATCTAATTACTTTTTATGGCCCACCCCTCCCCCTTCCCTTCCTCTGCCCATTGACTATATGGATAGTATTGGGCCATTTGAAGGAAAAATCCATGGATAAGAAAGTTATGTGTTCACCTGTCCCTGATGAACATGTAGCTTTCTTTGAATATTGGCCTAAAGATGACTTTTTGGCTGTGGTCCAGCAGCACTATTTTTTTCTACAACAACCAGCATGCATGTGTAGCTCTTGTTCTGCAGTTGCTACTAGTGGCTTGGCAGACAAAGGGGAACACTGATCCAATGAGCCGTTTTTTCAGCTTTCTCTTGTGCTCATGGATTTTAATTTTCAAGGTTCTTTGGATGGGACCGGCATACAGAGGGAGGCCCTTGGCGTTTGACATTCTCACACTTCTTCCATTCTCAAACAAATGAGCCCAGGACAGATATTACGTTCTGAACCAAGGATTTAGTTAAACTTTAGGGTCAGAGCAATAATAGCAATGACAATTGGCAGAAATAACAAACAAGATCTGTTACAAGCAGTTAACTCCTGCTAAGAGGGTAAGTTTGAATATACAGTATGCTCTCTTCTTTTTAAAAAACAAGAAAAATAGATATGCAAGTGATAACATCTTAAAACTATTGAGGGCTTCTGTAGAAAAAGAAAGAGGAGATTCAGAAAGGAGGTTGATGCAGAGAATGAAGAAGAGGGTCTGAAAGGGAGTCCCAGAAGGCAGGTTGATAGAGAGAGAGAAAAAGGGTGTCTGAAAAGGAGTAGCAGAAGGAAGGTGCTAGAAGAGCAAGAACAATCAGAAGGGGTAACAAGTAATGTTCCCGCTAAGCAGCTGCGTGAGAGTCCACTGCCAGTAGGATGTAGTGCAATGCAATCACACATAGGATCCCAAGGGATTGGCAAATAAAGCTTCTAAAATAGGCTCTTTAATATTTCAGAAAAGAGTACTACACCTGTAGGAGAGCTACACTGCTTTTATAGTCTCAGTTGTTAAGTAAACAGTTATTTTTTGTTTGGTGAATTATTTTTTGCAAAAACAAACTGCTGTTTTAAGTTACAGTCCTAATGGAGGGACTATAGAAGATGCTGTGTTAATTTGTTCTATTTTGTTTAATTTACAGGTACATATACATGCAGACTGACACAAAGTGGCATAATATATGATAAATCATATAATATTTCAGTTCAGCCAATGACATTTAATAAGTCAATGGATGTTGATATTTTGTGCAATGGTATTGATGTTAAAATGCTGAAATGTTGCAGCGAAGTTGGAGATATTCATTCTTTTAATGCCAACTGGATATTAGTTTCTGGACCATCAAAAGTTTCAGGTAAGAAACAAATATGCTTGAAAGACATAATTTTATAAAAAGCCATGTTAAGTAACATGCCATCAACCTCTCGTAAGTTTATAATTTATTAACACTTGATATAGCTACTCTTGCTCATACATTTTCAGTCATCTATGTATGTGGATGGGCCTTTAAGTGCATATTTTAGCTAGTCACTATTTTGTAACTACGCACTTCAGGCCAATGGCACGTAGTTTCAGTATGGACGAGCACAGGGGAGGAGCTTGACTGAAACATGGGCAGAGTGCAAATATACATGCATAAGTTATAAAATACTACAACTTAAAATTTCACAAAACTCCTAAATTTAGGCACATAAAAAGTGGGTGGCAACAAGGGCAGATTCATGGCAGGGGATCAAAGTTAGGAGCCCAGCACTAATTTTCAGCAGCAGACTCATAAATTAGGCTCCCAAATGAATGCCAGGCCTAAATTTCAGAGCACAAATTTTAAGCTTCTAAATTAGGGTGAATTTTTAGCTGAAAACATAAGGGGTAATTTTAAAAGTACTGTTTGTCATTTGGACATCTGAAAACGGGCATTCAAACGTGCAAATCACAAAGATTCCCCAAGGCCATTTTAGAAAGCCATGTAAATACATGCTCACAGTGTGATCACGTCCATGTCACATGGGGGCGTGGTGGAGGCGTGGCCTGGGTGATCCTACAGAGATTCACATTGCAGCACAATTTCAGAAATCCCTGTGCACGTCTGGCCCTGCTCCTGACTATGAATAAGTTGCAGAAAAGTGCTCATTTCATGGCAGCAACACTTACGGGGGGAGAGTGAAATGTGCTCTCTTCATCACAATACTTTTTGCCAGGTAACTTAACAGCCCTTTCATTTTCACTACCCCTGCGCCGCACATCTGCACATCTAAAATGGCAAGCTGCGACATGTGGTGGTATCATAGCATAGACGCCTCCATTTTGAAATACCTCAGTTGCATGTCTATGTAATTGTTTCTGTAGCTATGCATTTCAGGGGCATCCACATTTCTAAAGCAGCCTGCAAACGTGTATCCCATTTGTATGGGCCCGTCTCCAGACCCAGATACAGGGACATGCATCATTGAGGGCGCAGACAGAGTGATTTCAGACTGCACTTACATGTGCCTTCCTTTACTGCCACCACTCCCTCAGTATTTCGGATGTTGTGACCTGGATGCCTCAAATGCCTCCTAGACGCCCCTTCTAAAATGCTGCTTTTAGGCTCCTAAGTATGGATAAATAGAAAGGGCAAATTTAGAAGCTTAACTATAGGGCTCAGCTTTTTTAGAATATTGAGCCCACGTTACTAAAAAATGGACAGCGATTTTAAATTAGCTTTACCTACTCAATTACATGGCATTCATTTATTTAACAGTTTTATCATTTCAGTCAAACTTGGTAATTGTGCATTAAACAGGGACATTGATAACTTGGAGTTTTCTGAGGCAATGGAGGATTAAGTGACTTGCCCAACGGCATGCTAGTGGAAATCGAACTGTGGTCTCTTGATGCCCAAGCCAGTGCTCTAACCATTAGCCTACTCCTCCACTCCATTTATTTAGTCTAGGATTTTAACAATGGAAAGAATGGAGGCTTTGCTCTTCTTCAAGGCGGTTTTATAAGAAGTGGCCTAGATTATAAATGGCAGATAAGCGCATATGTTGGTCCTATTTTATAAAGGCAATATATACATCTATGTGCCCGCACAACCTGCGCCTATGCAATCTCTGTGATCTGCCGGTGTCCTCTCCTGGGGAGGGGGCATTGTGGGGCATGTTGCATGCCTTTGGTAGTCTGTGGTCATGGCATTTGCAGAGATCTTCATGTGCCACATCTTGTGCATCCTTGCACCCATGCCATGTGTAACCCCTGCCCAGCTGGTCCCCCTCAGTGGTGGTGCGTGTGCGTAGGTATGCATTAGGTGTGTGTGGGGGCTGCTCTTTGGCAAACTGCACATGTGCCCATGGAAGTGCCCTCATATTTGAAGCATCAGGGTTGGGTACCCTAGGCACATCTGCTGCCTTGTGCCCCTTCCCTTGTGACAATTTTGGTACTCTCAATGATTGTGGCCATTTGGGCCCCATCCCTGTAAACCCTATCCTATCTGTGGGCTGCATAGCACATATTCCTTTGCCACTGCTGCTTGCTTGGTTTGTGTGTGTGCCCACACTCCCTTCCAGGCGCCGTCTCTGCTTCTGGATGCCCGCATGTGCGTAGTTGCACAGATCTTTTGCATTGCTTTGATTGCCACTGCTGTTTACAGACCCTCAGAGGATGATGCTCTGGGTGATTTCCCCATCTTGTCTGATGTTTGGACCAGCCCTGCCTATTTCACTTCCCTGCCTGTACAGTGGGAATCTGTCAGCAGCTAGATGTCCCACTGTGAGATGTGCCTATGGTTGTCCAATAGTTGAATCAACTGGCTAGAGACACATGGATGCTCTCTCAGACCCTCCTTGCTGGAGCTTATGGTGGCCAGCGCCATCCTGGTGGGTAAAGACCTCCTCATTCAGTATGACCAGTGTGCACAGTATGAGGGTCTCAGCCCTCAACACATTTTGCTGGTGTGTGGCTCTCATCCTGGGTTCCATCATGCACATGTGAAAATCTCCATGCTTTAAAAAAAAAACATTTATAGTACATTTGGGGACAGGGATGTGCTGATCTTAGAAGGCCCATGCATATGCAAGGTGCCTTTTCTAAAATCGCCATTGATTTGCACCTCCTAATTGGCCTTTCTAAAAAGTACATTTATATAAATTCAACATGCACTAAAAATTACTTATTAAAATAAGTGTGAAACTAACCAAATATTCACCTAAAAATTGGAGAAAACTCAAGAAAGAAAGAAAACTAACCACATTTTCCTGCCTCTGCACATTCTTAGAAATTTCTGAATGACTGAATTCTAAAACATTGAAGCTGAGCTACTCTCCGTGAACAAGCCCTATATAGATAAACAAGTCTCCTAGATTTTACTGGAAGCAGAAATTCTTTTTGTTACGAATTCAATATGCCTGTACAGATTTCCAGCATAGTAAACACATACTTTTTCCACTTTCTACAGATTTGGAACTGGAATTCTTATTTACCTTTTGTTGATATGACTTATTTATTTAGCTGGATTTCTATACTGCTTTATCCTAAAATCAAAGCAGTTTACAATGAACTCAAGAGTTTACAAAAAAACAGGGGAAAGGAACATGCAGGGAATATTTCAATTTAACTTATATACAAAGGTTATGTACATGAACATAATAGGGGGTATAAGGAGAGGAGGTAACAGGGATAGGGATAATGTTGGGAATCAGGTAATGTCACCAATGTGTTCAATGTAGAGGGTTGATTTCCGCTTTTTCTTGAAGTCCTTGTTGTCGGTGATGGCTCTGAGGTGGTCAGGGAGAGAATTCCAAAGGGAAGGGGTGGCTAATGAAATAGATGTTGCTTGTTTGGCTTTTGTATAGTCTTTAGGGGTGGTGATGGTATGACTGGTGGTTCGTCATTTGGGTCTGTTGCTTGATTCCGTGGTGATGAGGATTTTCAAAATGTCAGCAGAGGTGTATTGTATGATTTTGAAGATATTTAGAACAGCCTTGTACTTGATGCGGGAGATGATGGGGTGCCAGTGGAGTTGGTTCAGGAGGGGGATGATGTAGTCTTGTTTAAATGAGTCGGTTATGATGCAAGCTGCGGTATTCTGCACCAGTTGCAAAGGGCAGAGTGCTTGTTTGCGTAATCTGAGGTAGATAGGGTTACAGTAGTCAATAATTGGTGTGATAATCGTCTGGAAAACAGTGCAGAAGTGGTCATAGTTGAGCAATGGTTTGAGTCTTCTGAGGATATGCATTTTATGGTAGGCTGAATTGGCTGTTTTGTGGATATGGGAGTATAGGTTTAAACTACTGTCCAGAGGTATTTTACCTCGGGTTTAATGGGTATAGTGATGTTATTCATCTGGATTGAATTGGGGTGGGGGGGAGAAACTTGCATTGCGGGTAGCAAGGAGAGCTTAAGTCTTGCTGTAGTTGATGTTTAGGTTGTTTTTAGTTAACCAGTTTGTGATGTCTTCAGGCAGGTAGTTATCACTGAGTAGTTTGGGTTGTCGAGGTTTATAGAGAGTAGATCATAATGTCATCCACATATAGACTGTAGTGGATTTTGTGTTTTTTGATGATATCACAGATGGGTTGAAGGTAAATACTGAATAGGAATGCAGACAGTGAAGATCCTTACGGGACGCCTTGAGTTGCTGGGAATGGTGATGAGGTATTATTTCCACATTTCATTAGTAGTTGTCTATTACTGAGGTAGGAGTGGAAGCATTTGATTGTATTTCCCTGAAGTTCATTGTCCTTTAGTCTGCTCAGTAGGATGTTGTGTGATACTGTGTCTAAAGCTGAGGATATGTCTTTGCAGATTAGGAGAAATCCGGTCTTTACATTGTCTATACCTCTTATAAGGTTGTCGAACAAGTATATAAGGAGTATTTCAACACTATGGTTTGGTCGAAAGCCATGCTGGTGGGGGTCCAGTGGGGCATGTGAGTCAAGGTGGTCTTGTAGTTCAATTTGTGCTACTTTTCTATGACCTTAGTGAGGAAGGGGAGTGAAGATATGGGGCAATATGCAGCTGGGTCATTTTTACTTAGGGTTGTCTTCTTAGGTATTGGACGAATGGAGGCAATTATGAGTGCGTTGGGCATGTAACCTTGGGATAGGGATAAGCATACTATGGTGTGGATGAATGGGCAGAGATCATCTTTTGCTGTTTTTTATCCATGTTACTGGACAGGGGTCAGATGAGGCGGTGCTAGCATTCAATGCTGAGATGGTTTGTGATATCTGGTTGATGGACAGGATGCTGAATTGGTCCCAGGTTTGACTGATTTGTTGGGGTTTGGTGTAGTTGTTAAAGGTGCTTGTTTGAGGAGAAGATTTGTTCTTTGTTTGGAGGAAGTTTGCGAATGTCTGTGTGTGTATCATTGGCAGTGTACTGTTGTGGATCGGGAACTGGTTAAAAGATAGAAAGCAGAGGGTAGGGCTAAATGGCCAATTTTTCTAATGGAAAAGGGTGAATAGTGGAGTACCCCAGGGATCTGTACTGGGTCCGCTACTTTTTGACATATTCATAAATGACCTGGAAAAGGGAATAACTAGTGCGGTTATCAAATTTGCAGACGACACAAAACTGTTTAAAGTTGTTAAAACCCCAGAGGACTGTGCAAAACTGCAGGAGGATCTGGATAAATTGGAAGACTGGGCATCCAAATGGCAGGTGAAATTCAATGTGGACAAGTGCAAAGTTATGCATCTAGGGAAGAACAACCCAAACTATAGTTACACTATGCAAGGTTCCACATTGGGAACCACCACCCAGGAAAAAGATTTAGGAGTCATCGTGGATAACATGTTAAAACCCTCCGCCCAGTGTGCAGCGGCGGCCAAGAAAGCAAATAAAATACTAGGTATCATAAGGAAAGGAATGGAAAATAAAACAAAGGATATTATAATGCCTCTGTATCGTTCCATGGTACGACCGCACCTTGAATATTGTGTGCAGTTCTGGTCGCCGTATCTTAAAAAGGATATAGTGTTATTAGAAAAGGTACAGAAAAGAGCCACCAAAATGGTAAAAGGGATGGAAGGCTACTCCTATGAAGAAAGGCTACAAAGGTTGGGGCTCTTCAGCCTGGAAAAGAGGCGGCTGAGGGGAGATATGATAGAGGTCTTTAAATTAATGAATGGAGTGGAACGGGTAAACGTAGATCGATTGTTTACATTATCAGAATATAGAAAGACTACAGGACATGTAATGAAGCTACAAGGTGATCTATTTAAGACAAATAAGAGAAAATATTTTTTCACTCAACGTGTAATCAAACTCTGGAATTTGTTGCCAGAGGATGTGTTAAAGGCTGTTAGTGTAGCTGGGTTTAAAAAAGGTTTGGACAAGTTCCTGGAGGAAAGGTCCATAAACCATTATTAAAAAGGGACCCAGGATATCAATGCTTGACACAATACAAGCATTGTGGGACCTGTGTTTCTTGTGGATACTGCTAGGTATGTATGACCTAGATTGGCCACTGTTGGAAACAGGATACTGGGCTTGATGGAGTTTGGTCTGATCCAGTATGGCATATCTTATGTTCTTATGAGGTTGGGTTCTTTAGTGAGAGTCTGGACTATTTGAAATAGTTCTCGGGGTTTGTTGAGAGATTTAAGTATAATGTTTGTATGGTATTCCTGTTTGCTTTGGTGGATGAGGTTGTTGTTGTTTCTGATTGTAGAAAATTTTGGTACCTTGGGATCTGGATTTCCTCCAGCATCTTTTGAGTCTTCTTAACAATTTCTTTGCTCTTCTTATGTCTTCCATTTACCAGGGAGCTGATCTAGTAATTCTGTGTGGGGGTTTGGAGCTTTTGATATCTATGAGTCTTGCTGCAGCTGAGATGGTTGCGTTACAGTTCGCAAGCTCTTTAAGGTCTTAGTTTAGGCACTGGAGGGTTTCTTTGAGGAATTATTCCTTGTTTTAGTTTTTGAATCTTCTTCCAGGACTAGGTTGTGCAGGATGTGGGTTCTTGTGCTAAATATGAAGAGATAATTGTATCATATGATGATCTGAACATGGTACTGGGATTATTGTAGGTGTTGAAATGTTGCTGCGGTGGAAGAGTTGATTGGGTACAAAGATGAGGTCTGGAGATGAGCCAAGTCTGTGTGTGGGAGCAGTTATGAGTTGTGTGTATTGTAGCGAGTCCATTGCTGATGGAAATGTCTCTGCTTCTTTGATGGAGGTGGAGCCTAGGTTAAAATTGCCAAATAGTAGCAGGGGTTTGTGTGGGGTGTTGGTTGAACAGACTGATTCAAAAGTTGCAGAGAGCTCATCAGTGGAGGCATTTGGTGCTCTATAGGTTAAGGAAATGGCCATTTGCATGTTCTGTATAATAGTTGAATTGCAATGTGCTGTACTTGAGGTAGCTAAGATTTTGAATTTTAGAGTACTTCTTGCCAGGATTAGAACACCTCCACCCCATTTATGTGTGCATGGGCAGTTGAATGCAGAGTGTGTGGATGGCGTTAGTTGATTGAGCAAGACCTGTTCGGTGGGGGACAACCAGGCTTCAGTGATACATAAGATGTCAGTTTGTTGAGATTGTAGGTGGTCTGCTAAGATGTTGATTTTATTCCTAATGGATCTGGCATTGATTAATTCAATGTTTATTGGAGGGTGTGGTGACGTATGTATTTGTACTATGTGTAGTTGTTTCAAGGTGTTGGTTTGAATGTGAGTTAGATGTGTTCTGTTATAGCGTTTGTTTGATGTCTGCCAGAGGGGGTTGTAGAGGTTCATTATTGGGTGGTAGTGATTTGAATATAGGGAATAGTTAGTGTGGAAACAATTGTTAGTGTGGGGATGAGTGACTATCATGTGTTTGAGGGAGAGGAGTAGCAAGAGTGTAGCCACGAAAAGATGGTGTGAGGTGGCCATGTTGAGTTTGAGTGGAAGGATGGTATTCATGTGGTTGGAAATTGTATTGAGCAGGATTGATCATAGCAGGAGGATGTGGGCGGCTGAAGAGTCATTCTAGAGAGCAGAATACGAGAATGTGAGAATTACCTTCCTTTGGGACCCAAGGGCTTTTCTTTTTTGGCTTGGCTCCAAACAGGTTTTGGAAGACGTGTTGGTAGGAGAGGTGCATGAATCGGTGATCCTTTGTCTGAACGTAGGTTGTACGAGGTTGTACGAGTATTTATTTATTTATTTAACAGTTTTTATATACCGACTTTCTACAAATCAAGACGGTTTACAGGGAACATAACAACAGTATATTACAGTATACTGTTTCATTGGAAGCATGATTGGACTGTATCCGCCTCAGTGCCCTGCCTTAGGGCCATGCCAAAGGGACCTCTGGCGAGGCCCTTTAGGCACAGGCGCGCCCGATGGAGAGGAGATTTTAAAGTTTCCGCTGCAGTCTCTGATTGGTTCCTTAGGCCGGGGATCGGGAAGGAGACAGTCTTCCTGCTCCCTTGCTGGATAGCCATTTCAGGGGCTAATGGTGTTCAGGCAGTGCAGGCTGCTTTGTTTCCATGCACCCGATGGAGAGGAGATTTTAAATTTCCCGCTGCAGTGCCTGATTGGTTCCTTAGGCCAGGCATCAGTGAGGAGACAGTTTTCCCACTCCCTCGCTTGATGGCCGATTCAGGTGCTGATGATGTTCCGGGGGTGCAGGCTGCTTTGTTTAATGGACTGCTTTAATCCATGCAGTAATAACTACACTATTGCACTATTGTAATGCCCTGTGTGCTGGGTTCACAAAATAATCAATAATCTAGATTTGAGCTCATTCAGAATACAGCTGTGTGGTTGCTATTACAGTTAGGGGCCAGGGCTCATATCTCTCCTGTATGAGAGAGTTTACACTGATTCCTTGTAGATTTGAGAGTACAATTTAAGCCCCTATCTCAGAATTTTCAATGATATATTCCAGGGAGTGCACTCTCTTCTTTTCCAGATGGGCTTCTTTGTGCCCTTTTGGCTAAGATTGCTAGTTTTTTGCAGGCTAGGTTGAAGACCTTTTCATTCTTCAGTCCTATTTTGTGGGATGAAGTACCTAATGAGCTCTAAACCATGTGAGATTATTTGGATTTTAGGTAACAAGCTATGTATGATTTATATGAATGATTTAATGTTTTATAGATGCTGTAATTTCTAGTGTTTCTATTTGGTGTTGTGCATTTGGAATAGTTTGTTATTACTTATTAGGTCAAAATTTGGTGGTGATTTCTTTTTTAAACACTGGCTGCTTAACTATATGGATACGAGAGGTGGAGGAGGGCTGATAAGTCTCTGGCCTTGTAACAAAACAGAAAGCTACAGGCACATTTCAGTTCCAGAGATCCGAATGACCTCTCTGCAGTTTTGTTTTATTTGGTAAATCACATTCGTGTGTAAGATGCCATTTTAGAAAGGGTAAAATTTATGACATTGAAAGAGGATGGGGGTGTATCAGAGGCATTGTTGGAGGCACGTCCTGGGTTGGACAAAAATCTACACTTGTATACCCATTTCATGTGGAGGCCATTTCTGATCAGGGCACGTCCGGCCAGCTGGACGGCCCATATCTGGCCCCGATTCTGCACCCACAGGAGCTAGCTGTTCCTGTGGGAAGAGAATCGGGGTACAGGGCCTGGACGTCCCGGACATGCCCCGATTCAGGCCTGCTGCATGGCTATCCACCTCCCAGCTAGCCCAGCCACGGCTCCCGCATGGAGCTGTGGTGCCGTGGCGTGCCGTCACCATGGCACCGAGACACCATGCAGGAGCCCCAATCAGCCACACAGTTTTTAAGTTCTTCGTTCCTGCCGCCCAACCCCCAATCGAGCCTTCCAAGGCCAGGATTGGACTGTGGGGAACCCCCTGCCTTGTTCACCTCCTTGGGGGGGGGGGTCCTGACTCGATGGCCACCGAAGTCAGGGGGGGGACTTAGTGGAATAAGTCCCCCGTCTAACTCCCTAAGCCTGGACGCACAGAGCCGTCACTGGAATAAGCCCTGTACCTCCAAAGTCAGGGTCCCGCCTCTGCTCCACCCAGACTCTTCCTCTGGCCCTCCTCCTCCCTCCCCCGTCCAGAGCTCCCCGCGCATCTCTGCTATATGTGTGGGGAGCTTTGGATCTGGAATCGGCCCCTGGCATTTAGCAGGGCATATACATCCGAACCGGACATATATCCCTGCTAAACATGGCTCAGAATGACCCCTATAGCGTATACATGTGTAAGCCCAAAATTGTCCACATCCAGATTTACACCTGCTCCCTGGCACAAATAAGGATTTAAAGAGCTTTCCTCTTGCCATTTCTTTATTGAAAGGATTAAGGGGGATATCTCCTTTAATTCCCAAATATATTTTCTCTCTCTGAACGGAAATGGGGGCAAGAGAGAGTCTCCTGTACGTAACTAAGAGCATCCGCACATCTGTGTTATCACTTTGGTCCAGATGTGAGTGTAAGGGCTGACATCTGCATGTGCTCATTGTGAAATGCCATCACTTACATGTGTAAGTTGCCAGGTTTTCTCCATCACTTTTTCTCAAATGTATTTTTCTGAAACAGCTAATCCCATTGCATATGAATGTGTAGCAGAGCTGTTTCTAAAATACTGTCAGAATTGAGCACATCCGGACCTCAACGTCTCAGTTCTGCACATCTAAATGTGCCTTCACATGGATAGCGCTGAAGTAATCAGAGTGATTTTCGCTGGCACTATCCATGTTGAGGCACATTCCAAATGGGACGTCCAAGTGCAGTCTGGGACGTCAAAGCCAGAACGTCTGAAAAGAAAGGCAGGGACATGCAAATTTAGGCACAGTTCCAGAAATGTGGAGGTGCCCAATATGCACGTGTATCAAATGTCTATATGGACATCCCCAGGAAACATACTCAGAACCAAAATGTCTAACAGCATGATCGTTAGAATAGTGGCTTAAGAAGTGGGTGACTAGGGTTCAAATCCCAGTGTGGGACTTTGTAATCTAAAGCTAGTCTCTTCATCTTCTCTGGATTTTTAAAGATGAAAACAAACATTTTCCTGATACCTATTTGCGCCTGGAGCAGGAATAAACATGCTGCTTCTGGGATCGAACAGGGACGTATAAGTCAATTGCCCCTCCCCAGACATGCCTCCTCCACACCCCAGTGCCTACTTGAACATCCTCATATTGGGGACATCTGTGAATGGCATTTGTGGAATGGTTATGGACATCCATGTGCTTATCTGCAGACATCTAAACCACAACTAAACCTTTAGAATTATCCTCTTAGTGTCAGTGGCCAGGCAACCTATACATGTGGAGGCCAATTCTGATTGGGGTACATCCGGCCCTCTGAAGATCCAAAATCTGGACGGGCCAGATTTGCACCCGATTCCTCAATTGTGGGAGCTATATGTTCCTGCGGAAGCAGAAGCAGGTGCAACGGGCCTGGATGGGCAGGCTGTACCCCGGTTATGCTCTGCTGTATGACCAGCCCCCTCCCCGTACAGAAATCCGAGGCTCCTGCATGGAGCCTGGTGCCATGGCATCCCATCACCAAGGCACTGAGCCGCCATGCACAAGCCCCGATCGCCCACACCACCCCAAAGGTCCTGTTCCCCGCCTTCTGACCCCCGATTGGGGCTTCTGAGGCCAAGATCAGAATATGGGGAACCTCCTGCCCTGCTCACCTCTGTCTGGGGTCCTGGCCTGGCTGGTCTCCGAAGTCGGGGGGGGGGGGCGGGAGGACTTATTCCACCTCTGAGGTGGATTAAGTCCCCTGTCTAGATCACCAACCCCGGACGTACAGGACCGCGACCGGAATGAGCCCTGTATGTCTGGTGTCAGGGTCACGCCTTCTAAGATCTCCATCCCAGGGACCTTTCCATGCTTCTAAGTCTCATGCTTCTTGCTAACCCTGCTTTCTTACCTCATGCAGCTTAAACATGCTGCTGTGTTTATACAGAGTCACTGATGGGATATACACCTCAATTCTAGTGGGTAAGGAACGACAGCAATAAATGGAAGCTGTAAAAGACAGAGAAGCAGTGAGCAGAGATAGACAGCAGTAAATTGCAGGAGAATCAGACAGCGACTGAGAACAATGAACAGAAGGACAAGGGACTAGAGACAATGGTGAACTGAAGCAGTAAAGGGCAGAGAGAGTTGTGGAATGGAAAAGTGTGGAGGGGACTGAAAATGATCAGTTGGAGGAGTGAGTGTCAAAAAGAGTGAAAGGGGAGCGAGACCAATATAGGAAGGAGTGAGAGTATCAAGTGGAAAGAGAGTGAGGCAACATTGCGTTAGCGATGCTGCTGACTTCAGTACACAATAATTCATTTATACTCTTACAGAAAATTTTTTGTAAATAGTTATCCTTAGTTATCCAAGTCGGCTCTCCTGTTAATTGTAAACTCAGACTTATGTACCCGTCTGATTGTTATGTTCCATGTAAACCGCACTGATGCCGAATAGTGCAGTATAGAAGAAATTGTAAATAAATAAATAAAATAAATAAAAGATGTGGCTATGTAAGCCATGTTCTACAAGAGGAAACATCATTTTAGAAGCTCATCAGAGCTTGGGCATCATTTCAACAGAAACCCCTTCACCCTCTCTAATCAGAACTGATCGTATGTCCTTCATGCTTAAACAAACATTGCTTTTTCATTCTAGGAATCCCAGGTAACTCGTCAAGTTGTTTCACATATACACTTCGAGCAAACGAAGCGGATTGCCCAGCCGAGAGTTCTGGCGAAGAAATAACTTATAGTTGTGAAGTTAAGGTGGGAAATGATGTGAAAACCTCAAAAGAAATTAAAGTAAGATTTTACCGAAATGGTAAGTATTCCGTTATACTTCGTTGTTTGATAAGTATTTTAATTTATGGGGATCAGTATTCAATTTTTTTTTAAATGCTGGCTGCTGCACGTAAAAACCATCCAGTGTCACTATCCAAATAGTGACTAGCGCTGAATATCAAGATAATATGATCAGCACCAGAACTTATTTGGATAGCAGCAATGTTCAATTCGCTGTTCATATAGTTTATCTGGATAAATTAGGACAACCATTTTCCTGTCCTAAGTTATCCAGATGTTCTATGGATGGTGGACTGAATATTGCTACTATCAGTGCTGACCACATTAACCAAATATTCAGTGCTGGTCACTAAATAGGCAGGGCCATGGCAGTATCCAGCTAGTGCTAGTGAATATATCTGGAAAGGCCGAACTAGCGGTACTTATCCAGATAGCAGGTACCACTAAATAGTGGATTGATAGTTTCTACTGTTGATACCCTAGCATTTTTATAAGCAATGAACGAAGAAGAAATAGGAGACCGACAGGTTTTGATTACACCAAGAAAAATAATGTTGCCTTTATAGGAGATAATTTTATAACAGGGGCCTATGTCAAAGTTAAAAACAAGCACCTATTTAAGCACTGGTTCTAAAGGCAATATAGGCCCTTATATGCCTTTATAAAATAGGTGCCCAGAACCAGCCTCGACTGTGTGCAAATCCTCTTGCACACATTTATCCCTACTCTGGAGATAACCTAAATGAGTGAGTGTACTCCATGGAGTAATTTTATAAAGTCACGTTTGTGCATATGGGCAATACACATAGGTAAAGTAGCTCTTTTAAGATTACCTAAGGCATAAAAGTATGCACAATGGCATGAACGTGCATGGGCCTGATATTCAAAGGCATTTACATGGTTTGCAGACCTGTAAACTGTGTAAATGCTGCTCAGCGGGATATTCAGCGGCTCTGAATATCTATAGCTGCCACTGCTGCACGTCCCATTGCTAACCGGTTAGCATCAGGATGTTCCACGGGCGGCCGCCAGGCAGTGGTGATATTCAGCCATTGCCCGGTAATGGCTACACAGTAAAAGTAAGGCACAGCAAAGGCTGGCCTAACTTTTGCCGATGAAGCACACCGGTCAGTGGTTCAATATCGCAACTTCCCAGTTAGCTTTTTGTCCATCTGGGCATTAGATCAGTTAGCCGCCACCACTGAATATCGAGCCCACATGCTTTTACTCTAGATATTTTCAGGAGAGTGATCGGGATGGAACATAGGTGGAGTTGCAAAGTACATGCATTGATTTTAAGATATGTTAGTCTATGCGCATACTCACATATTCTACATGATGATATTTATGCCTCCTCTCAACGTAGCCATGATTACTATTGGATTTGTGCTAGTATTTTATAAAGATACAAACGCACCTATATGTCTTTGTAAAATTGGGACAAAATAGGGGCCCTTCCTGCCCTCTAGACCTAGGCAACGTGTTGTAAAATTATACTGTTTCTATGTACCCGCATATTTTATATAATGCACATGTACATCACAATTCTGCTCCAGCTCTGCCCAAAGTACACCTCTGTCAGGGTGTTTGGTAGTGACATAAAACTACTGTGTTTGTTGTGTTAATAGTTCTGGTTAGAAGCCAATGGAAAGCATTCACCTGGGCTGGGCAGATAATTTATGCTGGGGAGCATACAAAAAAACTGAAGAGGTAACTGCAGTACCATTACAAATATATCCTGGTTTAAAGTGTTCCCATAGGGTTGTATGTGGGCTGGAACTGTTACTGACCAGGGGATCAGGGGAAAGCAACCTACTGATTAGAATAATGTTGAGGCTATAGTCTGGGCTATGTGAAGACCACAAGCTATTTCAATTCTCTTATATAACATGCTATTCTGCATCAGTGCAGTTTACATTGAACAGGGCATTATAACTTGGAGGTAACTATTTTACAGGCAACATGGGCTATGGAGGGTTAAGTGGCTTGCCCAAGACCACAAGGAGCACCTGTGGGACTAGAAACCCCAGTCCTTCCAGCCCAAGGTTGCTGTCCTCTAGTAGGATTTGAACCCCCCACCTTCTGGCCTGAAACACCTTGCTCCAACCACTAGGCCACTCCTCCACTCCTTCAATGAGCAAAGTTGCATGTTCTGATAGTAAACCTAAGACCTCCTTTGGATTTTAGAGCTAAAATATTAGGGGGGTTTTCAGCACAAATAATGCAGTTAGCTGACCTGCTAATTGCTGTAATCGCTGTCACTGGGTTATTCAGCGACACTGATGCAGTTAGTGCCACTGAACATCTGCGGTGCCATTACTGAACACCCCGATGCTAGCCAGTCAGCATCAGGACATTCTGGGGGCAGAACAGAAGCAAATGTTAAGCACCTGAAAGGGTGAGCTAACATTCGCCACAGAAGCTAACCAGGCAATGGCTGAATATCGTCACTGCTCGTTTAGCTTCTCAGCTATCCAGCTGGCCCAGATTTTCAATGTCCGTGGCCGTTAAAAAAAAAATTGCTCACCACCGGAGTTGAATATTGTTTTAGTAATTCTTATGCATATAGCCCACAATTATGAAAATTGAGACTCTCGTGTGATCTGCGCTACTGCTGGCCATCTAAATGACTTTGAATATCGGGTTCTAAGTTAATAATTATTGGGGCGTGTTTAGTAAAGAACGGTAGTCGGGAGCATGGGGTTTAGCACAGCGTTAACACACATTCTGGCTTCGCGTTAACTGGGAATGCATGACCTAAAAGTGATAATGCTAAAAGGCAGTGCTACCCAGCATTATGCAAATTGGTGGGGTTAAGGTAGAGAATGTGGAGAGTGGGTGTCACTCTGACCAAGGGAGGATATGGCTGAGGCCTACTAGCTTTCAGCAGTTACTTAACATTTCTAGCACTGAAAATTGACTTGCTTTGCTGGAGCTTGCTAATCAGTGCTCTCTCACTGTCTCCTCCTCTCCTCCATGCCTAGGGATGAGACTTCCATGGACCTACATAAGATATGCCATACTGGGTCAGACCAAGGTCCATCAAGCCCAGTATTCTGTTTCCAACAGTGGCCAATCTCGGTCATATGTACCTAGAAGTTTCCCCAAGGGACACAGGTTCCACAATGCTTGTATTGGTTCAAGCATTGGTATCCTGGGTCCCTTCTTAATAATGGTTTATGGACCTTTCCTCCAGGAACTTGTCCAAAACTTTTTTAAACCCAGCTACACTAAAAGCCTTACTACATCTTCCGGTAACAAATTCCAGAGTTTGATTACACGTTGAGTGAAAAAATATTTTCTTTTATTAGTCTTAAATAGTTTACCCTGTAGCTTCATTGCATGTCCCCTAGTCTTTCTATATTCTGATAAGGTAAACAATCGATCTACATTTACCCGTTCCACTCCGTTCATTAATTTATAGACTTCTATCATATCTCCCCTCAGCCGTCTCTTTTCCAGGTTAAAGAGCCCTAACCTTTTTAGCCTTTCTTCATAGGAGTATCCTTCCATCCCCTTTACCATTTTGGTGGCTCTTCTCTGAACCTTTTCTAAAATCGCTATATCCTTTTTAAGATACGGCGACCAGAATTGCACACAATATTCAAGGTGCAGTCTCACCATGGAACGATATTCGAGGCATTATAATATCTTTTGTTTTATTTTCCATTCCTTTCCTTATCATACTTAGCATTCTATTTGCTCTCTTGGCCACTGCTGCACACTGGGCCGAGGGTTTAAACATGGTATCCACAATGACGCCTAAATCTTTTTCCTGGGTGGTAGTTCCTAATGCGGAACCTTGCATCGTGTAACCATAGTTTGGGTTGTTCTTCCCTAGGTGCATAACCTTGCACTTGTCCACATTAAATTTCATCTGCCATTTTGATGCCCAGTCTTCCAATTTATCAAGATCCTCTTGCAATATTCCACAATCCTCTTGGGTTTTAACAACTTTAACTAGTTTTGTGTCATCTGCAAATTTGATAACCTCACTCGTTATTCAACTTTCCAGGTCATTTATGAATATGTCAAAAAGCAGCGGACCCAGCACAGATCCCTGGGGTACACCACTATTCACCTTTCTCCATTGGGAAAATTGGCCATTTAGCCCTACCCTCTGCTTTCTATCTTTTAACCAGTTCCTGATCCACAATAGTACACTGCCTCCTATCCCATGACTCTTTAGTTTTGCCAAATGTCTCTCATGAGGGACCTTGTCAAAGGCTTTCTGAAAGTCCAGATACACAATATCAACCGTCTCACCTTTTTCCACCTGATTATTCACTCCTTCAAAAAAACATAACAGATTAGTAAGACAAAATCTTTCTTCTCTAAAGCCATGTTGGCTGTCTCCCATTAGGTCATGACTATCTACATGCTGAGTAATTTTATTCTTTATGATGGTTTCTACCATTTTTCCTGGTACTGACGTCAGGATCACCGGTCTGTAGTTTCCCTGATCACCCCTGGAACCCTTTTTAAAAATTGGTGTTACATTGGCGATCCTCCAATCTTCAGGTATTAGAGATGATTTTAATGATAGTTCACAGATTACTAATAGCAGGTCTGCAATCTCGTATTTCAGTTCTTTCAACACCCTTGGATGTATACCATCCGGCCCAGGTGATTTGCTACTCTTCAGTTTATCTAATAGTTGTAATACATCTTCCTGATGTATCGATATTTCCTTCAATTCTTCCGCACCTTTAAGTACCTCTTCAGTCATGGGTAACATCCCTACATCTTCCTCAGTAAAGACCGAAGCAAAAAATTCATTCAGTCTCTCCGCTATCGCCTTGTCGCCTCTTAGTGCTCCTTTAACCCCTTTATCATCTAATGGACCAACTGACTCTCTCACAGATTTTTTGCTACGAATGTACTTGAAAGGGTCTTTACTTCGCGTTTTTGCTTCCACAGCAAGCTTCTTCTCAAATTCTTCCTTTGCCTGCCTTATCAATGCCTTACATTTGACTTGCCAGTGCTTGTGCTGTTTCCAGGTTTCGTCGTTTGGCTCTTTTTTCCATTTCCTGAAAGATGCTTTTTTGGCAACAACAGCCTCTCTGACCTCACCTTTAAACCATGCTGGCAGTTTTTTGGACTTCCTTCCACTTTTCTTAAAGCGTGGAATACAGCTGGTCTGGGCTTCCAAGATAGTATTTTTCAACAACAGCCAAGCCTGATGTACGTCTTTAACCTTTGCAACTGCTCCTTTTAGTTTTTTCTTAACTGTTTTCCTCATTTTATCATAGTCTCCCATTCGAAAGTTAAAAGGTAGTACTGTGGATTTCCTTACTATCCCTCCTCCACTAATTAAATCAAAGGCAATCATGCTATGATCACTATTGCCAAGTGGCCCCAACAACCTTATCTCTTGCACTAGATCTGGTGTTCCACTAAGGACTAGGTCTAATATGGCTTCCCCTCTGGTCAGTTCATTGACCAGCTGCTCCAAGAAGCAGTCCTTTATTTCATCTAGGAACTTTATCTCCCTAGCATGTCCTGACGTGACACTGACCCAGTCGATACCGGGGTAGTTGAAATCACCCATTATTATTACTGCGCTGTAACATTTGTTAGCTTCCTTGATTTCTTTGAACATTTCATCATCCATTTGGTCATTCTGGCCAGGCGGTCAATAGTACACCTCCCACTACCATCGCCTTCCCCCTTTTACATGGAATTTCAATCCATATAGATTCTACAGCAGATTTTGTTTCCTGCAAAACTTTAATCCTTTCTGACTCAATGTCCTCTCTAACATAGAGAGCAACCCCTCCACCAATTTGATCAGCTCTATCATTACGATATAGTTTGTATATAGACCTGGGGAGCTTTTGTGGGTTTCCAAGGTCCTTTGGGTCTTTTGTTCCCTGACAGCTGGGGTGCTTAGCCTGCGGGTGAGTGAGTTGCATTGTAGTGTTGCTCTTCCGGGGGGGAGGGGCAGAACATGGGTGGGCTCCTTTGCATGTCTCATTGTAGATGTGAGGCCATAGGGGTGGGTGTCCTATATGGTGGGTTATGGGGTTGCTTCTTAACCCTATGGACCCCATGTGGTAGAAGTGCTGGCTGGCAGGTGACCCGGAGCATGTGTGCTGATTATGCTTGGTCTCCAGACCCTCAGGCTCTAGCAACCCTCTTCAACCCCATATGGGGGAGGTACACTCCACAGTTACAATGGTGCTGCCCAAGACATATGAGAGGAGTGACTGAGAGGTCTTTTATTGTGTTCCCTGCAGCCTGGTGAACAGGCACCATGGGCGGCTCATGGTGAGGGGGGTTCATATACCTGTCCCACACGATGGAGACTGTGGACACCCTGCCTGATCCCATACAAGACCCCCTGTATCCTCAGATGCCACATTTGTAGCCTGTCTCCCACCAGACTTACTGCATATCTTTGCTTTCCTAATTTGCCTGTCCTGCCCTCTTGTACTTAGCCCCTTTGCTCTGAGCTGTAGCCAGTTATGCCTATTCCCAGTCATCTATCTCTAATATGCACTGGCTTGTTACTATTGTCCTTTAGGTGCAGTTGTAGCACATTTCTTACTGTCTGCAGTGGTTCTATAGCCCACTGCTGCCCTACTAATGCATTTGTAGCCTCTAATTGCAGGGCACGCGTTGGAAGCGTCTTCACTGTGTGCATGCGCTATGACCATGTGTTTGTAACTACTATGGGGGTGACACACCTATCACAGTGATACCTCTTTATCTACCATGGCCACTAGGCCCCGCCATGATAAAAATGCACATGCTAACCACACATTTTCCCCACGCGACTCGCGACACTTTTGTAAATATGCCCCATTGTTCCAAGTACAGCTAAACTGTGTAAGTACCATAAAAAATCTTAAGTATGTAAAAAACACTCTACAAACTGACCTACTTGACAACAGGAGCAATAATCAAACTGCCTATATCGATGCAAACTCCTCAAGTAGTTTATACCTTTGGGTTACACACCAGTAATCCATGGGTAGTTTCACTTTGATTACACAGGTCTGCAAAAAAATTTTTTTCGAGAGCTGTTTTGGTTATTCCACATAATCTTTATGTTTTTTGGTGCGCTGAATCTGAAAATGACCTCCATTTTGTCATAGGACATCACGTTTCCTGACAATTTAGGTAACTATGTTAAATAAGGCAATACCTCAAAATAAATGGAAATAGACTTTTAAAATTAAAGTTTTATTACAATATTTTCATGAAAATCCTTTTTTGAACTGAAATGAGTTCACCTACACACACTAAACTCGATTCTTCTTCCTTGTGAGGATCCTCTTGGTGCATTTACGCTTGTGAGTAGCATCTGGAATGTCTCTCTGAAGCATCCAACAGTAGTCTGCCATCATTGTAATGCTCCATTTTCCCTGGTATCTCTTTTCCATCTCTTTAATGTCTTGGTGGAATCATTCACCTTGTTCCTCACTCACAGCTCCCAAATTTTCAGGAAAGTAGTCAAGGTGGGACTGGAAGAAATGCACTTTCAAACTCATCAGGCAACCTAAAGCTTGAAATGCTTTCAGCATTCGTCCGACGATCTTTTTATAGTGAGTATCTTTGTTATTGCCTAAAAATTTCTGTACGACTTCTTTAAATGCAATCCACCCTTCTTTTTGAGGATCCGTCATGGTATTGGCAAACTCTTGATCAACTATAAGCCTTCGAATGTCTGGTCCGACGAACACACCTTCCTTCAATTTTGCCTCCGACAGGCCTGGAAACTTGGTGTCCAAGTATTTGAAGCATTCTCCATCTCTTGGAAGTGATTTTACGAATTGCTTCATCAATCCCAATTTTATGTGGAGAGGTGGTAGAAGAACTTTATGGGAAGGTACCAAAGTTTCTCAGAGGATATTTTTTTCACCGACTGTTAGCACCCTCGACTGCCAACTCTTCTTGGTCCAGTGATTTTGTCGGTCTCGACTGTCCCATAGACACAGAAAACAAGGATATTTGGTATACCCAGCTTGTTGCCCAAGCAGCATGCACAAGACCTTCAAGTCCCCACACACTTGCCAACCATGGTCTTCATATTTAAGTTTACGAAGAACCAATTCCAAGTTCTCGTAGGTTTCCTTCCAGTGTACGGAATGACCTACAGGTATGGAAGCGTAAAAATCGTTGTGGAGTAAAACTGCTTTGAGACTTCTTTTTGAAGAATCTATAAAAAGACGCCATTGCTCTGAATCATATTGGATTTTAAATTGACCCATCAGACCTTCGACATCGATGCAATAAACCAACTTGTCTTCTTGGGCGAAGTAAGGAACAAACTCCTTTTCACGATGTCTGAACCATGAAGATGACACTCCTGGCAACAATAAATTCCTGCTTTCAGCCTTGATCCGAGTAACTCAGCGGCATCTTTGGGAAGATTCAAGTCTCTTACCAAATCATTCATCTCCTCCTGAGAAAACAATTTTGGTCTTGTATCATCTTCAAAGTCAGAACTTGATTTGTCATCTGGTTCAGGTATGACTTCACCTTCATCGGAGCTAGGTATCTCTTCCAAGGTAGCAGGAGGCTTGGGTACTGGTATATCTGTGCCATGGGGGATGGGACGAATTGCCGAGTGAAGATTGGGGTATGAAATGGAATGCTTCCATTTGGAATTAAACCCTTTCACATCGCATGAACAAAAGTAACAGTCATCACTATGGTTCTTTTTCTCTCGCCATACCATAGGAATCCCATAACGGAAAGATTTTTTCTTACCCTTGAACCAGTTTCGGAGGTCCTCAACACACCGTTTGCACACTTTATGAGGCGCCCAGACTTTATCTTGATCTCCAATTTTTAGTCCAAAGTATGCAAAGTATACTTTTTCACAAAGTCTGTAATATTCTGCTGTTGCTTCAACACTGTATATTCACCACAGATGAAACAGAAACTGTCTGGCGAATTAATACACTTTCGCGGAGCCATAACATAATGGTTGAGGAATGACGAGCTAACACGAATTGCGATGAAAAAGTGTGAACAGCCTAGAACCAAGACCCTGATGATGATTTGTGCACAAGTGTGGCATGCAGGAGAGAGCAGCTCTGTGTCTGTACACGAGATGTCACAATGCTGGCCACGCCCCCCTGCACTAACCGGAGCTGCTGCTATCTGCCCTGTGTCTCCCTCCCACTGGATTCTTCAGGAAAGATTAACCCCTTCTACCATTAGAAGCATGGACTTAAAACTTGCTTAGCTTATGTATATATTGCTGACCATCAGAGTTACAGTGCTATTTTTTTTTTACATAACTCGGACAACCCTTTTAAGGTTTTTTGGGCATTTTATATCTTAAATGTGCTTATGTGAATTAATTAATAGTAATTTGAATTAATTAATAGTAATTTGAAAAGATTTGATAAATTTGAAGACAATTTTGCATGTTGTGGCAAATCATGATGTCTAGGAGTTTTTTCAATATTTTATTTGTTTTCAGCACACCAAAATACATGGAAATTAGATGAAAATAATCAAACAGCTTTTTAGTCGCTCATGGATTGCTCATGGATAAAGAATTTGCAGAGATTTGTACCTGCTATTTCTGAAGATACTTCTTCCAATCAAAGCAATGTATATGAATTTGAAAATCCAAAACCATGTGTGTGGTTGCCTCCCCCTGGTCTAACTCCACTCATAGAAACACTGCCGAACAATGCAGATGAAATTATGTGCCTTGTTAAACAAGGCACGTAATTTCATCCATGAAGTAGCCTACTGGTTAGATCAACAATCTAGTACCCGAGAAATCAAGGTTTATTTCCCATTGGCACTGCATGTGACCTTGGGCAAGTCACTTAGCCTTCACTGCCTTGGAAGAAAAGGCCTGGCAATCTACTTCTATCAGAAATTAGCACTGACATAATGGCAAGGTAAAGAAAAAAGTGAGTGGATAATTGTCAAAAAGCCTCTTCATTGGGTAAAATGTTTTCTTGCTCATAGAAATAGCTTTGAATTGAGGTTGGAGGAAGGGGTGATGTTTTAAAATCTGTGGGGTAGAACTAATTTGTATCTGAATATGCCTTCCTTATTTGATCAATTTGAACAGAATTGTCTTTTTTTAAATGCTCTTTCTTCTCACACATTACATAGCAAATGTGACAATAAATTCAAACAATCGGAATCAATTTTCTTTTGGAGAACATTTTTCCTTAACATGCACCAGTGATGTCGTCAATGCTGTCAGCGTTAGCTGGGAAATCATAAATGAAATCACAAAGGAAGTGACACTGATAGATAAGATATTATACAACCCAATCAGCAAGACTAATCCTATCTCTCTGCTAAATGTAACTGCATCAATGGATTGGAATGGTAAGTAGACTTGTATCCATTTATAGGCGTAGTGCTAATGTGTTTTAAGTGCAAGTCCAGTAGCATACATTTCAAACATGTGGATGTGCTTCAGCTAAACTTCCTAAATTATTTTGATGCTTACTCTATGACCTATCTGTAACAAAGAAGAGCACAAGTCATTTATCCATCTGATTGTTGGCATTGTGGGGTGATACACATCTACACCTTCTCACTTACTACACACAGGGCGGCCCAAGGGGGGGCTCATTTGCATAATGGGCCTCATTTGCATAAATATTTGCATAATTTTACCATACACTAACTTTTAGTAAACATGCCTCTTAATGAGTGTATGGATAAAGAAAGACTAAAAGATTTCTACATTACTATAATCCAGTGCCAACTGCCAGGCACACTAGGAACTACTATGAACACTGCCCATTTAGAACCCATAGCAAACCCACTGTATCCTAACAGCACTACCAGGACTCACAAAGCACCATACTCTACCTATCAAAAGGCAACACTGCAAATATTAAACCAATACATTTCAGAGAACAACAATGCATGACCTACTGGAGAAAGAGAACAAGTGGCACTGTCAAATAGGAATTACATAAACAGAATACCTCAGCTCAGTTACACATGCAGAACATAGACCATCACCAAACAAGGAATTACAATTTAGAAACAGGAAGACAAATTAAACTGGGAACCCCAAAAGCCAAACTTGGAATGTAAAACACTGTAGAAATAAAACTATAAATGCATTTCCTCTTGTACTAAACAAAGCGCAGACGTTAATGATGCACATTTCCCAGAGCTGACATATTCCAGTTAATAAATTCAAAATAAAAAGATATTTTTCTACCTTTTGTGCATTATTTTTCAGTTGCAATTGCTCCAGCCACTTTCTTCTGGTTTCTTCGTGTCTTCTGCTAACTCTCCATCGTCTGCTGTCCATTTGACCTTTCTTCTCTCTTCTAGTCTTTTTTTTTCTATTCTCTCTCTACATCTGCTTTAACATACTAATCTTTCTCCATGTGCTCTTTCCTCATTCCTGTTTCATCCACTCAAATTTTACCCCTCCATCCTCAATCCCCACTTACTCTCCCAATACCCGGCCAATTGTAGATTTGTCTTCACTCCCACACAAAATATAAGAAATGTTAAATAAATAAACCTACCCTAAAGACACACACAAGTAATCACTCGACAAAAGAATATAAACTTTCTTCAAAAACAACAATATTTAAGAAAAGGGAGTGCTTGAATCACACATAAATGGCATAACAATCTGAGGAGGAAAAATACCTCAGTGAGTAAAGGGGAACTAGCAGCAAAACCGGCCTCACAATTGATTCAGGTAATAGATGGCCTTCAAATCACTACATTATCGGTCATAAAAAACCTCCTCAAGTATGTGAATAACCACTGGAATGAAACCATAAACATTAAACAGTATTTAGCTTGGTGCTGGACTTAAAACTCAGTCACCGCTCTGACAATAACAGCCTGATTCCAAAAGGGGCATGTCTGGGCCGTCCAGATGGCCCAAGGGAAGACAGGCCCATTTGGACCCGATTCTGGTCTGTGGGAAGAAAACATTCCCACAGCAGCCAGAATCGGGCCGGAGGACAGTCCGGCATGCCCGTGGATTGCCTGGCGCGCCCCTGCCGCCTGCAGGGACATCCTCCTCGCAGGTGTTCCCGACACCAGCATTTTCAGTCTCCCATTCCCTGCTTCCCGACCCATAACTGGCCTGCCGAGGCCTGGATTGGGCAGCGAGAAACCCCCTGCACCCAGTGGATGCTCCCCAGGCCCGATCAGGCATAAAGTGCTGCTTATAACACCTTGGAGGTGGTATAAGCAGCATATCCACATGGGCCCAGCAGCACGTACAAGGCTGTGACCTAAATCTGCCCTGTACGTGCTGCCAGGCAGCCTGCCCCCATTTTGCCCCTTCCCACCCCCTGCCGGATCTCCTCGTCCTGATGCACAGGACGTATGGGGAGAGCCAGTGGTGGACTAGGGTCTAGGTGGATTGCGGGGCTGCATGACCTGCCAGAATGTGCAGCCCCGCAACCCATATTTCAGAATAACCTCCTAAGCGTTTCGCTTTCACTGTCTCAGGGAGCAGGACTGCAATGCTTGCCCGCCAGACACACTGTTGAATTGGAGCATCCCAGTGCTGACCATTCCAGAGTTATCATATATACACCGGCTAAGAAGTTGGACTAATTTGTATCTGAATTATCTCCAGGAACAAGCAGGAATGAGTCTTCACATATGGATACGTTTTGGGCCTACAAGGCCTCTTCATCATGGTGCCTTCTTCTCCTAAGAAGTGCCTTCACTGTGGTACCACAGTTTTCTTTTTAGACTCCAATAACTGGTGTCTAACCTGTTTGGGTCCTGACCCTTTTTCCCCTGAACTATCAGGCAGCAATACTGTGAGAAGACCTTCCCTCTTTCGAGTTTCCCTCAATACCGTTTTCCCTCCTGTTGTGAGGGCACCGGGTTTTTCTTCTCTACAGGATCAGGTAACCCACAAACAGTCTGTTAAGACTTGCCAATCCTTGAGTGGTAGGTCTCATGCCAAGCATGATGACAGCTCCGGCCTTGCTCTCAAGACCCTATTGGCATTAAAACCCCGGCGGGAGTCTTCGGGCTCCAAAGCATTTCAGGGGTTTCAGGTTGTTCCTGGGGCTCACCCCTCACAGAACATACCTGAGCCATGCTCGGGGGTGGTATCCAGGAATCGTCATCGGGCGTCCTCGGTACCTTCGGGACCGATCGATACGACCCAGATTGACTTTCCTGTATCTCTGCCATGCTCGGTAGTGGCATCCGCTTCGAGCGGTACCGATACCCCGGCATCGGCACTGGTGTCGAGTGTTCCACTCTTCACCAGGGATCGTCATCTGGCGTTCTCGGTACCTTTGGGACCGATCGATACGACCCCGAGTGACTTTCCCGTATCGGCATTGTCGATGCCACCACCGATGTCGGTGCCCTCTAGGCATGCATCGATAGACTCGCTCCCTTCGATGCCGAGTCTGGAATCGATATCTAGTCTAGATGACTGGGTACCGACGCGCCTTGGAACCGACCCTTATCGTTTCCGGATACGCAGTACCAAGGATATTCACCAAGACTCTTTGGTTACCTCAGTACCGCTTAAGCAGCCTCCGATGACGGCCTCGATGCCATTACCGGTATCGGTATCGATGTCGATTCCTGCAGTTACATCGGTACCATCGATCCTTTCTATGCCTAGTTTGGAATCGATACCTGGAATGGACGATGCAGTACTAACTGCCTCAAATAGTGACAGCCAGTATCACTATCCATCTAGTAGGGTTCTTCTTCTGCACCAGACCAGTACATCCTCTGGTGCTCAGGCTGCTTCTTCAACCTTAGCCTTCCCAGGGATGGTTCCCATTGGAGATCCTTCTTTTCAGGAATTTCTCCTTGACATGGCAACTTTTCTTGCTATTCCTATCCCTGGCTGTCATCTTCACCGTGGCTTTCCTGCACAAAAGGAAAATATAATGCTTCCTTTACACTATTCTTTGCAGGATCTTCTTCTGAGAATATGGGAATCACCTTTAAGGGTTCCCCCACCTTCTGCAGCAACTAATGTTCTGTATCAGGTGCCCCCTTCTCCAGGGTTTCAAAGGGCTCAACTTCCCCATCATTCCATTGTAGTGGAATCTGCAATGAGGAAAGTAAAAAGCAAGAAGAAGCATTCTTCTTATCCGCCAGGTTGTGCATCTAGAGCACTTGATGCCTTTGGACGTCAAACCTTCCAAACATCTATGCTGGCATCAAGAATTATTTCTTATATATTTTATATGAGTCTAACACTCCAGGAGATCACAAAGAAATTATCTCTTTTGACTCCTATTTTGTCAGAGCCTAAGGCTGCTGACTATTCCTTGCTTCTTAGTCATAGCCGGAATATCTCTTGGTTTCTTTCTCGTGCTTCTCTAGATTCTTTTGAGTCTGTTAGCAGATCCTCTGCTATTGCCATTGGAGCACATTGTAGAGCCTGGCTCCAAGCTTCAGACTTGAGCAGATGGGCACAACACACACTGGGTAATTCTCCTTGTACTGGAGAAAATCTCTTCAATAAGGAGGCTTTACGTCAGGTTGCTCATTGCTCCACTGACTTCCCTGGTTCTGGAAACCATTCTAAGCCTTCTTCTTCCCCAGGAGGTAGGAAATGTCCTACCAAGCCTTCTTTCCCTAAAAACAGAAGGTTTCACTCTTCTCCTGCCCATCATTCAGAGGTGCCCAAGCAAGGGACACCTCGTCCTAGTCTGAAGTTTCCAAACTCTAGCCAGTCTCAACATACCCAGCAACCATAGGTTCTGAAGGTTACAATCTACAGTTAACTTCTTCATAACAGAAGTTTGTTCACTGTTTTTTCTTAAAGCTACACTGGCTTTTCCTTTTTCAGTATGCTAAGCTGTCAGGATATTCTTGTCCATGGGTTACAGAATTCTCCTCTTCTTACTATTAAGAAGGGAGGTTACAACTATCCCATGATAGTTTCTGTCCCAACATAAACATTTTTTTTCCTCAGCTGACTTGCCATATGGGTGTCACCCTCCATTTACCTGTTTTCTCTACCCTCTCATCCAGGGTTTTCCCCTGACTGAGTGGTACCATACTGAAAAGCTTCTCTAGCCTTTCATTCCAGTGTAGACCTTTTTGTTTTCCTTGAATACAATTTCAAGATAACCCATCAGACAGGGACAGGAATATCTCCTCTCCTTTGTCTGTTTCTCTTTATTTTGCACAGAAGGATCCTCTCTGCTGTCTTTTCAGCTTCTGTGCATGCAGGAGTTCCAGTGTTTAGACTGCTGGTACTTTTCCACAAGTGCCAGTCTATCTTCCACAATTTTTTGTCTAGCCTCAGTAGTGATTCCAAGCTAATCCTCATCTATCTTGGATAATCCTACTCGCTTAGGCTTCTCACATCATACTCTTTCTGGCCATTTCCTTTTCCTAGGATGTGGCAGCACACCTGACGTCAGTCAGTTGTATCTCATAATTCTCCTGCACAATGCTCTCTGCAATCTTCAGAGGAGCTTTCTACTATGGGCCTTGCTACAGAGCATTGAACTTTGTCTCTGAGGGCTATTCTATATAGTAGACAAAAGCTTATAAATCATTCCCATGACTGTGAGGGTTCTCCACACCCTCTTGTCTCCTGTTATAATACAGAATATAAGCTTTTCTGTGTGAATATCCAAGGCTACTAGTACCGCATGATACCCCTATGTCCCTCCAGTGGGTCCTCCTGGTATCTTCTCTATGCGTTTCTGTACCTCTGCCATGTCAGAGTTCTAAAGGACTCCCGCCTTGCTCTTTACAGACTGATATTATCCTCTGTTTTTCACGCAACCATCCTGGTTATTTTGCTGGATTGCATTCCTGCATCCTTTTAGCCCACGGAAATAGATTCTCTATATATCTGTCAAGTAGGTTTCACCCTCTTGTTATTGGGTGAATCTTTTCCCTTCATATTCCCCATGTGAATGTTCTTATGGGACTTAATGGTAGACATGTATCTTCAGACTTATTGTCATGTATGTAAATATCTCTATATATGCCTCTACATACATATGTCTGTAAGCTGTGTGGGCATAAACTATGCCCCACATATCTATCTATCTATCTATATATATATGTTGATACATATCTCTACACATATCTAGATATACATATATATAGGTATATATATCCCTATCTATATATATATATATATGTATCTGTTAAAAGGTTTTTTGCAGGTCGATATGTATTACATACTGTCTCCCTCACTGTCTATGCTATAACAAATTTTACCTTCTTAAAGGTTTCAGACAGTGGGCTTCATTTTTCATACTATTTCTTAGTATGTGGGGGCTGTTATTCGCACAACCACTACGGTAGTAATAACAGCTTCCGCTTGCTCTAGGTCTCCCTATCCTTGAAGCATCAAGCTTCAGTATCTTTCCTATCTCTCATCAGCTGGGAAAGTCAGTGTACATCTTCATTATTTTGAGTACACATTTGTTCTCCCTGGGAATATGGGCTTTTTTCCATACCCCTTCTTCCCTCCAGGACTGGGCCTGTTGTGCAAATCGGTCAGTCTTCTTCTTTTAGTCCTCAATGTTAATGACTCTGTACTTAAAAGAGTTTTCAGCTTTTTCCCATAAAGCTTTCCATTGAAGACCTGCCGTTCTAATCCTACCCCAGTTGACACCTGGATCACCTGCTAATTCCAGGTCTGGACCTTCATCCTCACTGCTGTGAGGTCACCTTCAGGATTCCACTACTGTATATCCAGCAGACTCCATCACGCTTTCTACTTCCTACAATCCAGTAGGTAAGCTCCATATTATCACTGTTCATTAAATAAGTTAATGGTACTTATCATACATACCAAGGACTCCTCTTCTGTAGTCCTTAGGTTCGCTGGTTTTTTTCCTTACAGCTCCTCTCTTCTCAACTCCTACCCTCCATCCCTCATGGGATGCCGGAGATTCCTGTGTGGAAAATGCACTCCTGATCCAGGGACACGCATTTTATGGGATCTCCCCCTGGCATCTATAGCTAGGGAGTCCCCATATGTGAAGACTCATTCCTGCTTGTTCCTGGAGATAGCACAGTTACTTACCTGTAACAGGTGATCTCTGGGAACAGCAGGAATAAGTCTTCACAACCCACCCACCTCCCCTAGGAGTTGTATCTATCTATCTATCTTCCTTCCTCTTTCTCTCCTTTGTCTCAGCTATGAAACTCAACTGAGGAGAGGCAGTGGAGAAGGCGGGAAGTCAGTGCGCAGGCGCGAGGGATGCTCCCAAAAGCTTTCTGATTGGATGCTGGGGAGCATTCCCGTGCAGGCTCCATCGGTACCGACGTACCCATATGTGAAGACTTATTCCTGCTGTTCCCAGAGATCACCTGTTACAGGTAAGTAACTGTGATTTCCTTCCTCATAAGAACATAAGATATGCCATACTGGGTCAGACCAAGGTCCATCAAGGTCCAACAGTGGCCACTCCAGGTCCTAAGTACCTAGCAGTTTCCCCAAAAGACACAGGTTCCACAATACTTGTTTTGGGGCAAGCAGTGGATATCCCGGATCCCCTTTAATAATGGTTTATGGACCTTTCCTCCAGGAACTTGTCCAAACCTTTTTTAAACGCGGCTACACTAACATCTTTTACTACATCTTCCGGTAACAAATTCCAGCGTTTCATTACACGTTGAGTGAAAAGATATTTTCTCTTATTAGTTTTAAATAGGTTACCTTGTAGCTTCATTGCATGTCCCCTAGTCTTTCTATATTCTGATTACGTAAACAATCGATCAACATTTATCCATTCCACTCCATTCATTAATTTATAGACCTCTATCATATCTCCCCTCAGCTGTCTGTTTTCCAGGTTGAAGAGCCCTAACCTTTTTATCCCCTCTTCATTGGGGGAACCTTCCATCCCCTTTAACATTTTGGTGGCTCTTCTCTGTACCTTTTCAAAATAACGCTATATCCTTTTTAAGATACGGCGACCAGAATTGCACACAATATTCAAGGTGCAGTCGCAGCATGGAATGATACAGAGACATTATAATATCCTTAGTTTTATTCTTCATTCCTTTCCTTATGATACCTAGTATTCTATTTGCTCTCTTGGCTGCCACTGCACACTGGGCGGAGGATTTTAATGTTATCCACGATGACGCCTAAATCTTTTTTCTGGGTGGTGGTTCTTAATGTGAAACCTTTCATCGTGTAACCATGGTTTGGGTTGTTCTTTCCTAGATGCATAACTTTGCACTTGTCTACATTAAATTTCCTTTGCCATTTGGATGCCCAGTCTTCCAATTAATCAAGGTCCTCTTGCAATTTTTCACAATCCTCATGGGTTTTAGAAACTTTAAATAATTTTGTGTCATCTGCAAATTTGATAACCTCACTCGTTATTCCACTTTCCAGGTCATTTATGAATATGTCAAAAAGCAGCGGACCCAGCACAGATCCCTGGGGTACACCACTATTCACTTTTTTCCATTGGGAAAATTGGCCATTTAGCCCTACCCTCTGCTTTCTATCTTTTAACCAGTTCCTGATCCACAGTAGTACACTGCCTCCTATCCCATGACTCTTTAGTTTTTCCAAAAGTCTCTGATGAGGGACCTTGTCAAAGGCTTTCTGAAAGTCCAGATACACAATATCAACCGACTCACCTTTGTCTACCTGTTTATTCAGAGGAGAAAGAAGAGAGGAGGACCTCTGCACTAGACAGGAACCAGGCAAGGAGCGGAGGACACAAAACCATGGCCGTGGTTTTGTGTCCTTCGCTCCTTGCCTGGTACCTGTTTAATCACACCTTCAAAAAACCATAACAGATTAGTAAGACAAGATCTTCCTTGTCTAACGCCATATTGGCTGTCTCCCATTAAACCATGACTATCTACATGTTCAGTAATTTTGTTCTTTATGATGGTTTCCACCATTTTTCCTGGTAACTGACATCAGGCTCACTGGTCTTTAGTTTCCCAGATCACCCTTGGAACCCTTTTTACAAATTGGTGTTATATTGGCCATCCTCCAATCTTCAGGTATTACAGATGATTTTAATGATAGTTCACAGATTACTAATAGCAGGTCTGCAATCTCATATTTCAGTTCTTTCAACACCCTTGGATGTATAGCATCCAGTCCAGCTGATTTGCTACCCTTCAGTTTATCAAATAGTTGTTATACATCTTCCCGGTATATTGATATTTCTTTCAATTCCCCTTTTACCCCTCTATCATCTAATGGTCCAACATGTTATCCAAGTTGTTTTCTCCTGTTCTATGTGAAGCCAAACAGTTTGTTATGGTCATTTGGTTGTATGTAAACCGCGCTGACAATAGTGCGGTATATAAGAAATTGTAATAAATAAATATATAAGAAATTGTAATAAACTGACTCTCTCACAGGTTTTTGCTTGAAAAAGTCTTTATTATTTTGCTTCCACAGCAAGCTTCTTCTCAAATTCTCTCTTTTCTTGCTTTATCAAGGAATTGGATCTAACTTGCCAGTATTTGTGCTGTTTCCAGTTCTCATCATTTGGCTCTTTTTTCCATTTCCTGAAAGATACATTTTTGGCAACAACAGCCTCTCTGACCTTACCTTTAAACCATGCTGGCAGTTTTTTGGACTTCCTTCCATGTTTCTTAAAATGTGGAATACAACTAGTCTGGGCTTCCAAGATAGTATTTTTAAACAACACCCAAGCTTGATGTAAGTCTTTAACCTTTGCAACTGCTCCTTTTAGTTTTTTCTTAACTATTTTCCTCATTTTATCATAGTCTCCCTTTCGAAAGTTAAAAGGTAATACTGTGGATTTCCTTACCATCCCTCCTCCATTAATTAAATCAAATGCAATCATGCTATGATCACTATTGTCTAGTGGCCCCAGCCCCAACATCCTTATCTCTTGCACCAGATCTGCTGTTCCACTAAGGACTAGGTCCAAAATGGCTTCCCCTCTGGTCAGTTCTTGAACCAGCTGCTCTAAGAAGCAGTCATTTATTTCATCTAGAAACTTTATCTTCCTAGCATGTCCTACCGTGACACTGACCCAGCCAATACCGGGGTAATTGAAATCACCCATTATTACTACTGTGCTGTAACTTTTGTTAGCTTCCCTGATTTCTTTGAGCATTTCATCATCCATTAGTTCATTTTGGCCAGGCGGTCGATAGTACACCCCCACTGCCATCGCCTCATTTGAACAATTTGAACAGAATTGTCTTTTTTTGAAATGCTCTATTCCTTCTCACAAATTATGTAGCAAATGTGACATTAAATTCAAACAATTGGCATCAGTTTTCTGTTGCAGAATGTTTTGCCTTATCATGCACCAGTGATATCACCAATACCAGCATGTACATGGTAACTCTGCTGTTCTATCAACATATATTTATTTATATTCTCTTATATACCATGCTATTCTGCATCAGTACAGTTTACATTGAACAAACTGAAATTACATTGAACAGGGCATTATATTTTATTTTATTTATTTTATTTTTATTTGACATTTCTTCTATACCGCGCTATTAAAATCACCGCGGTGTACATTGAACAAACATACTGCAATGTATACAAACAACATTGAGTTTACAAATAACAGGGAAATGAACATGGGAGCGAAACCAGGGAAACTAAATAAATAAATATAACTTGGAGATAACTATTTTACAGGGAACATGGGCTATGAAGTGTTAAGTGGCTTACCCAAGACCACAAGGAGCACCTGTGGGACTAGAAACCCCAGTCCTTCCAGCCCACGGTTGCTGTCCTCTAGTGGGATTTGAACCCCTGACCTTCCAGCCTGAAGTACCATGCCCCAACCACTAGGCCACTCCTCCACTCCACTCTATATGGTGCATTAGTCTGCTATTTCAAATGGCACTGATATATTCCCAAAGCTTTGAAATTCCAATAGACAACAAAAGACAACCAGATAGTTTACAGGCATAGCACAAGATTTTACATCAGGATCTGTGTCTTTGCCTATGTATTACTCAAAGGCTGTGAAGAAACCCCAACCTTTGACCTGGGAGTGCTGCTACACAGGACTAGATGCCATTGTGAAAACACTCCAACAATATTATTAATAAGCTCACTAGTTCAATAAAAGCAGATGATCTTTCAAAATCTCATTCTGCACCATTATGGCATCAACACACATTGTTAGCAAAGCAGCCCACCCATCTGGAAGGCCACGTATCAGAGCTTCAGCTCTGCCCTATCCTTTGCCAAACTCCATGCTTACAGATGTACTATGCACTTAGTTATACAAGACAAAGGAAATCCAATACTAGCAGTTCCTGCATGCAATAGGATGAAGCCAGCCCTGAAGCAAGCTGGTGCTGGTCCAGCTGTCTGTGTCAGTAGGCAGCACACATCCAGCTTAGAGGACATAGCAGGAAGTTAGTACTCCCTTTGGGAAAGGCCAGCAGCCCCAAAGGTCCTATCCTGTCAACACTAATCATAGCAAATGCAGGCCCCACACTTTGTAAAGATACTTACCTATGGAGGTATTTGAAGAATAAAACTCACAAGTCAGCATAGTCATGGTCATGGGTTACTTTAGCAATAGGTAGAAGTGGTGAGATACATTAAAGTATGCTTACTTGTACTTCCATCCTGAAGCTTCAGCCACCATTGCTTCTTGTGAGCTCCTAAAGCTCTTCAGAAGACTTCACTTAACTAGGGACCAAGGTTTCCCTATAGGAATACCAGCTTTTCTGCACTGTTAGGACATTAGACATTTGGAATCAGAATGAGGATCTTTATCTAGAGAATCATATCATTTGCTTGACCCTCAAAATCTGCTGTGGCAGAATGTAACAAGCATTTGGAGCAAATGGCCACCACAGTAGGCTTTGCTTTGATATAGGATTAATAGCTAGAAAAAGAAAGAGCTCCCAAAGCCAAAGGCTGAAAGGACTATTGTTCCTCATCTCCTCAGAAAGCTGCATCATCAATGTAGAGAGAGTGCAATAGGGCCCTCAGGCTTATATGTGGAATCATGTGGGGGAGCAGAAGATAATTCCTAAAGAGCCCAAAGAACGCTTGTCCCGTTTTCCCAGAAAAATCCTCTAAATATTATCCTTAAACGTTGTTTTTTCCCGGTTTGTGTACTGGTTCCTCTTCTTGCCTCGAGCTGGCGCTGTCCCCGGCGACAACCTTGGCTCCCCCTTCTTTTTGACAAGGTTTGGCCTCGACTGGTGTTCGTGCCTTTTTTCACCCAGGGGTCATCGACTCCAGCCGGGTGACCCCCCACTATGTCCCCCGGTGGGCTCAAAAAGTGTGATCACTGCAGCCAAACCATGTCTGTTATAGACACCCATGACTTCTGCTTATACTGCCTTGGCCTGGACCACGACAGTACCACCTGCGACCTGTGCCAGGCCATGACTTTGAAAACCAACAAGAAAAGGTCGGAGTTGCAGGAGAGGATGTTCCCGCGGTCTGACTCAGCCCCAGATTCCCTGATGCTGAGCCCCAGCTGAGCACCTCCCACGAGGTCCGGGCATCTTCGGAGTCCCATGGTGGTGACTCCTCCCTAAAGATCTCAGACCCTGGAAAGAAAAAGAAAAAGATCTTGAGACCAGTCAAGGTTCCACCAGTGAAACCCAGTAAGGTCCCACGGTGGAACTCGGGTGATTCCAAGCAGCGCCCCCCTAAGGTCTCTAAGAAGGAGTCCTCGGCTAGCAGTGACCATGCGAGGCTCCTCAAGGCCATGGTCCTTGTCAAGGATGCACTCGCAAGAGTGCCAGCATTGGGCCCGAGGCCCTCGGTGCCCATGCTGACAGCTGTGGAGCCTTCTGGCATTGAATCCAGAATGGCGGCCCTGGAGCAGAATATTTCTGCCATCCTGGCCTTGCAGCAGACGATGATGTCAGGTTCGTCCACATCATCTGCACTGACAACCGGGTCTCCAACTGCGGGGGAGTCCCCGGGCATTGAGTCAGTCCCCAAGCGCCACTAACCTCGGGTGAGCCCTCGGCACCGCTCGAGATCTCAGTCACGATCATCGGGTGTCCTGTCCTCCCCAGCCAGTTTCCTGGAGTCCAACCTGAGATCCACCAAAGGACCCCAGTTCCTCAGGGCTGGCCTCAAGGGGCAGAAGTCCTGAGCCTCGGAGTCCTCGACACCCTCCGGCTCTGATTGGGAGACCGATGTCAAGGCCTCTCCAGGCCTGGTTGCAGACCTCTGATCTCGAGCAATGGGTGCAAGAAAAATTGCTCGATGTCCCCTGCACCAGGGAAAACTTGCTTGGCAAACCCATGGCCAACAAAGTGGCCGAGACAGAGGCCGAGGTCATGACCAGGCAGAGGTTCTCGAGGAAAACCTCGACCCTTCCCTGGCAGAAACCGTCAGGAAAAAGATCAATTTTCCCGAGGAAAAAGGGGTCTTCTCACAAAGGCCAGTACCAACACTACTCAGGGCAACAGCAACAGGGCCCCCAGCCCAAGAGTCAGGGCCATGGGTAGAGGAAGCCAAAGGCTCAGAAACCTCAGCCACCAGCTCCCACCCATCCTGGGGGGAGCTTTTGACTCCCCAGGTGGAGCCTCCTCTCCCCCAGGAGACCCTCCCCAGCCTACAGGGGATCACCACGGATCAGTGGGTCCTACAAATGATAAAGGAGGGCTATCTCCACAGGTTCCAGCAAACAACCCCAGGGTTCTTCCCAGGAGAGTCGGTGCAGCCTCTCCTCCACCAGACCTTGCTCCTCTCAGAGCTTGCAGGCTTGCTCAAGGATAGGCGGTGGAAAGGGTTTCTACTCCAGGCACTTGTGGGGAAAGGGTTTCTACTCCAGGTATTTCCTTGTCTCCAAAGGAACTGGGGGCCTCAGGCCCATACTGGACCTGTGGAACCTGAACAAGTTTCTGATGAGGTAGAAGTTCATGATGCTCTCCCTTGGAACTCTGCTGCCCTACCTCCACCAGGGAGAATGGCTGTGCTCCTTAGACCTAAAGGATGCATATATCCGCATCCTGATCCACCCCTCCCACAGACAGTACCTAAGATTCGTGGTGGGAGGAGAGCACTACCAGTACAGGGTGCTTCCATTCAGCCTGGCCTCCTCACCAAGGGTCTTTACAAAGTGCCTGGTGGTCATGGCCACCCACATGTGTCTTCAAGGGGCCTTAATCTTCTCCTTTCTGGACAACTGGCTGATCAGAGGCAGCATGGCCTCCAAGGCCAGGTAGGCCACAGGGCAAACAATCTGCCTCCTGCAGCACCTAGGGTTCATCATCAACTACCCCAAATTCCACCTCTCCCCAGCCCAAAATCTGGAGTTCATAGGTGCCCAGCTGGGCATGTTACAAGTCAAGGCCTTCCTCCCTAAGGAAAGGGCTCATTATCTCATGCAGCTGGTGGGAGAGGTGCAGACTCACCGGTTCATACCAGTTCACCTCCTCTTCCTCCTCTATATGACCTCCACAGTCCATGTCATGCCCCTAGGCTGCTTGAATGTGTGGGCAGCCAAGTGGTGCCTTCGCTCCCAGTGGACTCAGGCCACGGGCAGGTTGGTCAGGTTTATCCACCAATTGGCAGACTCCCTCAACTGTGGCAGTCCCTATGCCACCTCCAGGCAGGGATGTTCTTCCAGGCACCCACACCGCAGAGGGCCCTGACCACGTACGCCTCCCTTCTGGGTTGGGGCACACTGCGGAGACCGCCACACTAAAGGCAGCTGATCACAGGAAGAGTCGCTCCTGCAGATCAACCTCCTGGAGCTCAGAGCCATCTCCCTGACCTTGCAAGAATTTCGGAGATCAAAACGAGCAGGTACAAAAAAGAGACTGGCGGTAATCCAATTCAGGTAAAAACCCCTTTTATTAGCCCCTACGCATTTCAGCTGAAAAGCCTTCCTCAGGGGGTCTTTGGAGGGAACACACCTCAAAAGATACAATAACAATAAACATCAAATATAAACATAGCTAAATAACAAACATATCTAAGAACCATAAAGCAATAAAAAGAGAGGAGGATGAGGAGGACACAACAAAAATAATAGTAATGTAAAATGATACCTTTTTTGTCTCGTAGTACACAAATATGACCACTAGGGATAAAATAATAAATACATAGTTATACTGTTAAAAAGATCTTGAAGGCATGAAATAACATTAAAAATGTTAAAAACATTTTTTTATATATACTAGAACTGCCATAAATAATAAGAAAGGGAGACATCAAAAAATTGTCACTGCACATTCCCATTAAAATTTTTAAAATTTATACGATGTAGGGAAACCACATACCTAGGAAAATGAACTGTTAGCTATGTTTTTGATATTCTATTTATGCTTTTAACATTTCATTGCATTTTCATATACCGCGCTTTTTGTTATCAGTGCGGTTTATGTTATGTTATGTTATGTTATGTTTATGTTTTTATAATTAATTGATTTTCATGTGCTTTTTACTATGTTTATATTTGATGTTTATTGTTATTGTATCTTTTGAGGTATGTTCCCTCCAAAGACCCCCTGAGGAAGGCTTTTCAGCCGAAACGCGTAGGGGCTAATAAAAGAGGTTTTTACTTGAATTGGATTATCGTCAGTCTCTTTTTTGTACCTACTCGTTTTGGTCTCCTGTCTCAGAGTGCAGGTACTTGCTGCTCTTTTTGGTCTGCTTGCAAGAATTCCACCACCTCCTATGCAACTGCCTGGTGCTGATCCAGACAGACAACCAGGTTGCCATGTTTTATGTGAATAAGTAGTGTGGCATGGGTTCGTACTTCCTCTGCCAGGAAGTGGTGACTCTCCTCTCCTTTGCGGTACATCACAGAATGCTCCTACAAGCTGTATGTCTTCCAGGTCAGACCAATTGCTTAGCGGACAAACTCAGAGTCCTCTGCCCACACGAATGGCATCTGAACCCCATGGTGGTGCAAAGGCTCTTCCGCCTCTGGGGCAGGCCCATGATGGACCTGTTTGCCTCCCGGACAACACACAACTACCCTGCTTCTGCTCACGCCAGCTGTACCCGGGGAGAGTGGCAGCGGATGCCTTCCTGATCCCATAGTCCGAGTGCCTCCTCTATGCCTTCCCACTGACACCGCTGTTGGCCAAGACTCTCTTCAAGGTCCAGAGCGAGCAGGCATCAGTAATTCTGATCACTCCCAGATAGGCCCAGCAACTCTGGTTCCTCTGCTGCTCTCCCTGTTAGTGGCACTCCCAGTCCCACTGGGTCAGGATCCAGACCTTCTGTCCAGGAGGAGGGCTCCCTCCTGCACCCCAACCTGGGGTCACTAGCGCTGACAGCGTGGCTGCTGAAAGGGTAGACTTAGCTCCTTTCAACCCCATGGGGGAAGTTGAGGAGATCCTCCTGGCATCCCAAAAACCCTCCACCAGGTGGGTGTACACTTCAAATGGAGAAGATTATTCATCTGATGTGCAGAGCGAGGAAAGAACCCTTTCTTCTTCCACTTGCAAGAAGTGCTATAGTACTTACTGCACCTCTCCCACACTGGCCTGCAGTCTAATTCAGTGAGGGTACACCTGAGTGCCATAGTCGCTCATCATCATCATTCTGTAGAGGGGAAACTCCTCTCAAACCAGCCCTGGTCTCCAGGTTCCTCTGAGGCCTCTTGCTATTGAAGCCCCCTCTCAGCTCTCTGACAGTGGAATGGGACCTTGATGTGGTGCCGTTCGAGCCTCTGGCCACCTGCCCTTTGAAATACCTCTCCTGGAAAGTAGTCTTTCTTGTGGCCATCACATCCGCTCGGAGAGTGAGAGAACTCCAGGCCTTGGTGGCAAATCTGCCATATACTAGGTTCTATAACAACAGAGTAGTGCTCCACACACTCCCCAAATTCCTCCCCAAGCTGGTATCTCCCTTCCACCTCAACCAGGATGTGGTCCTTCCCACCTTTTTCCCACGACCCCATGCCAGCAGGAAGGAGATCATATTGCATACGCTGGACTATAAATGGGCTCTGTCCTATCTGCAGAAGACTCAGGCCCATTGCAAAGCTTCTCGGCTCTTTGTGTCATATTTATTTATTTATTTGAAAGAGATTTCTATACTGCGATTTCCGAAGATCAATTGCAGTTTACAGGGAACAACAAGTTTGAGAGGTACAAACAGGTACTTGCTCAATTACATAAAACAAATATGACCCTAGTAGACCCTGGTAACGTAGCAACTCTGTCCACTTGGGTGATGGACTTCATTGCCTTTGACTACGAGCGAGCAGGCATCTTCAGTGAGCACAGGATCCCTGCAAATCGCGTGCGGACTATGGCCACATTGTTAGCCAACCACCGCTCAGTGCTGGTGACGGAAATGTGCAGGGCCGCCACATGGCCCTCGATTCACATGTTTGTAGTTTATTGCCTAGAGAGAGAGTCCCACAGGGACAGTGCCTTCGGGCAAGCAGTGCTCCGTAATATTTTCAGGGTGTAGGCAACTCCTGCCCTCCGACCCTACTGTGTTCAGGCTACCAGAGTGACAATATCACTGGATGCTAGGGTCTTGCATAGTCTCTCAGTGGGGACTCACCTTCTGCAACTCACATCTACACATTCGGGTGTTGTTGGTGCTGTTGTGGTTCGGTTCTCGGCAGCCTGGAGCTAGGGAGATCCATATGTGAGGACTGATTTCCTGCTTGTTCCTGGAGGAAACATAGTTACTCACCTGTAACAGGTGTTCTCCAGGAACAGCAAGAATCAGTCCTCACAATCCTCCCTCCTCCCTTTGGAGTTGTCTCCCTATATTGTTTTATGTCCTTTTTTGCTATGTCATCTGACTGACCAAAATGGCACCCATGAGCAGGAAGGGGACCACGCATGTGTGGTAGTATTCCCAAAGGTTTTCTGTGAAAGCTTGGGAATGCTCCGCATGGGCTCTTTCATTGTTGTCACCCATATGTGAGGACTGATTCTGTTGTTCCCAGAGAACACCTGATAAAGGTGAGTAACCACGCTTTTCCTCCTGCCTGTGAGACCTCTGACTCTGAATTGCCAGAGTTTAGTATGCCCCTTCAGAGTGGCAAACTTCAGGTTTTCTGAAACTATTGCCTTAAGTTCCTTCTGATACCTGAATGGAAGGGTACTGTCATAGACAATAGCTGCTATCCCACTTTTAATGGGAGGACATGACGGCTGCAGGGCCAGGCCTTAAGGATTTATGAGAACAATCCAAACTAAAAACACAAAGCTGCTTAGCACAGACTGTACTAAAATCTTGGTTTTCTGCTCAGAGCTGCCATGTGCATATCCATACAACAGGTATATCAACCATGTTTATGCCTATGGTACGCTGTATCCCTTTCAGTTTGCAGACCTGCAAGTGAAGTGAGATCCAGCCCAGAGAAGACAGTCAGAGTGGTATTGCAAGGGAAGAGGAATCAGGGCGAATGACAGCCTGTGTGCACTCAAGTTAAGGCTAGTGTCTATAAGAGAAGGCAAAACAAAAGCTGTAGAAGCCAGGGGAGGAGGAAGATATTTTGGAAGAAGAAGTATTACTGGGAAGATGTACTACAACTATTTGATAAACTAAAGAGTAGCAAATCACCAGGACCAGATGGTATACATCCGAAGGTGTTGAAAGAACTGAAATAAGACATTGCAAATGAACTATTAGGAATCTGTGAACTATCATTAAAATCAACTGTAATACCTGAAGACTGGCGAATGGCCAATGTAATGTCAATTTTTAAAAGTGATTCCAGAAGTGATCCAGGAAACTACAGATCAATAAACTTGACATCAATATCATACAAAATGGTAGAAACCATTCTATTGAACATGTAGATAGTCATGGTTTAATGGGAGAAAGTCAACATGGCTTTAGCCAAAGAAGGTCTTGTCTTACTAATCTGTTATATTTTTTTGAAGGTGTGAACAACAGTTATACAAAGGTGAGCTTGTCAATATAGTATATCTGGATTTTCAGAAAGCCTTTGACAAGGTCCCTCATAAGAGACTCTTGGCGAAATTAAAATAAAAATAAAACAAAAGATATTATAATGCCTCTATATCGTTCCATGGTGAGACCGCACCTTGAATATTGTGTGCAATTTTGGTCGCCGTATATTAAAAAGGATATAGCGTTATTAGAAAAGGTTCAGAGAAGAGCCACCAAAATGGTAAAGGGGATGGAAGGATACTCCTATGAAGAAAGGCTAAAAAGGTTAGGGCTTTTTAACCTGGAAAAGAGATGGCTGAGGGGAGATATGAAAGAAGTCTATAAATTAATGAACAGAGTGGAATGGGTAAGCGTAGATCGATTGTTTACCTTATCAGAATATAGAAAGACTAGGGGACATGCAATGAAGCTACAGGGTAAACTATTTAAAACTAATAAAAGAAAATATTTCTTCACTCAACGTGTAATCAAACTCTGGAATTTGTTACCGGAGGATGTAGTAAAGGCTGTTAGTGTAGCTGGGTTTAAAAAAGGTTTGGACAAGTTCCTGGAGGAAAGGTCCATAAACCATTATTAAGAAGGGACCCAGGATATCAATGCTTGACCCAGTACAAGCATTGTGGAACCTGTGTCTTTTGGGGAAACTGCTAGGTACGTATGACCTAGATTGGCCACTCTTGGAAACAGGATACTGGGCTTGATGGACCTTGGTCTGACCCAGTATGGCATATCTTATGTTCTTATGTTATGTTCTAAAAAGTCATAAGATAGGAGGCAGTGTACTATTGTGGATCAGGAATTGGTAAAAGATAGAAAGCAGAGGGTAGGGCTAAATGGCCAATTTGTCCAATGGAGGAAGATAAATAGTGGAATACTCCAGGGATCTGTGCTGGGTCTGCTGCTTTTTAACGTATTCGTAAATGACCGGAAATGGGAATAACGCGTGAGGTAACCAAATCTGCAGATGACACAAAATTATTCAAAGTTAAAACCCAAGAGGATTGTGAAAAATTCCAAGAAGACCTTGATAAATTGGAAGACTGGACATTCAAATGGTAGATGAAATTTAATGTGGAGGTAATGAGGAGGTACAGTATGAATGCATTTGTATGTCAGTAGAGGTTTGAACTGTATACAGAAACAGATAGGGAGCCGATGAAGTGACTCGAGAAGAAGGTTATTGAGCATAGTGCCACTGGCAGAAGATTAGCCGTGCTGCTGAGTTTTGAACAGATGAAGGGGATATAGATAATTCAATGGGAAACCAGTGAGGAGCAAGTTACAATAATCTAGATGGGAGGTAATGAGAGAGTAGGCAAGAGTCTTGGTAGCATGTTCTGAGAAGAGATGAATTTTGCTGATGTTATAGAGAAAGAAATGATAGGTTTTAGCTCTCTGTTGGATATGCGCAAAAAGAGAAACGAGTAAAGATGACCCCAAGGTTGCGAGTCGAGGATACAGTAAGTATTATCTACAGAAATAAAGAAGGGAGGAAGTGGGGAAGGGAGGTTTAGGGGAAAAGAAGAAGCTCTTCCATCTTGGCCAGCTTCAGTTTCAGACAGTGGCGTAACATCCAGAGAACCTCGTCAGACAAGCAAGCTGAAATCCAAATCTGGATTCATGGAGATATTTTTGGGGTAGAGAAGTACATCTGAGAGTCACCAGCATAAAGATGGTATGGAAAAAACAATGGAGGAGAACATATCACCAAGAGAATGAGTGTAGAGAGAGAAGAGAAGATGTCGCAATCACAAGGCAGAGCCTTGAGGAACACCAACTGAAAGCAGTCCTCATTCTATCCTGCCGCTGCTGTCTCATGTCCTTGGCTGTACTGAGATTCCAAATGTTGGACTGCCTCCCTCCCTCCCTACTACAAATAATTCATGGGACCCCACATAAGAAATATAACAGATATGCACAAAAGCTTAAAAATGTTATAATTTTAGTCCCTGCCAAATTATCCTTAATACCACAGTCATCCTAAGGACTATAAAACAAACAATCAGTTATCAGAACCCTGGAACTCAAACTGTGGATTTTACAGGCTTGGAAAAATTTCCATGCCATACCACTTGTTCACACTCATGATCGTTCCACAGGTGAAGTGTACCCTACTCATATATGCATTAATACAAAAATCTATTGATGCAAACTTTCACAAGCAATAAAAATTCACAGTTAAAGCCTCATTGAGGTAATTGTGTGGGGTCCCATTAATTATTTGTAGTGTGGTGTATAATTTTGGCACTCTATTTGATGTATTTGTGGTTGACTGCCTCCTTCCCCTCATCCGCTGATTGGAGGGAGATGGAAGTGCAAATGGTACCACGGCGCTGGAAGAGAAGGTGTCTCTGGTGCCACAGTGCCTTTACAATGTATTGCTGCTGCTGCATATCCTGGAGGGGGTGACACACGGGGGGAGGATTGCATGAATAGGGGGGCTGTGAATGAGGGGGACCCCACCAGAAACATTTGCCCAGGGCCCCATAAGGGGTAGAAGCAGCCCTGGCTGAACATAGAGAAAGTCATAGAGCTTCATAGAGCTTACAGTCTATTCAAGACAGAGAAACAAAAGAAGTAGGGGAGTCATGTAGTTCTTGAGGGAAATGATTGAAAAACACATGGGTGTTAAACAGGGGTATTAGGGGGTCAGCAGCCTCGAAAAGGTGGGGTTTTAGCCTAGATTTGAATAGGATTAGAGATGGAGTCGGACATATTGAATCAGATAGACTATTCCACACTACACCATTGGTGTGAATGTTTCATGTACTTGCCCCTCCTGCTCAGGGAAAGCAATATAGTCATTGATTCTCCTGAGCATAATGCTGAGAAGCAGATCAATGCAGCGTGAGATGGCTGACTGGGTTATGACCACAGTGGTCGTCAGCTAGGTCTGGAAGATTCTAGTGACAAGGAAGATGAGGACTCTGATAAACCTCAGGTGCAATGGCATGGTCCGTCCCCTTCAAGTGGCAGACTGTAGCTGAGCCTCTAGCTTGTTGAGCCTAAAACTGCACAGACATTGTTCCTCAGACAAACCAAGCAACTGAAGCTTGGGCCTGCGGACCCTCTATAGAGGGTGTCTTTTCCTTCTCTGTCGTCTTTCCCTTCTCAGTCGTCTTTCCCTTCTCAAAGCCAAGCATACATGAGCTACTCATGAATATCACTTATTCTAGCTAGCCTACCCACCACCAACACCATCACGATCACCACCTGCAATATCACAGTTACCACCTGCAACAATGCCATAGAAACACATGAAGACAATCCACCAGCCACACACAGAGACAGACAGAAAGCCATAGTAAGAGAAAGAGGAAGGTTTAAGGAGGTAGGAGGAGAGAAAGAACAGATAGACATAGAAATGGTTAGGGAAGAAAGAGTGGGAAAGGGAGATAATAAGAGTTAAGAGACTGCACGGACTTTTACACACGTAAACCCTGTGGTAATCGTATAAAAGCCCTTTTACACATGTAAAATAAGGGTTTAACCATCGGAAACAGTTATGCTTACTCTCTACAGAAAAAACACAGGTACAACCCCAATCAAAAAATTGAAAAAAATTGAAAAAACTGCCCGTCCGCCAGTAACGGAGGAAAAAAGACCTCAGTATCTCCCTGCATAAACAAATAACAGGAATCAAGTCTGTCGGTAGACGCCCAGACGTCTAAAGCACCAACACAGACTGAGAATTACATCAATGGTCATAAAAAAACCTCCAGCCGACCCAAAAAAGCAGGTGGCAACCAGCAGGCTTTCAGGCTTTCAGGCAGTTAAAGTGCTGCCGTCACAAACATTAACATTAAACAGTGAAGGAAAAGCTCCGGACACTTATCTTTTTTGCATGGTGATGACAAACTGATTATAACAGTCACGATCTGATGTAGATGGTGAAGATAAAGATGCATGAATAAAGATGAAGGTGCAGATGAAAAAAATCAACATGCAGGATTCCAGATGATAGAGGGCTCCGACATCTGATGTTTCGCCGTTATGGCTTCTTCAGGGAGCAAAAATTCACTTATCACCGGGCAGACCTTATGACTCAAATAAACGGAGCGCCGGAACAAAAAAGCTGAAAAACAAAAAGAAAAAGAGAGTGACTACTGCAGCAATGAAAATACAGCTAGGCATATTACCCTCTTTACAAAATAGTGCTGAATGCACAACTCTGTAAGTGTGATGTGCCATTTTTTATTGATTTTATTTATTTATTTGAAATCATTTCTATACTGCCTTTCTAAAATTCAAAATGGTGTACATATAACAAAGTCTAACAGTGCATTAATGTATCCTGTTGTACAGAGAACTGAACACAAGAAAATTTAGGGCAACAACAACATGAACATTTGTAAATAATTAATTAACTTAAACATCATATACCTATGTAAGGGCAATGTAGTATGGTCATTTCTTGAAAAATGAGTCTGTAAGGCTAGGATTATGTAAATATGTCCAATTGTCCATCATAAGTAGCTGGGAGATGCCCTTATGTTAATGTTAGCTACTCGGGTTGGGTGTCTGGTTGAAAGCTGGTGGTTAAGTCTGGTTTATAGTGGCCCCGGAATAGGAAAGTTTTCAATTTTTTGTGAAATTCAGTTATGTCATGGAATCCTCTTATTATTGGGGGTAGTGTGTTCCATATTGACAGGGCGAATAGTGACTGCGCGATTACAGGTTTGTTGATTACTTTTAGATTTCTGTGTGGGTATGGCAAGGATATTAAGGGAGCCTGTGGACTCTTGTCAATTTTTGGTGTTGAAATCTGTGGTTGGAGGCAGGCAGCAAAACTGTTGTGTATGATTTTGAAGATGATAACGAGTGCTTTGTATCTTATTCTGGCCAGGATGGGCAGCCAGTGGACGTGAAAGAGTATGGGGGTGATGTGCGATTGTCATGAAGCTCCAGTGATTATTCTTGCTGCTGTATTCTGTGCCATTTGTAAGGGGTACAGAGTCTGTTTAGGGAGTCCATAGTATATGATATTGAAATAATCCAGGATCGATGTGATTAGTACTTGGCATTCAGTACAGATGAGATCTGGGCTTAAGAGGGGACGGAGGTTTCTCAGAGTTCTTAACTTGAGATAGACTGAGCTTGTTATTTTCGTTATGATTGGAAGTTTAGTTTCTGGTCTAAGATGATCCCCAGGTATCTTCTTTCTGATTTCACTTTGATGTGGTTGTCACTGAAGTTCAATGAGCTTGGTGGTGAGAAAGAGGGGTCTGTGAATATGTAGAGGGCTTCGGTCTTTTCCTGGTTGATAAGAAGGTTGTGTTGTTGCAGCCACAGCTTTATGCCAGAAAAGCAATTATAGATGTTGGAGAAGACTGGGTTCTTGGTATTGAATAATTTGTAGAACATAATATCGTTTGCATATACTCGTATTTGGTAGTTTAGTTTGTGCTTTTTGAAAATGTAATATATGGATTGGAGAAATATGTTAAACAGTAAGGCTGACAGACTTGATCCCTCTGGTACGCCCTGTTGTTGTTTAAATGGGCATGTTGACACATTGTTGATTTGGACTTGTTGAAGTCTGTTGGTCAGGTATGAGTGGAACCAGTTTAAGGTTGTTTCGTATAGGCTGATGTCTGAAAGTCTCTGTATAACTTGGTAATGTGGGAGAGAATCAAATGCGGATGATATATCCAGGAAGATGTGTAGAATCCTTGAGTGGGTGTTTGGGTGCAGGTCAGTATTGTGTTAAGTAGTGATGAGAGGAGGGTCTCGACTCCGTGGTTTGGTCTGAAGCCATGCTGATGAGGATCTAAGGGTGCGTAGTTGTCAATATGGTCTTGGAGCTGCATTTGTACTGACTTTTCCAATATTTTTGATATGAACAGGATTGACAATATTGGAACGAGCATATTGATCGAGTTTGGTATATTTTAGAATTGGTCGAACTGAACTGTGTTTTAGTTGGCTTGGTACCTGTCCTTGAATAAGAGACTTATGAATTAGGTGCTGAGATGTATTCTGGTGATTTTCACCCAGCTCACATTCCATGGATTGAGGGTTGATGTGGTTGTGCTAAGGTTCATTATAATATCTTCTATGTTCTTTTGTGATGGAAGGTCAAATTTTTTCCATTTGTTTAGGGGAGGATCATGAGAGGAGGAGGGGTTTGAGGTGAGGTTACTGATAAGGTTAGTCTTTTGTTTAGTGCAAGGTAGTTAACCATTTCCTGACTTGCATAGGATTTATAAACTTACTCCTTTCCTATAAAATGAAATAAGAATTTTTCTTAAAAAAAAAAAAGGTTTTCTTCTCTTTCCAGCCTTCTGACCACAGACTGGACAGACACAAATTCTAGCCTTGGGCATTAATTCCTAAATACCCACGATTCTCAGGATGACTTTAATCCATTGTATAAACATGTAAATGACACCCTACAATAAATATCTCCGTGCTGCTGTTTTATTATTAAATTACATTTCTCTTTATATCTTCCAGGTACATATCGTTGCAATGTCTCACAGGCCATAGTGAGCAATTTTGCTAAAAGAATAATTTCTGTTTATCCATTGCCCTTACCAAATGAAATCACAATTTACCCAAGCAATGGCAAATTTGATTGTAAAGTACCTACAACAATCAAATGTTGTGTCATCAAAGGAGACTATGATGTTAAAATAAATATTGAGAATATACCATATGACATGGGTAAGGACAATATAGAATATGTGTGATTGTTTTGTATGTTCAGACCATGCAATCTCGTTATATACTGGTATGTGAATCTAAATATTCTATATGCAGTGATATGGTCATGGATCTTTCAAAACGGAATACGTACTGCAGATATTTTCAAACTCAAAGTTTGATTTCATCTGATCAATTTGGTCTAAAGAATTTACCAATAGTGTGAAAATCAAGTTAATATTCTTCAGCACTTTTTTAGCTAGTAGGCCATTGGGTAGAGAAAGAAGGGAAGTGGACTGTAGGTTGCATTTGATCTGCCGTGCCTGCACTCCAGGATAAGGAAAGATTCTTGTGCTGGATTATTTCCTGGGGTCTGAAAGCAACATCACACCACTTTTGGACAATTGGGGAAAAATGTAAACTGGAAGTACCGGGGGGATCCAAGATGGCATTTGTAGGACGTGTTTGAGCTGAGCACTTGGCGGATGAGGAGGAAGCAGAAGATAAAGGGGGGCTGTTGCTCCCTCTGCAACCCCCTTGGCCTCCACGCCATTACCTGTGGTAGTTGGTCCACTAGATACTTTTGTTTTGTGCTCTACTCAGCAGCTGGTGGAAACTGGGGAGTCTAGCTCGGCTGTGGCATCAGAGTTAGGTGGCTTGACACGCACTTTGAGCAGTTACTCTGTCTCCACGGAGTGGGACCCAATGAAGGAAGTGTGCCTCCAGGATTCCCCCCTAGGGGCAGCAATTGATGTATCAGCTCGGTAAACCTGGTTCATAGTGACCATGGAGGGTCAGATTGGGGTTTTCCACTGAAGAAGTAGAAACCCTTCTGTGTCATCGTAGCACCACTGTCCGCACTGGTCTGGTAGTAGGAGAGTTGGCAGTTTCAACTGCCTTGCGGCTTGAACCCCAAGTGCCTGGTGGAAAGAAGGGCCCTGTTGTGTTGGGAGCGGAAATTTCCTCACTCAGCTTCACATTGCAGTGATCGGGACCTTCATGCTGGAATCGATTTGGACAGCTATCATGCTGCTGGGAGCTGCTTTGATACCACAGGTTTCTTCATTGACTCAGAAAGTTTATGCCCAACTCTATGGCTATTAAAGATAATGCAGCTAAGGTACTGTCTTTGCAATCTTCCTTGACTGTTGTTCAATGTCAAGTTAAGACTTTTGAAAGTTCTTCTGAGACTTTTGTGAAAGACTCAAGTGTCATTAAGACTACATTGGAGCTACTAGAGAATTCTGTGAGAGCACCAAATTTGCGTTTTGTAGATTTTCCTAGAGAGCAACTGGTTTCTCCAAGAGATATGTTACGGAAATATTTCTCGGACGTTTTAGGAATACCACTGGACTTCCATCCTCCGTGGCGAAAGCTTACTATCTTTCTACTGTTAAGAAATCATCTACTGCTGCGGTAGGAGCAGCCCCAGAGTTGGGGCATGTTGATGTGTTGGATATGTCTGCTATTTTAGAAGAATCAAAGGAAGAAGCAGTGACCCCCTGCTACATTGTTGATTATTTTAGCTTTAATATCTGATAAAGATTGACTGATGAAGCTTTCCTTTAAGAAAAAGGATCTTCGGTTTAAAGGTCTATTAGTCTGTATTTTTCCACACTTTGCTTGAGATACATAGCGAAGGCGGTGTGAGTTTCTCCTCCTGTGTCTGGGGGTTCAACAGCTGGATGGGCTTTTTTTTTCATATCCATGTGTTTGTTTAAATACCAATCTGTTTCCTATGTTTTTTTTCAGCCTTCCCAGCTGTTGCCCTTCCTTAACGCTAGGCGTTTGGAGAATCAGGCCACATTCCTGCAGAACAGTCATAAAAAAATGCATACTCCAGTTGTTTACATTCTGTATTTCGTTTTTGTTTGAGAGTTTATGTGATTTTCCTAATGCTTGGATCTCTTATTTGGGGGCTAGAGTGGGAATGATTAATTTTTCTGGTATTGTCTTTACTTTCCTGTGTGGAGTGATTTCACAATTATGTCCCAATTTCTGTACAAGAGGAATTCTTGATTATATTGTATAAATTGCATAAACAGAAAATTTAAAAAAAAACTAGTAATTGCAGTGCCTGCACTATGTACATTATTGTTGGCAGATGCATGTTTTTCTGAGTCTGTTATATAAGGAAAGAAAACAGCAGACTAGATTATTTGCAGATATCTCTCAGTGCCAGGTTGTCCTCTCTAGTATGACAGCTTTAAAATAGCCAATACAAAGTATTTGTAAGTCTAAGGGCGATATTCAAAAGCACTTATCTCTTTTGCAGCACCTGCCAAATGGACAAGTGTTGGTGACAGAAATATTCAGCGTTGAATATTTCTTCTGACTGCCTCGGCGGAGCTGTGGTGGAGGCAAAAGTTTTATTTATGTTTATGTTTGCTTTTATTTGATATACCGCAAATCTGCGAGCAAGCTATGCGATTTACAATACCTCGTAAAATAAAATGGAAGCCAGGAAAAGATTGCCAATTATAGTGTCAGGAAAGGTAAATAGAGAAAGAAACAATAGAGTGGGAAGGATGAAGATACCAGGGAAAGAGAGAGAAGAGGAGGGGAAGGTGGATTTGGCTGTGCCAACCCCTACACAGGTGAGTACAACTCAGTAGGACACCATTGATGTTCCAAATGCCGACTTGATAGCAACTATATTCAACTTGCTCTCTAGACAGCTAAAAGCATGAGCCTAGGACAGCAAAAAGGTTAGCTATCCAGACAGTGGGCTGAACTTCACAGCTATCTGAATAGCGCCAGTGGCCAGCACTGAATCCGGGGATATTCAGCACCAGCCGCTATCCGGATAATGGTACTGAACATAACTGCAGTGGGTGGTACATTAAAAAATGCTGACTACAACAGTTAAATATTGATCCCTCTATTTTTTTTTAAATTTTACTCATAACCCAATATTTGTGCAACATGAGTTACTGTAATCTAATGGGAAAAAATAATTCATGTATAGTGACCCTAAAGGATAGTGTGGGATTAGCTTGGGATTGGCTATCCCCCATGAGCAGAAGAAAAGCCACGATCATGGAATAGACTCTCCCTGTCTGCGAACAGCAAGGGTCTCTGCCCACAGGGCAGGGCTTGGATGGAGTCAGGGTGGAGCTTGGGGCAGTGCTTGGGTGGAGTTAGGGAGGAGCTTGGGCTCCCCCAAAGAAAAAGCCCTTTCGCCAGAAACTATTAGAGGAAGAACAAGAGCAGCTTTCCTAAAGCTACAAGAGTTAAAGAAAAAATTCCAGCCTAGAATTGGAATGCTACAAGATGCTCAAGGATCCATGTTGAGTGATGCTGAGAAGATCAAGAAAAGGTGGAAAGAATATACAGAGTCATTATACCATAAAGATCAAGTGGACAACAGCCGTTTTAACCTATACCTTATTATTAGGAACCATTGGTGATGAAAGAAGAAGTCAAATCAGCATTGAAAGCCTTATCAAAGAACAAAGCACCGGGCATTGATGACATTCACATTGAAGTATTATAGTAATTGGATGAAGCTGTTACCATACTTACAAGGCTCTGCCAGGAAATTTGGAAGACAAATTCATGGCCAACTGACTGGAAAAAAATCAGAATTTATACCAATACTGAAGAAAGGTGACCCGAATGACTGTGGAAATTATCGCACAATCGCTCTAAACTCTCATACCAGCAAGATTCTACTGAAGATTATTCAGCAGAGACTGCAACCATACCTGGAACGAGAACTACCTGAAATGCAAGTAGAGTTTAGGAAAGGGCGAGGAACAAGAGACATCATCGCAGATGTGAGATGGATCTTTGAAAAGACAAAAGAATACCAAAAGGATATCCATATGTGTATTATTGACTACAGCAAGGCTTGTGGCTATGTAAACCATGAGAAACTCTGGGCCACATTAAGAAGCATGGGTAAACCAGAACACCTGATAGTTCTCTTGCACAACCTTTACATTGATCACAAAGCAACTTTTTGAATGGAACTAGGAGAAACAGAATGATTTAAAATCAGAAAAGGTGTATGACAAGGCTGCATACTTTCTCTCTACCTCTTTAATTTATATGCAGAACAAATTATCAGAGAAGCAGGACTGTATGAAGATAACCGAGGTGTGAAGATTGGTGAAGACTCATCAACAACCTTCACTATGCTGATGATTTATTTATTTATTTGAAAGGTTTTATATCACATTTCCAAAGAAACCACATTACTGGCTGAAAGTGAAGATGATCTGAAATATTTGCTTCTCAAGATCAAGGAACATAGTCTTAAGATGGGCCTGCACCTTAATGTTAAGAAGACAAAGATCTTGACAGCTGGCAAAATCAATAAGTTCATCACTGATGGAGAAGAAATTGAAATAGTAGACAACTTTAACCTACTTGGATCAACAATCAATAAAGAAGGGACAAGCAGTCAAGAAATCCGACGATGCATTGCTCTTGGCAGAATGGCTATGAAAGACCTAGACAAGATTCTCAGCATTAACAACTTGGAAACTGTATCAATCTCCAATAACACATGTTCTATAAACCTACTCTACAGAGCTCCAACTACAGACCCAGATGACCTGTCCACCATCATAAACATGGCATCCAATACGCAAGGTCCAAATAAGCCTAACTGGATCTTAGGTGACTTTAATCTCCCATCCTTACAGGACAACCAAGCATCCGCATTTATAGAAGCCCTAGATATCCTGGGATACACTCAACTGGTGCATAAACCTACTCACGCAAAAGGCAACATTCTGGACCTCATTTTCGCCCCGCAAGCAGTTCTGGAACAATCACGCTATCATTGACATCAGTACCATGGTCAGATCATAAGCTCATCACTTTTCAGATGCCTAACCTACTGCCATTGAAACCCCAACAGAATGCAAGCAAGATCTCTAATCCTATGACCAGCAGTTTCCACCAATTTAACAGAGAACGCATCCTCGCTGAAACAGACGAGCTCTTGGACAAGACTTCCTTAGACCTAGAGGAGCTAATCACCACCTGGAACAGCAAACTCGGTACAATCGCAGTCCGTTCTCCAACAGACAAGGCCCCAAAGAAAAGACCATCTACCCCATGGTTTACAGCCGACCTGAAGGCTTCCCTAACCCTTCTACGGAGGCTGGAGAAGCGCTGGAGGAAGTCACACACCAGTAGCGACCATGCAGCATACCTCCAACACCTACATACACATCGCAAAGCCATCTCAGACAAGATGAAGCAACACCATACAAACACCCTGAAACGGTCATTGAATAAGCCACATGACCTGTTCAATTTAGTCAAATCTCTTACCAAAGAACCCACCCCCGAGCAACTCTGCGGCATTCGCCCGCAAGACTATGCTGTCTTTATGCAATCTAAAATGTGCAAGACCGATAAAATAGTGATACCTGGACCACTCTGCGAACAAGAGTACCCAGCATCACTAACTTCCTTTTCCACACCTTCAAAGAAAATTATCGAAGACACCATCTCAGCCCTAAACACCACCACTGCAATACAGATCCGTGTCCAGCTTTCTGGATAAAAGAGTTGCGCACTGACCTCGCCCCAATTATAACCAATATGATAAAACTATCCTTTAGCACTGGGTCTTTCCCCTCCACCCTCAAGCAGACCTCTGTTAGACCCCTATTAAAGAATGCCAAGCTAGACCCCCAAAAGGTGGAGTCATACAGGCCAATATCCAGCATCCCGATGCTTGCGAAAATCATTGAAAAGATAGTGTACAAGCAACTACAAGATCATATCGACACCAACGCCCCACTGGATCCATCCCAACATGGATTCAGAGAATCACATGGAGTTGAAACACTCCTCACAACTCTCTTCAACATGGTAATTTCAGGCGTGGACAACATACGACATGGCTTTGTACTCATCTTCTTAGATATAGCGGCGGCCTTCGACTTGCCACGAGATCCTCTTATACCGGCTAAGAGAAAAAGGCGTCAGCGGAACAGCATTAGAATGGTGCAGATCTTACTTACCTGGAAGATGGCAACATGTTCGAGCAGACGGGGCTACATCCAAACCATTCCCACAAAATCAAGGAGTGCCTCAAGGATCCTCCCTATCATCCTTGATGTTTAACATATACCTCCAACCAATCTGCAACATCATCAGGTCGTTCAATGTGAGTTGTATGCTATATGCTGACGACGTGCTGTTATACATGCCAATATCACTTGACAGCCCAGACCTTACCCCTATGACTACATGCTTCAACACCATATCCGAATGGCTACTATCACAGAACTTACGAATTCAACACAAGAAAACAGAGGTGCTTTTCATCTCGAGAAACCCTAATTTCACACCACCCAGCGTTTTGAAGGTAAATAATGCTGAGCTACAAGTGAAACCAGCTATACGTTACCTTGGGGTGACACTGGACCAACATCTCGATATGAAGCAACACATTGCTAACACTGTTAGAGCGATATACTTCAAAATCAGATCCCTCAGGCACCTACGCCCGTTACTAGAACCAGATGATTTCCGCACCATTTACCAAGCCCTCATCATACCTCATTTTGATTACTCTAACGCCATCCTACAAGGACTCCCCCGATCAACCTTAAAACCCCTGCAACTGGCTATGAACAACGCAGCGCGGATACTGTTCGGAGCCCCCAGAAGGGAACATATCACACCCCTCCTGAAACAGCTGCACTGGCTCCCCATTCAAGCCCGGATCAGTTTTAAGACCTTGTTGTTGATGTTCAAGGCCGTCAAGAGGCTCTCCTCCTCCTCTCTATCTGAATTCATACAACCACTTGCCACCACCAGACAAAGAAGAACCGCCGAGACCAATATGTTAGCAATACCAAAAGAAACGACAAACTGCACCAAAACAACATCCAACCGAGCCTTCAGTCTCTGCGCCCCAGTGCTATGGAACACCCTACCACCACACATCAGAGCAATCCCTAACCTGAGCCAGTTCAGGAAAGCCCTGAAACATTTCCTTTTTGTCAAACATCTCACTGACGGCTCTGAACCCCAGTCACACTCGTATAGCTCGTCCTCAAATATGTAAAACACCAAACAGGTTCCTCCCCCATTTAACTTCCTATGTATATAGTTGCCCCCTCTCTCCAAGTTTCATTCCCTGTTCAATGTAATGACCAGACATTTGTATACTGTCGGATGTTGTTGTTCTTTGTAAACCACGCTGATCATAAATAGTGCGGTATATAAGAATTGTAAATAAATAAATAAAATAAAAAGAGCAGAGATGTATCTCTCTGCCTGACTGAAGACCAAACACTGTTTAGGTCAATTATCCAGAGAGTCCGCATGAGTCGACACCAACTCGACGGCACTTAACAACAACAACAATAACAGTTTAAAACCCTAGCGGTCAGCTGTGGCATTTAAATCTCCATCCAGTATTCGGCAGCAGTATTTAGATAGTGGCTGCTGTTGAGTTTCTGAATTCTGTGGCTACTGTCCAGATAATCCCAGCATTTATCCAGAAATGAGTGCTTTTTAGCCCCTATTCTGATAAGTTATCCAGATAGCAATTTAGACCAGTTGTTTTTGCAACCCAAGCTACCTGGCTCACTTAATTGGATATCCAAAAACACCGTGGTCAAATTGTAGAGTGGCTCACTTAATTGGATAGCAGTTGAAAATTATCTCTATTGGGATAAGTGAAACCATTGCACTAACTGGAGAATGCAAAGGCAGTCTGGGGAGATATTCAGTGGCATTAGTCGGATAATAATGCCATTGAATATCTCTCTCAGTGCCCTTATTTGGAGAATCTCTGTAATTATCTGGATAAGGACTTTCGAAAATTCACCCATAACTTTTAAGCATCTAAATTAAGATGAATTTTAGCTGAAAAAGTAGACACTAAATTTGGCTGAAAATAGGGCACAAATTTAGGAGCTTAATTTGGTTCTTAAATTCAGGCACTCGGTATTTTTTTTTTAATATCAGACCTTATGAAGCTGATATTCAAAAGATGTATGCTCCTAACTATGAGAATTATGCTCCTAAAATTATCCAGGTCTGAGTGCCTAAATTTATACTCTAAGGACCCGATATTCAGAGGAAGCTGAGCTCCTAAATTTGTGTTCTATTTTCAGTCAAACTTATGAGCCTAAGTTTTCAGCTGAAAATTTATCTTAATTTAGGCACTTAAAAGTTATGGGGGCACTGGCGCAAATTCTGCCCGAGCAGCCCCTGCAATGTGGGAGGGCCCGGGCAGAAAGGGTGCCCACACAGCAGTGGCAGCAGCAGCACAGCAAACTTACTTTATCATGCTTGCTGCACTGTTCTGCCCCAGGGAAAACGGGCCGGGCAGGGAACAGTCTCCTGGCCCACGTTCCCCATAGCAAACATGTAAGAGTGGAGCAGCGCAGCAAGCATGACAATGGGGGACCCACAGCAAAAGTTTGCTTGGGGTCTCATTGTAACTTACACCACTGTGTGGGAGACATATTCAGTGATTGTGGCCAGCATTGTTAAAGCAGCTGGCCATTGCTGCTTTAAATTATTCCCAGATATTCAGTGCCAGGACTATATCCGGACAGCGGCACTGAATATCCAATTTGGCCGGATAGCTAAACTCAAAAAACAGCAGGGGTAAGAGCACTTCCCACAGTCCAAAACAATTCTTTATTAAGCCCAATACAGCCATGTTTCGGCAGAAATTTGCCTGCAATGGGGCAAACTGCACCCTAGAAATAAAGTTATAATGCTCATAAAATCACCTTCAGAACAATCTTCCTCCAAACTGGGCTACAGCACTGTGCTGTGCAGTCTCTGTTCTTCCTTAATCCCTCGTTGTTTATTTTCACCTCCAAACTGAAAGCAGATAGACAGCGGCATCTGTAGTTAATTGATGGTATTTATACATAGAGGTTTGCAGAATGGCTCACATACTCGTACAAGTGTAAATTGTGAAATATCAACTTCCACATGTGCCATCTCCTACACAAGGAAGATGCTGACTTTCCCTCGTTGATTTTTTCCATGTGTAGATTTGCAAAATGGATTCTTTGGGTTACATTTATCAGTAAACACACAAGCATTCCTGCACTATTTTAGAAGAGGTTCCTTGTTCAGCAGAGTCTTTCCTAAAATACTGCTGGAATTGTGTAGTCGGCAATCTCAATGTGTCAGTTCTGATCTCCACATACTATCTAAAATGCGCCTGCATGGTTCCTAAGTTAGACTCCTAACCAAATTTAGAGCCTACGTTTTCAGCTGAAAATCATTTTCATTTAGGAAATTAAAAGTTATGCTTATAAATTTAGAAACACCAGGCCGGATATTGGGATGAACACATTTTCGAAGGGCTATGTGCCTCAGCGGCGACAGCATTGACTATCCAGGCACTGCCACCCACACCAGAAGCCTATCTTTAAGGCACAGATCACTAACCGGGCAGCATGCAATAGTGCTGCTGCCCAGTTAGCATTTGTCACCACCTTTGCTCGGCCCTGGAATGCCCCTGATATGCCCCGTTGCTAAATGGATAGCTTCGGGGCACATAGGGGACTTAGAAAGGGATATTCAATGGCACTAACTGTGTAAGTGCCATTGAATATCCCCAGTTAAAGCATTTACACGGTTTACCGGGCTGTTAAACATGTAGCTGCCTTTCGAATATCGGGCTCGCCATTCTTTTGCCTAAATTTATGAGCATAATTTATGAGCCTAGTACTGAAAATCAGTGGTAAACTCTTAACTCGTTTTCCCCATCCTAAATCCATCCTTATTGTCACCCATTTTTTATGCTCCTGAAAGTACTAAAAAAATGCATAGTTATTATGCATTCAAGCCCAAAGGTTAGCAGGAGGCTGATGCTAACTTTTGGGTGGCGTGTCCACATTTGATTTAGATTTGCAGAGACCTAGTCTTTTACTTAGTCTCCTGCTTAATTTTGTAGCAAGGCTATACACTTTAAGGTTACAGGGACCTTTGCATACTGGGGCTGATTCAGGTTACAGGGAGCTTTGCATACTGGGGCTGATTCAGACGACGCATTGCTCTTGGCAGAATGGCTATGAAAGACCTAGATAAGATTCTCAAGAGCAGAGATGTCTCTCTCCATACAAAGATTCAACTTGTTCAAGCCATGGTATTTTCAATAACATCATATGGATGTGAAAGCTGGACAGTGAAAAAGATAGACAGGAAGAAAATTGATGCCTTTGAATTATGGTGCTGGCGGCGAATACAGTGTATACCATGGACTGCCCAAAGAACAAACCAGTCGGTATTAGAGGAGATCAAACCTAAACTTTCTTTAGAAGCTCAGATGACAAGACTTCGACTTTCATTCTTTGGACACATCATGCGAAGAGAGGGATCATTAGAGAAAGACATCATGCTTGGCAAAATAGAAGGTCAACGCAAAAGAGGAAGGCCAGCAATGAGATGGATGACAGCAGCTACGGGTACCAATCTGTCAACAATGAGCCGCCTGACTGAAGACCGAACACAATTTAGGATAGCTTTCCAGAGGGTCACTATGTAATACCTGAAGATTGGAGGGTCGCCAATGTAATGCCAATTTTTAAAAAGGGTTCCAGGGGTGATCCAGGAAATTACAGACCGGTGAGCCTGACATCAGTACCGGGGAAAATGGTAGAAACCATCATAAAGAACAAAATTACACAACATGTAGATAGTCATGGCCTAATGGGAGACAGCCAACATGGCTTTAGACAAGGAAGATCTTGCCTTACTAATCTGATATGTTTTTTTGAAGGTGTGAATAAACAGGTAGACAAAGGTGAGTCTGTTGATATAGTGTATCTGGACCTTCAGAAAGCCTTTGACAAGGTCCCTCATCAGAGACTTTTGGCAAAACTAAAAAGTCATGGGATAGGAGGCAGTGTACTATTGTGGATCAGGAACTGGTTAAAAGATAGAAAGCAGAGGGTAGGGCTAAATGGCCAATTTTCCCAATGGAAAAAGGTGAATAGTGGTGTATCCCAGGGATCTGTACTGGGCCCGCTACTTTTTGATATATTCATAAATGACCTGAAAAAGGGAATAACTAGTGAGGTTATCAGATTTGCAGAAACTAGGTTTGATGAAAAACTTCGTGAAAGCCATGGACTGCACTTCGCCAGCTTTCTGATACCTGCATGAAAAACTCCCTCAACTCAGCGAAGATTAAAGAGGGAGTTTTTGTGGGTCCTCAGATTCGAGAGCTCTTCAAAGATGACCGGTTCAACAACTTGCTGCAGGGTGATGCGAAACAAGCATGGAATGCTTTTCGCCTAGTGTCAACAAACTTTCTCGGGAATGTTAGGGCAGAAAACTACAAGGAACTAGTAGAAGACATGCTGATGCAGTATCAGAAACTTGGCTGCAATATGTCTCTAAAGATCCATTTCCTTGATTCCCATCTCGATTTCTTTCCTGACAACTGTGGTATGGTTAGTGATGAACAGGGCGAACGTTTTCACCAGGATATCGCAACGATGGAGCAAAGATACCAGGGAAAATGGTCCACTACAATGCTGGCTGACTACTGCTGGACACTCCCCAAAGAAGCTCCCGAACAGCTGTACAAGAGACAGGCGAAAAAATCTAAGAAGCGGTCTATAATTTTTTTTTTTTACAGGTATTAACCGAAGGCCTATTATATTTACTATTGACATGCATTTCGTGATGTAAACATTAATTCTTGTAGATTACAAAAAAACTAGAGCCAACTTTGCAATTTCACTGTCATATTCGTGTTCAGCATATAAAAATTGATAAGAAATGACTGTTTTTATTTCAGTCACATGACTTTTGTAAAAATTTGTTTACCAGTCGGGCCCATAAATTCTTTGAATATCCTAAATTAAGATGTATTTTCAGCTGAAAACTTAAGATCATAAATTTGACTGAAAATTGGGAACAAATTTAGGAGCCTGAATTTAGGAGCTCACCACTCGATATTCAGATAAGCCAATATTGAAACACTCTAGCAATCAGTCATGGCATTTAAATATGAACTGGATATTCAGCATCAGGATCTGGATAGTAGCTGCCATTGAATATCTGGTTTGTGCAGCCAATATCCAGATAAGTGCCGACCTTATCCGAATAGTGTCGAATTTCAGTCAACCTTATCTGGACAGCAATTTAGGCGTGCTTTATATGTGGTCTAAGCTATCCGGATAAAGTTGGCTGATAATTGCTGCTATCCAGATAAAGTCAGCATTTATCTAGATAGTACCCGCAATGCCCTCACTCCGTCCATAGACTGCTTCTGTACTAACTGGATAGTGCCGGGGTGATCTGTGGAGATATTCAGTGGCACTATCTAGATAGTATTGCTGAATATCTCTTTCAGTCCTGTGGGCTATACAGAGAAGGGCTTTGACTATTGTGCCCCTCAGCTTTTTTTTGAATATTGGGCACTTTATACATAAGGGGCCATTCCTATCGTGAATAGTGGTGGCTGTACGTCTGAAATGGACGTCCAGCTCTCACTATTCCCCTAACCGTGATTCTGATGATAGAGCTCCCCGCATTCACTACAGAGATGTGTGAGGAGCTCTGTTTGTGGGCAGGAGGGGGGCGGGCTGAAGGTGGACCATGAGTGGGCATGGGGCGTGACCTCCAACCTGGAAGTACAGGGCCTATTCCAGGGAAGGCCCTGTACATCCGGGGACACTGGGATGGCCGGGAAACTATACCACCTGAGGCCAATCTGGGGCCGGACTATGGAGAATACAGCATTTGCAGATCCGCCGGGTGTCAGGGCCTCTACATGGCATCCCGGTGCCATGGCGACAAGACACCATAACGACAAGATGCCATGGCACCGAGCTCAATGTAGTTGCCCCAGCTACGTTGGACAGAGAGGGAGTGGTGCTTGCAAGGGGACGGAATCAGGACATGGCCTACCCGTCCAAGCCAATTGCACCCAATTCTGATGCCCCCCATGGGTTCAGTATATGTGCTAAATCTCAACTAGACAATGGCTACTCTCTATCAACCCAGCATCCCTCATCTATCCATGCCCTTCTACCCCCTACACATATCCCAAGGGAGTCAGTATCCTAACAACACCATCAACTCTATTTCCCCCCTCCATCCAAAGCCCTTTAACTCTCCCCACCAATGGTATCTCTTCAATTACCCAAACGGCACCCAAAACCAAGATAGAGGTTCCTAAATATCTAAGAAAACCAAAAGGTACATTTACTAAAGCTTAACATGTCTTAATGAAATTAATGCGCATTAACTGTCACTGCACCCATAGCAATAAAGCAACTGTGGGCACTTAACATGTATTAATTTAATTATTGCAAATTAAAACCTTTAGTAAACCTGCCCCCAAAACTTCATTATCTTTCCAAAAGGCGTATAGCTTTATTTCAATCTGATATTGCAGTTAATAGAAATACAATGACAAGTAAAATTTATTTTGAATATTTCTTTATAGATAATTCAGCACTAGATGGAAACCAAGTGTGTTACATAAAAAATTACCAGCCAAAACCTTGCAATCCAGACACTGGCAGTTTCACTGGATATTGTCGTTTTAATAACAGCAATATAAAACAAGATCAGGTTGAAGTCAAAAGTCCTGTCATGACGATGACAAGAATCTCCGGTAAGAATGTGTGTTGTCAAGTTTGTCAAATATATTTAAAATAAAGCAAAATTAAATGAGAGAAAAGCCAGATGTCACAGTTATTTAATAATGTGTGTAATAGACTAATATCGCTGTAGTTTAAGGAATAATAAACAACTGTTTACTCCTTTATTTCCTTTCAGTCTCTTTCCACAGGGGAACCAGTATGGAGTTTAGAGTTACCACCTCACTCAGGTCAATTGAATGCTGATCCAGACCTGGTTTTGCCTTATTGCATACATAGAATTGTAGGTCTAATTTCTAAAAAAAAAAAAAAAAACAGCGCTACGCTTCCATGCATGCAGGGATGCAGAATTAGGTTTGGCTTGGTCAGCTTGGGTTGACCTATTTGAGGTAGCAGTGCTAAGAGAGTTCCCTCATGGTGCTTCACAATATTATTTGCATGCAAGCTTAACACATGAAGGCTCCTGCAACCTATAAGCTCTGAGTAATGGAAGGAGAGCATATCTGCAAACTCAGCACTCTGGGAGAATGCTAAACATCTCTGATGCCTGGAAGGGGTGCGTAAAGTGTCCAAGTTTACAGTTCATTTTCAGTTTGTTTGGGCTTTTATTTTTTTTGTCAATTATCAATTCATTTCATGCTTTCATTTTAATAAAAAAATGTTTAATGTATGCTAATCGCTTTGACCCGGTGAAAAGCAGTATATAAATGCAGTTAAATAAATAAATAAAAATAATCGGCTTAGGGGCATGTTTACAAAAGCGTGCAACCCTCGTAGCATGCGTTGGGTAGGAGAATGGATGGGCCAGAGCCATTCCTGGTGCATCACAGCTAGTGCGGGCGTTAGTGACCTGCACTAACTGCTGGTAGTATGAGTGCAACTAGCACTACCTCAGTGGGTGACAGTAGTTGTACCCATAGTCAGATCTTCACTGTACTGCACAGCTTGCTTGTGCTAAAAGGAGGGGGATGGCTGTACATGCCCTCCCGCAGTTGGCAAGGAGCATGGGGCTTATTAAACATGCCCCTTAATGTGCACTAATTCATAGGTTAGCACTCACTGTATTTTTTAAAGCGCACTAAAGAATGCACATTCCTAGGGTCTGGCTATTTCCTTGGGGAAAAATGCCAGACGAAATGATGCCCCAGGAAAACAGAAGTAACTAAAGCACAAATATAGTGGGAATTTTAGAGTTACTTCAGAAATCACAAGCAAATCAAAATATGACATATCAATGGGAGCTTAAACCTAAATACAAAGATTGTTAATTACAGCCAGAGACAGCCCAGCTACTAGGCAAACTAGGCAGTCACCTAAGGTGCCAACCTCTGAGGGTAGGCAAAGAACAGGGCATTCAAAGTTAAACAATAGATTCTAACAGCTATGTGGGCATAAGGCTTAAGGTTTTCCTAGGGAGCCACACCTTGAACCAACTCTATGGCAAGCCCTGATTGCAGCATAGGATACTGGACTATGGGCAAGATGGTCTGCAGCCAGCTAGAAAAAGCAGATTTTGCAGCACTGGAAATGATCACACAGCTCACTTCTGGGTAATGTGCTGATATCAGAGAAACTCTATGCAGACAGACACAATAAGTTAGTATGCATCAGTCATTGGAAGTTATGTTAATGCTGCCAACAATGCTGTGCCAGAAAACGACTGACAGACCTGGAAATGAAGAAGTTGTGGGACATTCCTATTCCTATGGCTAGCAAGCAGTGAGGGAGGAGTGGCTCAGTGGTTAGGACAGGTCACCACAAGCTGGAAGACCAGGGGTTCAATTCCCACATAGGGATGAGCAACCTCAGGCTAGAGGGACTGAAGTCTCTGGTTCCATGGCCACCCCTTGCAGACCACCCAACCCTCCATTGCCCCAGGTACACTTAGGGGTATGTTTACTAACCTGTGGTAATGTTCCCCATGTTAGGTTCCCTGGACCTATAAGGGAATGGGTGGTGCACCATTATGGCAAGCTGTGTCAGGTAACATGTGTTACAAGGCACCTTAGGCTAAGGCATGTCCTGTATAAGGAGTGATGGCAACTGTGGTGAAGGTATTATGGGCTGGCAGCATGGATCTGCAAAGATATGACTGTCACAGGCATGCAAAATATCTGACATGGACAGGAGGGAACAACAAGGAATCAAACCCATGACCACTGCCTAGAACGTCAGTGTACTAACCAGTAGGCTATACCTCTATGGCTTGTTGCACAGCAATGGCTGGGTACAGAAGGACTGCAGGTCACCACACAAACTGTCAACTCTGTGTGCCAGGATAGGGTAACCCCACCAGCACCCATGATGCATTGCACATGCAGAACAGTGGTCTACAGCTGACCACCAAATGGGGTCTGTACCTCTCTGGTACTGCAGTGTGGTAAGATAGACTGACAGTGTGTGATACTGGCACAGAGTAGCTACAGACCATGCCATTGTGCAGGTTCCATGTTCACCCTGAGGGATAGGATGGGTGCCCAGCACTAGGTCCACAGTACATGTAATGCTAGAAATAGGTCCTGCTGCACATCCCTATCACTACCAGTGTGTGACAGGTGCTCCCAGTGCACTTCTGTTACCATTTGGGTTCTGCAGTCAAATGTGGCCCTGTGGGACCAGATGCCACCCAAATTAGTGTGTATGTGGTGTTAAGGTCTGGCTACCATGGGTACCTGTTATCAGGGCAGCAGAAGTGTCTAGACTTGCATGAGGTTTAGGTAGCACTGCTTGTATGGGTCTAAGTGGTATGCATTATATACCCTAAGGAGACCACAATCACCCCTACTGTAGATGAGAGTGTGGTGGGACAGGTGCCTATGCCCTGTGGAATGGCTGTAATACCAGCAACCACAGTCCTGCTGGCTGATGACAGCCCTCCAGTGCCAGAGCCATACCTGTGACCGTGGCAGACCAGCAGTGATGCTTGGGGTGGGCAGGGGAAGGCTCAACTGCCCCACACCATGGTCTTCCATCCACCAGCATAATCAGAATGCACCTGCAGCATCCTGCAGGGTGGTCACACCATGCACAGACTAACTGCAGACAGCCCACTAGCCAGTCCATAGTGCATGCTCATGGGGGAACCCTGTGCACCCAGAGGTGGGATGCACAGCACAGACACCAAGCAGGTATCTCCATGATTGGGCCCCAGAACCAGGAACACACAGGTATCACTAGGAACAAATAATATGTGGCACTATGTGGGAACATGGACATGCCATGCCATGCCATGGTCACTGCTTGGTCAGAGTGAGAGTGACCTCCCAGTGTGACATGCTGTGGACACCCTGCCCATGCAGGTGGTGGTCTAGCACTACAGTGTCCCAGCCATTGCCCTCCACCCTGGCCAATCTGCCCTGTCTGGGCCATACCCACAATACCTTGCTCCGAATTATGTACATTTGCAGGCTAACACTGGAAAGAGTGAGCAATGTGGGCTCAGTGAGGTGTTGGCAGACACAAAACAATGGATAGACATACGCACACTCCCACACCTATCTCAGCATTGTGCAGTGATAGAGGTGGTTGACAACCCTGTCCGCCACACTGGTCCTGATCACAGTGCCGACATTGCTAAACTGTGCAGGGGGTAATAATAGTGCTCTAGTGATAACTGCAGCTCCATACTGGGGCCAACAGCCTGACACTCCATGAGGCTGTGGATAGTGGAGCCCGTGTAAGTGGGTGTTTGTACCCCTGTGCACCACTGCATTGGGGTTTGCACATGTTGTTGTTGTGGCTGCATTGTGGGATAAAACTATGGGGTAATGCTCTGCAGGATCCACAGATGGGATCTGAATCTTGTACCCTTTGCTTTTGGACATACTGGCTGAGTGTACTGCACCACACTATTGCCACAGCAACATAGTGGTCCCTGGGGCTACCCTTACTTTCCCCAGCCAGACCTCTTCTGTTGTACTGCACACCACATACTGGTACAGGGCATGGCCTAGATCCACCGCAGGTGGATGCCACTACTCCCTCCAGCACAAACACCCCCCCCTGCCATGCCGCCATGACCATATGCTGTCAGTGCCAGTGGTGCGCTGTCCCAGGCCATCCAGGGGGCAGGTAGGCGGCTGCCTAAGGTGTGGGTTCTGGGTTAGTGGTGCCTACATAGCTGTCCACGCTTCCACCGGCACTGCCTGTCAATGTTATGTGCCCCTTGGGCTACCTGCTGGGTAATGTCCCCTGGATGGGACACAGACTCATGGGCATGTTTGACCCTGGTCAGTTGCTGTCTTGCTGGTTTCCATTGTCTGCATTCCTATGTGCCACCTAGGCATCCGCCTAGTCCACCCTGTGCCCCAGTTGCCCCCACTGCATGTCCCGCCTGCAGCCCCCATGCCCCATTTGCGGCATCACCATAGTGGCCTTTCTTACCTGGGCACTATGCTGTTGCTGCAAATGGAGCACTACTATCACCTTTTTGGGCTCCTTGTCTATGCTGTACATTGCTGACACTGAAATGGTTTCTCTCTCCTGCAAATGTGTCTCTAACGCCAGGTTTTCACTTGTGTTACTTTTCAGCCCTTCAGTTCCCCACGTTGGTGTCACGGGAGCCTCTCCCCGTCCACTCCTCACCCACTCCCCGCCCATTGACCCCTTCTCTCCACCCTTTCTCCATCCTTTTCTGGACTTACCCCAGCCAGGCACGCTAGCGCATGTTAGGTAATGCTAACACGCGTTAACGTTACCTAACGCGGGTTACCGTTACCGCTGTTACCTTACCGCAGTTTGGTAAACATACCCCTTAGATTGTGAGCCCTTCTGGGACAAGGGAATAAATAGTGGCTGTTAGCATATATCTATAAACCACTTTGACCAGGTGAAAAGCAATATATAAGCACAGCTAAATCAATAAATAAAACAACGGCAAGCAACTCCTCTTTACTACATGTGAAGAAAAGGAAGATCCTCAAGAGGATCACATCCTTCCTTCACTTGCCACCCTTTCTGCCTTTTCTAAAATTACAGATGAGGAAATTGTACATCTTTTCTCCTCCTCCAATCTTACAACCTGCTCCTCCGATCCCATTCCCACCAGGATACTAAACTCTTATCTCCCCTTGCTGTCATCCCTCCCATCTGTCATAACCTTAACCCATTGCTTTGCAGTGCAACTGCTCCTACTGCCTTCATACATGCCATGGTTACCTCACTCTTCAAAAAACCTTCACTGGACCTTATCTCCCTCTTCTCTTTCCCATCCATACTACTCGAGTGTGCTGTTCATCACCGCTATCTGGACTTTCTTTCATCTCAAGCCATTCTGGATCCACGCCAGTTGGGCTTTTGTTATTTACATCTATAAAAACAGCCCTTGCAACAGTCTCCAGTGACCTGTCCCTGGCCAAATCCAAGGGCCTTTTCTCGATCTTCATCATTCTTGACTTATCTGCAGCTTTCGACACTGTTGATTGCCACTTTCTCTTTGATACTGTGTTTATACATGGATTTCAGGATTCAGTTCTGTCTTGGTTTTCTTAAGCTTTCCCATTACACGTTTAGATGGTGATTTCTGAGGCATCCCTAAGTTAGCGTGTGTTCTAACACACATATTTTGCACCTGGTTTATAACGTGAAGTACATGTTTACATCTGAATCGGAAGATGGCAAGACAGAGCTTCTTATCTTTCCTCCTCAACCCAACTCCCCCCTTTCGCTATTTCTGTTGGCAACACTGTCATCTTCCCTGTCTGCAGATATCCAACAGACAGCTAAAACCTGTCATTCCTTCCACCATAATATCAGCATAATTTGTCTCTTCTTTTCTGAACATATTACCAAAACAGTTATCCGCTCTCTCATCACCTCCCTCTTAGATTACTGCCTCCTGCTGCTCACTTTTCTCCCACTGAACTATCTCTTTCAGTCTAGTCAAAACTCATCTGCATGGCTAATTTTTTACCAGGGTCGCTACACTCAAAATAGTCCCTCTTCTCATTTCACTTCATCAGCTCCCTATCTCTTTCCGCATCCAGTTCAAATGTCTTTTGCTGACCTACACGTGCATTCATTCTGCGTTTCCTCATTCCCTCTACCCTCTTATCTCTTCCACTCATCAGGTAAATCACCTGTATCTGTGCTCTTCTCCAGATTCCTTTCCTTCCACCTTGCTGTGCCATACACCTGGAATAAACTTACTGAGTTGGCACACCAGACTCCATCTCTGGTCCTATTCAAATTCCAAGCTAAAACCTGTCCGTTTCAAGGCTGCTTTTGGATCCTGGCCTGTTATTCTTCTGCTTAATACCCATGTATGTTCAGTCATTCCATGTACATGTAATTTCTAGTCCTTCTTTGTTCTGTTTGTCCGTCTTGAATAGATTGGTAAGCTCTGATGAGCAGGGATTGTCTTTTACATATGAGGGGGGGCTGATAAGTCTCTGGCCTTGTAACGAAACACAAATCTATAGGCACACTTCAGTTCCGAATGATCTCTCTGCAATAAATAAAACAAAACTGCAGAGAGATCGTTTGGACCCCTGGAACTGAAGCATGCCTGTAGCTTTCTGTTTCATTACAAGGCCAGAGACTTATCAGCCCCCCTCGTATATACAGAGTGGCCCAAAAAAAGTGAGAACATCTCGTAGCATATAAGTTATTTAAAAATTCAAAAAGACAGATGTAAACGATTGACAAATTTTTTAAAAAAAGATGGCGACCGGAAATTGTCGAAATAAAGACGTTATATAGCTAAAAAAGGTAAATAAGTAAACTATTTAAGCTTTTAATTTATGAGATGTTCTCATTTTATTTGGGCCACCCTGTATGTACAACCCTGCATATGCCTAGTAGCACTATAGAAATGATTAGTGGTAATAGGATATCAGTGGAAAAACACTACAGGAATGAAAGTGGCCTCTTTTCTGTGCACTGCAAATTCCCTCTACACTTAGGTAGTGCAAGGGGCAGGGGCAGGAGCATAGAAGGACATTGGGAAGGGAGAAAGAAAGAAGTACAAGGCACAAGGGAAAAGCTGTAGAAGAAAATACATGCGACAGAAAAATGGGAGAATTTCAGGGGTGAAAGGGAACAGTGGAAAGAAATAAAGTGGTGCAGGGGTGGGAGGGAGGGGCTACAGAGAAAGAAGGATAAAGGGATACGAGGGAGGGAGGGAGGGAGGGAGGGAGGGAGGGAAGACGCAAGGAAAGAAGAGACAGCCGAAAAGCAAAGAAGCACAGGAAGGAAAGAGGGCAAAGATGGAAATGCCAGGGTTATACAGAGACGACAAAAGAAGAGGAGACAAGCAAGACCTAGGCAAGATAAGAGAAGCTGGAAAAGGAAAGGACAGATTGAAATGGAGAATAATAATCTATAATAAAATGGAGGGGGACTGTTAAAGTTTTCTGGTACGGATGACAGCAACAAAAGTTGGAGTTTATGCACTGATGTACCAGTCCTCTAGGTGAGTGCATTAACACCTGCACTGCAATTTTTGCCATTATTCAGGCTACTACAGAAGATGAATGAATTCTTCAGCCCCTCTTCCACTTCAGTTCATCTGAGTGTGAGGGGAGGGGGGGGGGCTGCATTAAAAAAAATTGTGAATATTAATATATAAGTGGTACTGAAATGTCTTTAAACAGTGAAATACTGGTTCTTCACATATGTTTATCTACTTGCTTTTGTTCAAAACAGCTGATAAACCTCAATGTTACGACTCCCTGATAGGCATTGGAGACCAAGGGGATGTAACGAGCCTGCCTTGTCAGCTCAAGGGCAGTACAAACACAGGCAATCCAATGGGAGGAAATCTGACATACACTTGTAACAACGAATGGAAACTTACTGCAAACTACTGCATATCAGCATCAATCAAATCACTGCTTTCCATTGCACAGGTAAAACTTTTTACAATATGTTTTTTTTCCCCTAAAAACACGAGTCAAGACATTCAGTTCCCTTATGAGCAGAAATGTTTAATCTAAGATTCCTTTGATAGAGAAGAAAGATTGTGCTTGTCCTATGTGCCTGAATCAAACTTTTCAGGTCGGAGCTTATATTCTGAGCAGAAAATGACCTTTCAATAATTGAAGATAATGTGGCCTGTCCCTCTCAAGGAAGCCAGGGCATCTTTACTCCTGTCATGGTATTCGGTGTGGCTTTCAGAAAAGATGGTATTGAAGCTCTTTTCACTTAAGAAAGAATAAGATGGAATAGCAGAGAAAACATTTCCGTTATGGACTGAACACATCTGTGTACATCTGCACCAAAAGAACTTTGTTCAGTAAGCACAAAGTTAACCTAAAAGCACATTGTGGAACCTGGACTGTTTTTCAGAAATTCTCTTTATTCTGTATCTCTCTCGGAAATATCAGAATCACTTTTACAATGTAAACTTAACCAGTCTCCTTACTTCCAATGTGGTACTATGTAAGAACAGAAGAACAGAAAATATGCCATACTGGGTCAGACAAAAGATCCATGAAGCTCAGTGTCCTGTTTCCAACAATGGCCAATGCAGGTCAGAAGTACCTGTCAGGTTCCAAAAAGGTAGACAGATTCCATACTGCTTATCCCAGTGATAAGCAGTGGATTTCCTCACTCCACCTTAATAATGGTTTATGGACTTTTCCTCCAGGAACTTGACCAAACCTCTTTAAAAGCCAGCTACTCTAACAGTTTTCACTAAATCCTCTTGCAACGAATTCTAGAGATTGATTATGCGTTGAGTGAAAAAGTATTTTCTCCAATTAGTCTTAAATGTGTTACATTGTAGCTCATTGCTTGACCCCTCATCTTTCTACTGCTTGAAGGAGTAAACAACTGATCTACGTCTACCCGTTCCATTCCACTCCTTATTTTATAGACCTCTATCATTTCTCAGCCATCTGTTTTCCAAGTAGAATAGCTCTAACCTTTTAAGCCTTTCCTCACAGGCGTATCGTTACACCCCTTTTATCATTTTGGTCGCTCTTCTCTGTACCTTTTCTAATTCTAATATTTCAGGTTCGATCACAGCATGGAGTGATACAGAGGCATTATAAAATCCTTGGTTTTATTCTTCTTTCCTTTCCTTGTGATTCCTAGCATTCTACAGTATTTGCTTTCTTGGCCACGGCTGCACATTGGGCAGAGGATTTCAACATATTAATTATGACGACACCCAAATCCTTTTCCTTGGTGGTGATTCCTAATGTGGAACCTTGCATCATGTAATTGTAGTTTGGGTTGTTCTTTCCTAAGTGCATAACTTTGCACTTATCCACATTAAATTTCATCTGCCATTTAAATGCCTAGTCTCCCAATTTCATACATTTTTCTTGCAATTTTTCACAATCCTCTTCATTGCAGCTCTCAGCTGCTACTGCTGATGATAACCCTCAAAGGGGCAGGGAAGTACAATAGCAGTTGGCTACAATAATGTCAAAAATATTATTTGTTTCCAACTCTTCATGTTTTTATATATGTAATGGAGAATACACCTTATGCTGGAAATTAGGAAACTGTGAACTGCTCATTTTTTAAATTTATTATTTATTCATTTATGTTCTGTTTAGCTTCTTGATATGCCTGTGAAAAATATCTGAAATTTCTAAACACTGCCTCTTCCCCCCCCCCAAAACAAAATACTAGACATTTGCCAATTGACAGCATAGAGTAACATACAGCATTGTGATCCTCACAAATACTGTACACACATACAGTATAGCCCAGGGGTGGGCACCTCCGGTCCTGGAGGGCCGCAGACCAGTCAGGTTTTCGGGATATCCCTAATGAACATGCATGAGATATATATGCATTAGAGATATCCTGCCAACCTGACTGGTTTGTGGCCCTCCAGGGCTGGATTTGGAGACCCCTGCCTTACACCTCTGTCATTTAAGATCGTGAGTGGGCAAGGTACAGATGTCCTAGACATCGAAAGGGTATATAGAATGTGTCACATTCCTCCTCGATTCTCACCACCACCAAAAAGTTGTCTAATAGACAATTTTTTGGTGGTGGTGAGAAGTGAGGAGGACTGTGACAAATTCTATCTAACCTTTTTGATGTCTTGGACATCTGCACCTTGTCCACTCACAATCTTAAATGACAGAGGTGTAAGGCAGGGGTCTCCAGATCCAGCCCTGGAGGGCCACAAACCAGTCAGGTTGGCAGGATATCTCTAATGCATATATATCTCATGCATATTCATTAGAGATATCCCGAAAACCTGACTGGTCTGCGGCCCTCCAGGACCAAGTTTGCCCACCCCTGGTATAGCCCCTGCTCTACCTTCCTACCATACACAGAGGCAAAATTGAACATTTCGCTGGGAACAAGCAGAAAGTCAGTCCTCACATATGGGTGATGTCGGCGCCTTTGGGAGATGCCACCACGCATGCATGGTCCCCTTCCCACCCAAGGGTGCCATCTTGCTCAGTCTCCTTTTTTCCATGGAGATCTTCAGACGTCTGTCTGGTTTGTCCCTGGAAAAAGTTGATTTTTCAACCTGAGTTTTATACTCTCCTTTGGTAGTGCACCGGTACTCTTCCTGCCACCCTACCTCTCTGTTCCAGCATCGAGTTTGGGTCTTTTAGTAATTTTTTTCGTCCTTGGCGCCTTGGTGCTTTTTTTCTCAACTGGCAGCACTGTGGGTCTTCGACCTCGCTGGGGTGCTTTTTTCCCCAGTGGCTTTAAAAAGTGTGATCGGTGTGCCAAAATAATGTCGCTGACTGACACACACAACTGCTGCCTTCGCTGTCTTGGGCTGGATGATGACCCCACATCATGCGGTCTCTGTAAAAAAATGTCCAACAAGGCCCTTAAAAGCCGCCAACAGCAGCACGATTAGTTTTTCCCCAAGTCTCCAACACCTCCAAAGGCCAGGGCCTCATCTGAAGCTGCGGCATCTCGGGGCAGATCCACAGAACCCGAGCACCGCCATGGTTCTTCGGAGAATGGGTCTCCCTTGAGAGAACCCAGGAAGAAGAAGTCCTCAAAGGTGGCATCACTGGATGGCTCCGACAGGCCGGGAAAGCCCCGAGCCAGGTCCTGGAGTTCTATACGCTTGTCCGAAGGATCAGAGAAGTAGTGGCCTGCAAAGGTCCCCCAAAAGGACTCAACCTCGGACCAGCCTCAGTCGCCAGACACCATTCTCGTCAAGGACTCCCCTTCAGAGGAACCAGTGCAGACCTGATTCCCTTATGTCCACGTCGATGGTTGCAGAGCCTTCTGGCCTGGAATCCAGAATGGCGGCCCTGGAGCACAGTTTGTCTGCCTTCATGGACCAGCAGCGGGCATTGTTGTCCGTTTCCACCGGTTTCTCCACCCAAACCACTGGGCCCTCAATGTCAAAGACGTCTCTGGTGGCCGAGCCGATCCTTGAGACTCTTCGGTTTTGATCCTCGTCCATGGTCTCAATCCAGTTCCTGGTCAATGGGGCCGTGATTGTCCCCAGCCAGTGTGCTTGGCACCAGTCGCAGGGCCTTCGAGGGCTGCTTACAGAAACTACCCATCTTTTCAGGCCTCCTTGGCTCCCCTGAAGGGTCAGCAGGCCAAGAGACATGGGCATGGCCCTCATAAGCAGAAAGCTCCCAAGTCCCAGACGTTGGCACCAGCCCAGCCAGGGGGGAGCTTTTGACTCCTTGGCATAGCCTCTCTACCACAAGGTGGTCAGAAGCCCACAGGGGGACGTCTCACTCACTATGCCCAAAAGTGACCAGCCATCACCACTGATTCTTGGGCACTCTAAGTGTCAGGGAGGGCTACCTCCTCCACCTGGTCCAGACACCTTCCCCTTTCTTTCCGTGAGAGCCCCCCAGGTCTCCCCTTCACCAGGACCTTCTACTGAAGGAACTGGCAGGTTTCCTCAAGGACAGAGCAGTAGAACCAGTTCCCCACCATCTCAGGGGCCAGGGGTTCTATTCCAGGTATTTCCTTGTACAAAAAAAGAACATGAGACCTAAGGCTCATCCTCAACCTGCGCAATCCGAACAGGTTCCTGGTGAGGGAGAAGTTCAAGATGCTCTCCTTTGGAACACTTATTTATTTATTTTATTTATTGCATTCTCTTTTATACCACGCTATTCGGCATCAGTGCAGTTTACATGAAACATAAATTCACCAGAACAACAGGTTGTTCTGTGTTAACAGAGAACAGGTAATCAGAACTTGGATAACATAGGGGTAACTATTTACATACAGGCATCAAGACAGTACATGTTACACAGAGCTCAATAATCATGGATAGCTTCCTGGGAATGTTGGTGTAGCTAGCTGAGAATGTTGGTGTAGCTACATTCGCTGGGGGTGGTGGCTTGACGTGTTGTTGTCCGGGTAGTATTTGAGGAAGAGGTGATGCTTGAGTGCCTTCCTAAACTGGGTTAAGTTAGTGATTGCCCAGATACTAGGTGGTAGTGCGTTCCAGCATCTTGGAGCGCAGAATCTGAAGGCTCTGTTTGCTGTAGCTATGGTGCATTGTGTTAATGCCTTCGGAATTATTAGTGTATTAACTGCTGCAGATCTTCTGGATCTATTTGGGGGAATGGTGTGGATGAGCTCTGTTAGTGAGGAGGGGGAGAGCCCATTGACGGCCTTGAAGGTCAGCAATAAGGTTTTGAAAGTGAGCCTGCCATATATAGGGAGCCAGTGGAGCTGTTTGAGGATGGGCGTCACATGGTCGCTCCTAGAGGCTCCATGAAGAACTCTCGCCGTGGCATTCATCGCAAGCTGTAGAGGCTTCAGGGTGGATTGTGGGATTGCTGCCTTACCTCCAGCAGGGAGATTGGCTATGCTCCTTGGATCTGAAGGATGCTTGCACACACATCCTCATTCACCCCAACCACAGGCAGTACCTGAGGTTCATGGTGGGGGACATCTATTACCAGTACAGGGTGCTGCCCTTCGGCTTGGCTTCTGCCCCAAGAGTCGTCACCAAGTGCCTGGCAATTATAGCTGCCTTCCTCCTCCTCCAGGGGGTCTTTTCCCTACCTGGACGATTGTCTCATAAAGGGAGGCATGGCTTCCAAAGTGCAGCAAGCAACTGCATGCACCATCCAGGTTCTGCAGAATCTGGGGTTTGTAATAAACTACCCCAAGTCCCACCTTCTCTCAACACAGTGTCTGGAGTTCATAGGGGCAAAACTAGACACCCTCCAGGCAAAGGCCTTCCTCCAGGGGACTGAGTCAGCCACCTCAGCCCATTGGCCTTGGACATGTAACACCATCCATTAGTGTCTGCGCAGCTCCTGCTGCACCTGATCGGACACATGGCCTCCACGGTACATGTCACCTCAGATGCCCACCTCCATATGAGGGCCGCACAGTGGTGCCTTCACGACCAGTGGACACAGGCCACAGGCACTCTACGAGACAGAGTCCTAGTGATCCGCCAGTTGACGTAAACCTTGACCTGGTGGCAGAACTCCCAGTACCTCGAGGCAGGGATGCCCTTCCAGGTTCCATGCCCCTTAAGGATCCTCACGATGGATGCCTCCCTGCTAGGTTGGGGAGCCCACTGCGAGGAACTCTGCACCCAGGGCAGCTGGTCACAGGATGAGAGCAACCAGCAGATCAACCTCCTGGAGTTGCAGGCAATGCATCTTGCCCTCTGAGCCTTTTGCCACCGCCTATGGCACCAACCATTGTTGGTCCAAACAGACAACCAGGTGGCAATGTTCTATGTGAACAAGCAGAGGGGCACAGGGTCCCACACCCTCTGCTGTGAGATGATGGCTCTCTGCTCCTATGCAGTCCATCAGGGCACACTTCTGGGTGGTATACCTGCCAGGCCAAGACCACTCACTAGCCAACAGATTGAGCAGGGTCCTCCAGCCACACGAGTGGCAGCTGAACCCCTGGATGGCCAGCTGGCTCTTTCACCTCTGGGGGGAACCATGGATAGAACTGTTTGCCAGCCCAGACAACTACCAGTTACCCCGCTTCTGCTCCTGGAGAGTCCACCCCTCCAGAGTGGCAGCAGATGCATTTCTCATCTTGTGGTTGGAAGTTCTCATGTATGCCTTCCACCCATGCCACTAATTGCCAAAATGCCATTCAGGACCCTCCGTGACTAGGTTTTGCTGATCCTGATAGCTCCCCGATGTCCCAGGCAGCCATTGGTCCTGCTACTCCTTCGGTTGTCAGTGGAGACTCCCATCCCATTGGGGAGCTCCCCAGGACTCCTATCACGGAAAGGAGGTTCTCTCTTGCACCCCAATCTGGGATCCCTGTCATTGACAGCATGACTGCTGAAAGGGTGACCCTAGCCACTCTCAACCTCTTGGAAGACGTAGAGGATGTCCTGCTAGCATTGCATAAGTCCTCCACCAGGAAAGCCTACACCTTCAAGTGGCACAGATTTTCAGTGTGGCGTGCGGAATCACAGGGTTAACCCGTTCCTCTGCCCGGTGCAGCTGGTGCTGCAGTACCGTCTCCATCTTTCACATTCAGGGTTTAAATCAAACTCCGTCAGAGTGCACCTCAGTGCCTTGGTGGCACATCACCACCCAGTGGATGGCAAACCCCTCTCGGCCCAGCCTCTGGTGACCTGTTTCATGAGGGGTCTTCTTTTATTGAAACCCACAGTGCGCCCCCCCAGCAACCTCAATGTAGTATTGGCGCAACTTACTTGTCTGACTTTCGAGCCCCTGGCTACTTGCCACTTGCAGTACCTCTCATGGAAGATGGAATTCCTGGATGTGCTCACCTTCGCTCGCAGGGTTAGCAAGCTCCAAACCTTAGTGGCAGAGGCCCCTTACACCAGGTTCTACAAAAACAAGGTTGTGCTCCGCACAAATCCTCAAATTCCTTCTGAAGGTGGTATTATCCTTTCACCTCAACAAGGATTTGGTGCTACCCACCTTCTTCACAAGATCTCATGCCAGTAGGGCGGAGATTGTCCTCCACACCTTGGACTGTAAGAGGGCCCTGTCCTTCTACATTCAGTGCACCTAGGGTCACCGTAAGCTTCTCAGCTTTTTGTCTGCTATGACCCCCGTAGGCTGGGGGAGGCGGTGACCAAACACCCTGTCTACCTGGGTGGCAGACTGTATCACCCTCGCCTACAAGCAGGCAGGGCTTTCGCTGGATGGCTGGGTCACAGTGCACTGTGTCAGGACCATGGCGGCCTCTATGGCAAACCTTCACACTGTTCTGATGGTGGACATCTGCCGGGCCACCACCTGGTCTTCCGTCCATACCTTCGCAGCTCATTATTGCCTGGAAAGGGATGGGACAGTGCCTTTGGGCTGTGCTCCAGAATCTTTTCAGAGTCTAGGCAACTCCTACCCTCTGACCCTTCTGTGTTCAGGCTACCAGAGTGCTGATTTCTTCCTGACACATGGGTCTTACTGCAGTCTGCACCTGCGGACTCCATTGCTGCTGCTCATGGCTTCCCCTGAGGGTAACCGGGTTTTTTTCTATGGGCCTTAGGTAGCCTGTAGCTAGGGAGTTCCATATGTGCTTGTTCCCGGATAAAGCATAGTTACTGATCTGTAACAGATGTTCTCCAGGGACAGCAGGAATCAGTCCTCACAACCGTTCCTCCTCCCCTTGGAGTTGCTTCTTTACCATATTTTCTTTTGGCCATCTTTTAGATATGTCATCTGACCGAGCAAGATGGCACCCTTGGGTGGGAAGGGGACCATGCATGTGTGGTGGCATCTCTCAAAGGCTTTCTTTGAAAACTGGGGGGATACTTCCGCGAGGGCTCCGTCAGTACCAATGTCACCCATATTTGAGGACTGATTCCTGCTGTCCCCGGAGAACACCTGTTACACGTGAGTAACTACACTTTATCCAAGTTTCTATGTAAAATTATCTTTGATCTGTCTCCTAAGGAATTTTTCCTAATGGATCCAGCACAGTGCTGTGGAACCTGGAGGCCAGGGCCCAATTTTGAGCTGAGATGGGCACCGCATCGTAGCATAGCCCACCCCCCTACTGCTTAACCCAGATTTTCCATGCAGCAGTCATATGCGGCCCCGGCATTGAAAATCTGGGTGTTGCTGCATAACAAGGAAGCCGCAAGAGCTACCTGTGGTGCAGTGGTGGCAGCAGCCTGCGTCATCCGAGGAAGGGCTTGCCGCTGGATGATTTCTCCTGGATCCTCCTGATGATGGATGTAAATTTCTCAGGCTAGGGAGTACATTGCCAAGGACATACTGCCCATGGCTATTGGAACCACAGGGAAGCGGTATGGTCCTTCAGCCACATCAAGGCAAGGGCCAAAAGTTTGGCTCTTCTGTGTTTTCAGACCCTGGTTGAGGGCCCGGTGGTTTGAGTGTTTCAGACTATGTCAATCAGCAAGGTGGCATGAGGAGTGCCGGGGTAGTTCTGGAGATAGTTCTCCTGTTTACCTGGGTGGAGAAGAGCCACCTTGTCTGCTGAGCACATTGCTGGGGTGGACAATGTGGAAGCAGACTTCCTCATCCAGCACTCTGGATCCTTGAGAGTGGGAGTTGAGTAAGGAGGCGTTTCAGTTGAATCTGCATCTCTGAGGTTGCCCCAAAATGGATCTGATGACAATCCACTCCAATGCTAAAGTTTGCCGCTTCTTCAGTTGCCACATGGAGGTGGGGTCAGAGGGCATCATTGCCCTGACCCAGCCTTGGCCAAGTCAGCACCTGCTGCATGTGTTTCCAGCATGGCCCCTGGGGTGGCATGTGCTTTAGCATATAGAAAGCCACCCAGGCAGGATTGTTCTGGTGGCACCGGATTGGCCGAGGAGAACATGGTTTGGAGACCTGATCCAGCTCCTGCAGATGCCTGATCTTCTGTTGCCTCCATCTTGGGGCATATTGCAACAGGGATCGATCATCTTGGAGGACCCAGCTCCCTTCTTGCTTGTGGCTTGGCTCTTGAAAGGAGACAGCTAGTGCATAAGGACTACTCTCCAGCAGTGGTCTCTACTCTGCTCAAAGCCCAGAGGAGGCCTACCAAGCTGGCATTTCTGTGGATTTGATGCCTCTTTGAGCAATTGTGCAGAGCTCAACAGTTGGCTCTTGAAGCACCAAGGTGCCATCTTTGTTGGCCTTCTATAGGATGGCCTGGAGAAGGGCATTTCCCTTAGCTCCCTGAAAGTTCAGGTGGCAGCTTTGTCCTGTTTCCGAGGTCTGGTGTTTGGTAAGTCTCTGGCCTTGCACCTATACATATCGCACTTTCTCCAGGGGGTTCGGCATCTGTGTCTACCCTTTTGGTCTGTGATCTCTGTCTGGGATCTGGGTCTGGTGTCCTGATGGCAGTGCTCTTTGAGCAAGCATGCTACTTTAAAAGATTTGATGCTCAAGATGGTCTTCTTGGTCACAATTTGTTCCGCAAGATGGATTTCCAAGCCGCAGGCTCTGTCTTGCCAAGATCCTTATCTGTCTTTTTCAAAGGAGAGCATTTCCATTCAGCCTGTGCCATCCTTCTTGCCTAAGGTGCTTTCTCCCTTTCACATGAACCAGGAGGTCTGCCTGCCCTCCTTCTCAAAGGAGCAGTGTTGGAGGAAGGATAACAATTTGCGCCTTGTGGATGTCCGGAGGGTGCTTCTCCAGTACTTGCAGGTTACAAATTCAGTCACTCTGAGGTCCTTCTTCTGGTCTGTGCACACTAACCTATTGCCCCCTATCTCATACAATTCCCTTGCAAATGTCAGATTGAGGCCTCTGAAACCAGGTTTGACAGAAAGGAGGAGGTCCAGCAAACAAAAGTGCTTCTGCTAGGTACAAAATGTTCCTACCCCAGCAAGCCCAAAAGGAATATGAAAAAAAAGTTCAGTAGAAAAGAATAAAGAGGACCTGTAGGAGCAGACTAACAGAAGAAAGGAGGGAGGATGTTCACATACAAAGAATAAAAGTATGTAAAGAAGTTGGCAATCTGGACCAGAAAAGGAAAAAGAGGGAACCCTCCCCCCCCCATCCACCAAGCACCATCAAATCATGGAGGAGCAACTGGGGTGTTCAGGCATGTTTAGAATAGCCTTTTGTAAAATATACAAAAAAATTGTGACCATCTAGACCTGGCCATCCCATTTCCCTTCTAAGCATTCTACATAAAAGAGGTTTCACATATTCATTTAGTTTTCTTGTAGTGAGTTCAAACAGTTGACTAAAGTTGTAGTTAGTGTGAAGGACCATTCACACAGTTACATAAAAGATCCTCTTTTGAAGCTGAGAGTAGTCAAAGTTCTTTCTTCTTAAGTTTGTTAAGTTAGGAAGACTGGTATTGTTTGAGAATCAAGAGGCTTGAAAAGAGCTACAAAGAGGGAGGTAAGCTTCTGATTTGAGGGAACAGGAATTCATCTGAATATTACTGAACATATAGATAACCATGTTTTAAATAGGACCAAGCCAACATGGATTTAGAAAAGGTAACTCTTGTCTCACTAATCTGATATATTTTTTGAATAGACAGGTGGATAAAGGTGAGCAAGTTGATGTGGATGGGGATTTTAGAAAGGCGTCCCAAGTGCAATCTGGGATATCTCAGCAGAACATCTGAAAAAAAGCAGGTGCAAAACATAATTTTGCAAATGTCAAGGTGCCCGAAATGGACATCTGAAGGGGCGGCTACAAGACATCCCCAGAATAGTATTTCAGACCCTGGCAGTCTAGGAATAGCCTAATGCTTAGGGTAGTGAGCTAGAAAGGGGAAAGCCAGGATTCAAATCTCACTGCTGCTGTCATTGAAAATGTGCTGAGATGGCGGAGTGCTTTCTTCTCTGCACTCTCTGGACATTTTTCAGTCACAACATGAGATTCAGGACATTTCTGAAATCAGGTGGGGCATCCAGTTTCATGCAAATGCCCAAGCCATGCTTTCACTCTTCCCCTATTCAGACTCGGACATCCTCATGCTGGGGACGTCCACAGACCCAGCTTCTAAAAGGGCTCTGGAGATGTCTCTGTGCTTTGGATGGCTCTATGTCAATTTTTGGACATCCAAAGCACAAATGGAGCTTCTAAAAAGACCCCCTATAGTATATCTGCATTTTCAGAAAGTCTCTGACAAGGTCCCTCATGAAAGACTCAAGGAAATTGAAAGCTATGGGATAGGAGATGGCGTACTATTATGGACTGGGAACTGATTAAAAGATAGAAAACAGAGAGTAGGGTTAAATGGACAATTTTCTCAATGGAGAAAAGATGAATAGTGGAATACCCCAGGGAACTGTGCTGGAACTGCTGCTTTTTAACATATTCATAAATGACCTGGAAATGGGAACGAGTGAGGTGAACAAATTTTCAGATGATACAAAATTATTCTAAGTTGTTAAAACACAAGAGGATTGTGAAAAATTGCAAGAGTACCTTATGAAATTGGGAGACTGGGCATCCAAATGGCAGATGAAATTTAATGTGAATAAGTGCAAATTTAAGCACTTAGGAAAGAACAACCCACACTACAGTTACATGATATAAGGTTCCACATTAGGAATCACCACCAAGGAATAGGATTTGGATGTCGTCATGAATAATAGGTTAAAACCCTCAGCCCAGTGTGCATCCATGGCCAAGAAAGCAAATACTGTAAAATGCTAGGAATTACAAGGAAAGGAATGAAGAATAGAATTAGAAAAGGTACAGAGAAGAGCAACCAAAATGATAAAGGGGGAGGAATGATATTCCTTTGAGGAAAGGCTTAAAAGGTTAGGGTTCTTCAACTTGGAAAACATATAGCTGAGGGAGAAATGATAGATGTCTATAAAATAATGAGTGGAATGGAACGGGTAGACGTAGATCAATTGTTCACTCCTTCAAGAAGTAGAAAGACGAGGGGACAAGCAATGAGCTACAATGTAACACATTTAAGACTAATTGGAGAAAATATTTTTTCACTCAACACATAATCAATCTATGGAATTCGTTGCCAGAGGATTTAGTGAAAGCTGTTAGAGTAGCTGGCTTTTAAAGAGGTTTGGTCAAGTTCCTGGAGGAAAAGTCCATATACCATTATTACAGTGGAGTGGGGAAATCCACTGTTTACCACTGGGATAAGCAGCATGGAATCTGTCTACCTTTTGGGAACCTGACAGGTACTTGTGACCAGATGTTGTTTGCTGGGTTGCGCAAGGGTGATGCAGCAGCCAAGTTGACTTTGGGGTGCTGAATTAAGGAGGCCATTGTCTTGATGTATCTGTTGTGGAACCAGCCGGTTCCAAGGGGTTTGTGCACCCCTTCTATCCAAACACAAGCGTCCTTGTGGGCAGAGCAGAGCTCAGTAGCCCTTGCAGACATTTGTTGGCAGCAACGTGGGTATCGCTTTCCACTTTTGTCAAGCATCACCACTTGCATGTCCACATGCAGGCAGACACGGCCTTTGGCTCAAGGATTTTGAGAGTTTCTGTGTCTTCTTCCTGCCCGGTGGAGTTGTAGCTGGTCTAGCAGGATGATATGGAAGGCAACATTTTACTTATCAGTTAATGTCCTTTCCTTGCATCCTGCTAGACCAGTCCAGGGCCCACCCCTAAAACTGTATTTGTTCTGTTCTTCTGCTGCAGTACCCTTGGGTATGCTATGATTTTTTACACTTGGTCCTGCAGGTTCATCTTCTTCTGACAGCTTTCTGTTTATGCTTTCCTTTACATAATTCTTTACTGTTGATTACTCACTATTGCCCACAATTGAGGTTGTGTGAGGCTTGCCGTATGCTTTGGGATGAATACTGAAGGGACCTCTAGTGGCTGAGGCAAATAGAGGCATAGGAGTGATGTCATTGAAATCTGGGCTTTTTATTGGTTCTTTGTCTCCACCAATCTGCTGGTAGGGGAACACAACCCACTTGTCTGGATTGGTCTATCAGGAATCCAGAAAAGGGCATTAACTGGTAAGTAAAATGTCACATTTTGCAGCCATAGCCCAGCCTTAGCTGCAAAAGCAACTTGTGCTTTAGTAAGCATACCCCTTAGATTTTTGTCTTTTCTAAATATGAGCTCAAGGCAAATTACTTTCAGGTATATGAGTTATTTTCCTGCCCACATGGCTTGCAATCAGTTTTTGTTCCTGAGGCAATGGAGGGTGAAGTGATTTGGCCAAAGTCACAGGGAGCGTCGGTGAGAGGAGTAGGATCTGAACCCTGGTTTCCCTAGTTCTCAACCTGCTAACTATTAAGCTAAATCTAGATGAGAAATGCAACCTTATTTCTTCATAATACAGTGTAGTATTAATACTGAGCCATCTTAGTATTTGAATATTACTTCTTTCATTATGGATGCAGACAAATAGGCTGTTTAGGCTTTAATAAAAACCCTGGCTGCAACCAGTCTTTTGTCTTCTAGAGTAAGAATGTAGAATAAAACAAGAGAAATATTTAAAGAACAGTTTTCAAAGTCATTTACCCTGGTAAGAGAGGTAGCTACTGAGCTGAATAAAGTAATGCATCTTAACACAGCAATACTTACCAATGGAGTCACTAACCTGGAGTAAATTAGTAGTGCACTTTCATGATTCTTATGGTAAGTATAAATTTGTATTGCCACAGATATGAACAGTGCACATTCCTGGCTGTAATAATGCAGATAGCATGTCCCAAGTCAGGTCAGCTATATCTTAAATTAAATGGTGATGGAATAAAATAACCCACCCCTAACTTCCCAGATCACCTCCCGACATTTAGCTTCCCACCCCTCAAACCCTCTCCAACATAAGGCTAATTCCTCCCCCCCCCCCCCAATTGCCCACCATCAAATAGCAATCCCATATCTCTACTGACAGCCCCCTGACAGTAATTTCTATCCTCCCACCTCCTGATCACTCCCACCCCTCACAACTTAAGTAGAGAAACATAGAAACATGAAGGCAGAAAAGACCATATAGCTTATATAGTCTACTCTTCCCTATCAACTACTATAGTCCCTTTTTTCCTTTAGAGATCTGTGTTTGTCCCATGCTTTCTTGAATTCAGATACTGTTCTAGTCTCAATTACCTCCACTGGGAGATTATTCCACACATCTACCACTCTTTTGATAAAGAAATATTTCTGCATATTACTCCTGAGTCTATCCACTTTCACCCTCATCCTAAGGGGTATGTTTACTAAACGGCGCTCTTGTGCGGGGCGCACTTGAGCACCCTAAAATGATGCATTTAAGTGCTCTTAAGTGCCCTGTACGCGTGCGTGTCACATTAATGGGCCCCGCATGCGTGCGCCGAAAACGCGCACGTTTGCGGGGCGCTCATGTGCGATAGAGGCGTGGAAAGGCGAAATGAGGGCGGAGGAAGGCCCCCGAGGGGCGGAGAGACGGGGTCAATGGGTGGAATGTGGGAGGGGAGAGACTCCCCGCACAGGAGCGTGCCCGAATTTACAAGGAAAAAATACCGCGAGTGAAACACTCGCGGTAGAGCGCATTTAAAGGGAAGAGAAACCATTTCCGTCAGCAATGTACAGCAAAATCGGGGAAACCTAACAAACGTGAGCAGTGTGATACATGTGCACAGAACAAAATAGCAAATATGATATGAAAATGACCACAACAAATTCTAAGAAAATTATAATCCAGCTGGGCAACAGTGATATTAATGGGCAACCATACAAAACACTCCCAGGAAAGCTCCAAAAAAAAGAAATGATTTTTGGAAGGGTCTACGCTCCGTAGACGCATTCAAAAGCACTGCATTTAAATGGAGCTTTCCTGGGAGTGTTTTCCAGGTTGCCCATTGATATCACTGTTGCGCTGCTTGGTTATGGTTTTCTTCCCCTTTTTTGGAGGGCATTTGTGAGGTTTATTTGCACCTTTGTCCCCATACAAGGTCAACGAGCCCACAGTAAAATTGTGAAGAGCAGGGTGTCTGACTCGTGCGGCCAGGTATCACATCTCCAGAGACTGCACTGTTTCTGTGGCTACAGTGTGGTGCAGCAGACACAGCCAGGACCTGTAAGACCAGAGGGCCACGGATTCAAAGCCCAGCTGGGGCTCCTGCTAACCCAGTCCACATATTTTTCCTACAACTAAACCGTGATAGTAAGGACAAAACTGTATAGCTAGGAACATATGCATGATTAATACATCTATATTTTACCACAGCACTCACAGACACCATAAACAGGCGCACTACCTGGAGCAGAGTCTCCCAAATGCAGTCCTGGATGGCCCCACACCATTCAGGTTCCATGCTGCCTCTAACAAAGATGCCTGTGCTGCATAGCTATGCACCACCCCCATGGTATGCAGATGTAGCTCATGCATATTTATGAGGGATAGCATGAAAACCAGAACAGTGTGTGGAACACCAGGACTGGATTTGGGGAACTCTGCCGTAAAGCAGCAGCCAACAGGGCCAGACACCCCCCCACAGGCCCCATTGGCCAATGCCTCCTGGAGAGGCAGGACATTGGGCCCTGTCTGTATCTCCCAATACTAACAGTTGCATACCTCAGCACTGCCACCCTACACCTGGGTATATGGTACACAGCTATCAAGCATTTCCCATTATAACTGGCAGATCTCCAGTCCTACGTAAAGCACAATTTGCTCATTCAGCTCCACCATAACACTCAAACAGATGTCTGCGGTGTGTGCTGCAGGTCTGGTCTCTGACAGTGTTTACCACCCTGGGATGTGACCCCCAACAGTAATGCGTACCATATCCATGCATGTACTGTGTCCAGGACTGGTGTGGTGGGTATGGCTGCTGAACCCCTCTATAGTAGCACAATGCTGGCATAGGTGTGGGGGTGGCTGTCTGTCTATCCAGTGTGTGGTGGCTGCAAACACCTTCTACAGCCCACACTGCCAGCAATGTTGCCAGTATTGGGCTGGCAATGTGCATAATGAGGAGCAAGGTACCATGGGTATAGGCCGGACAGGGTGGCCTGGCCAGGGTGCATCTGCACAGGGCATAGGGCACTGACTGGGACATTGTAGTGCTCGGCCACCACCGACACAGACAGGGTGACCTCAGTATGTCCTGCTGAGAGATCACTCTCACCCTGACTGTGCAGTGACCACAGCATGGCTAGGCACCACCATAGTGCTATATAGTATTTCTCACATGTGATAGATATGGGTTTCCATTTGGGGCCCAGTCACTGATTTATCTGCTTGCTGTGTATGCATCTCCACTGGGAACATGCACTATGGACTAACTAGCAGACTGTTTGTAGCTGGTATGTGTCTTGCTGGAGTGGCTTGTAGGTGCAGTGGCTGTTGGCTTGCTGCAGTGGAATATCAGATGGTGGTGGGGTGCAGCTTACCATATCTTGGTCTTATGTCTGTCTGCTATTGTGGTATGGCTGTGTATAGAGTTGCACTGGCTGCCCTGTGGGGTGTGTGTTCCTCAGCAGGACTGGGGTTGATGTTGCCCTCTACTGCCACCTTTGCAGGGAGGTAGAGTGTGGATCTATTGATGGGAGGCCATGTTTGCCACCCTTGGCCCGGGGGGGGGGCGGTGGCATGCCTGCTGCACCTGACTGAGGCAGACACTACCTATCTTACACAGTAACAATGCTCTAGACCTCCCGCATGGCCTCCATCAGCAATGGAAGGTGTTGTGGACCTGGTCCTGGGCGCTTCACTGCACACTCAGGGTGAGCACAGTACCCGCACGATGTGACGGTGTGTAGTTACTCTGTGCCAGTAAAACACCCGGTCAGTACCCCCCTACCAGGCCGAGGTGCTGTATGGGTGCACCCGGTCACTTCCCCCAACCAGGCCGAGGTGCTGTGGGGGTGCATTCCCCATCTTGTGTCCATCTGTGGACAGCTGATTTGCATGTGCAGTGCATCATGGGTACGGGTGGGCTAACCCTATCCTGGTGACCACAGCAGACTGTCTGTGTGGTGACGTGCAGGCTTTCTGCAGCCAGCCAGGGGCTTGCTAGCAGCTACAGAGCTGTAGCCTAATGGTTACATCCCTGCCTGTGAAGCTAGAGGTCATGGGTTCAAACCCACATTAGGGTTGTCCAAAGCATTATTTGCCTTTAATGTACATATTTTGTTGCCAGCAAACAAACCCTCAGCGTACTGTACCCATAGGGTGCCGCTTTATATGGCGCCCTATCGGGCACCCTATGGTTTCCGTCCATATAAGGTGCACTATACATTATCCTGTGACACAACTTATAGGGTTCCCTATGGGGGACATATTAGGGTGCCGTGGCGGATAGTGCACTTTATAATGTGCCCTCTGGAGTGCCATATAGGGTGCCTTATACGGCACCTTCAATTACAGCACGTGAGGGCATGTTTGCTGGCAGAAATTAATAAAATAAACATACGGTGCTGCAGGACAAAATATGTACATTGCAAACCTGCTGCCACAGCCAGCCTTCCGTATTAGGCACCATGGGGAGCAAACCCATGACCCCTGTATCAGCAGTCAGTGCCTTAACCATTGTGCTCCACTGCTGCTCTCCCTTGTATGTCAACGCACCTACCTATGCTTTTCATTCCTTAAACTGCACAGTGCTGCCATCGAAAACAGTACTCTGACCTTGCGGTACCTCATACGACACCCTCTACAGCGCCCTGTGAGCAACATTCTAGGGTGCCGTGGCAGACAGTGCACTTTACAATGTGCCTTATGGGGCGCATTATGTTCACACGCTTTAAGGGTGCATTTGCTAGTACTGTAAATTAAAATAAACATAAATTGACTCCTAAAGCAACCTTCCCCATAATATGTAATGCTTCAGCTAGCCCTGTTCATTGGGCACTGTGAGGAATTGAACCCTTGCTCCCTGCACCATTGGACAGTGTCATAACCATTGTGCTATGATTCTATTCCTGTGTTTGCACATCAGCGCGCCGCCTTATGCCTCCTATTATTACATAGCCTCCTTAAGCAATAGCCTAATGCCCATCTGCGCGCCGCCTTATGCCGCCCATTATTTGTATGCCTCCTAAAATATCACCTCACCAAGCCCTGTTCATTGAGCACAGTGGGGAATTGAACCCCTGATCCCTGCACCATTGGTAAGTGCCTTAACCATTGTGCTGTGGCTTTGTGTTTCTGTTTGCACATCAGCGCCCCACTTATACCTTCCAGTATGCGATTGCCGCCGAAACCGGCGCGCTGCCTTATGCCGCCCAGTAGTAATATGCCGCCAGAAACATCAGCGCGCCGCTTTATGCCGCCCAGTATTAATATGCCGCATAAAAACATCAGCGCGCCGCCTTATGCCATCAGTATTGATGTGCCGCCAAAAAAAATCAGCACGCTGCTTTATTCGGCCCAGTATTTCTCTGCCTCATAAACTAACACCTCAGCAAGTCATTGAACATTGTGGGGGTTCAAACCCCTGATCCCCACACCATTGGTCAGTGCTTTAACCATTGTGCTGTGGCTCTGTTTTTCTGTTTGCAGATCAGCGCGACACATATGCCTCCCGTTCAGCTCTCAGTTGCACTAAGGTGCGGAGCGCACACGGGCGCCGCGCACCTTAGCGCATCTGTCAATCACGGCTTTTCTTCTTCAGGACGGAACACCCACTCCTTATACGGAACACGCACTCTACCGCGGCCCACACTTTACCGGGCTTTTAGTAAACATACCCCTAAGTCCCCTCACTCCAAAGCTTGCCTTCAATTAAAAGAGACTCTTCTGTGCATTTATAACATAGAGGTATTTAAACATCTCTATCATATCTCCTCTATCCCGCCTTTCCTCTAAAGTATATGTATTAAGATCTTTATATGCTTTATAACGAGACCACTAACCATTTTAGTAGCCACCCTCTTCACCAACTCCATCCTTTTTATATCCTTTTGAAAGTGTGGTCTCCAGAATTGCTCACAATACTCCAAATGAGGTCTCACCAAAGACATATAGAGGCACTATCACCTCTTTTTTTCTACTGGCCATTGCTCTCCCTATGCATCCAAGCATCCTTCTGGCTTTCATTGTTGCTTTTTGCCATCACCATCGCCACTTTAAGATCATCAGAAACAATCATACTAAGGTCCTTCTCTTCTTTCATGGACAGAAATACTTCACCACTATACTGTACCATTTCCTTGGATTTTTGCATACCAAATGTATGATCCCGCATTTTTTTAGCATTAAAACAGCTGCCAAATTCTTGGCCATTCTTCAAGCTTAGCTAGATCCCTCCTCATGTTATCTACTCCTTCCTAGGTGTCCACTCTTTTGCAGATTTTGGTATCATCAGCAAAGAGGCAAACCTAACTCAACAGCCCTTCTGCAATATCACTAACAAAAATGTTAAAAAGAACTGGACTAAGGACAGATCCAGGTACATCACTGGTACATCCTTCTCCTCTGAGTGAGCTCCATTTACCTGTCCCCTTAGTTGCCTCCCACTCAACCAATTTGTAGCCCAGTTAGTCACTTTAGGGTCCATCCCTAGGCTGCTCAATTTATTTGTAAGTCATCTGTGCAGAACGGTGTCAAAGGCTTCACATCTAGGACTCTCCCTTGGTCCAACTTTCTGGTCACCCAGTCAAAGAAATCACTTGGATTTGTCTGACAAGTCCTGCTTCTAGTAAACCCATGCTGCCCCGGATCCTGCAATCCATTGGACCTGAGAAACCTCACTATCCTCTGTTTCAGCAACGTTTCCATTAATTTACCCACACAGAGGTCAGATTGCCAGGCCTTTCTTCCATGTAGGTAATGCTAGTGTTGTTGCCGTTGTAACAGAAATATGATCCTCCACCCTCAATACTGTCATTAGAACATAAGAACATAAGAAATGTATTTATTTAGTTGGTAACATTTTTATACCGCTCCTTCCAGAGATCAGGAGCGGTTTACATTAAACATTTAATTCAACCAGAACAGTTACATATAACGGGTTTATAAATATGTACATCTAACAGGATTTGTAACTATCTACGTAACATGAGGTAACCTTCAAACTATTTACAATGTGGCATGGAAAAGACTTCAACTATTTATAAGGTGGTATGGATCATATTCAGAAATGCCTTACTGGGTCAGACCAAGGTCTATCAAGCCCAGTATCCTGTTCCAATAATGGCCAATCCAGGCTGTAAGTACCTGGCAGGCTCCCAAAGAGACACATAGGGGGATGTTTACTAAAGTGCGGTAATCGTGATTAACGCGCGTAAAGTACGTTTAACGATCGTTCGCACATCCGAACGCACGTTCTGATGTGCTAACGATCGTTAAACGTACTTTACGCGCGTTAACCGCAGTTAACGATCGTAAACCTCCGCAGCGCGTTAAAACAGCGCAGAAGGTGGAGAGTGGGCGGAGAGAAGGGGTCAATGGGCGGAGAGTGGGCGGGGAGAGGCTCCCCTCATACTAATGTGCTGAATTTCTGAGCTCAATTCCAACGCGAATGAAAACCTGTCGTTAAAGGCATATTAAAGGGAAGAGAAACCATTTCCGTCAGCAATGTACAGCAAAACCGGGGAAACCTACAAAACGTGAGCAGTGTGATACATGTGCAAAGACCAAAAGTTCACATAAAACCTTAAGAATGACCACAAGAAACATTGTAAAAAGCACAATTCAGCTGGGCAACAGTGATAGCAATGGGCAACAATGAACAACACTCCCTGGAAAGCACCAAAGAAGTAATGATGTTTGGAAGGGTCTACGCTCCGTAGACCCTTTCAAAGATCATTTCATTGTGATGGAGCTTTCCTGGGAGTGGTGTGTAATGTTGCCCAATGATATCATTGTTGCCCAGCTTGGTTATGGGTGTTTGCCCCTTTTTTTGAGGTCTGTTTTGAGGTTTATGTGCACCTTTGTCTCCATACAAGGTAAATGAGCCCACAGTAAACCTGTGCAGAGCAGGGTTTCTGACTCGTCAGGCCGCTTTAACTAACCCCAGGGACTGTACCATCTCTGTGGCCACAGTGTGGTGCAACAGACACAGCCAGTGCCTGTAAAACCAGAGGGTCACAGGTTCAAATCCCAGCTGGGGCTCCTGCCAACCCAGTCCCCATAGTTTCACCCACCACTAAACAGTGATAGTAAACACACCCCTTTATTGCAGAGAACATATGCATGGTTAATACGCCTATATTATACCACACCAAACACAGACATCAGAAACAGGCGCATTACCCAGAGCAGAGTCTCGCAATTGCAGTCCTGGAGGGTCCCACACCATTCAGGTTCCATGCTGCCTCTAATAAAGATGCCTGTGCTGCATATCTATGCACCACCTCCATGGTATGCAGATGTAGCTCATGCATATTTATGAGGCAAAGCATGAAAACCCAGACAGGTTTGGAACACCAGGACTGGAGTTGGGGAACTCTGCCGTAAAGCAGCAGCCAACAGGGCCAGACACACCCACAGGCCCCATTGGCCAATGCCTCCTGGAGAGGCAGGACATTGGGCCCTGCCTGTATCTCCCAATACTAGCAGTTGCATACCTTAGCAATGCCACCCTACACCTGGGTATATGGTACACAGCTATCAAACGTTTCCTGTGATAACTGGCAGATATCAATTCCTACATTAAGCACAGTTTGCTCAGTGAGCTCCACCATAACAATCATTCTGCTGTCTGTGGTGTGTGCTGCAGGTCTGGTCTCTGACAGTGCGTACCACCATGGGGAGTGACCCCCAACAGTCTTGCATACAATATCCATGCCTGAACTGTGCCCAGGACTGGTGTGGTGGGTATGGCTGCTGAACACCTCTATAGTTGCACAATGCTGGCATAGGTGTAGGGGTGTCTGTCTGTCTATCCAGTGTGTGGTGGCTGCAAACCCCTTCCACAGCCCACACTGCCAGCAATGTTGCCAGTATTGAGCTGCCAATGTGCATAATGAGGAGCAAGGTACCATGGGTATAGGCCGGACAGGGTGGCCTGGCCAGGGTGCATCTGCACAGGGCATAGGGCAGTGACAGGCACATTTTAGTGCCCGGCCACCACCTACACAGACAGGGTGACCTCAGTATGTCCTGCTGAGAGATCACTCTCACCCTGACTGTGCAGTGACCACAGCATGGCTAGGCACCCCCATAGTGCTATATAGTATTTCTCTCATGTGATAGATATGGGTTTCCTTTTGGGGCCCAGTCACTGATTTATCTGCTTGCTGTGTATGCTGACATCCCAGTTCTGGGTGCATGCATATCCACTGGGCACATGCATTATGGACTAACTAGCAGACTGTTTGCAGCTGATATGTGTCTTGATGGAGTGGCTTGCAGGGTGCAGTGGCTGATGGCTTGCTGCAGGAGTATATCAGATAGTGGTTGGGTGCAGCTTACCATATCCAGGCCTGATGTCTGTCTGTGTACAGAGCTGCGGTGCCTGCCCTGTGGGGTGTCTGTTCCTCACCAGAACTGGGGTTGATGTTCCTCTCTACTACCACCTTTGCAGGGAGGTAGAAGGTGGATCTATTGTTGGGAGACCCTGTTTGCCGTACTGGGGGGGGGGGGTCCATGGGGGCTACACCTGACTGCAAGGTGTTTGTGCAGAAACTACCTATCTCGCACATTAACACTGCTTTGGACCTGTGCCATGGACGGTGCTGTGGACCTAGTGCTGGGCGCCTCACTGCACCCTCAGGGTGAGCTACTCTGTGCCAGTACAACACACGGTCAGTACCCCCTACCAGGCCGAGGTGCTGTGGGGGTGCACATGGTCACTTTCCCCTACCAGGCCGAGGTGCTGTGGGGGTGCATTCCCCATGGTGTGTATCTGTGGACAGCTGATTTGCATGTGCAGTGCATCATGGGTGTGACTGGCACAATCCAACCCTGGGAAGATCCAGCGCCTGCTCTCAGGCTCTGATAAACCATAGGCCATCACACGTACATCTGTTAGCATAGTGCATAGGTGCAAGACACCCTAAAGTGTCTGTACTATAAGGTGCCCACGCACGATTGTACGCACGTACCAATGCACTTACCAACGCACATACCTACGCACGGGGCTACGCCCGTAACAACGCACGCAGCCACGCACGTACCAACGTACATGGCTATGCGCACTGCGAGAGTGTGTTTCACTAACAACTACTGAACGTAAAGAAAAACATGCCTCCTCATTCCCTATGTAATGTACAGGGTGCTGCCTGGGACAGCATTCTGCATTAGGCACACTGGGGACTCGAACCCATGCTGCCTGTAACAGCTGTGAGTACACTAACCATTGTGCTACAGATCCGTTTCAATGATTTGTGTCTGTACGCCTTCATATGATTAACGCGCAGTAACGCGCCACGGCGCCCTGTAATGCTCGTTAGTTTTTGGAACGCGCGTTAGTCGTTACGATGTCCCGCCCATGTCCTTTTTTGGCTTTCCTTTCAATAACGCGGCTCCTAACGCGATTTGCACTAACGCAGTTTAGTAAACATACCCCATAGGCTCCACAGTGCTTGTCCCGGGGCAAGCAGTGGATTTCCCAGGCCCTCTTTAATAATGTTTCATGGACCTTTCCTCCAGGAACTTGTCCAAACCTTTTTTAAACCCAGCTACACTAGCAGCTTTTTCTACATCCTCCAGTAACGAATTCCAGAGTTTGATTACGCAGTGAGTAAAAAAATATTTTCTCTTATTTGTCTTAAATGGAATGCATTGTAGCTTCATATTGTGACCTCTAGTCTTACTACTTTTTGATGGCATAAACAACTGATCTACATTTACCTAATCTACTTTACTAATTAATTGATAGACATCTATCATATCCCCCCTCAGCTGTCTCTTTTCCAAGTTGAAAATCCCCAACCTTTTAAGCCTCTCCTCATAGGGGTATCCTTCCAGTCCTTTTACCATTTTGTCTCACTTCTTTATACCTTTTCTAATTCAGTTATATCCTTTTTAAGATATGGTGACCAGAATTGCACACAATATTCAAAGTGCGGTCGCACCATGGAACGATACAGAGGCATTATAATACAGTATGATAGTAACATAGTATATGATGGCAGATAAAGACCAACATGATCCATATAGTCTGCCCAGCAAGGCGGCAAGAGTAGGTGCACCTGCCGTTATGTGCAGGTCACCCCTCCCCTTGCTTTTGTTTAGGGGTGTCCCACAGCTCTGTGCAGGTTACCAATATTTGTGAGATATAAGAGATAGTTAAGTTTATTTTGATTTTATCCTGTTGCTATAAAGGAATCCACTGTCTCTGTCCCATGCCATTTTGAAATCTGTCAGTGTATGTACTTCTACCACTTCCATCAACAGGGCATTGCAAGAATACACCACCCTTTCAGTGAAAGAATATTTCATGACATTGCCTCTCAGTTTACCCCCTTGCAGCTTCATGTTATACCCTCTAGTTTTACAGCTTTCCCATTTTTGGAAGAGGTTTGTTTGTTCATTAATACTTTTTAAGTATTTAAAGGTCTGTATCATATCTCCTCTGTCCCTTCTCTCCTCTAGCGTATACATATTTAGGTCTTCAAGTCTCTTCTTATACGTCTTCTGGCACAGACTCCAAAACATTTTGGTCACCTTCCTCTGAACCGTTTCATCTTTTTATTTCCTTTGTGAGATATGGTCTCCAAAACTAAGCACAATATTCCAAGTGAGGCCTCACCAGTGACTTGTGCAGTGGCATTAGTACCTCCTCCTTTCTGCTGGTAATTCCTCTCTGTATGCAACCCAGCATCCTTCTGGCTTTGGCCACCGCCTTGTCACACTGTTTTGCCACCTTGAAATTCTCAGAAAAAATCACTCCGAGGTCCTTCTCCTGGTCCATGCACACTAACCTATTGCCCCCTATCTCATACAATTCCCTTGGATTTCTGGACTTTTCCATTCAGTCCTTCAGCAATATCACTCACAAATGTATTGTACTGGTCCCAGGACTGATCCCTGGGGCACGCCACTAATCATCTTTCTTTCATCCGAGTGAGTTCCGTTTACTATCACTTTCTGTTATCTGTCAGTCAACCAATTTCTGATCTAGTTCACCACCTTGGGACCCATCCCAGGCTGTTCATTTTATTGATAAACCTCCTATGAGTAACAGTATCAAAGGCTTTGCTAAAATCTAGGTAGATTATATCCATTGCATGGTCCTTGATCTAGTTTTCTGGTCATCCAATCAAAGAACTCAGTCAGATTTGTATGGCATGATCGTCCTTTGGTAAAACCATGTTGCCCTGGATCATGCAGCTTATTGATTTTGAGAAAATCCATTAGTCTCTCTTTCAGAAGTGCCTCCATTACTTTTCCTGCCACCAAGGTAAAGTTTATTGACCTGTAGTTTGCCACTTCTTCCCACTTTTGTGAAGAGGTACCACATTGGCCCTTTTCCAGCCCTGCAGAACTTCTCCTGTCTTCAAGGATCTATTAAAAACATCCTTTAAAGGCCCTGCAAGAACCTCTCTGAGCTCTTTCAGTATCCTGGGATGTATCCCATCCAGTACCATGCTTTGTCCACTTTCAGTTTTGCAAGTTGTTCAAATATATCATCTTCTGTGAATGGTGTAGTATCTACTCCATTTCCATGTATATATTTGTCAATCACAGATGGTCCTTCTTCAGGATTTTTTTTAGTAAAAACAGAACAGAAGTATGTGTTTAACATTTTCGCTTTTTTAACGTCACTTTCCATGAATCCGTTCTCAGCACTTTTGAGTCTTCAAATTTCACTTCTGATCTTCCTCTTCTCTCGAATATACCTGAAAAAGTTTTATCACCATGCTTTAGATCTTTAGCCATCTGCTTTTGATTTTGTTATCCATATTTCTCCTTTTGTCTCTTTTAGCTTTATCCTGTATTTTTTTCTGTGTTTCTCTATTTGTGAACTTCTGAATTTTGTGAAAGCTCTGTTTTTTTGCCTTTATTTGTGCTGCCATTCCTTAGAAAACCAAATAGGTCTCCTTTTCCTCTTGTTTTTATTTAATTACCTTGCATATGTATTTGTTGCCCCCTTTTGTTGCCTCCTTTAGTTTAGTCCACTGCAATTCCACCTCCCCTACCTCCTCCCATCCCACCAATTCCTCCTTCAGGTACTTGGCCATCTTCCTGAAGTCAGCGTTTTTGAAGTCTAGGACTTTGAGCTTACTTTGAGGGGACTCTGCTTTGGCTGTTATCTCAAACCACACTGTGTGATGATCACTGCTTCTCACATGGGCACCCACCTGAATGTTTGACACACTTTCACCGTGGTGAGTACTAAATCCAGCATCAAACCTTTCCTGGTTGATTCCATCACCATTTGTCTAAGCAATGCATCTTGGAAGGCATCCACATTTTATTTTACTTCTTTCCAGATTTGCAGAAGGAATACTCCCATCCACATTGGGTAGATTAAAGTCACCCAATATGATCACTTCCCACTTCATGGCTACCTTTTCAGTATCAATAATCAAGTTTCTATCCATAACCAAGGCAGCTCGGACCCGGTGGTACCCTGATCCTCCCCCTCCCCCCCCTTACTTCGTCGTTCTCCCTTTTTACCCAATAATCAGTCCAGACAATAACTTGGCTCAAAATGGTCGCAGCTTTTATTAACCAAATTATAAAATTCCAAACATTGCTTAAACCATACAACCGTTATATAACAAACCATTATATAACAAACCCCCGAGTAGGATGAGCCCTCACCCGCCATATTACTAGCAAGGTGAACTCATTCCACTCCCGCCGCGGCCGAGCCAGCGGCAAAGCCAACCCCCCTTTTCCCCGGCCTCGCCATATTACTAGCAAAGACCGGCCAGGGGTCATCCGGGTTGGGGGCGACCGCCCCCGCCCCAATTCGAGCTTAAGGCTCCGGACCCCGGAAACCTCCGGGATCCCGCCCCACCCCCAGCTGCGACAACCCTACCCAAAGCCCACCAAAGCAAGGGCGGGCGGGTGGGATGACGGACCTCTCTCTCCGCTGCTGGCTCCCGAGAGACCGCCGCCGCCGCGCGCCCTCCTTTAAATCCCCTTTCTGCATCGCCCCGCTCATTGGCTCGCCCCCAACTCTTCATCGGGGCGAGCCAATAGATTTAAATTATGCCCGCGAGGGCCCTCCCCTCCTTAACCGTGGGCAGGGTCCCCGCACCGGGCCACGCGCCTGGTTATCTACAGCCGGGGGGGACCCTGCCCCGCGGCCTCGCCATAACCAAGGCAGCTCGGACCCGGTGGTACCCTGATCCTCCCCCTCCCCCCCCCCACCCTTACTTCGTCGTTCTCCCTTTTTACCCAATAATCAGTCCAGACAATAACTTGGCTCAAAATGGTCGCAGCTTTTATTAACCAAATTATAAAATTCCAAACATTGCTTAAACCATACAACCGTTATATAACAAACCATTATATAACAAACCCCCGAGTAGGATGAGCCCTCACCCGCCATATTACTAGCAAGGTGAACTCATTCCACTCCCGCTGCGGCCGAGCCAGCGGCAAAGCCAACCCCCCTTTTCCCCGGCCTCGCCATATTACTAGCAAAGACCGGCCAGGGGTCATCCGGGTTGGGGGCCCCAATTCGAGCTTAAGGCTCCGGACCCCGGAAACCTCCGGGATCCCGCCACCCGGCGTATAGCGCACCTGCGCCTCTACGCCGCCCCCCCACTAAGCTGCGACCATCGAGCATCCTGCTGGACTATGCATTCCAAGGCCTCCTGCCAGTCGTTCAACAGGAGGTCCACCCCCACTGGAGATAAGTGCACACCGTCCGTGCGATATAGCCCGGCACAGTCCACATCCACCCAGGGGTGCAAAATCTGAAACCCTCCTTGCTGACATACCCATCGCCCGATCTGTCGATTGACCTTAGCCAACCCCCGGGACCAACGCCGTTGGTGCCGGCAGAGAGGCCTTGGAATCATGTCTGACCACATTAACGTAACCTGTGGGAACATCCTATACACTATTGCAAAATCCCGCTTCGCTGCTCGAATGATCTGCTTGCAGGTCCATCCATTCAGATCATTCCCTCCAACATGCAGTAGGATCACAGCGGGTTCGGCTCTCACTCGGCTATGGTGTCGAAGCATAGGTAACAGCTGCGGCCACCGCAGACCACGCTCACCCAGCCATAGAAGCGACAACACAGCCGGATCCAGACCCAAGTTAGGCCCCAGCGGTCGTTCAGCTGCCTGCCGCCCCGCCCAATGCACAAATGAATGCCCGAACATCCAGCATATTTGCGGGCACCGCACAGCATCTGAAACATAAAGCAAAGGTTAGCAATAGGCCCCCCCATTCCCCTTATAAATGGACATAACCTTTAAACGCCTGCGACCGCCACCTGCCAATGCTCTGAATCGCAGCCTCCGACAGCCCCGCCGCAGCTGCGCTTGTTGCTGCTCCAATGCGGAAGGAATGTGGAGCGAAGTGTGCCGGATCCATGCCCAGCCTCCTGATGGCCAACCGCAGCACCGCTGCCACTTGGAATCGGGTCACCCACCTTGCATTCTCGTGCAAGAAAAACAGGTGATCTGCGACCGGGCGCCTCGCCACATATGCCCGCAAGGCCTCCACAGGGCAAGTCGGCAAGGATACTACCTCCCTCAGCACCACCCACAACCCCTTGCCTAATTGATCGGTCTTGGACTTCGCCAGCCGAACCCTCAGCTGCCCATTTTCAAGCTGCACGTGCTTAAACAATAACCCCCCTGCCCGCTCGGCCCTGCTCGAGCTGGCCACCATTTCCCCAACCCGGAAGGCCCCAAAGAAGGCCAAGCAGAATATTGCCTTAAACAAAACCGCCTCGTAGCGTGACTCCGCCACACACGGCAGTATCTCGCAAAGTCTCACCAAAAGATCATGTGTCACTGGCAACCGGGAGTCACGGGGAGGCGGGCTCCCTCTATCCCAGCCGCGAAGCAGCCGTTGTACCACAAATCCCGGCTTCCCTGACACCCAGCCTGCCGCTCTGGCAAAGAAGGTAAAGCCCGCCAACCGCCTACGCAGTGATGCCCGGGACACGCCAGCGCACTTCGCCTCAACTACATAATGCCCCAATAAGTAGTCCACCCCAGCTCCGGGCCGCCAGCCTTGTGACTCCAAGTAGCCAAGGACTATGTCAAATCCTTTCTGGTAAGCCACCCAAGTCGCCGGGGCCAGGGAATCCTTCAACAGTCGAACCATCTCTGCTGGCCAATCGTCCATAAATGCTCTGGAACCGTCCTGCCTTCCTCGCTCGCATCCGGCGCCAACTTCCGGAACACATCCCACTTGAAACGAGAAAGAGCATCGGCAATTCGATTAGTGCAACCCGGAATGTGTCGTGCCCTCACCGCGACATTTAAACGCAAACACTCAAACACTATGTCCCGCATCAAACCCGCTACCAGCGAACAGCGCGGTGTATACCGGTTGACTATCGCCACCACCGCCTCATTGTCGCACCACCATGTCACTCTGCGGTTCCTCAGGCGTTCCGGCCACAAGTGCAATACGACCAACCACGGGAACAACTCCAAGAACGTAATGTTGCTAGTCAGACCCGCCACGTGCCATGAATGGGGCCACTGCGCCGCACACCAGTCACCCCTACAGTAAATCCCCAAACCCTTCCCGCCTGCCGCGTCCATATAAAGTTGCAATTCAGCACTAGAGACCTCCTCCTCCATCAGCACCGATACCCCATTAAAATCCCTAAGAAAAACATCCCAAACCCTCAAATCAGCCTTCATGACCTGCGACATTCGAATACGATGGTGCGGCTTGCGCACCCCCGCCGTGGCTGCCGCCAAGCGACGCATAAATACCCGGCCCATCGGGATGACCCTGCAGGCGAAATTCAACGAACCCATCAATATTTGCAATTCCTTCAGAGATAACTTGCTAGACGCTAACCCATTCGCCACCAGGACCCGCAACTTTAACACTTTTTCCATCGGGAGGCGCGCCACCATTCCGACCGAGTCAATCTCCACCCCCAAGAAAGTAATACAAGTGGCGGGACCCTCTGTCTTGTTTTCCGCCAGCGGGAGCCCACACGCCCTTGCCATGCTTAGGAAACCGTCCATTAACTGTTGACACTCCCCGGAACCAGCCGCCTCCACAAACAGAAAATCATCCAGATAGTGTACTACATTCCGAACCCCCACCCGCCGTACTAAGTTCCAGTGCAAAAAGGAGCTAAACATTTCGAAGTATGCACAAGAAACCGAACAGCCCATTGGCATGCACTTGTCCACATAAACTTCATTCTCAAACGAAAAACCCAGCAAATAAAATGAAGACGGATGGACCGGCAGCAAACGAAAAGCCGATTCGATGTCCACTTTTGCCAACCGAGCCCCTGGGCCACAGCGTCTCACCAAACTCACCGCCTCGTCAAAGGACGCGTAACGAACCGAACACAGCTCCTTCGGAATATGATTATTCACCGAGTCCCCCAATGGAAAGGAGAGGTTATGTATCAAACAAAATTTCCCCGTCTCCTTCTTAGGGATTACCCCCAATGGGGAAACCACTAGATTCTCCAATGGCGGCTCCGGAAACGGACCTGCTATTCTGCCTAAATGCAACTCGACCGCCAGTTTCTCCTTAACCACCGCCGCCAAGCGCCGCACTGACGGAGCGTTGCGCGCAGCCCTACCCACTATAGTACCTTGTACCGGAATGATGAACCCTTCAAAAAACCCACGCATTAACACTTCCTTCTCCCGCCGCCGCGGATAAGAACACAGCCACCCACCGATCACCTCCCGGGAAATTGGAGAGGGGGCCAACTCCGCCAAATCAGAATTACTTGTTAGCTGGGGCGGTGGCAGGAACCCCACCCTTTTTGAAACATTTGAGAGCGGAATGCCCGCCCCCGCAGGCCGCACATGCGTGCTTAAACTTGCAGTCCGGGAATGGGCACGAGGACCTGTTGAAACGCCAACAGATGTCACCTTGCCCCCCCCCCTGCCCTCTGCTGCACTGAACCACTGTTTGCACGAAAGGACCGCCCCGCGCCCCCCACACCGCCCCCCACTCCACGCCCCCCAACCCCACCACCCCCCCCAGTCCCGATGGACATCTGGGTTAACCATAAGTTGATATCCTGTGTACCCCAGGATAGCCCCTTGCTCTCCTCCATCTTGTCCCGAAATTTCTCGTCGTAATTCAGCCACGCAAAGCCGCCATGGGTCTGCGCAGCTTCTACTATAGAGTCCGCATACGCCAAAAGCATTCCATAATCCTCTGGCGCCTGCCGCCCCCAAACACGCGCCAATCTTAAAAAGGAGCGAACCCAATTAAGAACATTCCGTGACACTTTCTTGACGCGACCCGCCTTTTCATCTTCTTTCCGCTTTTTCCTACTCTCCCCCGACCGCCTCCGCCCCTCCAGCAATCGAAATATATCAATATACCTCCTCTTCCATATTTTGCGTCGCAAATGCCGCGGAACCCCCTCCCACAATTCTGTAAACGCTACCGTCGTAGGGACCCCCTTCCCGCCCGAAGGCCCCACCGGCCCCGGCTCACTGCCCTGCCCTGCACGGGAAGGCGCACTCGAGGATGATGATGTGGAAACTGTGGACGACGAAGAACCCTCCGAACTGTGTTGACGGCGTCTTATGTGCCGTCGCTTACGCTTAGCCTTCCGCCCCCTTTTATCGGGCCCTTCCGATTGAACCGTCCCCCCCACCCCCCCCCCCATTGCCCCCAGACAACTCACCCCCAGCACCTCCAACGCTGGCCGGCAGATCCGGCAGCAATCCGTCCTGTTCTCGCCTCCCCCTGCTGGCTGTCCGCGCCCCTATCCCGCTCGCTGGGAAGTCCTCACGCCGGCGGGGTTCCGCCGAGCCGGCTCCGACGTCCTCTGTCATTGCCGTACTCTGCCCACCGGACCGCTGTACTGTCACTGGAACCGCTGCGTCGACCTGTGAACACAAAAGAGAAGAAGAGGGGGGAGAGGGGACCGCCGGGGAACCCCCCACCTGCCAAGCCGACAACCACTCCGCCCGTGACGAGCCTTGGCCTCCCCCTTGCCAATGGTCCCACGGCGCATAGCCCACGGGAGTACCCATACTCCCAGCTACTCCCCTATGGCCAAAGGGCCCTTGCCCATAGTTCATTGCTCCAAACCAAGGGGAGGCCCACCCCGGGAAGAAAGGCCCTCCCCCCCAGCCCACCCCCTCATCTCCTGCCCCTCCACACCGCTACATACCACAGCCGCTGCCCCCAACCCGGCCTCTCCTTGCCCCCCAGAGCGCACTTCCCCCCTTCCAGCCAACCCCATGGCCCCCCGCACCACCCCAACTCTGCCTGGGTCTTGGGCCCCATTATCCCCCCTTACCGGCCCCAAGCACAGCTCCCTCTCCAAGCTGCCACCCCCCTCCTTTGCCCTCTAGCTAAGGCTGCAGCCTTGCCCCCAGAGGCCCGAGCCCCACTGGAGCCTTTAGCGCCCCGAACCCTGGGCCCCCCAGCCACTTCCCGCCCAAACCCCCTCCCCGACGCTCCTCTAGCCGCCCCTCCCCCCGACCCCCCCGCCAGAGCAGAGGAAGGCTGCCCGCGTCCCTTTCCCCGGCCCTGCTCACCCCGGCCACGTGGTGAACTGCGGGCCTGCCGGCCCCTCCGTGGCGGCATGCTCTCTACCCGCCCGACGCCTCGCACCCGGCCGCCCGACGGGGGCCCGACTCTGCCTACCTTCCAACCCCCCCACGGACCCACGAGCCGGCAATCACAGTGCGGCCGAAAGTTTTATTTTATTTTGATTTTGCTTGGTATACTTGCGCGCCGCCACACAGGCACACCGCGGCAAGCCTCCGGTCCGGCAAGATCCTTTCCAGCCCGGCGCACACCGGTCGGGCACGAGATCTGCTGCAGCCGACGACGACGACGGACCTCTCTCTCCGCTGCTGGCTCCCGAGAGACCGCCGCCGCCGCGCGCCCTCCTTTAAATCCCCTTTCTGCATCGCCCCGCTCATTGGCTCGCCCCCAACTCTTCATCGGGGCGAGCCAATAGATTTAAATTATGCCCGCGAGGGCCCTCCCCTCCTTAACCGTGGGCAGGGTCCCCGCACCGGGCCGCGCGCCTGGTTATCTACAGCCGGGGGGACCCTGCCCCGCGGCCTCGCCATTTCTTCAGTTTGAGTTGGAGGCCTGTAGACTATACCAGCATGGATGATAGTGCCATGTTTCTGTAATGGCCATAATGTCCAAGTCCATTGCCACCATTAGGGCTTCCAGGTCAGGAACTTTGTTGGCTAGGTTTCTAGCATTTCTGCTCATTGCTTTCCAATATTTGTTGACTGGCTTGCCTGTATTTTGCATGGATTTTGTTCTACACATCTCTTCGCGCTTGACATTGATGTATGGTTTAAAAGTGTGGCTGTTTCCAATGTTATTATGCTTTTGCTGGGAGTGACATCCTGAACTTGTCCTTCTCCATCCACCATCCCCTTTCCCTAGTTTAAATGCCTGTCCACATACTGCCTGAATTTTTCACTTAGGATCCTTTTCCCTGTGACAGAGAGATGTAGTCCATCAGCACAGTATAGTCTCTTGTTGTTCCATCTGTTTCTCCAGTCGCTTATATTCCTTAAATCCTTCTTGTTTGCACCAGGTTTGGAGCCATGTATTAAAATTGTTTATGCTATGCAGCCTTTCTGCTCCCTTACCAAGAACAGGTGGAACTTTTGAGAATGCTATAATGTTAAAAATGGTCTTGAGTTTCTCTCCAAGAATATGGAAGTCCCTTTGAACTGCAGAGGCAATGTTTCTATCCAGGTCATTTGTACCCAAGTGGATGGCAATATCAATTTTGGAATGCTCACTTTCTGCACTAACTATACCAGCAATTTAGATTGTATTCCTGCTGATTGAGGACCATGGGAGGCATCTGATCATCTTCTCTTCTTTGAACTGTGTTCCCAAGTTCCCAATATCTTTTGTTTTATTCTCCATTCCTTTCCCTATAATTCCAAGCATTCTATTTGCTTTCTTGGCCGCCACTGCACAATGGGCAGAGGGTTTCAATGTATTATCCACGATGACACCCTCCGCCCAGTGTCCCATACTGCTGCTTTCTAGATGGGTGGTTTGTCTTAGTCTGGCACCTCAGCTGAGGCCCATCTGTCTTGGGAGACTCTGACAGTAGTTAAGCAACCAATAGCATAGCTCTCAGTATCACAGATTCACACAAGGCCTCGCAGCATGACAAGCTGCAAGCCAAGAGAGGGAGACTCCAAGTAAGGAGTTCATAAGGCTCCTAGATTCAAAAAGCTCCAGCTTTTGCACCACTCTATGATCACTGAATCTGCTCTCAAGAAGTTCATAAGCTCCAAATCATACTTCTCAATGACACGGGGGAGGGAGGGAGGCTTGGACTTTGGATTCTTTTGAGAGGGAAGTTTCCAAAATGCCATGCTTGCTTCCCACATGGCTTCTTACCAGTTCTATATGTTTTTATGGGATATCATGCATAGCCTAGATGATATATCTGAGTTCCTTCCTCCAAAGAAACTCTATTGCTCTTTAGTAAGTCACAGCAAGGACTGCTTGAACAAGCGGTGTATGACATCTTTGATACGGTACAAAGAAAGGTACACACACCCTCAGAGACCAAGGAGACCAGTGTGCAGTGAGGTGGTAAAAAGGCAACTGATTTTATTAAAGGGAACACTAACAGCAGAGAATCCGACATGGCCTCTTTCGGCTATGCCTTTCCCAGGGGTAGGAGCCTCTAAAAGAAACATAGTAAGAAAACAATACATAAAAATATTACATAAAAGATAACTGTACAATAATTATAATAAATTATAAATGAATAAAAGGGTTAAAAAAGCAGAAGAGCATCATGAAATAATAAAATCAGAAAATACAAAAAAGAAAAGCCATTTAAATGAAAATATATAAACCATGTGACATGGATGTAAAACACTATGAAATATGGTAAAAAAATATACATGTAAACAGATCTATAAAACAACACGATAGAGATAATAACAATAAGAGAGAACTTAAAGAAGATATATCAAATGTAAAAATAGACAAGCATTAAAATATACAATATAACAAGACCCATAAAAGAGAAACCAATTTAAAAAAAGGAATAAAGAGGTACATGCGGGTTGACCTAATTAAAACTCACACTAGGCTTAAAAATCAAATCCCTTGGTGAACTGCAAGTAAAATTTCTGAATGATTAAATGTAACCTGAGGGGGAAGGGGGGATTGAAGGGAATGTGGGATGCATGGTTGGATGATTTCTTAAGAAAGGCAATCTGGTAATAATCAGAACAGCAAGAGGAATGTGTAATGTATATTGTGCATAACAAATGGACAATAATAAAAGCTGATTTAGTGGTAGTATTGCAAAAGCATGCTTGTTGGTATTATAGTACACAGAGCTCCAGTATGCAGAGAGATAATATGGAAAAGTATGTAGTTAAAAGTGGTAAAAACAGAAAACTTCCAAATGGATGAAGTAACACAAGTAGCTTTTTAGTTACCTGACTGCAAGCAATGCGATACATCTGCCAGTCTGAATAGGAGCCAGACTGCTGTAAGGGACTGATTTTTAAAGGAGTTTTGGCGCCAAAACCTCAGTCTTAGACAGTGTCCATGGCAACATTGTAAACATTGGCAATAAAAAATATAAAATCATAAAATACACACAAATGAAATAATCTTTTAAAAGGACTTCTCACAGCAACATCATACTTGAATGTGGGGTCCTGAACAATATATTAAAAGAAAAAAGGGAGTTTTTAAAATTAAACAATAAAACCGGCCATGCAAAAGAGAAATTAAAAAAGGGGGAGTAAAAGTTAATGAGCCAGTATGTATATGCTCAAAACATTAAAAGAGAAATAAAGTTAATTAATTAAAAATAAAATGTAAAACAATTAAAAAAGTGATCTGAGTACGAGGACCTCTGGCTATACACAGACAGGAGCTAGACGTGAGAGTGGGGCTCCCTGATCCCAGCCTCAAAACTCGGCAAAAACTGGCAGCTAAACTGCACTCTTTGGCCTGAAGGTGTGCACACTGCCTCCTCGTGTGGGGGGATAGCAGTTTGAGTGGAGGACAGGGGATATCCTCAAGAAGGGCTCAGACCCAGCCAAGAGCACTGCCTGTGAGTTGAAAACAAGATGGCCATTAAGGCTTTCAAACCCGCCTCCCTGAAAATGGGAAACTTAGGGGTATGTTTACTAAACTGCGCAATTGTGCAGGGCACACTTGAGCGTGCCTTAGCGCACACTAATAGTGCGTTTTTGGGCCCCTCACACGTGCGCGTCACACTAACGGGCCCGCACAAGTGCGCGGTGCGCTGATGTGCGCTAGGGGCGTGGAAAGGCATTCCGAGGGCGGAGGAAGGCTCCGGAGGGGCGGAGGGACGGGGTCAATGGGTGGAGAGTGGGAGGGGAGAGACTCCACGCACAGGAGCGGGGCTGAAAATCAACCTAAAAAATACCGCGAGTGAAAACCTCGCGTTAGAGACGATTTAAAGGGAAGAGAAACCATTTCCGTCAGCAATGTACAGCAAAACCGGGGAAACCTACAAAACGTGAGCAATGTGATACATGTGCACAGAACTAAATTGCAAATAAAACCTGAAAATGACCACAACAAAAATGTAGAAAATTATAATTCAGCTGGGCAACAGTGATAGCAATGGGCAACAATAAAAAACACTCCCAGGAAATCTCCAAAAAAAAAAGAAATGATTTTTGGAAGGGTCTACGCTCCGTAGACTCTTTCAAAAATCATTTTTTTATTGGAGCTTTCCAGGGAGTGTCTTTTATGTTGCCCATTGCTATCACTGTTGCCCAGCTTGGTCTTGGGTTTTTTCGCCTTTTCTCGAGGTCATTTTTGAGGTGTATTTGCACTTTTGTCCCCATACAAGGTAAATGAGCCCACAGTAAAATTGTGCAGAGCAGGGTTTCTGACTCGTCCGGCCAGGTTTCCTATCTCCAGGGACTGCACTGTCTCTGTGGCCACAGTGTGGTGCAGCGGACACAGCCAGTGCCTGTAGGACCAGAGGGTCACAGATTCAAATCCCAGCTGGGGTTCCAGCCAACCCAGTCCCCATAGCTTTACCCACCACTAAACAGTGATAGTACAGACACTCCTTTATTGCAGAGAACATAAGCATGGTTCAAACAACCATATTTTACCCTACACCACACACAAACCATAACAATGGGCATTACCTACAGCCGAGTACCCCAAATTCAGTCCTGGAGTGCCACAACTCAATCAGGTCATATGCTTTTTCCCAGATAAGGACATGTTTGCATGTTGGCGGAAGGGTACAGGTGGTGGAGGGGGCAGTGGCTGCAAGCCACAGCAGACAGTGGCCTAGGCCTGTGCAGGCTGGCACCGTCCACCGCAACAGACAGGCTCTGTTGGATGTACAGTCATGGACTCCCCAGGGAGTGCAGCATATCTGTGGAGGTCACAGGTTCAAAGGCCAGCTGGGGCTACTGCTAATCCTGTCCACATATTTTTCCCACAACTAAACCGTGATAGTAAGGACAAACCTTTATTGCTGAGAACATACGCATGGTTCATACACCTATATTTTACCACACCAAACACAGACACCATAAACAGGCGCATTACCTAGAGCAGAGTCTCCCAAATGCAGTCCTGGAGGGCCTCACACCATTCAGGTTCCATGCTGCCTCTAATAAAGATGCCTGTGCTGCATATCTATGCACCACCCCCATGGTATGCAGGTGTAGCTCATGCATATTTATGAGGGACAGCATGAAAACCCGAACAGTGTCTGGAACACCAGGACTGGAGTTGGGAAACTCTGCCGTAAAGCAGCAGCCAACAGGGCCAGACACACCCACACACACACCCACAGGCCCCATTGGCCAATGCCTCCTGGAAAGCGGGTGCAATTATATTCTATTAAACTTCCTTGTTGTTTTATAGATCATGCTGTTTAAAAGAATTCCCCCTGAAGAAGTATTCGAAACGCAATGAGGTACCCACTTGGTGGCGTCGGGGACTTACTGTTAACAATAACACAGCTAAGTTAAGCACAATCTTTTATCTATAAAGCACGGAAATCAAGAAAAAAGTTAAATATCACGGAAAAGTCGGACGTGTTGAATAAGTGAAATTTTGTGTAAAAATCAGTGAATACTTTATGGTCGTTGATGCGATTAGGCGCACAGCTTGGGTGAAACTCTAAGCGTGGCCGTTGTAAGTCTGAGACCTGTATTCACTATGCTACACACGTCTGCATAATTCTGTGTAACAGTGGAGGGAATTGTTTGTTTTATGTGGCAGTAGCTACCCTCTGAAAATTGACCCTAACTGTAGTCCTGGAGAGGCAGGACATTGGGCCCTGCCTGTATCTCCCAACACTAGCAGTTGCATACCTTAGCAATGCCACCCTACACCTGGGTATATGGTACACAGCTATCAAACATGTCCTATGATAACTGGCAGATATCAATTCCTACGTTAAGCACATTTTGCTCATTGAGCTCCACCATAACAATCATTCTGATGTCTGCGGTGTGTGCTGCAGGTCTGGTCTCTGACAGTGTTTACCACCCTGGGTAGTGACCCCCAACAGTATTGCGTACCATATCCATGCCTGTACCGTGCCCAGGACTGGTGTGGTGGGTATGGCTGCTGAACTCCTCTATAGTAGCACAATGCTGGCATAGGTGTGGGGGTGGCTGTCTGTCTATCCAGTGTGTGGTGGCTGCAAACACCTTCCACAGCCCACACTGCCAGCAATGTTGCCAGTATTGGGCTGCCAATGTGCATAATGAGGAGCAAGGTACCATGGGTATAGGCCGGACAGGGTGGCCTGGCCAGGGTGCATCTGCACAGGGCATAGGGCACTGACTTGGACATTTTAGTGCCCAGCCACCACCTACACAGACAGGGTGACCTCAGTATGTCCTGCTGAGAGATCACTCTCACCCTGACTGTGCAGTGACCACAGCATGGCTAGGCACCTACATAGTGCTTTATAGTATTTTTCTCATGTGATAGATATGGGTTTCCTTTTGGGGCCCAGTCACTGATTTATCTGCTTGCTGTGTATGCTGACATCCCAGTTTGGGGTGCATGCATCTCCACTGGGACCATGCACCATGGACTAACTAACAGATTGTTTGCAGCTGGTATGTGTCTTGATGGAGTGGCTTGCAGGGTGCAGTGGCTGATGACTTGCTGCAGGAGAATATCAGGTGGTGGTGGGGTGCAGCTTACAATTTCCAAGCCTAATGTCTGTCTGCTATTGTGTTATGGATGTGTATAGAGCTGCATTGACTGTCCTGTGGGGTGTCTGTTCCTCAACAGGACTGGGATTGATGGTCCCCTCTGCAGGGAGATAGAGTGTGGATTTATTGATGGAAGATCCTGTTTGCCACCCTTGGCCTGGGGGGGAGGGTGGTGGTGCATGGCCCACCTAGGGGGTGACACCTGACTGAAACAGACAGATATCCAAGGTGTTTGTGCAGAAACTACCTATCTCACACATTAACACTGCTTTGGACCTCTGGCATGGCCTCTTTCAGCCATGGAAGGTGTTGTGGACCTGGTCCTGGGTGCCTCATTGCACCCTCAGGGTGAGCACAGTACCCGCACAATGTGACGGTGTGTAGCTACTCTGTGCCAGTAAAACACATGGTCAGTACCCCCTACCAGGCCGAGGTGTTGTGGGGGTGCACATGGTCACTTCCCCCTACCAGGCCGAGGTGCTGTAGGGGTGCATTCCCCATCTTGTGTTTATCTGTGGACAGCTGATTTGCATGTGCAGTGCATCATGGGTATTGGTGAGCTAACCCTGTCCTGGTGACCACAGCAGACTGTCTGTGTGGTGACATGCAGGCTCTCTGCAGCCAGCCAGGGGCTTGCTAGCAGCTATAGAGCTGTAGTCCAATGGTTACTTCACTGCCTGTGAAGCCAGAGATCATGGGTTCAAACCCACAGTGGGGCTATATGATAGGGTTGTCCAATGCATTATCTTTTTGTAATGTACATATTTTGATGCCAGCAAAAACACCCTCAGCGTACTGTACCCATAAGGTGCCTCTGAGGGTGCTTTATAGAGCGCCCTATAGGGCACCTTATGGTTCCTGTCCATATAAGGTGCACTATACACAATCCTGTGATGCAACTTATAGGGTGCCCTATAGGGGACATTTTAGGGTGCTGTGGCGGACAGTGCACTTTATAATGTGCCCTATGGAGTGCCTTATAGGGTGCCTTATACGGCACCTTCACTTACGGAACATGAGGGCGTGTTTGCTGGCAGCAATTAATAAAATAAAAATAAAGTGCTGCAGGAAAAAATATGTACATTGCAAAGCTGATGCCACAGCCAGCCTTACGTATTAGGCACCCTGGGGAGCAAACTCATGACCCCTGTAACAGTAGTCAGTGCCTTAACCATTGTGCTCCACTGCTGCTCCTCCTTGCCTGTCAGCGCACCTACTTACGCTTTTCATTCCTTAAACTGCACAGTGCTGCCATAAAAAACAGTACTCTGACCTTGCGGTACCTCATACGGCACCCTCTAAAGCGCCCTATAAGCAACATTCTAGGGTGCCTTGGCGGACAGTGCACTTTAAAATGTGCCTTATAGGGAGCCTTATGTTAACACGCTTTGAGAGTGCGTTTGCTAGTAGTGATAATTAAAATAAACATAAAAGACTCCAAAAGCAATCTTCCCCATAATACGTAATGCCTCAGCCAGCCTTGGTCATTGGGCACCGTGGGGGATGGAACCCTTGATCCCTGCACCATTGGTCAGTGTATTAACCATTATGTAGTGGTTCTGTTCCTGTGCTTGCACATTAGCGCGCCGCCTTATGCTGCCCAATATTAAAAAGCCTCCTAAATCAATAGCACTCTGCCTAATGCCCATTAGTGCACTGCACAGTATTAGACTAGCTCCTAAAGTAATACCTCAGCCAGCTGTCTACATTGAGCACTGTGGGGGATTGAACCCCTGATCCCTGTACCATTGGTCAGTGTCTTAACCATTGTGCTGTGGCTCTATTCTTCTGCTTGCACATCAGCGCGCCACTTATGCCGCCCAGTATTAAAATGCCTCCGAAAACATTAGCACACCACCTTATGCCCATCAGTGTGCTGTCTTATGCTGCCTATTATTTACATGCCTCATAAATTAACACCTCAGCCAGCCATCTTTATCAGGCACTGTGGGGGATTGAACCCCTGATCCCTGCACCATTGGTAAGTGCCTTGACCATTGTGCTGTGGCTCTGCTCTGCTGTGGGCACATCAGCGCGCCACTTATGCCTCCCGCGCAGCTATCTCATGCGCTAATGTGTGGGGCACACATGGGCGCCGCGCACCTTAGCGCATATGTAAATTCCGGATTTTCTTTCTCAGGACGGAACGCCCACTCCTTATATGGCATCCGCACACTACTGCGGCCCACACATTAGCGGGGTTTTAGTAAACATGCCCCTTAGTGGCAGAAATTTAATGAGTAGTCAGTGCGGTATTACTAAATAAGCTGCAGTCGATGGTAGAAGAAAAAAGAGAGAGTTTTGAGACACAAACTCACCAGATCTTAGAGGTGGAAACCCAAGTGAGTAGCCAGGAAGACGTGGTCCAGGGGCTGGAGACCACAGTTGCCAGGCTGGCCCAGGAGCAGAGTCGCCTGATCGATCGTTCAGAAGATCAGGAAAATCAGATGTGAAGAAACAATCTGCATGTAGTGGGGCTTAATGAGATGCCAACTAAGGAGGAGCTATATAACTTCTTCCAAAGCTGGCTCTGGTAGCAGCTGGGCCTGCCAGTATCTGAAGATGCATGGCAGTGTGAAAGAGCACATCAGATAGGCCCCAGGAATAAAGAACATCGTTGCCTCAGAGCTGCCATTCCCTGATACGTTCTCTGGTCAAGACCATGGAGTACAATAACAAGTGCATCCTATTATTTAATGACTATTTAAGCTGCATGGCAGCCCAGTGCCACAAGTTCACTCTGGTGTGCATGGAGGTGGTTAAAAAGGAAGTGCGGTTTGCACTTTTGTTCCCCCATAAACTATGAGTTATCCAGAATGGGAAACCGCTATTTTTGCACACTGTGGAGGAGGCCCGGCAGTTCCTCATACATATGGGAGTGGAGAGAGCAAAGTGAACGCCATGGCGATTGGATACTCAACCGGATCTGGACAGTTGGAGAGGGCATGCGTGGTAAGACCCTTCTTGAGCAGTGATCCTGCACCTTGATGAACTGGGGGTGTGGGCTCTTTCGGGAGTTGTGGTGTTCACATTTTTCCTTTTTTTTCTCCCCCCATGTTTTTTCTCCCTCCTTCCTCCTTCCCACTCCCCCCCCCCCCTCTTTTTGGACAGGCAGATGCCTGGTAAACACGGACAAAAGGACTTTAACCTGTGGGTTGGGGGGGATGGTTGGTGGGTACCTTGGGGAGGCGGGGCGGCACATGAGGCCGCACACCAATGGGAGTGGTGTTGGGAGGGAGGATCTATTAACCGCCCCCCATGCAAAATGGTCGTGCATGCTGAGGAACCGGCAGAAAGATGTAGGCATTTTATTTGTAAATATGTTGTTGGGGGACATGCAGCTGGGCTGGGAGAGAGGGGCTGGCTGGGATGGCAGCTGGGAGGGACATGGGATTAGTGGTTCAGGGCATGGAAACATGATATGAGTAAGGATTGAGTGGCTGTATGTCAGTATGGGAGCAGAGGAGTTTTGGAGTTATGGGGATGGAGGGAGAATGAATGGTGTGGTTCTGGGGATGTATGAATACCTAAGAGTGCAGTGGTATGAGAGTGGGGGGGGGGAGGGCAGTGAGAGGGTGTGGAGGGATGGGGGAAGGAGGGGTCAAGGGAGGGAAAGTCCTGGGGGTACCGCTGCTTTCATGGTGGGGTTGGGAGAGGCCATTGACCATCCTGGAGGGGCTGTGCTGGGAGACCCCCAATAGGAACATACATGTACAGGTGACTTACCATGCCAGATCTATAACACTGGCTGAGGTATGGATAATGACAATCAATGTCGGAGGCCTGCATTCCCCAGTGAAGAGGGAGTGGGTCTTAACATACCTTCGCAATCTAGGCTCCAATGTCATACTGCTACTGAAGATCCATCTCACTGCTACGGAGCACATAAAGCTTAAGAAAAGCTGGGTGCAGGAGGTGATCTTTGGTTATTACAATTCCTGTCAGAGAGGGGTGGCCATCCTGCTGGACAAGAGGGTAACTTTTGAGGTGCACCAGGTGGTCTGGGATCCTGAAGGGCTATATGTGTGTGGAGGGTTCTGCAAGGGAAAAAGATAGTATTGGGGAATATCTATGCCCTGAACACGTACTGTCATGCTTATATTTTGGATCTAATTGCAAAGATGGTGGATCAGACAGATTATCATTTGATATTGGCATGGATTACAACATGGTTTCCGATGCCACCATTGATTGTCAACTGGCCCGGATGGTGGCATGGGGGGGAGGGGGGACATAAAGGGATCAACCTTTTGTGTGCAGAGCTTGAATTGATTGATAGTTGGTACACACTTTATCCTACTGAGCATGAATACATGCATTATTTGGGGCCCCACAAGGTGCATCGCCATATTGATTATTTGTTGCTTTAAGAGCGTCTCTATGCTAAACTAGCCAGGGCGTATATCCATCCGCAACTGGTCTCTGATAATGCAGCAGTACAGGTGTGTCTTGTAGTGGCCAGTCAGCCAGAAGATCGAATATGGTGACTTAACCCAGTCTGGACACAGATTCTGGAGTTTCGGAATTTTTTCCTCAGTGCCTGGCAAGATTATAAGGTGGAAAATGGTGGGGGAGAGGTTGACGCAGATATCTATTGGGTGGTGGCAAAAGTGATGATCTGGGGCAGAGTGATTGGCTATATCAAGGCACAGCAAACTAGGCAGCAGCAAGCATTGCAGGCGGGTCTGGCAGAGCTGCAAGCTAAGCAGCTGGCTTTATGCAGGCCAGGTACCAAAAAAAGCAAAAGGATCCGCACACCAATAGGAAACAAAAAGAGCGGAGCCTGGACTGACACAATTAGGTAAACCTTGTTTATTGCGCCCTGACGCGTTTCGGCTCACAGCCTTCCTCAGGGGGTCTTAAAAGGAGCATACCTCAAAAAGAAATAATAATAATAGTAGATAATAATAATCATAAACATATATACATCAAATACAATTAAAACATAAATTTAATTATTATATAATCAAACGGTTAAAAACATGCAATGATAATCATAACTTGAAAAATGAGGACAATCAAATAAACCTATAGAAATATTATTAATAGAAAAACCTAAACTTTTAAATAATAAGAACAAGAATGTATCACTAAATAAATAGAAGTTAAACCAGACAGTCAAAAGAAATTTAAAAAGCACAAAAATGAAAGAGAGACGAGGAGGATCAAAGAGGTTAATAAATACCTTAATGCTGTCAAGTAGAACGTTAAAACGTGAACCAGACATGTAAGACGCTAACAGCTGACAATAAATAAATAAATAAGTTTTCAAGTATGAAACAAATAAACACCATCTAGAAAATAACACTTGTCTTAAAAACAGTTATAAATAACTAATATAATATAAAAGTGCAGTATGCGTGTGGACTAATGGTCCGTTTTTGCATTCATTCATTAATTTGCAATGAAACGCATACTGCACTTTTTTGGTTGATCTCTTATGCTCGGTTGTAAGATCCCCTCTTCCTTCCTTTTTTGAATGTCTTTTGTAATGTTGAGCGTTGCTCAATATACTCAATCATACCCCTTTTTTAACATTCTTTTAATATTTTATTTCAATAGTCTTGTGTTTTTGATTTTTATGAGCGCTCCCACCTTCCAGTCATGGTTGTATTTTGATTTATTTTTAATTAGATTTGGAGAGATGGTTCTCCATATCAATTTGCATTTTTGTCACACGTGCTTTTCTTGTTTTTTGCAGACTTTGCATCTAGTATTGCCTTGTCATTTTAATGTCAGCATATTAGTTATTTATAACTGTTTTTAAGACTTCCATGTCATTATATTAGTTATTTATAACTGTTTTTAAGACAAGTGTTATTTTCTAGATGGTGTTTATTTATTTCAGTTTTGTATATCACCTTATCCTTCAATCAAAGTGGTCACAACACAATTGGGGGATACATTTAAAACGAGGGGATATGAGACACATACGTTAATACTTACAGGAAACATGGGCAATAGAGGGTTAAGTGCTATATAGCTCGTTGCCTTGTTTCCAAGAATGGTTGTTAATGTTGTTACCAATGTTGTTACCAAGAATGGTTGTTAATGTCAATGTGAAGCTACTTGTTCTGAAGTTTTATGCCTGTTCTTGATATGTTCTCTGACTGTTAATGTTCCTTGTAAACCGCTCTGATACTAAATAGGGCGGTATATAAAAGCTAATAAATAAATAAAATAAATAAAGACTGGAAAACTGTTGGCGAACTTAGTTCGCCCAGCTAAAGTGAAAAATACCATTTCACGTCTACGCCGTGAGGATAGTATGGTTATCACAGGGGAAATGGATTTTGCACAAAGCTTCACCCAGTATTTTCAAACCCTATATGGGGCTGACCCACCCGCCCCCCAGCAGCAGGCGACTTTTTTTGAAGGGCTATTCCTGCCTCGGGTGGGAGAGGATGAGAGAGCAATGTTAGACTTGCCCTTGACAGAGGGGGAGAAATTGTCAGCTATAAAGTGGCTGCAGCCTGCCAAGGTGCCAGGGCCTGATGGATTGGGACCTGAATTCTACCAGGTCTTGGAAAACTTGGTGACCAAGCCCCTGAAGGACATGGGGGAAGCTACAGTAAAAGTGGGGAGAATGGGAGATCGGGCTACGTGGGCACTGGTGGTGTTGTTCCCCAAGTTGGAAAAGGATGTGGAGAGAGTAGAGGCAAATCACCACATATCCTTGTTGAATCAAGATATAAAAAATCATTGCAGCATTGTTGGCACACCAGCTTAGTGTTGCAATCCAGCAGTTAGCATATCAAAATCAGGTTAGCTTCATAAAGGGCAGGAGCATGGTGGGGCATATCTTGATGGCGCTGACCCTGTTCTGGATGAAATGGCAGTGGGGAGTGCCGGCAATGGTAGTCAGCCTTGACGCTGAGAAAGCATTCAAATGGGTGTCCTGGGAATACCTATTTTGGGTGCTCCAGAAGTATGGAGCAAGCAATTACTTTACCCGGTGAGGCCACACACTTTACAATTGCCCCAATGCACAGCTCTTGGTAAACAGCCAGTTGACTAAGACCTTCATGTTGTACTATGGGACGCGGCAGGAGTGCCCCTTGTCCTCACTTCTGTTTTTTCTTTCTTTGGAGCCTGTAGCACAAAACGTGAGGCCTCTAGCACAAAAAGTGAGAGATGACATACACATCCAGGGGTTGAGGGTCATGGAGGGCCATCACAAAATTAGTTTATTAGCAGACGACATGCTGATCAGCACACGCCACATGGAAGAAGGGTGGACAGCCTTGTGCCGCCTGCTGATGCAGTTTGTGGTTTTCTGGAGGCTGAAAATAAATATGGAAATATCGGAGGCTTGGCTTTTGGGGGAGAGGGATATGCTGGAGGGAGACAGTACGTGCTTTCGATGGTCTACAGGCCCACTCAAGTACCTGGATATTTATTTACACCTAGACCTGGCACAGGTTTATCATTTGAATATACAGGCCCATCTTCGGCAGATGAAATATCTGTACTTGAGGTGGGCTGACCTACCTCTGTCCCTCAATGGGTGAGTGGTGTTGGTACCGCCTTGATTGCAGGATAAGGCGGTATAGAAATACGTTTAAATAAATAAAATGTATGACAATTATCCCATAGATATTATACCAATTGCATATGCTGCCCTTGTGGGTGAAGCAGGTAGATAAGCAATTTTTTTGGACTGACTTGCAGACCTTTCTTTAGAGGGGGGAAAGGGTGAGAGTCAGCTATGCTAACTTGATTCTGAGTTGGGAGAAGGTGGGAGTAGATATTCCTGATCTGCGCATCTACAATGTGGTGGCTCTTGTTCAGTGGCTCCATGACCACTATACAAAAGCAGTCTGTTATGCGCCCAAAGGACTTTTCGACATGTGGATCCTTCCTTCAGAATTGATGAGTGTCTTGCATGGCCAACAGGCACCACTGGCCAATCAGGAGTATGGGGAATTGTTAGAGCCCCTTCAGAGAGTATGGAGGTGGTGGGCGACCGCACATGGCTGGAGCTGGGAGGTTACTCCCTACCTGCAAGTCACCGCGAACCCCAGTTTAGAACTCGGATGGACCTGCAAGGCATTTCAATAATGAAACAAAGATGGCAGGATTGATTTTGGACAATTGGGAGATTGGGGGGGGGGGGGGTTCTGTCTCTAGAATGCTTCGGGAACATGTCCTTAGTGGAACACCAGATCTGGTGCAGGAAATAAGGGTGTTAGGGCCACTTGGCAAAAGTGATCATAGCATGATCGCGTTTGATTTAATTAATGGAGGAGGGATGGTAAGGAAATCCACACTACTACCTTAAACTTTCAAAAAGGAGAATATGATAAAATGAGGAAAATAGTTAAGAAAAAACTAAAAGGAGCAGTTGCAAAGGTTAAAGACTTACATCAAGCTTGGGTGTTGTTTAAAAATACTATCTTCGAAGCCCAGACCAGCTGTATTCCACGCTTTAGGAAAAGTGGAAGGAAGTCCAAAAAACTGCCAGCATGGTTTAAAGGTGAGGTCAGATAGGCTATTGTTGCCAAAAAAGCAGCTTTCAGGAAATGGAAAAAAGAGCCAAATGACAAAAACTGAAAACAGCACAAGCACTGGCAAGTTAAATGCAAGGTATTGATAAGGCAGGTAAAGAGAGAATTTGAGAAAAAACTTGCCGTGGAAGCAAAAACACGTAAAAAAGACTTTTTCAAGTAAATTCATAGCAAAAAATCTGTGAGTCAGTTGGACCATTAGATGATAGAGGGGTAAAAGGGGCAGTAAGAGGGGACAAGGCAATAGCAGATAGACTGAATGAATTCTTTGCTTTGGTCTTTACTCAGGAAGATATATAGATGTTACCCATGACTGAAGTAGTATTTAAAGGTGATACTAAAGAAGAATTGAAAGAAATATTGATACACCAGGAAGATGTATTACAACTATTTGATAAACTGAAGAGTAGCAAATCACCTGGACCAGATGGTATACATCTAAGGGTGTTGAAAGAACTGAAATATGAGATTGCAGACCTGCTATTAGTCTGTGAACTATCATTAAAATCATCTGTAATACCTGAAGATTGGAGGATCGCCAATGTAACGCCAATTTTTAAAAAGGGTTCCAGGGGTTATCCGGAAAACTACAGACAGGTGAGCCTGACATCAATACCGGGAAAAATGGTAGAAACCATCATAAAGAAGAAAATTACTCAACATGTAGATAGTCATGACTTAATGGGAGATGGCCAACATGGCTTTAGACAAGGAAGATCTTGTCTTACTAATCTGTTATGTTTTTTTGAAGGTGTGAATAAACAGGTAGACAAAGGTGAGTCATTTGATATAGTGTATCTGGACTTTCAGAAAGCCTTTGACAAGGTCCCTCATCAGAGACCTTTGGCAAAACTAAAAAGTCATGGGATAGGAGGCAGTGTACTATTGTGAATCAGGAACTGGTTAAAAGATAGAAAGCAGAGGGTAGGGCTAAATGGCCAATTTTCCCAATGGAAAAAGGTGAATAGTGGATCTGTGCTGGGTCCGCTGCTTTTTGACATATTCATAAATGACCTGGAAAAGGGAATAACGAGTGAGGTTATCAAATCTGCAGATGACACAAAGCTATTTAAAGTTGTTAAAACCCATGAGGATTGTGGAAAGAACAAACCAAACTATAGTTACACGATGCAAGGTTCCACATTGGAAACCACCACCCAGGAAAAAGATTTAGGCGTCATCATGGATAACATGTTAAAAACCTCCACCCAGTGTGCAGCGGTGTCCAAGAGAGCAAATAGAATGCTAGGTATCATAAGGAAAGGAATGTAAAATAAAACAAAGGATATTATAATGCCCCTGTATCGTTTCATGGTCCGACCACACCTTGAAAAGTTTAGGGCTCTTCAATCTGGAAAAGAGACGGCTGAGGGGAGATATGATAGAGGTCTATAAATTAATGAATGGAGTGGAACGGGTAAACGTAGATCGATTGTTTACGTCATCAGAATATAAAAAGACTAGGGGACATGCAACGAAGCTACAGGGTAACCTATTTAAGACTAATAAGAGAAAATATGTTTTCACTCAACGTGTAATCAAACTCTGGAATTCATTACCAGAGTATGTAGTAAAAGCTATTAGTGTAGCTGGGTTTAAAAAAGGTTTGGAGAGTATAAAAATCAAAGTGACTACATCTGTGGAAGTCAACGATGGAAAAGCTCAAAAACATCAACACAGACAAAACCTGGAGCTGACTGTGGTACAGATCATCAACTACTAGTATGCAAAATCAAGCTAAAGTTGAAAAAGAGCAAACCATTTATGAATGCAGCAAAATATGACCTTGAGAATTTATCACTGGAATTTAAAGACTGCCTGCAAAATCAATTTTCTGCTTTAGATACAAATGAGAGAGCTCCAGAAGAGTTATGGAATGACATCAAGAAGGTTGTGTTGGAAGAAAGCGAAAAATCTCTACAAAAGGTAAAAAAGCAAAAACGGCCAAAATGAACGATGGAAGAAACTCTGAAAATTGCCCAGAAACACAGAGAAGCTAAAGCCAGAGGAGAAAGAAAGACAATCGCAGAACTCAACAGAGATTTCCAATGTGCAGCAAGACAGGACAAGGAAAAGTACTACAATGACACATGCAAGGAAATAGAAGCAGAAACTATTAGAGGAAGAGCAAGATTGGCTTTCCTAAAGCTATGAGAGTTAAGGAAAAAATTCCAGCTTCGAATTGGAATGTTATAAGATGCTCAAGGTTCTATGTTGAATGATACTGAGAAGATCAAGAAAAGGTGCAAAGAATATACAGTGTTTTTAAATGATAAAGATCAAGTGGACCAACAGCCATTTCAGAATGTACCTTATGATCCGGAACCACTGGTGATGAAAGAAGAAGTTGAAGCAGCATTGAAAGCCTTATCAAAGATCAAAGCACCAGGCATTGATGACATTCCCATAGAAGTATTACAGCGATCTGATGCAGCTGTTATTGTACTTACAAGGCTCTGCCACAAAATTTGAAAGACAACATCATGGCCAACTGACTGGAAAATATCTGTGTTTATACCAATACTAAAGAAAGGTGATCCAACTAACTGTGGAAATTATCGCACAATCGCTATGATCCCACATGCCAGCAAGATTCTACTGAACATTATTCAACAGAGACTACAACCATACCTGGAACAAGAACTACCTGAAGTGCAAGCAGAGTTCAGGAAAGGGCGAGGAACGAGAGACATCATCGCGGATGTGAGATGAATCCTTGAAAAGACTAAAGAATACCAAAAGGATATCTATTTGTGCTTTATCGACTATAGCAAGGCTTTTGACAGTGTAAACCATGAGAAACTCTGGGCCACATTAAGAAGCATGGGTATACCAGAACACCTGATCGTTCTCTTGCACAATCTGTACATTGATCAAGAAGCAACAATTTGAACAGAATAAGGAGAAACAGAATGGTTTAAAATAAGCAAAGGTGTAAGACAAGGCTGCATACTTTTCTCCTACTGATTAATTTATATGCAGAACAAATCATCAGAGAAGCCGGATTGTATGAAGACAACCAGAGGTGTGAAGATTGGTGGAAGACTCATCAATAACCTTCGCTATGCTGATGATACCACATTACTGGCTGAAAGTGAAGATGATCTGAAACAATTTTAACCTACTTGGATCAACTATCAATAAAGAAGTAACAAGCAGTCAAGAAATCCGACAATGCATTGCTCTTGGTAGAATGGCTATGAAAGACCTAGACAAGATTCTCAAGAGCAGAGATGTCTCTCTCCATACAAAGATTCGACTTGTTTAAGCCGTGGTATTATATTTTCAATAACATCATATGGATTTGAAAGCTGGACAGTGAAAAAGATAGACAGGAAGAAACTTAATGCCTTTGAATTATGGTGCTGGCGGCGAATACTGTGTATATGGACTGCCCAAAGAACAAACCAGTCAGTACTAGAGGAGATCAAACCTAAGCTTTCTTTAGAAGCTCAGATGACAAGACTTTGACTTTCATACTTTGGACATATCATGCGAAGAGAGAGATCATTAGAGAAAGACATCATGCTTGGCAAGATAGGTCAACGCAAAAGAGGAAGGCCAGAAATGAGATGGATTGATACAATAACAGCAGCTACAGGTACCAGTCTGTCAACAATGAGCTGCCTGACTGAAGACCGAACACAATTTAGGACAACTATCCAGAGGGTCACCATGAGTCGACACCGACTCGATGGCACTTAACAACAACAGTCTTAAATAGGTTACCCTGTAGCTTCATTGCATGTCCCCTAGTTTTTCTATATTTTGATGATGTAAACAATCAATCTACATTTACCCATTCTACTCCATTCATTAATTTATAGACCTCTATCTTATCTTCCCTCAGCCGTCTCTTTTCCAGGTTGAAGAGCCCTAATCTTTTTAGCCTCTCTTCGTAGGGGTAGCCTTCCATCCCCTTTACCATTTTGGTGGCTCTTCTCTGTACCTTTTCTAATAACGTTATATCCTTTTTAAGATACGCTGACCAGAATTGCACACAATATTCAAGTTGCGGTCGCACCATGGAATGATACAGAGGCATTATAATATCCTTTGTTTTATTTTCCATGCCTTTCCTTATGATAACTATCATTCTATGTGTTCTCTTGGCCACCGCTATACACTGGGCAGAGGGTTTTAACATGTTATCCACAATGACACCTAAATCTTTTTCCTGGGTGGTGGTTCCTAATGTGGAATCTTGCATTGTGTAAAATAAAGTTGAGGAAACTGTCAGTCTCATTGAGAATCAATCTCACAAGCTTCAGATGCTCTCTAGGCACACATTTGAGTTGATCTGCTATCATAGGAAATTTCATGATGGCAGTCAAAGGAAATCTTATTACTCTGAAAGGTATAGGTATTTCCCTGCTTCCCACTATAACCAATCCAAGCAAACCTCTCATGCCCATCCTAAGCAAGAGAAGTCTCAAAAAGGCCAGCCTGCATCCCAGCCAAAACGGGGGCAGGGTTTTGACTGGTATCTACAGGGTGTAGCCTTTCTACCCATAGCCTTTGCGGAGGATCCACTGGTCAGGGAAGGGGTTCATTCTCTTTGTACAGAGGTGGCCCCTAAGCATTCAGCACCAGGAACTGCTTCTTCAAGAAATGTCCATGATCAAGCCCATTCTACTAAGGAAGGAAGGGCAGGAATTTTACTCAAGGCACTTCCTGCTCCCCAAAAAAGATGGGGGGGGGGATTTCATCCCATCCTAGACCTAAGATATCTGAAGAAACATTTGGTTCAGAATGATTTCTCTAAGCATTCTACTTCCCTATCTGCAAAGCGGAGATTGGCTATGCTCTCTTGATCTCAAGGATTTGTATACCCACATCCAGATACATCCCGCTCACAAGAAGTATCTTATATCCTTTATGGGAAAGTGGCACTTCCAGTACTATGTACTGCCTTTTGGCCTCATGTCAGCACCTTGAGTTTTCACAAAATGCCTTACTGTAGTAGCAGCATTTCTATACAGGCTAGGAGTGCACACCTTTCTCTGTTTGGATGACTGGCTGCTCAGGAGCACCACTCCTGAAAGCAGTCTGGAATCTCTACAAGTAACCATTTGGGCACTGGAATTGCTAGGTTTGTATTCAATTATCTCAAATCTCACCTCAATCCCTCCCAACAATTAGAGTTTATTTGAGCTCTGCTCGATACGACTCAAGCAAAGGCCTTTCTCCCTCATGATAGACTATCTAGATTGATAGCAATAGTGCAGGAAATTCAAATGAGTCAGCAGACATCAGCTTGCAGCATGTTCAGGCTGTTAGGCCATATGGCTTCAACCATTCATGTGACACCCTTGGCATCTCTTCATACGAGACAAGCTCAATGGACCTTGAGCTCTAAGTGAACTCAAGCCATTGTGAAGCTCAGTGATGCACTATCTGTAACTTGTCCATTGACAGAATCCCTAACCTGGTGGACTCTCCACTGCAATTTGGCCAAAGGTTTCCTCTTCCTAATTCCTCCTTAGCAAAAGGTTCTCATGATAGATGCATCCAAACTGAGTTGGAGAGCTCAGCTCGATAGGTTCCACACTCAGAGAAATTGGTCCTTCCAAGATAGTCTCCATCAGATCAACTTCTTGGAACTGAGAGCATTAGCAAACACTCTAAGGGCATTCATTGTTCTGATCCAAACCAACAGTTAGGGCACCAAACCAACATTAAGAAGCAGGGAGGAATGTGATTGTCTCTCCTGTGTTGAGAAATAGTCAGACTGTGGAACTTTGCCATCTCTCAAGAGGTGGAGGTGAGAGCCACTTGCATGCCCAGCGAACAAAATTCTCTGTCAGACAGGCTGAGTTGAGTCTTTCAACTTCACATATGAATCACTGCAGTCTGGGCTATGCCCACATCCACTGCTGCTACTCCTCTAGACAAGGCTCCATATTAACCTTTATTTTCAATTTTAGGATTTCATCAACTCTGCTGTGCGTTTCTGTTGAATTTATATCTATATTTCTGGATATCTTTGTCTAAATTAGTTGGTTTGTCTGCTCTAGCTCTCTGGTGTAATAGCATTGCTGGCCTTCAACTTGTGTTCTCAATTTGATTACTAGATGAATTTCTATTATTTATTTACTCATTATTTCTTCAGGCATTGCTGCCTGGCTCTGCCAATTCAGATTGTGGCTTTCTGGTGTAATATCTTTACTGGCTTTCAACTTGTGTGTTTTAATCTGGTTGATAGTTTAACCCGCTATTTATTTGTTTATTTCTTCAGGTTCTGCTGAGTTGTTCCTTCTTCCTTTCCCTCTTCCTATTAATTTCCTAAGATGGTGTCCTCTTCCTCTTCTGCAGACTTTAAGTCCCACCCACCTCCTGGCTGTCCTTTTCAATATAACTGCCTAGTACCCATTAACTCTATTATCTGCAGCTGCACTGCAACCCACTAGGGTTTCACTTCTACCTCACGTTACATCTCCTTTGATCTATAGTCTTCCTCCTCCATCTACTCCTATGACTCCACATCACTGTGTCATCCTAATAATGACTCTCCCTAATCTTTTACCTTCATTCCTGCAATTTTAGACCTTTAGTCCTAATTACGATTTTCTACTCTTGTCACTTCTCCTGCCATTTTGTCTTCTGCCTTATCATCTGCTCTTGGGCTTCAACATTTTCTTTCTTTCATTCAGTTATCTCTACTGTCTCTGAGAATATCTCACCTCCGTCGCTGTTATGCTTCCTCTTCCTTCCCACATACCTTCCAGCTCCTTCTGCTTCTTTCATTTGGGGATATCAATCCCAAGCCTGGCCCCCCCAGGCATTTCACTTGCTCCCTCTTTAACCCCTCTAATCTTATTCATATCTCTCTTCTTCCTCCTTCTCATTTTCACTTATGCACCATATGGAATGTCCACTCTGCTTTCAACAAACTTACCTTCATTCATAACCTCTGCATCTAATTCTCTGCATCTTCTTGCTCTAACAAAGACTTGGCTTCTCTCTGATGATTTTGCTTCTGTTGCTGCCCTCTTTCATGGTGTTTTCCTTTTCTCCCATATACCTTGTCCAGTTGGCCATGGTGGTGGTATAGGATTGCGATTATTTCCTTTCTGCCAGTATCAATCCCTCATTCCACCTCAGCCTCATTCCTTTCTTTTGAAGTCCACTTCATCTGCCTGTTTACTTCACTACCTCTCCGGGTAGCTATCATATATCAACCTCCTGACAAGTCCATCTCTTCTTTTTTCACTGGCTTTCCTTATTTTTGGACTCATATTCCCCTTCTCTTCTATTGGGTGATTTTAACATTCATGCCAATGATTCATATGACTCTTATGCCCCAAAGCTCCTTGCCTTAACCTCTTCATTCAATCTCCAGCTATGTTCTACATCCCCTACTCACTACCATGGCCACAGCCTCAACCTTGTCATTTTCTCCAACTGCTCATCCTCTAACTTATTCATCTCAGTTCTTCCTCTGTCTGACCATCATCCACAAACTTTCACTCTTACTCACCTTCTGCCACAGCCCTGTCTGTCCTGGGAACCTCAAGGTTATAGATCCCTCTACACTCTCTACCACTGTCTCAACTACCCTCTCTTTCACTATGTCATCTGGGTCCATTGATGACACAGTCTCTTCCCATAATACTATACTTTGCTCTGGATTCTCTCACTCCTCCCATTTCTTGCCCTGTGAGGCGTACTGTATCTAAGCCTTAGTTGACTTCTAAAGTCTGCTACCTATATTCCCCTGTCCACTCTGCTGGACACTTATGGCGTCAATCCTGTACCCTTACTGATTTCCAACATTTCAAATTCATGCTTATCTCTTTCCAGTCAGCCATAGCATTCACAAAGCATGAGCACTATATCAATCTTACAATCTCTCTTGCCTCTGACCCTCATCATCTCTTTGCAACACTCAGTCTCTCAACAAAGTACTTCCACTCCCAATCCCTCCTTCGCTCTCTGCCCAAACTTTGGCTGACTATTTCTATTGTAAGGTTCATAAGATTAATCTGCAATTCTCCATAGAACTATCTCCACCTCAATCCCCACTCCTTTCCACTCACAAATCTCTCCTTCAACCTCTGTCACCCTTTCTTCCTTTTCTAAAATCAAAGAGAAGGAAACTGCAGATCTTCTCTCCTCTAAACTTCTTTTCTAAACCTGCTCTTCTGATTCCATTCTTACCTGTCTATTAAGCTCTATCTTTCCTGCTGTCCTCAACCTATTGCTTTCTACAGCATCTGCTCCTGAAGCCTTCAAACATGCCGCGGTTATACCTCACCTCAAAAAGTCTTCACTGGATCCTACCTGCCCTTCCAGTTATCAGCCCATCTCTCTTCTCCCCTTTGTATCCAAACTACTGAAATGTGTGGTTCATTGCCACTGTCTTGATTTTCTCTCCTCTCATGCCATTCTGGATCCACTACATTCTGGCTTCTGTCCACTACATTCTACTAAAACAGCCCTTGCCAAAGTCTCTGGTAATCTCTTCTTGGTCAAATCCAAGGGCCTTTACTCGCTCCTCCTCCTTCTTGATCTATCTGGTGCTTTGGACACTATTGATCACTATCTTCTCCTTCATACCCTATTTTCACTCGACTTTAGAGGCTCTGTTCTTTCTTGGTGTTCCTCTTATCTCTCTCATCACACTTTTAGTGTATGCTCTGGGGAATCTTTCTCCACTGTTATCCTCTTTCAGTAGGGGTACTTCAGGTATTTGTTTTGAGACCTCTTCTCTTCTCACTCTATACTCATTCCCTTAGTGTTCTAATCTCCTCTCATGGTTTTCAGTACCACCTTTATGCTGATGACTCAGATTTACCTCTCTGCATCTGAAAACTCTTCAGAAATCCAGACAAGTTTCTCAGCCTTCTTGTCTGATGTTGCTGCCTGGATGTCCCGCTGCTATCTGAAACTGAACATGGCTATGACAGAGCTCATTATCTTTCCCTATAAACACACCTCACCACTTCCTCCTTTCTCTATTTTGGTAATTAACACTATCATCCTCCCTGTTTCTTCAGCTCGCAACCTTGGGGTCATCTTTGACTCTACTATCTCTTACATCCAACAGATAGCTAAAACCTGTCGTTTCTTTCTCTATAAATGCAATGCCTGTCTTTGAGTCAATTCTGACTCTGGTGACCCAGCAACAACCGGGTTTTCTTGGCAGTGTGTCAAGAAGTAGATTGCCAGGCCTTTCTTTCAAGGCAATGGAGGGTTAAGTAACTTGTCCAAGGTGTGCTACTGGGAATATGAACCCTGATTTACTTGGTCATTAAGCCAGTGCTCTAACCATTAGGCTGCTCCAAACATCAGCAAAGGTTATCCATTCCTTTCGAAACACACTACTAAAACCCTATGCACTCTGGTCACCCGTTTAGACTATTGCACCCTGCTCTTCATTAGTCTCCCCTTGAATCATCTCTCTCCTCTTCAATCCATTTAGGACACAACTGCAAGGCTAATCCTCTGCCAGAGTTGCTATGCTCACATAACCCCTCTCCTCAAGTCACTTCATTGGCTCCCTATCCATTTCCCATCCAGTTCAAACGTCTCCTGCTAACTTACAAGTGCATTCATTCTGCTGTTCCTCACTACCTCTCTTTTCTTATCTCTCCCTACACCCCTCTTTGGAAATTACACTTATCAGCAAATCCATTCTATCTGTGCCCTTCACTTCACTGCCAACTCCAGATTGCATTATTTCCACCTTGCTGCACCATATGCCTGGAACAGGTTACCTGAGTTGGTGTGTCTGGCTCCATCTCTGGTCCTATTCAAATCCAGGCTAAAAACCCACCTTTTTGAGGCTGCTTTTGATTCCTGACCCTTCATTCTCCTGTTTACCACCCAAGAGCATCTCTAGTCCTCTGTGTTTTTGTCTTACATAGATTGTAAGCTCCATTGAGAAGGGACTGACTCCCATATATTTATATACAGTTCTATACAAATGATAATAATTAGTAGTAGTAGTAGTAGTCCCTGGACAGGGAGATAGCGCTCCATGTTTTAAGAATGGGGCACCCCCTTGATAGATCTTTTCTTCACTACTCAGAAAGCCCAGGTGTCTCAATTCCGCTTAACAGTAGGGTCACATAACAAACTAGCTTCAGATGTTTTCTTCCTCTATTGGGGGGAGGGTCTTCTATATGCATATCACTCACTCCCAAGACTTTCTTGAAGCTCAAAACTGGCAAAGATACAATGAATCTCATTGCTCCTTATTGGCCCTAACAACTGTGGTTCCCTTTACTGCTGGAACACTCAATCCAAGAGCCAATTCCTCTGGGTCATGCACGAAATCTGATTTTGCAGAAAAAAATGATGTTGCATCCCAACATCAAGTCCCTAGTCCTCACAGCTTGGATGTCGAGAGGTTAACATTGTTCAATTTGCCTGTTGGTGTTACCTGTGCCTTTTTGGCTTCCAGGAGGACCTCAATGAGGAAGAGGTTTGCTGTCTGGTGCAGAGAATGGTCTGTAGATGCTTTCACCTGTCCCACACAAACACTGCTTGAATAACTTCTGCACCTTTCAGAGATTGGTCTTAAATTCCAACTTGATAAGGGCTCACCTCAGTGCAGCTGGAGCTTACCATTTTAGCATAGAAGGTAAACCCATCTCTTTACAATATTAGTTGTTAACTTCATGTGGGGCTTGCTTCTATTCAACTCCCCCCCCCCCCCCAAGCCACCCGCAGTGTCTTGGGACCTCAATGTAGTTCTCATGCTACTGATGATAGCTCCTTTTGTGCCACTCAAGTCCTGAGGTTCTTGACCTGGAAAGTCTTATTCTTGGTGGCAGTCACTTCAGCATGCAAAGTGAGCAAGCTTCAAGCCCTAGTACTTCATCCACCTTACACAAAATTCTTCCATAACAGAGTGGTACTTCGTACTCTATTCCTTCCAAAAGTGGTTTCTATCTTAACCAGTTAATTATCTTTCCAATATAAGAACATAAGATATGCCATACTGGGTCAGAACAAGGTCCATCAAGCCCAGTATCCTGTTTCCACAGTGGCCAATCTAGGTCATACGTACCTAGCAGTTTCCCCAAAAGACATAGTTTACACAATGCCTGTATTGGGTCAAGCAGTGATATCCTGGGTCCCTTTTATAAAAATGGTTTATGGACCCTTTCCTCCAGGAACTTGTCCAAACCTTTTTTAAACCCAGCTACACTAACAGCCTTTACTACATCCTCCGGTAACAAATTCCAGAGTTTGATTACACGTTGAGTGAAAAAATATTTTCTTTTATTAGTCTTAAATAGTTTACCCTGTAGCTTCATTGCATGTCCCCTAGTCTTTCTATATTCTGATAACGTAAACAATCGATCTACGTTTACCCGTTCCACTCCGTTCATTAATTTATAGACTTCTATCATATCTCCCCTCAGACGTCTCTTTTCCAGGTTAAAGAGCCCTAACCTTTTTAGCCTTTCTTCATAGGGTTATCCTTCCATCCCCTTTCCATTTTGGTGGCTCTTCTCTGTACCTTTTCTAATAACGCTATATCCTTTTTAAGATACGGCGACCAGAATTGCACACGATATTCAAGGTGCGGTCCCACCATGGAACGATACAGAGGCATTATAATATCCTTTGTTTTATTTTCCATTCCTTTCCTTATGATATCTAGCATTCTATTTTCTCTCTTGGCTGCCACTGTGCGGAGGGTTTTAACATGTTATCCACAATATTTTTTCCAAAACCTCATTCTCACAAAGAGGAAGATGCGCTGCACATGTTAGACTGTAAAAGAGCCTTAGCTTTCTACTTGGAGTGGACGAAAGCCCATAGAAAGGCCATCCAGCATTTTTCATTTGGCCCCAGTAAGCTAGGGGATACTATCTCCAAATGCACTTTGTCAATTTGGCTCACAGACTGCATTTCTTTCACTTATGCCGAGGAAGGCCTAAGCCTTGAAGGTCATGTCACTACTCAAATGTCAGAGTCATGGCTGCATTGGTGGCCCACTTGCGCTCAGCCTTCATGGAAGAGATATGCAAAGCTGCAATGTGGATTTCGGTTCACCTCTTTAGTTTTCTCACTACTGTTTGGATGGGAATTCCTGATGCGACCGCAGATTCGGTGAATCAGTTCTGCAGAATCTTTTTTAGGAGTAAAATCAATCTTCACCTCCCTAGACCCACTTTTTTCTGTTCAGTCTGTATTTAAAATAAAGCAAAAACATAAACAATTCTATAAAGGCCTGTTTCCACACAAATATATCTTTGTGAGCCTAAGTTAGGCTCTATGTATTCTCCCCTTTTGTTAAACGCAGCCTGTAGCTAGGGATTCCCACATGCGATGACTTCTTCCCTGCTTGTCCACAGAGAAAGCATAGTTTCTCACCTGTAGCAGGTGTTCTCTGTGGACAGCAGTAAAAGTCTTCACAACTCTTCCTACTCCCCATTGAGTTGTAGTTCGCTCAGTTCTGTATTGGACAGAGGATAAGATAGCAGGCAGGAAGAGACATGCATGCACAATCAAGCTTCAAAAGGTTCTAAAAGGAGCTAGGAATGCTCCCTTCTAGAAGTTCATGCCCACAGAGAACACCTGCTACAGGTGAGTAACTACACTTTATGTTCTCATAGCTGGTAAGGACTGATCTCTAGTTTCTCCTGCTCCGTGGGTTGATAGCCTCAAAATGGTACCCCCTTATCCCTAGCAGAAGTCTCACGGTACTACCGCTAGGGATCAGTGTGTCAAATAAGGGCACACACCCTTTTTTAGCAGTGTGACCCTTAGCAGTAGTATTGTGAGACTACCTCTAGAGGTCAGCTAGCACCATTTTTACACTAATCCTACAGTTTCTCCCATCCTCTCCTCCACAGAAAAAGACCTACTGTCACCAGAATTAAATAAAAGCCCAATACCTCCCCACCCCCTTGGTCCTTCCACACCATCTCATACCCTATCTGCAGGTTTTCATCGGATAGAAGTGATTCTAAGTCACGCTTGCCCTGCCACTGCTGTTTTTCAAAAAGGTGCTGGTTGATTTGAAGCAAGCACCATTTTGGAGTATGAACCAAGAATATAAATGTGTCAGTATCTGATAGCAAAATCTGAAAGTCCTACTCCCAAAAGGTATTGAAAATAAATCAGTTGTCAATTCAACTCTTAAGTATGTAGAATATTTGTTTAACGTATTTTTTCTCTGTAGGGTCTGAATTCTACCCCTCAACCAAGCAATCATCTAGCAGCTTTCCTCAATGATCTGCATAATACAACACAACAAGAACAAAATGAAATACAGATTTCAACAGGGAACCTGGCAGCCATGGTCCAAATTCTAAGTACTGTTTCAGAAATTCGAGATGTAAATGTAACTGAAAACATGATGGAAGTAAGTTACCATTAAGCATCTTTTTTAAAATTGTATTTTCAAGGTTTGCCTCCTTTACTGCATCTCATTAAGGAGCCATTATATCTTCTATTCATTATTTTCTTGATTTCTACCACATCACCACCCGTACACAATGTCTACGCCTAGTTTTTTTGGGTTGATTCGTCCCCATTGGTTTTGATTTACCAGAGACGAATAGTGGTCAGATGGATTTTATAAAAGGGACATTCATCCATAAAGGTTATTTGAAAGGACCGAATAAAAAAGATACTCAGAGTATGCAGAATGCAGGGCTCATTATATTTTGTATTAGCTGACTCTGCTCTGTATGCACGCTCTTTCACAAATGCCTCTTCACCCCCTATATGCACAGCTTTATTAATCTCTATCCAAATTTAAGAACTGTAGTTTATATTAGTAATAAATCTGACAAACCTTCCTTTTTAATAATGTAGCTTTCAATATTTCCTAGGGGAATCAAAATGTATTTCTCTTTTATTTCTATCCAATGGAAAATGGGGCCTAGTTACAAATTTATTTATTTATTTTATTTATTTATTTATTTATTTAACAGTATTTCTAAACCACCTTATCTTAATAATCAAGGTGGTATCACAGCAAGCAATCAGGTAAAGTGGGTGTGTTATACATGCAGTGAGGGTGAGACTTAGTTGTGTGTGGGCTGTGTTGTGTGCTAGATTTGTTTGAGCTATGTACAAAGTGGGCTATCTACAGTGGTGCTAAAAAACACATTTTATATACATACAGTGTTAGGAGGTATGGTGTGCTGTTGTACATTCTCTTAGGTTATGTGATGTGTCCATAGTGCTCTATGAACAGCATGGTTTTCAGCTGTTTTCTGAAGTCTTTGAGGTCTGGAGTTGCCCTCAAATCGTTCGGTAGATTGTTCCATATTGTTGGAGCAGCCATGGAGAGTGCTCTGTCTGTTGTGTCCTTGCGTTTGTGCTTGTATTCATTTGGGGTACTGACTCGGTTGTGTGTTTGTTTTCTTCTAGGACGTGTGCTGGTTTCTGGTTGTATGAGCGTGTGGAGGCTGTTGGCTGATGTGTGCTGTTTTATCTTAAATAGGTTTATGATAGTCTTGTATCTGATGCTAACTGTTAACCAGGCTTAGTAAACACAAACACAATCAAACCCTCCAAAAAACTGAAGACTGCTGAAAAATATGTTTTATATTTATAAAATATTTATAGGACCAACTAAATTCCCATGCCGACACTTACAAAAGGCCCGACAACCCTTATAGTCCCAATTCCTGAGGCATGTGCAGCAACTATTATAATCCTAAACATCAAACACTTCACATTCCAGCCATTTATAAATGTTCATAAAAATTCCTGACCACTTATCTGAAAATTTGCCAAAGTCCAATGTCCATCTCCGACTTAGCACTGGGTTTCAAATTTCTGTTGTAAACCTGCATGGTTGATTGTGGGAGTCCTTGAGTTGCAGTAGTTGAGGATTAGAAAAATTGCTATTTGGTGTGTTGATCTGAAGTTGGGAGGTCCAGGACAGGGTGGAGATGTTGGACCGTGCGGATCTTGTAGAAGATTTTATTCGCCGTTTTCTTCACTTGTTGTTTGAAGGAGAGGTTGTGATCAAGAGTGATGCCAAGGTATTTTATTTCTTGCTGTACCTTGATATGAGTGTTGTTTAGGATTATGGTTGCAGGGGTAGTGAATGTACTGTCCTTAGTGAGGAAGAGGGCTTTGGTTTTCTTGTAGTTGATGAGGAGGTGGTTACTTGTGAGCCATTGTAACATTTTGGAGAAGCAGAGATGTAGTTTTGTGTATGTGGGTTGATTGGTGTCGAAGGAGGTATAGATGAGGATGTCATCAGCAAAGAAGTGGTAAAGTAAATTGTGGAACTTGGTAATCGAATAGAGTGGTTCTAGATATATGTTAAAGAGCAGGGCAAAGAGGGTGGAGCCTTGTGGGACGCCTTGAGTTTGGGTGAATGAGGTGGAGAAGATGTCTCCTATCTTAATTTGCTGCTGGCGGTTGGCTAGGAAGGACTAGAACCAGTCCAATAGATTGGAGGCATTAGAGAAGGATAGTGTGGTTTACTGAGTTGAATGCAGCTGAGATATTGAGGAAAACTAAGATAAATCCTTGTTGCGCTGACTGGATGCCTTGGAAAAGTTTATTTGGGAAGGAGGAGGGTTTTGACTCTGTAGTAGGGGCGGAGGCCATGTTGTTGGGGGTCGATATGATCTTGGAGTTGTTGATATACCACTTTTTCTATAATTTTGGCTATGAAAGGGAGGCTGACAATGGTTCTATATGAAGTGGGGTCCATAGGGTCAAGAGTTTTTGATGATTGGGCAGAATGAGGCAGATTTGAGGCTATTGGGCATAAGTCCTTGGGTAAGGGATGCTTGGGTAAGTTTAGTGATGATAGGGCTGAGTTCTGTTTTTGTTGCCTTGATCCAGGAGACTGGACATGGATCAAGAGGAGAGATGGTGGGGTTGAGTGAGGAGATGATGGTTTCAATGTGGCTTGTGCTTATGGTGTGGAAGGATGACCAGGGTACTTCAGAGGTGGATGGTTGGGGTGAGGAGAGATCTTGTAGTTGAGGTTGAGGTTATCAATGTAGGTGCTTGTAGTAGTCCGCAAGTTGTTGAGGGTGGATTGTATTTTCTGGAGTAGGCTTGGTTGGAAGTTTAGTTAGTTGTTTCACAATATTAAAGAATTTTCTTGGATAGTTGAGGGATGAGTGGATTAGCTTAGAGTGGTATTGTGGGGTTTTTTGGGGGTTTTTTTTGCATTATCTGTTGAAGTCCTGTATTCATCCAGCAGATTCATGTAGAGGTTTCAGTCGGTGGGGAGTTTGGTTTTCCATAATTTCCTTTCTACTTTTCATAGGTGGTGTTTGATTCTCAGGAGTTCTGGTGTGTACCATAGGATTTTAGGGATTTTGTTGGACTTGTGATGTAAATTGGTTCGGGTTACTGAGGCTGTCTGTCTGGATGGTCTTGTTCCTTAAATCTGGAAATGCTTCAGGGTCGTTAGCTCTGTCATCAAAAAAAGGGAGTATGTTGTTGAGGAAGTCATCTTTGTTGAATTGTTTGAATCTTCTCATTGTTGGTTTGTTGGGCTGTAGGAGGGTCTGAGGAGGGGTGGAAGATTGAAGTTGATGAAGCAGTGGTCAGACCAGGGAACTAGTTGTATTTGTAATTGTGCAGGGAGTGTAGAGTGTTGGGGGGGGGGCATGATTGTTGATAAAGATCATGTCGAGAATGTTGCCTTTACCATAGGTGGGGCTTTCATAGCATCTAGGAAGGTGGTGGCTTGATTTTGGTGGAGGGAGGGTAGGTTGAAGTCTCCTAGTAGTATGGCAGTTTTCTTTATCTTGGTGGTCGTGAGAGCGTATTCCACAATGCTGGTTAAATTGGAGGCAGGGGAGGCTGGTGGCCGGTAGACGAGGCATAATGTGATGAGTTTATTTGGGATGGTGAGGGTGTCTGATCCGCTTGTGCTGTTGGAGGCTTGGGTGCTGAAGTTGTGTTGGAGCTTCAAGAGGATAAGTACTCCTCCTCCTTGATGTTGGGTGTGAAAAAAATAGTTATCTCCAAGTTATAATGCCCTGTTCAATGTAATTTCAGTTTGTTCAATGTAAACCGCACTGATGCAGAATAGCGCGGTATATAAGAGAATGTAAATAAATAAATAAATAAGGCAGTGATGTAATTGGTAACCCTGGGGGGTAAGATGGTTCAGTAGAACTGAGTCTGTTTCATGTATCCTGGTTTCGGTTATACACAGGATGTCTAAATCTTTGCTTGCGATGAGGTCTCTGATTAGTTGGATCTCTTTCTTGATTGAACAGACATTTATTAATGCACAATTTAGTGTGAGCATGGGGTGAAAGGGGAAGGGTGCATGCCTGCTGGATGAGGAAGGGTGGGAATGTGTATTAGAGAGGGGGCTTTTCTTGGTTGGGTGTGTGCATATGGAAGGGGGGGTGTGCAGTAGGAAACACAAGGGGTGATTAAGAAATGACTGTGAGGGAAGAGGTAGGCATTAGAGGTTAAGGTTAGCGCTATGAGAGCTATGAGAGCATAAAGAGTTGCATATATGGAGAGCATGGTGGTGCTATGCGTTAGTACCTTGTTCAGTTGGGTGATTGTAGGTTAGCTGGTAGAATTCAGGTAATTTCTTATTCTTCCATCCAACTAGCTGAGATCTTTCTGGTGTAATTTATGATTCCAAAACTTGTGAGGTTAGCTGTGGAGGTACATAGGTTGGTTGTTTCCACTGGGGCTGAGTATGTAGCTGTGAAGTGGCTATTTTTAGGTGCTGTCTTCAGCTCGATTGGCCTTGGTGAGGGGGAGCGGGGAGGCATTTATCTAGACTTCTCCCTTATTCCAGTGATAACTGGAGAACTGGCGTGTGCTGAAAGGTATTTCCTGGTGTCTGCCTTCGGTCCCTGCCTAGGGTCACGTCAAAGGGCCCTCGGCGAGGCCTTCAGGCATGGGCCTGCCAAGCATTGGCGTGCCTGTGGTGTGCTGAAGTTTGAATTCCCCAGTGCAGCCCTGATTGGTTCTTGGTGGTGGGGAGCAGGAGGGGATCACCTTCAGTTCCCTGCTGCCGATGGTGTTCAGGAACTGTGTGAATTTGAGCTGCAAAAATCCAAGGGAGCGGTACAGTGTAGGGGGTGAAGAACTTCTGTCCACAAAAGAAGAGCGGGACCTGGACGTGATTGTGTCTGACGATCTTAAAGTAGCTAAAAAGGTGGAAAAGGCAATGGCAAAAGTTAGAAGGATTCTTTGGTGCATAGAGAGAGGAATGGCCAGCAGAAAAAAGGATGTAATAGCGCCTCTGTATAAGTCTTTGGTGCGACCTCATTTGGAGTATTGTATGCAATTCTGGAGGCCACACCTTTAAAAGGATATAAACAAGTTGGAGTCGGTGTAGAGGGTGGCTACTAAAATGGTCTTCATTATAAAGTATATGAGGATAGACTTAAGGATCTTAATATGTATAATTTAGAGGAAAGGCGGGATAGAGGAGATATGATAGAGATTTTAAATATCTCCCTGGCATAAATGCACAGGAGGAGAGCCTCTTTCGACTGAAAGCAAGCTCTGCTACGAGGGACATAGGTTGAGGGTGAAAGGGGATAGACTCAGGAGTAATATGCAGAAATATTTATTTACGGAAAAAGTGGTAAATGCATGGAATAGTCTCCCAGTGGAGGTGGTAGAGATGAGGACAATATCTGAATTCAAAAAAGCATGGGACAAGCACAGAGGATCTCTAAAGGAAAAGAGGGGACTATTGTAGTAGTTGATAAGGAAGGGCAGATCAGATAGGCCATGTGGTCTTTTTCTGCTGTCATGTTTCTATATTTCTATAAAAGGGATCTGCCTGAAGAACAGAGTTCCCGAGGAGGAATTTAGAGTGAGAAAGAGAAGAAAAGTAGTGAGGAGCCACAGAATGAATGCACTTATGGGTAAGTAGGAGAAGTTTGAACTAGATGTAGAAAATGGATAGGGAACCAGTGAAGTGACTTGAGAAGAGGGGTTACATGAGTAAAGCGGCACTGGCGGAAGATAAGCCATGCAGCTGAGGTGCTGTGCTTTGTGCAGTATGATGGGGTCTCAGCTTGAACATAAAGGTAAAAAGGTCTTGGTATTTCAAGACTATTCTGTGCAATTAGCCATGGGATGGAGAGAATATTTGGCACTATGCATCCATCTAGTAGCTTTTAAGGTGTGCTTTACCTTCCAGTATCCCGCACCTATTGACTGTGCATGGTGGTATCCCACACATCTTCAATTTTCCTCAGACTGTTCAAGACGTCATCCAACAGCACTTGAAGACCTCAGGGCCCTAGTTGACCATGGACAAATGGTGTGATTGTCTGCCATGAATAATTTTTGTAGGAACTCTAGACTGTTTCAGCATCCTGTTTATGATTCTATCCTGTCTGAATGTATGACTGTAGAGTGAATCTTGTTATTAACTCATGGGAGAGGTTCACACCCAGGGCTGGATAAGCCACAGAAAGTTTCTTGTTTTGCAGTGCTAAATTCTTCTGTTTTGGTGCAGAATCTTGAATCAGGTGATTTTGGGGCCTGGATACTTTTTTGCTGTTCCCCCCACCCCTTTTTCTCTTTTTTTTTGCATGGAGTGAGATAACATTGATCCCACTGGGGCCAAATCTTTATGCAAGTGGTCCATGCCTTCTTTTCAGCTTCTGGCTGTGTGAATATGAGTGTTTGGGTGCTTCCATTTTTGCCAGCAGGTTAGGTTTTTAGGATTATTGCAGGAAGTTAGGAAAAATGAGTGTGTTGGGGATCAAGATCATGTTTTGGAGGGCTAGAAAATAGGATCTTAGGTAGAGGACATAATAATTAGCAAGTTGCCAAGGGGTGTCATTGACTGGGCTCTGGTGCAATAGGGCTTTTACAGCTCTGGAAGTGGCATAGATCACATTGGTGTGCCTGTTGTAGTGATAATGGCTTACTGTTTTTCCTTAGTGGGGATATCATTTATTTATGGGTATATTGCTAGGTGCCAGAGCCTCTGAGTTCTCTCAAAGAGGACTTGGAGCATGACAGTATGAGTGGCGGAGGTGGCAGGGAGGGGGAGTGACCAGTACTGTGGGTTTGGAGTTGGATAGGGGAGAGGTGATGTAAGTGCTAATGAGAGCAGATAGAGTATAGGAGTGGATGGTGATGTGCATGGGGGCTGATGTTTGCACATTAGTAGGCTGCAAGAATGGGAAACTGGGACCCCAGAGTATATGATGGTATGGCCAAAGGACAGTAGATTCTGGGGAGTGTTTAGTAGTTCTCTGGGGCTGCCATCATGGGCAAGGTGGGTGCATATTTCCTGTGTCTGTTAATGTTCACTGGGAGCTTACAGGGACAGGAAAAGGAGATTGGTAGAAAACAGGGTGTAACAGGGAAGATCCCTATACAGAAAGGGTGATGCTATGGGCAGTTGAAGCAGTGACGGTGTAGTTGGGGAAGGGAGAGGAGATGAGAGAGGAATGGTAGAAGGAGTATTGGTGTCTATAGGACGGATTCATAGTAGTTCTGGGAGGGGACAGAAATCTGGAATTTTGTAGATTTTGGGATGTGGTGAGGGAGAGAGACCCTAGGCTGGGAGGGTTATCCAATATTGGAGCCTGTCCTTTTTATAATTCTCCTTGGTGAGAAAGAGTGTGATAATGACAAAGACATTACTAGGGGCATATTCAAAATGATTCATGCAGTTATCAGACCTGCTAACCATGTTAATTGTGGTGTGCGGGATATTCAGTAGCACATAATAATGTAAGAACATAAGATATGCCATACTGGTTCAGACCAAGGTCCATCAAGCCCAATATTCTGTTTCCAATAGTGGCCAATCTAGGTCATACGTACCTAGCAGTTTCCCCAAAAGACACAGGTTCCTCAATGCTTGTACTGGATCAAGCAGTGATATCCTGGGTTTCTTTTAATAATGGTTTATGGACCTTCACTCCAAGAACTTGTCCAAACCTTTTTTAAACCCAGCTATACTAACAGCTTTTACTACATCCTCAGGTTACAAATTCCAGAGTTTGATTACACGTTGAGTGAAAAAATATTTTCTGTTATTAGTCTTAAATAGGTTACCCTGTAGCTTCATTGCATGTCCCCTAATCTTTATATATTCTGATAAAATAAACAATCGATCTACGTTTACCCGTTCCACTCCAATCATTAATTTATAGACCTCTATCATATCTCCCCTCAGCCGTCTCTTTTCCAGGTTGAAGAGCCCTAACCTTTTTAGGCTCTCTTCATAGCGGGAACGTTCCATCCCCTTTACCATTTTGGTGGCTCTTCTTTGTACCTTTTCTAATAACGCTATATCCTTTTTAAGATACGGCGACCAGAATTGCACACAATATTCAAGGTGCGAACGTGGATATAGAGGCATTATAATATCCTTTGTTTTATTTTCCATTCCTTTCCTTATGACAGAGGTTCTCAACTCCAGTCCTCAGGGAACCCTGGGCCATCCTGAAAACCTGACTGGCCTAGGGTTCCCCGAGGACTGGGTTGAAAAACCCTGCCTTATGATACCTAGGATTCTATTTGCTCTCTTGGATGCCACTGCACATTGGGCGGAGGGTTTTAACATTTTATCCACGATGACACCTAAATCTTTTTCCTGGGTGATGGTTCCTAATGTGGAACCTTGCATCATGTAACCATGGATGTGGGTTGTTCTTTCCTAGGTGCATAACTTTGCACTTGTCCACATTAAATTTCATCTGCCATTTGGATGCCCAATCTTCCAATTTATCAAATTCTCTTGCAATTTTCCACAATCCTCATGGGTTTTAACAACTTTAAATGATAGCCTCACTCATTATTCCCATTTCCATGTCATTTATGAATATCTTAAAAAGCAGTGGACCCAGCAGAAATACCTAGGGTACTCCACTATTCACCTTTCTCCATTGGGAAAATTGTCCATTTAGCCCTACCCTCTGCTTTCTATCTTTTAACCAGTTCCTGATCCACAATACACTGCCTCCTATCCCATGACATTTTAGTTTTGCCAAATTCTCTGATTAGGAACCTTGTCAAAGGCTTTCTGAAAGTCCAGATACAATGTATCAACTGACTCACCTTAGTCTATCTGTTTATTCACACCTTCAAAAAAACAACAGATTAGTAAGACAAGATCTTCCTTGTCTAAAGCCATGTAGGCTGTCTTCCATCAAGCCATGACTATCTACATGTTCAGTAATTTTGTTCTTTATGATGGTTTCTACCATTTTTTCCGGTACTGACGTCAGGCTCACTGGTCTGTAGTTTCCCGGATCACCACTGGAACCCTTTTAAAAAATTGGCATTACATTGGTGATCCTCCAATCTTCAGGTATTACAGATGATTTTAATGATAGTTCACAGATTACTAATAGCAGGTCTACAATCTCATATTTCAGTTCTTCTAACACCCTTGGATGTATACCATCTGGTCCAGGTGATTTACTACTCTTCAATTTATCAAATAGTTCTAATACATCTTCCTGGTGTATCGATATTTCTTTCCATTCTTCCGCAGTCTCACCTTTAAATACCACTTCAGTCAGGGTAACATCCCTACATCTTCCTTAGTAAAGATGGAAGCAAAGAATTCATTCAGTATGTCCTCTATGGCCTTGTCCCCTCTTAGTGCCCACTTTACTCCTCTAATGGTCCAGCTGACTCTCTCACAGGTTTTTTGCTACGAATATACTTGAAAAAATCTTTATCACATGCTTTTGCTTCCACAGCAAGCTTCTTCTCAAATTCTCTCTTTGCCTGCCTTATCAATGGCTTGCATCTAACTTGCCAGTGCTTGTGCTGTTTCCAATTTTCATCATTTGGCTCTTTTTTCCATTTTCTGAAAGATGCTTTTTTGGCAACAACAGCCTCTCTGACCTCACCTTTAAACCATGCTGGCAGTTTTTTGGACTTCCTTCCACTTTTCTTAAAGCGTGGAATATAGCTGGTCTTTCCAAGATAGTATTTTTAAACAACACCCAAGCTTGATGTAAGTCTTTAACCTTTGCAACTGCTCCTTTTAGTTTTTTCTTAACTATTTTCCTCATTTTATCATAGTTTCCCTTTCGCAAGTTAAAAGCTAGTACTGTGGATTTCCTTCCATCCCTCCTCCATTAATTAAATCAAACGCGATCATGCTATGATCACTATTGCCAAGTGACCACACCACCCTTATCTCTTGCATCAGATCTGGTGTTCCACTAAGGACTAGGTCCAAAATGGCTTCCCCTCTGGTCAGTTCATGAACCAGCTGCTCTAAGAAGCAGTCATTTATTTCATCTAGAAACAATATCTCCCTAGCATGTCCTGCTGTGACATTGACCCAGTTGATACCGGGGTAATTGAAATCACCCATTATTATTACTGTGCTGTAACTTTTGTTAGCTTTCCGGATTTCTTTGAGCATTTCATAATCCATTTGTTTATTCTGGCCAGGCAGTCGATAGTACACCCCTCGCCTTCCCCTGTTTGCATGGAATTTCAATCCTTAGAGATTCTACAGCAAATTTTGTTTCCTGCAAAACTTTAATCCTTTGTGACTCAATGCCCTCTCTAACATAGAGTGCAACCCCTCCACCAATTTGATCAGCTCTTTCATTATGATATAATTTGTACCCAGGTATCACAGTGTCCCACTGGTTGTCCTCCTTTCACCATGTCTCTGCGATACCAATCATATCTAACTTCTCATTTAGTGCTATATATTCTAACTCTCCCATCTTATTTTTTAGATTTCTACCATTTGCATACAAGCATTTTAGAGACTGTATTTTATTCATATTAATCTCGCTATCGGTAGGCAGGGGTAATTTATAATCTTTAAGCTCTGTCTACTCCATACTCAAGGGCACTTGGGCTATTTTTGTCTTTGTTGGAACCTCTTCATTCTTTTAGTAGTATTCTTCAAAGATACATTGTTCCGAACCATACGCTCTTGGGCAATTGTGGGCTATCCCCTATTATCTAGTTTAAAAACAGCTGTATCTGAAAAAGTGAAGAAAAAGAAGGAGGCCTTCATGAAATACAAGTGATCACAGAGAGAGGAAGACAGGCATCTATATTTGGAAAAACTTAGAGAAGCTAGCAAAGTAGTCAGGAAGGCAAAGATTCAAAAGGAGGAGGAAATATCCCCCCATTTTATTGCATTGGCTAAGACATTTTTCAGATATGTTAGTGAGAAGAGGGAGGGCAAAAGTGGTATTGTCAGACTCAAGGGTGCAGGGGAGGAATATGTAGAAGCAGATGAGGATAAAGTGGAATTGCTTAACAAATATTTCTGTTCTGTGTTCACAGATGAAGAACCAGGAGCAGGACCTCAGAAAACACCCACAAACAGGAACAGAAGCGAGGGACATCTTGAACAATTTTCAGAAGACTGTGTTCGTGAGAAACTAGCTCAACTTAAAGTAGACAAAGCGATGGGACCGGATGGGATACACCCTAGAATACTGAGGGAACTTGGAGACATTCTAGTAGCTCCACTGACTAACCTTTTCAATGCCTCGTTGGAGTCAGTAGTGGTGCCAAGGGACTGGAGAGAGGCTCATGTGGTGCCTTTACACAAAAACGGATTTAAGGATGTGGTGAAAACTACTGGCCGGTTAGTTTAACTTCGGTGGTGAGTAAATTATTGGAAACGCTGCTGAAAGAGAAAATAGTGAGGTTTCTGGAGTCCAGCGGATTATAGGATCCAAGGCAGCATGGATTCACCAGAGGCAGGTCTTGTCAGACAAATCTGATTGATTTCATTGACTGGGTGACCAGGGAGTTGGACTGAGGGAGAGCCCTAGATGTGGTGTATTTAGATTTCAGTAAAGCCTTTGACACTGTTCCTCACAGGCGACTTATAAACAAACTGAGCACCCTAGGGATGGACCCTAAAGTTACTGCTTGGGTTAGAAATTGGTTGAGTGGGAGGCGACAAGAGTACAGGTAAATGGAGCGCACTCTGAGGAGAAGGATGTTACCAGTGGTGTGCCCCAGGGATCTGTCCTTGGTCCGATTCTTTTTAACATCTTTGTTAATGATATAGCGGAAGGGTTGTCGGCTAAGGTTTGCCTCTTTGCGGATGATACCAAAATCTGCAATAGAGTAGACACCCAGGAAGGTGTAGATAACATAAGGAGGGATCTAGCTAAGCTTGAAGAATGGTCTAGAATTTGGCAGCTGGGATTTAATGTTAAAAAATGTAAGGTCATGCATTTGGGCTGCAGCAATCCAAGGGAGCAATAAAGTATAGGGGGTGAAGTACCTTTGTCCACTAAAGAAGAGCGGGACCTAGGCGTGGTTGTGTCTGATGATCTTAAAGTAGCTAAAGAGGTAGAAAAGGTGACGGCAAAAGCGAGAACGATGCTTGGGTACATACGGAGAGGAATGGCTAGCAGAAAAAAGGAGGTGATAATGCCTCTGTATAAGTCTTTCGTGCGACCTCATTTGGAGTATAGTGTGCAATTCTGGAGATCGCACCTTCAAAAGGATGTGATCAGGATGGAGTCGGTGCAGAGGGTGGCTACTAAAATGATTAGTGGTCTTCATTATAAAGCATATGAGGACAGACTTAAGGATCTTAATATGTTCACCTTAGAGCAGGGGTCACCAACCTGCGGCCCGCGGGCCGCATGCGGCCCACGAGGTCCCTTCGTGCGGCCCGCGAGGCTCTACACCGGTTAACATTACGTGCGGCCCGCCAAGGATTCCCGCCATTGTATCTGTGGCCCGCGGCATGCTCGGCGGGTTCAACGGCACGTGACCGGTTTCCCAAGAGCAGCGCGCAAATTAGAGGACCAATCAGCAATAAGACTTCACCAAGCACTCGCAAGATGAACCCCACCGACGTGCCCTCTGACCTTCAAATGGACTTGATCGAACTGCAGTGTGACGACGCACAGAAGTCGCGCTTCATGGCTATCAGGTGATCAGCCATTGTTTTCATAATTTTGCGTTTGTTGTTTTTTTTCGCGGGGGGCGGGGAGAAGGGGGGTGCGGCCCGCGAGGCTCCCGGTAGTCGGCTGTGCGGCCCGCGGCCCTCTGGAGGTTGGTGACCCCAGCCTTAGAGGAAAGGCGGGATAGAGGTGATATGATTGAGATGTTTAAATACCTCCATGGCATAAATGTTCAGGGAGAAAGCCTCTTTCAATTGAAAGCAAGTTCTGCTACAAGGGGACATGGGATGAGGGTGAAGGGAGATAGATTCAGGAGTGATGTGCAGAAATATTTCTTTACGGGAAGAGTAGTGGATCCATGTAATAGTCTCCCAGTGGAGGTAGTTGAGATGAGGACAGTAACTGAATTCAAAAAAGCATGCGACAAACACAGAGGATCTCTAAAGGTAAAAAGGGGACTGTTGTAGTTGTTGATATGGAAGGACAGACTAGATAGGCCATGTGGTCTTTTTCTGTCGTCATATTTCTATGTTTCTATGTTTCTATCTCCTTTTTAAAGGTTAATGGCAGCAGCCTGGTTCCGTCCCGGTTAAGGTGAAGCCCATCCCTTTGGAAGAGCCCCTCTTTTCTCCAGAATGTTCCCTAGTTCCTAACAAATCTAAAACCCTCATCCTTGCGCCATCGTCTCATCCACGCATTGAGACTCCAGAGCTCTGCCTGCCTTTTGGGTCCTGCACCTGGAACGGGAAGCATTTTGGAGAATGCTACCCTGGAAGTTCTGGATTTCAACTTCCTACCTAAAAGTCAAAATTTATGCTAAAGAACCTCCCTATCACATTTTCCTATGTCATTGGTACCGACATGGACCAAGCCAGCAGACTCCTCCCCAGCACTATCTAAGACCTTGTCTAAGTGGCGTGTGAGGTCCGCTACCTTCACACCAGGCAGGCATGTTACCATGCAATCCTCACGTCCACCAGCCACCCAGCTATCTACATGCCTAATGATCAAATCACCAACTATAACGGCTGTCCTAACCCTTCCCTAATGGGCATATGGCCCTGGAGAAACATTTTCAGTACGAGAGGGTTTTACATCACCTGGAGTACAGGTCCTAGCTACAGGATCACTTCCTGAAACACCAGGGTGATGCTCTCCTGTCACGTGACCTCTCTCCTCCATGGCAACAGGGATGCTGCCAGACTGGAGGTGGGACCAGTACAATATCCCTGTAGGTCTCATCTATGTACCTCTCTGTCTTCCTTATGTCCTCCAAATATGCTACTCTAGCCTCCAGAGATTGGACTCTTTCCCTGAGAGCAAAGAGCTCCTTGCACCTAGTGCACACATAAGACCCCTCACCAACTGGAAGAAATCATACATGTGACACTCAATGCAAAAGACTGGAAACCCCCCATCTTGCTGCTGGACTGCTGTCTGCATCTTAGTTTTAAGGTTGTGTTTAGGTATTTAAGTTCTTTACCTACTAAGGGTTGGTGGGGATACTTATACTAATAAAACTACACCTACTATGTTTAATGTACTTTGTTCACCTGAAGCTTAATTAATCACAGGTCCTTAATGTGTGCCTGATGAGGACAAACAGCTGCACATGAGAGTGAATATGGCACCTCCTTTCCTTTGGGAGGTTTATGTACCTATAAAGCTACAATTATCCGAGGGGTGGGTGGGTGTTGGGGGGGGAGGGAGGGAGATAAAAAGACTTATTAAAAGCTGACTGATACACAGTACTCTGTCCTGTGCTTCTAAGGTAATCTGTGACCAATATCCAGGGTGAGTTCTACAGCCCTTGCTTGGAGAGACAGCATCTTGGGGTCTAAATTTAACTAGAAATCTCCCTGCTGTGTTTTAAATTTAAACTGAAAGCTCTTTGCTGCTACTAGGCCCTGACTGATTTAACAAATACACTGGGTTCACAGATTAATCAGCTTTAATCTAAAGAATTACTTTTTTTCCAAGATTTAGAAAAATTCCCAGAAGTAAATACTTACAATTGCAAATCTCTCTCAAGAAGTAGTAGTCCTCTTTTGTAGTCCTTCAAGACATAGGGGCATGTTTACTAAAAGCCGTACAATTGCGTGCCGCACAATAGCGCACGGAAACGCGGCACTCAAACGCTCAAAAACGCTCTTAAACGCCCCGCACAAGTGCGCGTGGGCCCCGCACAATTGCGCGCCGCACTAACGTGCCCCGCAAAAGTACCCGGCCCGCAAATGTCCGATAGAGGCGTGGAAAGGCATTCTGAGGGCGGAGGAAGGCTCCCGAGGGGCGGAGAGACGGGGTCAATGGGCGGGGAAGGGGAGGGGAGAGGCTCCCCGCACAGTATCGGGGACGAATTTGCAGGTTAAAAATAGCGCGAGTGAAACACTCACGGTAGAGGGCATTTAAAGGGAAGAGAAACCATTTCCGTCAGCAATGTACAGGGAAACCGGGGAAACCTGCAAAACGTGAGCAGTGTGATACATGTGCACAGAACAAAAGTGCAAATAAAGATAGAAAAAGACCCAAACAAACATATTAAAAATAGGAAGTCAGCTGGGGAACCCTGATATTAATGGGCAAACATAAGAAACACACCCAGGAAAGCTCCAAAAAAATGAAATGAAGTATGGAAGGGGCTACGGAGCGGAGGACCCTTCCAAAAACCATTTCCTTTTTTCTGAGCCTTCCTGGGAGTGTTTGCTATGGTTGCCCATTAATATCACTGTTGCCCAGCTTGGTTATATTTATCCCCAGTTCGTCGTGGTCGGTTGAGGGGTTTATTTGCACTTTTGTCACCAGACAAGGTGACTGAGCCCACAGTACAAATGTGCAGAGCAGGGTTTTTGACTCCTTTGGTCAGGTTTCCCACCCCCAGGGACTGCACTATCACTGTGGCCACAGTGTGGTGCAGCAGACAGAGGCAGTACCTCTAGGACCAGAAGGTCACAGGTTCAAATCCAAGCTGGGGCTCCTGCCAACCCAGTCCCCATATTTTACCCACCACTAAACAGAGATAGTAAAGACACTCCTTTATTGCAGAGAACATAAGCATGGTTCACACACCCATTTTGTACCCAACACCGCACACACACCATAACAATGGGCATTACCGACAGCCGAGTCCCCCAAATGCAGTCCTGGAGTGCCACAACTCAATCAGGTCATATGCTTTTCCAGGGGCGGCCCAAGGGGGGTGCGGGGCCATGTGCGGAGACTCGGTGCGGGGCCTCATTTGCATAAGTGGCCTCATTTGCATAAATATTTGCATAATGTTACCATACACTAACTTTTAGTAAACATGCCTCTTCATGAGTGTATGGATAAAAAAAGACAAAGATTTCTACATTACTATAATCCAGTGCCAACCGCCAGGCACATTAGGAACTACTACAAACACTGCCCATTTAGAACCCATAGCAAAACCGCCGTATCCTAACAGCACTACCAGGATTCACAAAGCGCCAAACCCTACCTATTAAAAGACAACACTGCAAATATTAAACCAATACATTTCAGAGAATAACAATACATGACCTACTGGGGAAAGAGAACAAGTGACAATGTCAAATAGGAATTACATAAACAGAATACCTCAGCTCAGTTACACATGCAGAACATAGACTATCACCAAACAAGGAATCACAATTTAAAAACAGGAAGACAATAATTAAACTGGGAACCCTAAAAGTCAAACTTGGAATGTACAACAACAATGTAGAAATAAAACCATAAATTAATTTCCTCTTGTACTAAACAAAGCACAGACATTAATGATGCACATTTCCCAGAGCTGACATATTCCAGTTAATAAATTCAAAATAAAGAGATATCTTTGTACCTTTTGTGCATTTTTTTTTTCAGTTGCAATTGTTCCAGCCACTTTCTTCTGGTATGTGTCTTCTGCTATCTCTCCATCGTCTGCTGTCCATTTGTCCTTTCTTCTCTTCTAGTATTATCCATTCTCTCTCTACATCAGCTTTAACATAATAATCTTTCTCCTTTTGCTCTTTCCTCATGCCTATTTCATCGACTCAAATTTTACCCCGCCATCCTCAATCCCCACTTAGTCTCCCAATACCCGGCCAATTGTACATTTTTCTCCCTCCCCACACAAAATATTTTTCCTCTCTCCATTTCATTCTCCCAGCCCCATCCCCTTCTAATCTCCCCCAACATCAGCTCCCTTTTAGTTCCAGCCCCACCCAGTATCCGCTCCCTTCTAGTCCCCACATCAGCCCATTTCCAGTCCTGGCCCCTCATCAGTCCATTTCCAGTCCTAGCTCCCCCATCCATTTCCAGTCCTATCCGAGTCCCTTCATCAGCTCATTTCCAATACCAGCCTCCCATCAGCCCATTTCTAGTCCTTTCCTAGCCCCACCATCAGCCCATGTCAAATCCTAGCTCCCCTCCACTCAGCCCATCTCTAAACCAAGCCCCCCATGAGCCTACTTCCAGTTCTAGCCCCTCCATGAGTCCATTTCAATCCAAGCCCCCACCACAGCCCATTTCCAATCTTAGCTCCCCCCAACACCCAATTCTCAGTTCTATCCTAGCCCATCCATCAGCCCAGTTCCTGTCCTAGCTCCCTCCCCTAAGAGCCCATTCCAAGCCCCCTTCCCATCAGCTATTTGCAGTTCAAGCCCCCTTCGACTCAGCCCATTTCCATTCCAAGTCCCCCTCCCCATCAGCTATTTGCAGTTCAAGCCCCCCACTTCCCCTCAGCCCATTTCCATTCCAAGCCCCATCCCCAACAGCTATTTGCAGTTCAAGCCCCCTTCCACTCAGCCCATTACCAGTCCTAGCCCCCCCATAGCCCATTACCAGTCCTAACCTCCCCATCAGCCCACTCCCAGTCCTAATCCCCCATCACTCAATTTTTAGTTTAAGCCCTCCCATCGCCCCTTACCAGTCGTAACCCCCCCGTCGCCCCACTTTCAGGCCTAATCCCACCAGCCCATTTCCAGTCCTAATCCCCCATCACCCAATTTTTAGTTTAAGCCCCGCCAGCGCCCATCACCACTCCTAACCCCTCCCCAGCGCCCATCACCACTCCTAACCCCCCCAGCCCAGCCCATCACTACTCCTAACCCCCCCAGCCAGCCCAGTGCCCATCACCACTCCTAACCCCCCCCAGCCTGCCCAGTGCCCATCACCACTCCTACCCCAAACCCGCCAGCCCAGTGCCCATCAACACTCCTAACCCCCCCCAGCCAGCCCAGTGTCCATCACCACTCCTAACCCCCCCCAGCCAGCCCAGCCCATCACGACTCCTAACACCCCCCCCCCCCAGCCCCGCACAACTCCTAACCCCCCCCAGCCCAGCTCAGCCCATCACAACTCCTAACCCCCCCCCAGCCCAGCCCATCACAACTCCTAACCCACCCCAGCCCAGCACTACTCCTAACACCCCCCCCCAGCCCAGCACCACTCTTAACCAGCACAGCACCACTCCTAGCCCAGCCCAGCACCACTCTTAACCCCCCCCCAGCCCAGCCCAGCACCACTCCTAACCCCCCCACCCAGCCCAGCACAGCACCACTCCTAACCCCCCCCACCCAGCCCAGCCCAGCACAGCACCACTCCTAACCCCCCCCCAGCCCCAGCACCATTCTTAACCCCCCCAGCCCAGCCCAGCCCAGCACAGCACCACTCCTAACCCCCCCCAGCCCAGCACAGCACCGCACCACTCCTAACCCCCCCCCCATCCCAGCACAGCACCGCACCGCACCACTCCTAACCCCCCCCCCCCAGCCCAGCCCAGCCCAGCCCAGCCCAGGGAAAGTTAAAAAAAATGAAAGAACCTGTCTCCTGCCGATGTCGGGGCCGCCGCGGCAGAATCGAGCGTGCCGCGGGGCCCCCCTGTACCCGGCACAGCCTCTTCTCCCCGTAGCAGCTCTCACTGTGGAGCTGCAGCCACCGCGCCGGCTTGCAGAGCGCGAGGGAAGAGTTTTTCCCTCGCAGCTCTGTTAATCCCGCGGGGGCTGATGGGAAGTTCCAATCAGCCCACGCGGGCTTAACAGAGTCGCGAAAGGGAAACTCTTCCCTCGCGCTCTGCAAGCCGGCGCGTTGACTGCAGCTCCACAGTGAGAGCTGCTACGGGGAGAAGAGGCTGTGCCGGGTACAGGGGGGCCCCGCGGCACGCTCGATTCTGCCGCGGCAGCCCCGACATCGGCAGGAGACAGGTTCTTTCATTTTTTTTTTATTTTACTTTTACAAAAGAATGTTTTTTGCGCGGGGCCCCCTGAAACGCGGGGCCCTGTGCAAAAAACATTCTCGCTCAATGGACGGGCCGGCCCTGTGCTTTTCCAAGATACAGACATGCCAGCATGTTGGCGGTAGGGTACAGGTGGTGGAGGGGGCAGTGGCTGCTAGCCACAGAAGACAGTGGCCGAGCCATGTGCAGGCTGGCACGTCCACTGCAACATAGGCCCTGTCGGATGTACAGTCATGGACTTCCCAGGGAATTCAGCACATCTGTGGCAACACAGTGGTGGTGCAGTGCACACAGACAGTGTGTGCAGGAGCAAAAGGTCACAGGTTCAAAGCCCAGCTGGGGCTACTGCCATTCCTGTCCACATATTTTCCCCACAACTAAACCATGTTAGTAAGGGCAATCCTTTATTGCTGTGGATATACGCATTGGTCATACGCCTATCTTTTACACCACCAAGCACAGACACCATGACCAGGGGCATTACCTAGAGCAGAGTCTCACAAATGCAGTCCTGGAGGACCACACACCATTCAGGTTCCATGCTGCCACTCATACAAATAACCGTGCTGTATATCTATGCACCACCCCCATGGCATGTAGATGTAGCTCATGCATATTCATGAGGGACAGCAGGAAACCCCAACCAGTGTATTGCAAACCTGGACTGGATTTGGGAACCTCTGCCGTACAGCAGCAGCCAACAGGGACAGACACACCCACACCCACACCCACAGGCCCCATTGGCCAATGCCTCCTGGTGAGGCAGGACATTGGGCCCTGCGTGCATCTCCCAATACCAGCACTTGCATACCTTAGCAATGTCACCCTACACCAGGGTATATGGTACACAGCTCTCAAACGTTTGCTATGAGTACTGGCAGATAGATATCCCTACGTTACGCACAGTCTGCTCTATGAGCTCCATCATAATAATCTATCTGATGTTTGCGGTGTGTGCGTCAGGTCTGGCCCCTGACAGTGTTTACCACCCTAGGGAGGGACCCCCAACGGTATTGCATACCATACCCATGCCTGTACTGTGCCCAGGACTGGTGTGGTGGGCAAGGATTCTGAACCCCTCTATAGTAGCACAATGCTGGCATACGTGTGGGAGTGTGTGTCTGTCTATACAGTGTGTGTTGGCTGCAAACACTGTCCACAGTTTTGGCCTGATGATGTGCATAATGAGCAGCAAGGTACCATGGGTATAGCTCAGACAGGGTGGGCTGGCCAGGATGCATCTGCACAGGGCATAGGGCACTGGCAGGGACATTGTAGTGGCCGTCCACCACCTCCACAGACAGGGTGACCTCTGTATGTGCTGCTGGGCTTTCACTCCACCCTGACTGTGCAGTGATGGCAGCATGGCTAGGCACCCCCATAGTGCTTCATAGCACTTCCCTCATGTGATATATATGGGTCACCTGTTGGGGCCTAGTCACTGATGTATCTGCTTGTGTGTGCTGCCATCCCAGTTGTGGGTGCATGCATTTCCAGTGGGACTAACCAGCAGACTGTGCCCTGCTGGAGTGCTGTGCAGGGGAATATCAGATAGTGTTGGGTTGCATCTTAGCATATCCAGGCCTACTGTCTGTCTGATATTGTGGTCTGGGTGTGTGTGGGGCTGCTTGGACTGCCCTGTAGGGTGTCTGTTCCCCAACAGGACTGGGGTTGATGGTCCACTCTACTGCCATCATTGCAGGGGGGGGGGTGGGTGTATAATGGGGATCTGTTGATAGGAGACCCTGCCTGTTTGCCACCGAGGGGGAGGATTGGTGGTACATAGCCCACCTAGGGGTCCGTGGGGTTCCCCCTGACTGAGACAGACAGACAGACAGAGATATCCAAGGTGTTCCTGCAGAAACTACCTATCTCACAGATTACGACTGCTTTGGAGCTCTGCCATGGCCTCTCTCAGCCATGGAGGGTGCTGTGGACCTGGTCCAGGGCGCCTCATCGCACACTCAGGGTGAGCACAGTTCCCGCACAGTGTGACTGTGTGTAGCTACTCTGTGCAAATTAAACACCCGGTCAGTACCTCCTACCAGGCCAAGGTGCTGTGTGGGTGCACACGGACACGTCCCCCTACCAGGCCGGGGAGCTGTTGGGGTGCATTCCCCATCTTGTGTTCATCTGTGGACAGCTGATTTGCATGTGCAGTGCATCATGGGTATGGGTGGCCTAACCCTATCCTGGTTCCCACAGCAGACTGTCTGTGTGGTGACATGCAGGCTCTCTGCAGCCAGCCAGGGGCTTGCTGGCAGCTATATAGCTGTAGCCCAATGGTTACTTCACTGCCTGTGGAGCCAGCGGTAATGGGTTCGAGCCCACAGTGGGGTTATTTGATAGGTTTGTCCAAAGCTTTTTTAGATTTAATGTACATATGTTGCTGCCATCAAACACACCCTCAGTGTACTGTACCCATAAGGTGCCTCTGAGGGTGCTTTATAGGGCACCCTATAGGGCACCTTATGGTTGCCGTCCATATAAGGTGCACTATACATTATCCTGTGACGCAACATATATGGTGCCCTATAGGGGACATTCAAGGGTGCCTTGGCGGACAGTGAACTTTAACATGTGCCTTATGGGCCGCCTTATGTTAACACGCTTTGTGAGTGCGTTTGCTAGTAGTGATAACTGAAATAAAAATAGATTGCCCCCTACAGCACTCATCCCCATAATACACACTGCCTCAGTGAGCCTTCTTCATTGGGCACTGTGGGGGATTGAACCCCTGATCTCTGCACCATTGGTCAGTGTCTTAACCATTGTGCTGTGGCTCTGTTCCTATGCTTGGGCATCTGCGCACCGCCTTATGCCGCCCAAAATTAACAGTGCACCGCCTTATGCCGCCCAAAATTAATATGCCTCCTAAAGCACTTTTACCCATTACAGTTAATGCCTCAGCCAGCCCTTTTTGTTGTGCATAATGGGGAATTGAACCCATGGCAGCTGCACCCACAGTCAGTGTCTTAACCATTGTACTATGGCTCTGCTCCTTTGTGTATGCACATCAGGGCGCCACTTAGCCTTCCCACGCACTATTATGCACGGCGCACAATAGCGCGGCGCACAATAGCGCCCCGCGCAAATGTGCGATCGCTTACTCCCGTTTTTTTTCTTTTCTCTGCCTGAACCGCCCACTCCTTATATGGCACAGGCACACTACCGCGGCCCCGCACATTAGGAATGTTTAGTAAACAGACCCCATAGTCATTTATGTTGCTGAATATCCCTCTCCAATGCCATTTGATGATCCAATGCTAACCATTTAGCAATGGGGCATTCCGGGAGTGGCATCAAAGATAACCGGACTGCAGCAATATTCAGCCATTGCCCGGTTATCTTAACATGGCTAAAATTAGGCTGCCCTATCTTTAGTCACTTTAGCTAACTATACTCGACAAAATTTAACTAAATGGTCTCTTTTCAGAGCAAATCAACAGTTTAGTGTATACTAAATATTGCTCCAATCTCAACCAGAGAAATCCAATTATATTATTGTTCCCAAACGTTACTTAATGTTCATCATAAATGCTTCACTATTGGATACAATGTAATTATTAATATTGGCAACACAAGGAGGAGTGCCTGCTCTTGCAGTAAATCCCAGGAGAACACAAGAAGCAAGAGTCGTAGATAGGTGGAACAGGTTTATTGGGACCCCTACGCGTTTCGGCCGTAGCCTTCTTCAGGCGGCACACAGCTAGACAAAGTAATATTTAATACAAAATATAAAAATATGAAATAACATATAAATAAATCACCATAACTCATTAAAACCATAAAAATGTATAAAATATTAAAAACATATAGTATGAACAAATAAAAGAACTACTTGTAACTGCACAAAGCTCATAGGAAGTGCTCATAAAAAATGTGAAATGTATAAATAACATATATATTATAAACAGAATAAAAATATAAATATATATAAATATAAAACCAAACGCAGGGTGGAAAGAACACAAATGAGTTTGCTAGATCATACATTCAGGTTATGTGTCAAAAAGCTGGCTACATAATGCTCACCAAATATATGGGTACAAATAAATATGCCTGTTAGAAGTCTATTTTAGAAAATATATAATCAAGTGCATAATCCTCATATGCTTAACAACAAAATGGGGGGGAGAGGGGGGAGGGGGTAGAGGGGAGAGAAAGGAGGGGGAAGGGGGAGAGGAGAGAAAGGGGGGGAGAGAGAGGGGAAGGGGAGGGAGAGGGGGAAGGGGGGAAAGGGGGAAAAAGGGAGGGGGAGGGGGAGGGGGGAGGGGAAGGGGGGGGAGGAGGGAGGGGAGGGGAAGGGAAAAAAGAAGAAAGAAAGAGAATTTGTTGAATGATAATTATTCTGGTACTAATGTAGAAAGGAGTTATATTTATGAATAAGAAACCAATGGAAAATAATGACCTTCAGTAGAACTAATTGAAAAGGGGGGATGCATGTAGTACTTACATGTGTGGCGCTGGAGCAAATCTGCAGACGCAATTGCGCGTGTGAAAAGAATCGCTGTAAAATGGACATTTTACATAGTCAGTCAACTACTAAACTCTCAAACCCATAAGCATATCTGTGCAGAAAACCACGTAAAAAAGGGGGGCTGCCATACTAAATGAAAAACACAAATCTGATCATGAAAAATGCTTTGTTGTACAATTTGGAACTGAGGCGTTACAAACTAAGTACTACTAGAGCCAAAAGTCGCTCAAGGCAATACAGAGCAGTAGTGCATGAACAAACACGGATTAAAAAGTTGTACAGTTATTTAAAATAAGGGAGGGAATAGAAATTGTACATGTTCTTACTTACATATAAGTCCACTGGGAAGAAAAACAGCGCGATTGCCGCGATGTAGAGAATCACTAAAAAATATATAAAAAACAATTACAACATCCGGCAAAGAAGGCTGCAGTCTTGTAATTTTAATGAAGAAGTGCCACAAACCTTAAAGGCCTTCAAGGCAAAGCTTCTTACGCCAAAATCAAAAGAATTTTAACCGAATGGTTCTGAGGTTTAAAAACGCTGGAATTCGCGCCAAAAAATGTGACGTGGCACCGTGGGCGAGACAAGGAAACGTATTCTAAATTGAATCACATTGTGTAGAGTAATGGAATAGTTAATGACTTCGCCCGCGTACCACCACAAATGTAAAGCATTGCATAATTCAATGCTTTATCGTGTTGAATTTTATGAACTAAATAAACTTCATGTGATCAAAAAATGAAACCATGTATTTTAGCTTGTATATGAAACACTACAGTAAAATTATATACTAGCGCATCTAGCGCTATTACAAAGATATTTAGAAAACTTGTGAAATTCACTACTTATGCGATCAAAGGAAAATGTATCGCGTACTGCTGAGAACTAAACTTAATCACAAAAAGGACTCAGTGCTATGCTGAAGACACGGATGCATTTACTGCATGAGGCCAAACAGTGTGAAAATGTAATTATCAATATCGGTAAAAGCCCACATAAACCAAATAAAATAATAATAAATATGCATTTGAATTCTGTAGTGCACTATGGTGAGAGCTATGAGGGAAGGAAAGAGAGAAGGGGAGAGGAGAAAGTGAGAAAGAAAGAAGAAGAGAGAGAGAAAGAGAAAGAGAGAGAGAGAGAAAGAAAGAGAGAAAGAAAGAGAAAGAGAAAGAGGGAAAAAGAAAAAAGAAGAAAGAAGAAATAAAAAGGAAAAAAGAGAGAGAAAGAGGAGAAAAGAAAGAGAAGGGGGAGGAAAAGGGGGGGAGGGGGGAGGGGGAGAGGGGGGAAAGGGGAGGGATGGAGGGGGAGGTGGGGGGAAGAGAGGGAGGGAGGGGGAGGGGAAGGGGGAAGGGGAGGGGGAGGAAGGGGAGGGGGAGGGGGAGGGGAGGAGGGAGGAGGGGAGAGGAATGGGGGGAGGAGGGGGGGAAAGAGAGAGAGAGAGAGAGAAAGTAAGAGAGAGAAGGGGGGGCAGGATAGAGGAAGGGGAAGAGACATCTAGACTGGGACTTGTAAGTTCAGTTATCAACCTCTACAAATATTCATTGACAGAGATAGAATTTCAAGTGTTGGACAAAGGGCTTAAGTATGTACCTACTCAAACACATGACAAATTTTCTACTCACGTGGATCTATATAAATTTTTCTGTAAACTCAAAATCATAGATTATTTTAGTAACCAGACACCCAATATAACAGATTCCACTTGGGTGCCACCATCAAATGTAAATGCTATGATTTTGGCTTATGAGAAAATGGTACTCACTAAAGTGCAGAGTTTATATAGGACTAATAAGAAACGTCAGTATTTTAATTTTACCAAATCACAACAACAAGCTCTTAGAGATTTGAAGGCCAATAAGCATATCATAATTAAACCTGCGGATAAAGGAGGAGCGATAGTGATACAGTACAGGGAGGCATATATAGCGGAGGTTCTTTGTCAATTAAATGATAAGGAGTTTTATGAAAAGATTTTTGATGATCCCACCAAAAGATTACAACATAAGGTAGAATCTTTATTATTCATTGGAAAGGAAGCGGGGTATTTAACAACTAATGAAATCGCTTTTTTAACAGTAGCGCATCCTATTATACCTACCATTTACATGGTGCCAAAGATCCACAAATCTTTACAAAACCCTCCAGGTAGGCCCATTGTCTCCGCAATAGGTTCCCTTTTTGAGCCATTATCCAAATTTTTAGATATATTCCTAAGACCGTTTGTTGTTCTAGCAGCATCATATGTACGAGATTCCACGCACATCATCAATATTCTTCAGGATTTTAAGGGATATCATGAGAATTTGATATTGGTTATATTAGATATTAAATCATTGTATACCAATATACCCCAACAAGGGGCAATAGAAGTATTAGTCAACGTTCTTATTAAAAGAGAAAAACCTGTACGTATACCTACCTGTTATTTGGTACAAATGGCAACATTAATTATGACGGAGAATTTCTTCAGTTTTAATGGTATTTTTTACAAACAGATAAAAGGGGTAGCGATGGGTTCCCCCATGGCGCCAGATGTAGCGAATTTATATGTAACAGATTTTGAAATAAAGTTTTTGTCCTTCCATCCATATAAATCAAATATTTTATTATGGAAGCATTACATCGATGATGTTTTAATCATATGGGAAGGTACAGAAGCCACTCTCATTGCTTTTTTCACTTGGCTTAATACGTTAGATTCGAATCTTCAATTTGAAGGGTCTTACAGTATGGACTCTATTCCCTATTTAGATATTTTGATCAAAAAAGACAATAGTGGATTCATAACGGATCTATACAGAAAGCCCACGGAGAGAAATAATCTTTTAAGGTATGATAGTTGTCATAATACCTCTTTAAAGAAAAACTTACCTATTAGTCAGTTTCTAAGACTTAAGAGACTGTGCACTAGAGACACAGACTTTCAACGTCATGCTAACGATATGCATGAGAGATTTCGACAGAGAGGGTACCCCATGAATTGTATAACTAAGGCTTACACTAGAGCGAATACTGTAGAACGGTCCACACTTTTACAAAAAATAGAACGTGTGGAGACTGACAATATTGTATGTGCATTAACATTTACATCATATTCAAAGGCAATTGCGAATATTTTGCGACAGGAATGGTATCTTTTATCATCTATCCCTTCATTGTCCACTAAACGCCCGATGATAGCCTATAAACGCAATACTAACTTGTCACATCATCTAGTCCCTTCTGCACTTTCAAAGGTAAAACCAATATCAACAATAAAAGGGCATTACAGTTGCGGTAACTGCTCTGTTTGCATACATACTATTGTGAAAAAAGGTGCATTTACACTTTCTTTAACAGGTACTAAAATTTATTTACAACAATACACCAACTGTAAAACCATCAATGCAATTTATTTGATTCAGTGCCCATGCAACTTGGTATACATTGGTAAAACTCAAAGACAGATACAGACGCGTATTATAGAGCACAGAAGCAATATAGCAAGGAAAATATTAGACAAACCATTAGTCTCACATTGGCTTGAGAAATTGCATACGATTACAGACTTAAAATTTATGGTACTAAGGACAGTTGTTCCCCATTGGAGGGGTGGAGATGTTAATAAGATGTTATTAAAGTTAGAACAACGTTATATTTATGAATTTAATAGCATGGAACCGCACGGTCTTAATCAAGAAACAGACTTAACAATATTTTTATAATCATGCCGTTATTTATTATGTATGGTTTATTTATTTCTTCTTTGTAATAAGGTATTATTTTATTCTATTCATGTCAATCATATTTAGATTATCGTTCTTTATTTGTTTTTTATTTGGTTTTAATATTGTGGTTATTTATTCATCTATTTATGCATTTCTTTATTTATAGATGTATACCCACCTTATTTTGTTCTATATTGGCTTTAGTGCCTCATTATTAGTTTTTCTCATGATATGATTGTCATTTACATTCTCTTGTTTAATCCTTATGTATATAGTTTTATTTGTTCAAAGGCACATTTGCTCTTTTTGTTAGTTGGTTTTTAGTAATATATATATATCAGCTTCTCCTCCCTCAGAAGCACATGGTCATCTGGTTCAATATTGTTTTGAATTCTTTTTATCCCTTCCCTCTTCCCCTCCTCGCCCCTTCCCCATACCCTTCCCTCCCTCCTCCGCCCCACCCTACATTCCCCCTCTCTCCCCCCTCCCCCGCCCCCGCCCCCCTTCCTCTATCCTTCCCCCCTTCTCTCTCTTTCTTTCTCTCTCTCTCTCTTTCTCTCTCTCTCTCTCTCCCTCTCTCTCTCTCTCTTTCCCCCCTCCTCCCCCCATTCCTCTCCCCTCCTCCCTCCTCTCCTCCCCCTCCCCCTCCTCCCCCCTTCCCCTCCCCCCTCCCTCCCTCCCTCTCTTCCCTCTTTTTCCCCCCCACCTCCCCCTCCATCCCTCCCCTTCCCCCTCTCCCCTCCTCCTCCCCCTCCCTCCTCCCCCCTCTTCCCCTTCCTCCTCCCCCTCCCCCTTTTCCTCCCCCCTCTTTCTTTTCTCCTCTTTCTCTCTCTTTTTTCCTTTTTCTTTCTTCTTTTTTCTTTTTCCCTCTTTCTCTTTCTTTCTCTCTCTCTCTCTTTCTCTTTCTCTCTCTCTTCTTCTTTCTTTCTCACTTTCTCCTCTCCCCTTCTCTCTTTCCTTCCCTCATAGCTCTCACCATAGTGCACTACACAATTCAAATGCATATTTATTATTATTTTATTTGGTTTATATGGGCTTTTACCGATATTGATAATTTCATTTTCACACTGTTTGGCCTCATGCAGTAAATGCATCCGTGTCTTCAGCGTAGCCTGAGTCCTTTTTGTGATTAAGGGGCATGTTTACTAAAAGCCGCACAATTGCGTGCCGCACAATAGCGCACGGAAACGCGGCACTCAAACGCTCAGAAACGCTCTTAAACGCCCCGCACAAGTGCACGTGGGCCCCGCACAATTGCGCGCCGCACTAACGCACCCCGCACAAGTACCCGGCCCGCAAATGTCCGATAGAGGCGTGGAAAAGAATTCTGAGGGCGGAGGAAGGCTCCCGAGGGGCGGAGAGACGGGGTCAATGGGCGGGGAAGGGGAGGGGAGAGGCTCCCCGCACATGATCGGGGCCGAATTCACAGGTTAAAAATAGCGCGAGTGAAACACTCACGGTAGAGGGCATTTAAAGGGAAGAGAAACCATTTCGCGTCAGCAATGTACAGGGAAACCGGGGAAACCTGCAAAACGTGAGCAGTGTGATACATGTGCACAGAACAAAAGTGCAAATAAAGATAGAAAAAGACCCAAACAAAAATATTAAAAATAGGAAGGCAGCTGGGGAACCCCGATATTAATGGGCAAACATAAGAAACACACCCAGGAAAGCTCCAAAAAAATGAAATGAAGGTTGGAAGGGGCTACGGAGGGGAGACCCTTCCAAAAACCATTTCCTTTTTTCTGAGCCTTCCTGGGAGTGTTTGCTATGGTTGCCCATTAATATCACTGTTGCCCAGCTTGGTTATATTTATCCCCAGTTGTTCGTGGTCGGTTGAGGGGTGTATTTGCACTTATGTCACCAGACAAGGTGACGGAGCCCACAGTACAAATGTGCAGAGCAGGGTTTTTGACTCTGTTGGTCAGGTTTCCCACCCCCAGGGACTGCACTATCACTGTGGCCACAATGTGGTGCAGCGGACAGAGGCAGTACCTCTAGGACCAGAGGGTCACAGGTTCAAATCCAAGCTGGGGCTCCTGCCAACCCAGTCCCCATATTTTACCCACCACTAAACAGAGATAGTAAAGACACTCCTTTATTGCAGAGAACATAAGCATGGTTCACACACCCATTTTGTACCCAACACCGCACACACACCATAACAATGGGCATTACCGACAGCCGAGTCCCCCAAATGCAGTCCTGGAGTGCCACAACTCAATCAGGTCATATGCTTTTCCAAGATACGGACATGCCAGCATGTTGGCGGTAGGGTACAGGTGGTGGAGGGGGCAGTGGCTGCTAGCCACAGAAGACAGTGGCCGAGCCATATGCAGGCTGGCACGTCCACTGCAACATAGGCCCTGTCGGATGTACAGTCATGGACTTCCCAGGGAATTCAGCACATCTGTGGCAACACAGTGGTGCAGTGCACACAGACAGTGTGTGCAGGAACAAAAGGTCACAGGTTCAAAGCCCAGCTGGGGCTACTGCCAATCCTGTCCACATATTTTCCCCACAACTAAACCATGTTAGTAAGGGCAATCCTTTATTGCTGGGGACATACGCATTGGTCATACGCCTATCTTTTACACCACCAAGCACAGACACCATGACCAGGGGCATTACCTAGAGCAGAGTCTCACAAATGCAGTCCTGGAGGACCACACACCATTCAGGTTCCATGCTGCCACACATACAAATAACTGTGCTGTATATCTATGCACCACCCCCATGGCATGTAGATGTAGCTCATGCATATTCATGAGGGACAGCAGGAAACCCCAACCAGTGTATTTCAAACCTGGACTGGATTTGGGAACCTCTGCCGTACAGCAGTAGCCAACAGGGGCAGACACACCCACACCCACAGGCCCCATTGGCCAATGCCTCCTGGAGAGGCAGGACATTGGGCCCTGCGTGCATCACCCAATACCAGCACTTGCATACCTTAGCAATGTCACCCTACACCTGGGTATATGGTACACAGCTCTCAAACGTTTGCTATGAGTACTGGCAGATAGATATCCCTACGTTACGCACAGTCTGCTCTTTGAGCTCCATCATAACAATCTATCTGATGTCTGCGGTGTGTGCATCAGGTCTGGCCCCTGACAGTGTTTACCACCCTGGGGAGTGACCCCCAACCGTACTGCATACCATACCCATGCCTGTACTGTGCCCAGGACTGGTGTGGTGGGCAAGGATTCTGAACCCCTCTATAGTAGCACAATGCTGGCATACGTGTGGGAGTGTGTGTCTGTCTATACAGTGTGTGTTGGCTGCAAACACTGTCCACAGCCCACACTGCCAGCACTGTTGCCAGTTTTGGCCTGATGATGTGCATAATGAGCAGCAAGGTACCATGGGTATAGCTCAGACAGGGTGGGCTGGCCAGGATGCATCTGCACAGGGCATAGGGCACTGGCAGGGACATTGTAGTGGCCGTCCACCACCTCCACAGTCAGGGTGACCTCTGTATGTGCTGCTGGGCTTTCACTCCACCCTGACTGTGCAGTGACGGCAGCATGGCTAGGCACCCCCATAGTGCTTCATAGCACTTCCCTCATGTGATATATATGGATCACCTGTTGGGGCCTAGTCACTGATGTATCTGCTTGTGTGTGCTGCCATCCCAGTTGTGGGTGCATGCATTTCCAGCGGGACTAACCAGCAGACTGTTCACAGCTGGTATGTGCCCTGCTGGAGTGCCTTGCAGGGTGCAGTGGCTGATGGCTTGATGCAGGGGAATATCAGATAGTGGTGGGGTGCATCTTAGCATATCCAGGCCTACTGTCTGTCTGATATAGTGGTCTGGGTGTGTGTGTGTGTGGGGCTGCTTGGACTGCCCTGTAGGGTTTCTGTTCCCCAACAGGACTGCGGTTGACAGTCCACTCTACTGCCATCATTGGAGGGGGTGTATAATGGGGATCTGTTGATAGGAGACCCTGTTTGCCACCCTCAGCAGGGGGGAGGGGGTGTTGGTGGTACATTGCCAACCTAGGGGGTCCCCCTGACTGAGACAGACAGAGATATCCAAGGTGTTCCTGCAGAAACTACCTATCTCACAGATTATGACTGTTTTGGAGCTCTGCCATGGAGGGTGCTGTGGACCTGGTCCAGGGCGCCTCATCGCACACTCAGGGTGAGCACAGTTCCCGCACAATGTGACTGTGTGTAGCTACTCTGTGCCAGTTAAACACCCGGTCAGTACCTCCTACCTGGCCAAGGTGCTGTGTGGGTGCACACGGACACGTCCCCCTACCAGGCCGGGGAGCTGTTGGGGTGCATTCCCCATCTTGTGTTCATCTGTGGACAGCTGATTTGCATGTGCAGTGCATCATGGGTATGGGTGGACTAACCCTATCCTGGATACCACAGCAGACTGTCTGTGTGGTGACATGCAGGCTCTCTGCAGCCAGCCAGGGGCTTGCTGGCAGCTATATAGCTGTAGCCCAATGGTTACTTCACTGCCTGTGGAGCTAGAGGTAATGGGTTCAAGCCCACAGTGGGGTTATTTGATAGGGTTGTCCAAAGCTTTTTTTAGATTTATTGTACATATGTTGCTGCCATCAAACACACCCTCAGTGTACTGTACCCATAAGGTGCCTCTGAGGGTGCTTTATAGGGCACCCTATAGGGCACCTTATGGTTGCCGTCCATATAGGGTGCACTATACATTATCCTGTGACGCAACATATATGGTGCCCTATGGGGGCATTCTAGGGTGCCTTTGTGGACAGTGAACCTTAACATGTGCCTTATGGGCCGCCTTATGTTAACACGCTTTGTGAGTGCGTTTGCTAGTAGTGCTAACTGTGATAAAAATAAATTTCCCCCTACAGCACTCATCCCCATAATATGTACTGCCTCAATGAGTCTACCTCATTGGGCACTGTGGGGGATTGAACCCCTGATCCCTGCTCTATTGGTCAGTTTCTTCACCATTGTGCTGTGGCTCTGTTCCTGTGCTTGGACATCAGCGCACCACCTTATGCCGCCCAACAGTGCACCGCCTTATGCCGCACAAAATTAACAGTGCGCCGCACAAAATTAACAGTGCGCCGCCTTATGCCGCACAAAATTAACAGTGCGCCGCACAAAATTAACAGTGCGCCGCCTTATGCCGCACAAAATTAACAGTGCACCGCCTTATGCCGCACTAAATGCTTATGCCTCCTAAAGCACTTTTACCCATGTAGGTTAATGCCTCCGCCAGCCTTTTTGTTGTGCAGAGTGGGGGATTGAACCCCTGATCCCTGCACCATTGGTCAGTGTCTTCACTGTTGTACTACGACTCTGTTCCTTTCTGTGCCCAGCAGCGCACCACTTAGCCTTCCCACGCACTACTGTGCACCGCACAGTTGCGCGCCGCACACATGTGCGGTCGCTGCTTTCTCCCGTTTTTTTTCTTTTTTTCTGCCTGAACCGCCCACTCCTTATATGGCACAGACACACTACCGCAGCCCCGCACATTAGGAATGTTTAGTAAACATGCCCCTAAGTTTAGTTTTCAGCAGTACGTGATACATTTTCCTTTGATCGCATAAGTAGTGAATTTCACGTTTTTTTAATATCTTTGTAATAGCGCTAGATGTGCTTGTATATAATTTTACTGTAGTGTTTCATACACAAGCTAAAATACATGGTTTCATTTTTTGATCACATGAAGTTTATTTAGTTCATAAAATTCAACACGATAAAGCATTGAATTATGCAATGCTTTACATTTGTGGTGGTACGCGGGCGAAGTCATTAACTATTCCATTACTCTACACAATGTGATTCAAGTTAGAATACGTTTCCTTGTCCCGCCCACGGCTCTTAATATTTTCCCTGATGTTTCCCGTGAGACTCAGCTTCGAAGGAGGCAATTTCTGGCTCTCAAGCCTAAGATATTGGCCTTAGGGGCCACTTTTTTCCTTCGTTTCCCATGTAAATGTTTGATAGGTTTTGAGGGGGCCTCTTATGTTTTTATGGATATAACTCATCTAGAGAAATTTGTGAATGACCGCTCAGGTGTTGGATTTGGAAATAAGTCTGGTAAATAGATGGTAGGTTCTCCATATTATATGTTTTTAATATTTTATACATTTTTATGGTTTTAATGAGTTATGGTGATTTATTTATATGTTATTTCATATTTTTATATTTTGTATTAAATATTACTTTGTCTAGCTGTGTGCCCCCTGAAGAAGGTTACGGCCGAAACGCGTAGTGGTCCCAATAAACCTGTTCCACCTATCTACGACTCTTGCTTCTTGTGTTCTCCTTATTAATATTGGCACCATTAAGCAACTGGTCTCAGACTTCAATGGAGCTACTGTTTGAAATTTCACCAATCCTATGCTCCTTTTTTGAATCAATGACTACTCATGTTGCTTATCTAGGACTTAACATTTCACTCCATATTCAATGGTCCTTATTTTTCTTAACCGAATTCAAAAAGATCTGTGCTTATCTTAATCTTGATCTCCCAACGTCAACCTCAGTGCTGTCGCGTTTCACTATCATACGTTTCATCAGGGGTGTTTTCCGCACAGCATGTATCGTCAACTTTACATCTGACAAAGGGAATCAAACATAAGTATCTCACTTTTAACTTCAACCACATCTACCAATATCGACCTTTTCTAAAAGAGTTTTCTTTCAAACTTCTTTTACCAGACTTTCACGCTGACCTCTTCTCTCTTTCCGTCAGTTATTTCACCCAACGCCGCGCATGCGGACTGTTGGTCAATGAGGAATTTATACTCCAATGAACACAGCACTAGTGAGCACCTGTGGATTCAACCTGTTTCTCATTGGCCTAATCTCCTTGTCCGAACGTTCTTACATTTTCATGGGCTATATGCACACATTCCAATGAATTTGTGTATTTAAGCCTTTTGGACTCACCGATTGTAAATTGAAAATCCAGCGTTGTTCTCTGATCACTAGCGTTTGGTCCCTGGATTTCCCATCATATCCCATAAAAATTAGATCAATGCAAAAACATTGTAACTCTTCAAATTTATGGCCCCTTTCAAGGCAATGCTGAACAATGGGGGCTGTTATTGTTCTGCATTTTAATCTACTACGATGTTCAGACATATGAATTTGGAACGAACGGGTCATTTTAACTAACTGGGCAGCAGCTGAATATCACTGCTGTGTGGTTAATTGCAGCGCTATTCAGCCAAACCGGATATTTAATACTTGTGGCTGGATGTGACCCTGGCATTGAATATTCATGTCTTAATGAAAGCGGAATGTATGTGGGTTAGGAATGCCTATTAAGAGGTCCTGGAAGCTTTGCAAGACCACAAAGTGGATATTACATTGCTTTAGGAAATCCATATGACAGAGTTAGGGCATGCAAAACTAAAAAGGTATTGGTTGAGTGATGTGTACAGTGCCACCACTGGAGGGAAGAAGGCAGGAGTGCAATCTTACTGAGTCAGCACATAGGGTTTCAAAGCTGACCAAAGAAAGATCCCCCAGGGGAAATATGTGTTCCTTTTAGGACAGTTTTGGGAAAGCCAATACTTCTAGGTAATAGCTACACCCCTGATACCTATGAGCCTGATTTCTCTGTGGAGCTGGTGCATGGCATCACTGACTTGGGGGCTTCCCAGGTATTGTTGAGAGGGTATTTCAATTGCATATTGGACTGTACTAGAAACATAGAAACATGACAGCAGACAAAGACCTAGTCTGCCTTTCCATATCGACTACTACAATAGTCCCCTCTTTTCCTTTAGAGATCCTCTGTGTTTGTCTCATGCTTTTTTGAATTCAGATACTGTCCTCATCTCTACCACCTCTACTGGGAGAACATTCCATCTACCACTCTTTCCATAAAAAATATTTCCGCATATTATTCCTGAGTTTATCCTCTTTCACCCTCATCCTATGTTCCCTCGTAGCAGAGCTTGCTTTCAGTTGAAAGAGGCTCTCCTCCTGTGCATTTTTGCCATGGAGATATTTAAACAAATCTATCATATCTCTTCTAGCCCGTCTTTCCTCTGCACTGACTCCAGCCTGTTTGTATCCTTTTGAGGATGCGGTCTCCAGAATTGCACATAATACTCCAAATGTGGTCGTACCTAAAACTTATACATAGGCACTATCACCTCCTTCTTTCTGATGTCCATTCCTCTCCCTATGCACCCAAGCATCCTTCTAGCTTTTGTCATTGCCTTTTCTACCTGTTTAGCTACTTTAAGATCGTCAGACACAATCATACCCAAGTCCTGTCTTCTTTTGTGGACAGAAGTACTTCTCCCCCCCCCCCCCCCTACACTGTACCTCTCCTTGGATTTTTGCAGCCAAAATGCATGATCGTGCATTTTTTAGCATTAAATCTCAGTTTCCAAATTCTAGACCATTCTTCAAGCTTAGCCAGATGCCACCTAATGTTATCTACTCCTTCCTGGGTGTCTATTCTATTGTAGATTTTGTTATCATCCACAAAGAGCAAACCTTACCCGACAGCCCTTCCACAATATCACTAACAAAGATGTTAAAAAGAATCGGACCAAGGACAGATCCCTGCAGTACACCACAGTTAACCTCCCTCTCCTCAGAGTGAGTTACATTTACCTGTACACTTTGTTGCCTCCCCCTCTACCAATTTCTAACCCAATCAGTAACTTTAGGGTCCATTTCTAGGATGCTCAGTTTGTTGATAAGTCACTTGTGTGGAACAGTGTCAAAGGCTTTACTGAAATCCAAGTACACCACATCTAGGGCTCTCCCTTGGTCCAACTCGCTGATCACCCAGTCAAAGAAATTAATCAGATTTGTCTGAGAAGAACTGCCTCTGGTGAATTCATGCTGTCTCTGATCCTGTAATGCATTGAACTCCAGAAACCTCACTATTTTCTCTTTGAGCTACATTTCCAATAATTTACTCACCACCAAGGTTAAACTAATTGTCTTGTAGTTTTCAACCACATCCTTACTTCCATTTTTGTGTAAAGGGACCATATGTGCTTCTCTCCAGTTCTCTGGCACCACTCCTGACTCCAAAGAGGCATTGAAAAGGTCAGTCAGTGTTGCCTCTAGAACATCCCCAAGTTCCTTCAGTATTCTCAGATGTATCCCATCCAGTCCCATCACTTTGTCTACTTTTAGTTTAGCTTGTTCCTCCTGAACACAGTCTTCTGAAAATTGTTTATGATCCTGATGCTTCTGTTCCTATTTGTGGGTGTTTTCTGAAGTCCTGGTTCTTGCCCTTCATCTGTGAACACAGAACAGAAATATTTGTTAAGCAATTCCTTTATCCTTTTCAGCTTCTACACATTCCTCCCCTTCACCCTTGAATCTAACAATACCACTTCTGCCCTTCCTCTTCTCACTAACATATCTGCAAAATGTCCTAGCCCTCCATTTTATTGCATTGGCTATTTCTTCTTCTTTTAGTATCTTTGCTTTCCTGATTATTTTGCTAGTTTCTCTAAGTTTTTCCGAATATAGATGCCTATCTTCTGCTCTCTGTGATCCATTATATTTCATGAAGGCCTCCCTCTTCTTCTTCACATTTTCAGCTACTTCTTTTGAGAACCATAAGGGCCTCCTTTGCCTTTTACCTTTATTTACTTTTCTATCAAAAAGTCGGTTACCCTTAAAACATCCCTTTTGAGTTTTGCCCACTGTTTTTCTACATTTCCCAGCTGTTCCCATCCCACTACTATGGATCAATTCTTGGGCTTGTCAGATGGAACCACTAGACAACAGTGTCAGATGTTGGGAATTTGTGAGGAATATGATATATTCGATATCTGGCAGTGTTTCACCCTGGGGAGAAAGATTACACTCATCTATCGTGAGCACATTACCCCAGGTCGCAGATAGGCTATTTGTTGGTAACAGGTAAGCTCTTGGAGTTGGTTCAGGCCTAGAAAGGACCCCTTGAGACCACAGTTGTATAGGCCTCACCCTGCACAATGACTAGAAAAACTTGTCAAAGATTATAGCGAATCAGTTGGTCAATACTCTGCCTCATTTGGTAATTCCAACTCAGGTTGTTTCTCTACCATCTGTGTTGCCAGACATAGACACCCTCACCTCAGTGCTGTAACCTATAGGGCACATTATACAGTGCCTTGTCAGCCGGGGTGTTGTATAAGGGGCTCTATAGGGCGCCCTGTAATTTTGGCATCTCAAGGCTACTGCATTAGTAATGGGATTTCCTCTTTGCTCATTAGTTTTGATGCTGAAAAGGCTTTTGATAGGGTAAATTGGAGTTATATGTTCTTGATGCTGATAAACCTTGGACTGATCGGAGATGGGGGAAAGTGGGGTAGAAGGAGTTGTTGGGAGGGCATCCTAAGCCAAATTGGAATGCCCTCCCAAGCAGCCTAAGAGCCATCAACAACCCAACCGAATTTCAAAATAAACTAAAAACTCTTCTCTTTCACAAATATTTTGGAACTGACACAGCCATTCAACAAATGCTGAAAAGCAATGTGTACAAATGCACGAAGCCTAGCCAACGAAGTTCCTGATCTAGAATCCCTAATGGTGGAAATGGACTTGGACATTGTGGCCATTACAGAAACATGGTTTAACAAGTCACATGAATGGGATATAGCCATAGCTGGCTATAATCTATTTAGAGGAGATAGAGAGGGTAGAAAAGGAGGAGGAGTAGCCCTGTATGTCAAAAGCAATATTAAAGCTGCTGAAATGCAGGGGACGTGGGGAAAAGAAGAAGTGCTGTGGATTGTGTTGGAGAGAGGAGATGGCACTATCATCCATACTGGTGTGGTCTACAGGCCTCCAACTCAAACCGACGAAATAGATTCAAATTGATTGTTCATATTGCAAAGATAGCCATTAAGAGGAAAGTAATCATATTGGGTGACTTTAATATATACAATGTGGATTGGAGTGTTCCTTCTGCAAATCTGAAAAGAAGCAAAAAAATTGTGGATGCCTTCCAAGATGCGTTACTTAAACAAATGGTGATGGAACCGACCAGGGAGAGCTCCATGCTGGATTTAGTGCTCACCAACGGAGATAGCGTGTCGAATATCCAGATAGGTGCCCATGTGAGCAGCAGCGATCATCACACGGTGTGGTTTGCAATAAAAGCTAAGGTGGAATCCAATCACAGCAAACTCAAAGTCTTAGGGGTATGTTTACTAAACAGCGCTAATGTCGCAGCGGCGACGTTATCGCGTGATAATGGCACATTACCATACCCATACCCACAGGCTCCACTATCCAATGGCTCATGGAGAGTCAGGCTGTTGGGCCCTGCGTGGAGCAGCATCTACCAATACTAGCACCTGCATACCTTAGCAATGGAAACACGTTCCACATATATCAAAAGGTTGCTATGATTAATGTCAGATAACAAATCCTACGTTAAACAGAATTTGTTGACAGAGATTCATCATAGCAACCTTTCTGATATCTGTGGAGTGTGTTTCAGTGTTTGTTCCGGACAGTGTTTACAACCCTGGGGAGTGACCCTAACAGTATTGAGTACCATAGCAATGCCTGCACTGTGCCCAGGACAGGTGTGGCTGCCAGGGCTGCCAACCACCTCTATCTTTGCACAATGCTGAAACAGGTGTGGGAGTGTGTGTATGTCTATCCAGTGTTATGTGGCTGCCTACACCATACTGAGCCTCCAATGCGTGCACTGTTTCCAGTGTTAGCCTGCCAATGTGCATAATGAGGAGCAAGGTATTGTGGGTATGGCCCAGACACAGTGGTCTGGGCAGGATGCATCTGCACAGGGCATAGGGCAACGGTCTCACCCTGACTGAGCAGTGACCACAGCATGGCTAGGTTCCCCCATAGTACTATACAGCATTTTTCTCAAGTGATATCTGTTGGTTTCCTTTTCTAGAGCCCAATCACTGACATACCTGTTTGAGTAATTTGCTTTGTTTTCTGGATTTCAGTTGAATCTAGGTAAATCAGAGGCCTTTCAACCTGTCATTCTCTTATATACTGCACTATTCTGCATCAGTGTGGTTACATTGAACAAGCTGAAATTACATTGAACAGGGCATTATAACTTGGAGATAACTATTTTACAGGGAACATGGGCTATGGAGGGTTAAGTGGCTTGCCCAAGACCACAAGGAGCACCTGTGGGACTAGAAACCCCAGTCCTTCCAGCCCAAGGTTGCTGTCCTCTAGTGGGATTTGAACCCCTGACCTTCTGGTCTGAAGTACCTTGCCCCAACCACTAGGCCACTCCTCCACTCCATTTAAATACCTTCATGGTATAAATGCACAGGAGGGTCACTTTCAATTGAAGGCAAGCTCTGCTATGAGGGGACATAGGATGATGGTGAAAGGGGATAGTCTCAGGAGTAATATGTGGAAATATTTCTTTATGGAAAGAGTGGTAGATGTGTGGAATAGTCTCCCAGAGGAGGTGGTGGACACGAAGACAGTATCTGAATTCAAAAAAGCATGGGATAAACACAGAGGATCTCTAAAGGTAAAATGAGGACTATTGTAGTTGACATGGAAGGGCAAACTAGATAGACCATGTGGTCTCGTTCTGCCATCATGTTTCTATGTTTCTAAATCCTTTGTAGTGAAAGCTCTTGATTCATTTCAAGGGATCTGTCAGACTTGGCAGAAGATTTGTGCCAGGTTGAACAGTCAACAGTGCAGTCTCTGTACCTAGCAATGAGTGGGAATGCTGAAATTCAACCAGGGATGCAGTCTAGGTTATTTCCTGAGTGGGAGACCAAGGACTTACTGATACTTGGGCAGCTGCTAACGGAGGATGGGAATATGTTCTCATTTAGGGAACTTCAGCAGCAGTACGAATTTAAAGGAAGAGGCATCTTTGCCTATTTTCAGTAGCATAGTCACACTAGGGGATTAACCAGGGAGCATCTTTCTAGTGATGTTGGTCAGTCCTTGAGGATTTCTTTCTCCCCAGTGAGGTGGGGAGAGTGTAAATAGCATGGATTCAGAAATCCTTTTTGAATTTGACAGATCCAAGGAATTTTAAGACAATTGCCACTAGCTGGAATGAAGAATTGGGGCTGATTTGTCTGGGAAGGATTTGTTGCAGATGATAGATCAAGCTACACATATTATGGTGAAGGTCTAATATAAATTTGATGCTTGGAGCCCAATCTGGCCTGTGGACATGTCCACATCGAAAACGAGCCCAGTTTAAATGTAATACCACAACCACGTGGATAGACACATCTGCGATTTTGGAATCGGGGACATAGATGTTTGTGGCGTGGCATGGCATGAACAAAACACTATGGAGTATGAGACACGGCTATACACAGCAAAGGACTTTGTACATTCCCGTGCTCACCATATTCTGAAAGATGAACGTGTTCAATCCCATCCATCTCTAATATATACCCGTGAATGGCCACGCCCACCTGTAAAATGTGCATCTCCTAACCTCCTCCACTCATTGACAGTGTTGTGCTGATGCAAACTACACATGAATATTGGTGATACATAAATGTTGATGCAAACTAGACTATATATACCAGTCTGTTGCATGCCCAGAACACTGAAAATTAATCTCAAAGCACTCTAAGGTAGTATAAAAGCAGGTAAAATGTGATATGTTTGTCATGACATACCTTACATCACAACATACATGGCAGTAGAAGACATCCTTAGTCATGCTTGCATTGGTCATCTCTGAAAACAGTCTGTACAATGCTAAATATGGACCAGAAAAAATCAGAAGAACTTCTCCATAATGAAACATCAAAACATATCCCTCTCACTAATAAGGGACCCTTAGAATGGGAGCATTCAACAGTGCAACAGTGCAAACAGCACTAATACATGCCAAAAGACACCATCATCGCTCTCTACAAATGTGCACATGCAGTCACAAATAACATACTTCTGCCAAAACCATACCCTGCACCTATAAATAACTACTGTGAAAATATAATGGCATGGTGTCTCAGGACACCACATATGATCTGCATTTCTCAGCTATACATGATTCTGCTCCATACTCACATACCAGCCCTACTTCTACATTCCCATTTTAATACCACGCACAGGACCCAAAAGGCAGGTAGAGCTCCAGAGTCTCAATGCGTGGATAAGACAATGGTATAGAGATGAGGGTTTTGGATTTGTTAGGAACTGGGGAACATTCTGGGGAAAGGTGGGGCTCTTCCGAAGGGATGGGCTTCACTTTAACCGGGATGGAACCAGGCTGCTGGCATTAACCTTTAAAAAGGAGACAGAGCAGCTTTTAAACTAGATAATAGGGGAAAGTCGACAGTCGCCCAAGAGCGCATGGTTCGGAAGAATGTATCCTTGAAGGATACTACCAAAAGCAGAGAGGTTCCAAAAAAGAGTAAAGTAGCCCAAATGCCCCCGGGTATGGAGCAGACGGAGCTTAAAGATCCCAAATTACCCATGTCTACCAATAGCCAGATTAATATGAATAAAATACAGTCTCTAAAATGCTTGTATGCAAATGCTAGAAGTCTAAAAAATAAGATAGGAGAGTTAGAATATATAGCACTAAATGAGAGGTTAGATATGATTGGAATATCAGAGACATGGTGGAAGGAAAGACAACCAGTGGAATACTGTGGTACCTGGGTACAAACTATATCGTAATGATAGAGCTGATCAAATTGGTGGAGGGGTTGCGCTCTATGTTAGAGAGGGCATTGAGTCAGAAAGGATTAAAGTTTTGCAGGAGACAAAATTTGCTGTAGAATCTCTATGGATTGAAATTCCATGTAAAAAGGGGAAAGCGATGTTAGTGGGGGTGTACTATCGACCGCCTGGCCAGAACGAACAAATGGATGATGAAATGCTCAAAGAAATCAAGGAAGCTAACAAAAGTTACAGCACAGTAATACTAATGGGTGATTTCAATTACCCCGGTATCGACTGGGTCAGTGTCACGGCAGGACATGGTAGGAGATAAAGTTCCTAGATGAAATAAATGACTGCTTCTTGGAGCAGCTGGTTCATGAACCGACCATAGGGGAAGACATAAATAAATAAATAAATATTAGACCTAGTCCTTAGTGGAACACCAGATCTTGTGCAAGAGATAAGGATGTTGGGGCCACTTGGCAATAGTGATCATAGCATGATCACGTTTGATTAAATTAGTGGAGGATGGATAGTAAGGATCCATGGGACTACCTTTTAACTTTTGAAAGGGAGACTATGATAAAATGAGGAAAATAGTTAAGAAAAAACTAAAAGGAGCAGTTGCAAATGTTAAAGACTTACATCAAGCTTGGGTGTTGTTGAAAACTACTACCTTGGAAGCCCAGACCAGCTGTATTCCATGCTTTAAGAAAAGTGGAAGGAAGTCCAAAACACTGCCAGCATGGTTTAGAGGTGAGATCAGAGAGGCTGTTGTTGCCAAAAAAGCATCTTTCAGGAAATGGAAAAAAGAGCCAAACGACGAAACCTGGAAACAGCACAAGCACTGGCAAGTCAAATGCAAGGCATTGATAAAGCAGGCAAAGGGAGAATTTGAGAAGAAGCTTACTGCGGAAGCAAAAACGCGAAATAAAGACTTTTTCAAGTACATTCGTAGCAAAAAACCTGTGAGAGAGTCAGTTGGTCCATTAGATGATAGAGGGGTTAAAGGGGCACTAAGAGGTGACAAGGCGATAGCGGAGAGACTGAATGAATTCTTTGCTTCGGTCTTTACTGAGGAAGATGTAGGGATGTTACCCATAACTGAAGTGGTATTTAAAGGTGCGGAAGAAGTGAAGGAAATATTGATACATCGGGAAGATGTATTACAACTATTAGATAAACTGAAGAGTAGCAAATCACCTGGGCCAGATGGTATACATCCAAGGGTGTTGAAAGAACTGAAATATGAGATTGCAGACCTGCTATTAGTAATCTGTGAATTTTCATTAAAATCATCTGTAATACCTGAAGATTGGAGGATTGCCAATGTAACACTAATTTTTAAAAAGGGTTCCAGGGGTGATCCGGGAAACTACAGACCGGTGATCCTGACGTCAGTACCGGGAAAATGGTAGAAACCATCATAAAGAACAATATTACTCAGCATGTAGATAATCATGGCCTAATGGGAGACAGCCAACATGGCTTTAGACAAGGAAGATCTTGTCTTACTAATCTGTTATGTTTTTTGAAGGTGTGAATAAACAGTTAGACAAAGGTGAGTCGGTTGATATAGTGTATCTGGACTTTCAGAAAGCCTTTGACAAAGTCCCTCATCAGAGACTTTTGGCAAAACTAAAGAGTCATGGGATAGGAGGCAGTGTACTATTGTGGATCAGGAACTGGTTAAAAGATAGAAAGCAGAGGGTAGGGCTAAATGGCCAATTTTCCCAATGGAGAAATGTGAATAGTGGTGTACCCCAGGGATCTGTGCTGGGTCTGCTGCTTTTTGACATATTCATAAATGAACTGGAAAAGGGAATAACGAGTGAGGTTATCAAATTTTCAGATGACACAAAACTATTTAAAGTTGTTAAAACCCAAGAGGATTGTGGAAAATTGCAAGAGGATCTTGATAAATTGGAAGACTGGGCATAAAAATGGCAGATGAAATTTAATGTGGACAAGTGCAAAGTTATGCACCTAGGGAAGAACAACCCACACTATGGTTACACGATGCAAGGTTCCACATTAGGAACCACCACCCAGGAAAAAGATTTAGGCGTCATTGTGGATAACATGTTAAAACCCTCGGCCCAGTGTTCAGCGGCAGCCAAGAGATCAAATAGAATGCTAGGTGCCATAAGGAAAGGAATGGAAAATAAAACAAAAGATATTATAATGCCTCTATATTGTTCCATGGTGAGACCGCACCTTGAATATTGTGTGCAATTCTGGTTGCTGCATCTTATAAAGGATATAGCATTATTAGAAAAGGTTCAGAGAAGAGCCACCAAAATGGTAAAGGGGATGGAAGGATACTCCTATGAAGAAAGGCTAAAAAGGTTAGGGCTCTTTAACCTGGAAAAGAGACGTCTGAGGGGAGATATGATAGAAGTCTATAAATTAATGAATGGAGTGGAACGGGTAAACGTAGATCGATTGTTTACGTTATCAGAATATAGAAAGACTAGGGGACATGCAATGAAGCTACAGGGTAAACTATTTAAGACTAATAAAAGAAAATATTTTTTCACTCAACGTGTAATCAAACTCTGGAATTTGTTACCGGAGGATGTAGTAAAGGCTGTTAGTGTAGCTGGGTTTAAAAAAGGCTTGGACAAGGTCCTGGAGGAAAGGTCCATAAACCATTATTAAGAAGGGACCCAGAATATCAATGCTTGACCCAGTACAAGCATTGTGGAACCTGTGTCTTTTGGGGAAACTGCTAGGTACGTTTGACCTAGATTGGCCACTGTTGGAAACAGGATACTTGGCTTGATGGACCTTGGTCTGAACCAGTATGGCATATCTTATGTTCTTATGTTCTTAAACACTGGAATTGTTAGGGAAGCCAAGAATAGCACCTTTAGTGCAAGCAACAAATGTCAGCATAGCCAGAATAAAGGCTATGGCAGTGCTTTATATTTCTGTAGGGCTGTTTTTTATTGTTCCTTAACCTTTATTGTTCAGGAAAGGGCGAAGAACGAGAGACATCATCGTGGATGTGAGATGGATCCTTGAAAAGACTAAAGAATACCAAAAGGATATCTATATATGTTTTATTAACTACAGCAAGCCTTTTGACTTTGTAAACCATTAGAAACTCTGGGCCACATTAAGAAGCATGGGTATAGTAACCAGAACACCTGATAGTTCTCTTGCACAATCTTTACATTGATCAAGAAGCAACAGTTTAAACAGAACAAGGAGAAACAGAATGGTTTGAAATCAGCAAAGGTGTACAACACGACTGCATACTTTCCCCCATCAGTTTCATTTATATGCAGAACAATTCATCAGAGAAGCAGGACTGTATGAAGACAACCAATGTGTGACGATTGGTGGAAGACTCATCAACAGCCTTCACTTTGCTAATGATTCCATTTTATTGGCTGAAAGTGAAGACGATCTGAAACATTTGCTTCTCAAGATCAAGGAACATAATCTTAAAATGGGACTGCACCTTAATATAAAGAAGACAAAGATCATGACAACTGGCAAAATCAACACGTTCATTGTTGAAAGAGAAGAAATTAAAATCGTGGACAACTTTAACCTACTTGGATCAACTATCGATAAAGAAGCAACAAGCAGTTAAGAAATCTGACCACGCATTGCTCTTGGCAGAATGGCTATGAAAGACCTAGACAAGCTTCTCAAGAGCAGAGGTGTCTCTCTCATACAAAGATTCGACTCGTTCAAGCCATGTTATTTTCAGTAAGATCATATGGATTTGAAAGCTGGACAGTGAAAAAAATAGGAAGAAAATCGATGCCTTTGAATTATGATGCTGGTGGCAAATACTGCGTATACCAGGACTGCCTGAAGAACAAACCAGTCAGTACTAGAGGAGATCAAACCTAAGCTTTCTTTAGAAACTCAGGAATTCGATTTTCATTACTTTGGACACATCATGCGAAGAGAGAGATCATTAGAGAAAGACATCATGCTTGGCAAGATAGAAGGTCAACGCAAAAGAGGAAGGCCAGCAATGAGATGGATCGATACAATAACAGCAGCTTTGGGTACCAGTCTGTCAACAATGAGCCACCTGATTGAAGACCGAAAACAATTTAGGACAACTATCCAGAGGGTCGCCATGAGTCGACACCGACTCAATGGCACTTAACAACAACATTTCCTCCTCTCATTTCCAGCACAGCCCATCTCCCCAACTCCCTAATTTACCCATCTCACTCTTTCCTTAGCCTCCTATTTTATTTATTTATTTACATTTTCTTTTATACCGCGCTATTCAACATCAGTGCGATTTACAGGAAACATAAAACATACACGTTGCATATAATGAACTGTGTTTACAAGAAACAGGAAATAAAACTTGGATAACTTGGGGTAACTTGGGGTAACTATTTACACCTGATTTTCATGGAAATCATATCACACAGGCTATGCTTGTGGGTGTCTTATAGGATCAGTTTTGTTGTAAGAGATAGACTAGACAGCGTGTGAGACTACAGTATCTTCGTCTATCTGGTAGTACAAGAGGAATAGGTAGTGTTTCACTGCCTTCCTAAATTGGACCAGGTCAGGGATTGCACGTATGATGGGTGGTAGAGAATTCCAGCATCTCGGTGCACATAGTTTGAAAGCTCTGTTTACTGTTGCCTGGGTGCATTGAGTTATCTCTTTTGGCACTACTAATGTGTTGATCGCTGCCGATCTTCTGGACCTGTTGGGAGGTGTGGTTTCGATAAGTTCTGCTATTGATGCCGAAGCTAGCCCATTGATGGATTTAAAAATAAGCAGCAGAATTTTGAATGTGAGTCTGGCCTGTATGGGGAGCCAGTGAAGATATTTCAGAATGGGTGTGATATGATCTTTCTTTGACGCTCTGATTAGAACTCTCGCTGCGGCGTTCATCGTGAGCTGTAGAGGGTTTAAAGTAGATTGCGGGAGACCATGCAGGAATGAATTTGCGTAGTCAAAATGGGGTGTGATTAGCGCCTGATAGATTGTCCGGAAGTAATTTGGATCAAGTAGGAAGCGAAGGTGCCTGAGAGTACGGATCTTGTGGTATATCGCTCTGACTATGTTGCTTAAGTGTATCTTCATGTCCAGGCGCTGGTCCAGGGTGACTCCAAGGTACTGGATCGTGGATTTAGTCTGAAGTTCTGCTTCCTTGACTTTTATATGTGTTGGTGTGATGAAATCTGGGCTCCTCGTGATGAACAGCACCTCTGTTTTCTTGTGTTGAATTCTAAGATTCTGGGATTGGAGCCAGTTGGAGATTGCATCAAAGCAGTCTGTAAGTGGTGAAAGGTCTGGATTTTCTGTCAAGAAGGGCATGTAAAGTAGTAAATCGTCCGCATATATCAAGCAGTTTACCCCAAAAGACCGAATGAGGTTACAGATAGGCTGCATGTATATATTGAACATCAGTGCGGAGAGGGAGGATCCTTGTGGAATTCCTTGCTTCTGGTGGAAAGGTTTAGAAGTTGAGGCCCCTGAACGTACGTGCTGCCATCTGTTCGCAAGGTATGATTTGCATCAGACTAGCTAGGACTAACGCTGTCTCAGAAATACCCTTCTCTCTGAGGCACACCAGTAGTAGCTCGTGACATACTGAATCGAAAGCAGCTGCTATATCAAGGAAGATGAGGACAAATCCCTGGCGGATGTTATCGATTCCTGTAGTTATATTATTGAGGAGGGTGGTAAGGAGCGTTTCCATGCCATGCTGTTCTCTAAAACCATGTTGTCAATGTGGTCTTGAATTTGTCTTTGTACTTCTTTTTCTATTATTTTGGCCAGAAGTGGTATGCTCGATATTGGTCTGTATGAGTCTACCTTCTGGGTGTTAAGCTTGCTGTTTTTCAGCAGTGGTCTAATGGAAGTGTGTTTGAGGGATTGAGGAAATACCCCTGTTGTAAAGGATCTATCCATGAGCATGGCTATAAAAGGGCTAAGTTCAGACCGTAGCTCCTTTATCCAGAAAGCAGGGCAGGGGTCAGTCTGGGCAGTGGTGGTGTTGATCGTAGTGATAGTGTTTTCAATGTGTTCTTGGATGGCGTGGTGAAAGTGGTCAAGGGTATTATATTGCCTTGTACAAATGTCACGGAGGGTACCGGAGATTTGTTGGTCTGGCTTATCTTTGATTGCAGATAATCAGCAAAGTCTTGAGGGTGGATTTCGTTTGATTGTTCAGGTACTGGCTCCTTAGTTAGGTTCTTTACGAGGCTGAAAAGGTCATGGGGTTTGTTCAGTGATTGTTTCAAGGTGTCTGTGTGAAAGCGCCTTAAATTCTCAGTTACTGCTTCACGACGATGTGCAAGATGGGAATTATATGCCTTTAGGTCTACTGCGGAGTGAGATCTACACCAGCGTCTTTCCAACTTCCTTAGGAGGGTGAGAGATGATCGTAGTTCTGTGGTGTACCAAACTGCTGAGGCTCGTGTCCTTGGCAGCTTGTTGGATGGTGGATGTAAGGCAATTTTACTGAAGCTTTTGTTCCATTAGGAAACCATATCATCCGGGTTGAGTATTATCGTAGCAAGGAGTGGGTGTGTTTTACTCAGAATCACATCCCTATTGAAGGCTAGAAACCTTCAGGGTGGTGCTTTGGCGGTGTTAGTCAGCCTTTTGACTTTGTTCAGGTTGTTTCTGAGTATGAGTAATTGGAAGACAATCAGTTTATAGTCAGACCAGGGAACTGCGATTATGGACAGTCCGGTGGTGTCATTTGGATTGAGAGATGTCTGTGGAGCGAATATCAGGTCTAGTAGGCCTCCTTTTTTATGGGTAGGTTCATTTACCAGTTGGGTATATCCTAGGTCTTTGAAAGCCTCTAGGAAGGCTGAAGCCTGAGCCTCTTGTAGAGAAGGTAGGTTGAAATCTCCCATAACCCAGCTTTGTGTGCATGGGCTCTGTGAGTTAGATGCCGGGTCAACTATAGAGGAGAGGACATCCGGGTCTAGTGATGGTGCTCGGTAAATGAGGTTAACAGAGCAGTGTTTGTTGGATATAGTAACTGACTCAAGATTCTTTGTGCTGTCTGCGTTTATCAGGTGGAAATGGAGGTCCGATTTGGTGAGGGCGAGTACTGCTCCTCCTCCTTTGTTGTTTCTATGACATGTGTGAATTGTGAAATTGGAAGGCAAGAGTTGGTTAAGTAGGACACTATCATCACTAGAGAGCCATGTCTCTGTAATCAGGAGAATGTCAAGGTCATGGTGAGATATCAATTCTGAGATCACTGGACCTTTTTTGCATATTGATCGGGCGTTTCCATCTGTCTTTCACTTATTTATTTTATTTACATTTCTTATATACCGCACTATTTGCGATCAGCGCGGTTTACATAAAAACAAGAAGGTAACCGACAATGAACAAAAGTCAGGTCATTACATTGAACAGGAACACTTACTTACTCTCCACTACCACATTTCCACACTCTGTACTCATTCTCACTCTTCTCCTTGGCTTCCCCACATAATTCTACCATGCCCAGCATCTCCCAATCCCCCAGTGGTCTGGAATCTCCCCTCTCTTCTTCTCCTCTCACCACCCCAACTCGGCATCTTCTTGCCCCCCCCCCCCCTCACATCCTTTATATCCTATCACTGCTGACTTGGAGAAGGAAAGATGAAGCCAGGGATGATGCCATGCAATCTTTGTGCCACTGGGGTTGCAAGGAAAAGCCATACTCAACAATACTGTAAGCCAGTGGTTCTCAACCTTTCTTCCATTTGGATACACCTGATAGATGACACTTGCATATGTGATACACTGTACACATGACTTTCAAGGATGATTTGAGGGGGATTTTAGAAAGGATGTCGAAGCACAATCTGAGATGCCTAAGCCGGAACGTCTGAAAAAAAAAGCAGACATGTCCAGGTGCAGGACATAATTTCATAAACATGGACTTGTCTGATAGGGAGGTCTGTGGGGCATCTACATAGGCATCCTCAGAATAGTGTTTCAGAATATGGATATCTGAGAATAGCTTAACAGTTAGAGTAGTGAGCTAGGACTAGGGCAGCCAAGGTTCAAATCCCACTGCTGCTATCATTGTGCTTGTGCTGAGTACTGGGGATGATGGAGTGCTATCTTACACCCTCTGGATATTTTTCAGCTAAAACAACACTTTTCAGATGCCTAAACATTCAGAACATTTCTGAGAGTAAGCAGTGACATCCAGGTTCCTGGGAATATCCCACCATGCCTCCACCATTCCCCTGTTCAGACTTGGACATCCACAGACCTAGCTTCTAAAATGGCTCTGGAGACGTCTCAACGTCTCTATGCCTGTTTTCAGATGTCCAAAGCACGAATAGGGCTTCCAAAATGACCACCTTTGCATCCATAGAAAACCTCCCACAAGCAGAACTTGAATATTTTCCCATATAACTCACTAAACAAAAAACATTGGTTCTGGCTCATGATTTTTCATTAATGGCTCAAAGCTAGTTAGATTCAGGTCCTCTAAGTTCTGATTCTGATGTCATCTCAGTAACAAGGTCCCTTCATTACCAAGCATCTTGTGAAATAACCTAAATAAAACAGCAAAGGGGCCACCAAACCAATGACTAAGCCACTATAATACAAAAAAATAAACCTAAAACCTAAATCACATAAATTAACTAATCAACCTAAAAACCAAACATGGCCGTTTTTCAGCATTCCACCTGCACTAGAAGCAGATATATTTTTCCCATTCCTCTTTTTGGCCTTTTCACCTCAACTCAGTTCCCCACAGAACCTTCCCCACTCACCTGAACCCTTGCTCCATTCCCCCAGGCCTTTCTCTTGCCACTCAACCCCACTATCCCTGCTCTCCCCTCCAACTTCTCTTTCTCACAACTGGTCCCACATTCCTCACTTATCCTCCCCAAATCCAGACTGCCCTTGCTTTTTCCTCCCCAGGTATATCTTTATCCCCCATCTTTAATTTTTCTTCTCCACTCTCCCCCTCCTTTTACTTTCCAAATCCTTGGTCTTCAGATCCTAGGACCCCTTCCTTAACCAGGCCTCTTTCTGTCCTTTTGTCCTCCCCCCCCAAATTATCTACTCCTTATACCCCTCTACACCCAATTTATTTCCCAATATTTTCTCCCCCTGCCCTTCCATGATGGCTTCTGGTTTCCTGAGTTCCTGCTGTCTCATCTTAAGGCATCCCTTAAGGATCAAAACAAAATAACCATAACTCTCTTATATCTCAACAAATAGGGATGACCTATATGGAGTGGTGGGTACACCCCTAAACAAAGGCATGGAGAGGGGTTACCTGCATGGAGCAGCAGATGCACCTACTCTTACCGCATTGCTGGGCAGACTAGTTGGACCATGCTGGTCTTTATCTGCCGTCATATACTATGTTACTATCCCTTGCTTCCTATGCCATTTCCCTGGCCCTGATAATTCTTTCATCCCATTCAACACTCAGCTCCTCAGCAAGTTCCTTCTCTCCCTCTGCCCCCCCCCCCCAAGTTTTCACTTTATTTGCCAGCCGACCCCCAAATTCCTGCTTTTCTAGTAAACTTCCCAGTCCCTGCTCAACCATCCTCCAACATGCACCTCCTGCCGCTCCTTTAATTCCCCCCCCCTCCCCAAATGTGTACTTCCTGCCCTTCTCACTTACTCCCTCCAACCAGCACAGGACTTTTCCAGGTCTTTCCTAACTGTGAGCATCTTACCTCCATGGGATGTCTGGATTCTTGGTGAAATTTCTGATGCAGGTCTTGCAATCATTCATTCTCACTCTATGCCTGCTTCTGAGCACACTGAAAATGTGCAAGCAGGCACAGCTCTGATGCAGATCTTGTATGAAGGAGAACAGCATTAGAGCCAGGTATGCCTATACACTTTGAATGTGCTAGTGAGCAAGCAGAGGGAAATGGTGGCTGTAGCAGAGGCAAGAAAAGAGTTTCCATGCGTCATGAGCACCAGATAGAGGAAGTGTGGTAGGCTGTCAGGCCCCACAACACAGGACACGTGACATGCTGCTGTAAACCATTGCTGCCTCCTAGCAGCTGCCACCCTATGTAAGTGCACTGCTTGCACAGTTGGTTGCGCCAGCCCTGGCAATATGGTTTATGGTTCATCATGTCTTGGTGTGGAGGAGTGGCCTAGTGGTTGGGGCAAGGTACTTCAGGCCGGAAGGTCAGGGGTTCAAATCCCACTAGAGGACAGCAACCTTGGGCCGGAAGGACTGGGGTTTCTAGTTCCACAGGTGCTCCTTGTGGTCTTGGGCAAGCCACTTAACCCTCCATAGCCCATGTTCCCTGTAAAATAGTTATCTCCAAGTTATAATGCCCTGTTCAATGTAATTTCAGTTTGTTCAATGTAAACCGCACTGATGCAGAATAGCGTGGTATATAAGAGAATGTAAATAAATAAAATACTGCCTTTCTTAATATAATCAAAGTGGGATGGGTGCATTATTTCCTTTGTTTTGAAACATGCTCTATGGTGAAACAGAGAGGTAGAGGGGGAGGGATGGGGGTGCAGAAAAGGAAAAACTGTAAATGTTCTGAATGTTCTCTTAACCTTGGAGATGCATAAGTAACCCTGTAAACCTGGAAACTGTAATTTTTGTTTGATTATAAAAAGTTTATAAAGTAAATGGCAGAAGAAATTTAATGTGGACAAATGCAAAGTGATGCATATAGATTTCCCAACCCCCCTCCCCTCCACTCAACCTCCCCCCTAAACTTCTCCCGTCTATTGTAAATAGTTGTCATTTCCGGCATGATAAACAAATGTTACTTATGTTTATTAAGTTCTTGTTCTTTGTAAAACAGATGTTCTCATACTGTTAATTCTGAGTTCCCTGTAAACCGTCTTGAATTGTAGAAAGACGGTATATAAAAAACATTAAATAAAATAAAAAAATATAAGGAAAAGTAATCTAAACTATACATACAAAGCTGTGTTCCATATAATATTAGGAGTCACTACCCAGAAAACAGATCTTGGAGTCATCATATTATTTAAATTGTTTAATTGTAATCTGCTTTGAAGATTAATAAAAGGTGGTCAATCAAGCATAACCAAGTAAGCAAATAAATTATGGACAATGCATTGAAATCCTCAATTCAGTTCATAGCAGTGAGCAAAAAGGCAAATTGAATGTTAGAACATTTTTGGAAAACAATGGAGAACAAAACTTGGGTGCACGTTTACTAAAGGTTAACACATGTTAATGAAATTAGCATGCGTTATTGCCACTGTACCTATAGATATAAAAGGGTTACGGACATTTAATATGTGTTAACTTCATTAATGTGCATTAAAATCCTTAGTGAGCATGCCCCTTAGAATATCATAATGCCTGTGTATACATCGATGGTGTGACCTCACCTTGAGTACTGTGTGCATCTCAAAAAAAATAAAGCAGAACTAGAATAGGTACAGAGAAGGACTGTAGGACTTTCTTCAATTCTTTGAGTTTTTAGGCTCAAGGCATATAATAAACTCTTCTCTTAGAGCTAGGGATACCTTCCCTTTACTGAGAAATTGTAAGTTTTATTGAGTTTCATCAATTAACACTGCTTAGGAGCCATTTTTCATTTTTGGGTTTTGCGCCAAAAAGAGCGCATGGTAACTGCAGAGCCGCATGTGCAGTAAAGGAAGGGGGCGGGCCTAGCTTCTGCCCTGCATTTAACGCACAGGGCAGACACTTACCACACAGGCCCTTGGTAGCACCCACACTACTTGCAAAGGCGGGGAACACAGGCCCAACGACCAAACCCTACAGAAAAAAACAAACAGCTGCAGCTGCTATGTTCACTGCGCTGACCGAACCCCAAATTCAAGGACCCCCCCCCCCATCTGAACCCCTCTGATGTGATCCTCCCATGCACCTTCTTCAGCCTTCTTCCCCAGAAGGCAACCCAACATATAGCCCCCCAAGACCCCATACCCCTGATGAGTCTCCCCACCTAGATGAGATTTTAGAGTGTGCCAGGGAGAGTCAAGTGATCATGGCACCTGTGTATACCATCAGCTTAAGAAAGGTGCAGTAAGGAGGTTCTGGAAGCCAAATTTAGGATTTTAAGTAGGCAACTGAAATCCAGAAGCCTCAGGGCAGCTTTCTCAGATATGTCCACCATTCTGCACCTGGGACCTGACAGGCAGGCTGTGCTCCAGAATCTCAATGAGACAATGGTGCAGGGCAAGAAGGCTTTAGATTTTTTAGGAACTGAAACATTTCAGGAAAGTGGGGGTCTATTCTAAAATGATGAGCTCCAGGGTGGAATTAGGCTGCTGGCGCTAACATTTAAAGGGTAATTTTTATATAAGAATATAAGATATGTCATACTGGGTCAGACCAAGGTCCATCAAGCCCAGTATCCTGTTTCCAAGAGTGGCCAATCTAGGTCATACGTACCTAGCAGTTTCCCCAAAAGACACAGGTTCCACAATGCTTGTACTGGGTCAAGCAATGATATCCTGGGTCCCTTCTTAATAATGGTTTATGGACCTTTCCTCCAGGAACTTGTCCAAACCTTTTTTTAACCCAGTTATACTAACAACTTTTACTATACCGTATCTTCTGGTAATGAATTCCAGAGTTTGATTACACATTGAGTGAAAAATAATTTTCTCTTATTAGTCTTAAATAGGTTACCCTGTAGCTTCATTGCATGTCCCCTAGTCTTTCTATATTTTGATGGCGTAAACAATCGATCTACATTTAACCGTTACACTCCATTCATTAATTTAAAGAACTCTATCATATCTCCCCTCAGCCGTCTCTTTTCCAGGTTGAAGAACCCTTTTTTATCTGGAAAGCCTGTTTTACACACAAAAAGAGTTTTCTTATTTATTTATCTGCAATTTTTTTCATACCACCTTATCTGGGAATCAAGGCGGTTTGCAAGGAACAATAAGTTAACAGATTTACATAGAACTTTTGAATCTTTAACAGCATTGAACATTGTATTGAAATTGCATGACCGCATCTGCACATAAAAAAATATGTACACAGGATGTGAGTGATTATTTTTATGTGATTTATGTGTAGGTATTCCTGGATGCAAAGTTTGGGTGAAGTTTTCCATGATTGTAGGCTGTACTTCTACCCAGCATTTTATAGTGGGCTATATTGCTGTAGTCTATGCCTGGGTATTAGGTAGTTTGCATGAGGGTTGCACTGTATTCCTGATGATTCCCAGCAGCTTCTACTAATGACACTATTTGTCTCCCCTCTCAGAAGTACTTTGGTGAAATGTTTCCAGCCATTTCCTGTGTTGAGTGCTGCTTTATTGTGGCTTCTTTCTGCTTCCTCCAGTCAGCGTCTAGTCTTGTTTCTGTCCTAGCTCCCAGTTCTTTTTCCTTGTATCATGCTCTTGTTTCTGAATCCTGGTTTTGTCTCTGGCTCCTCGTCTTGTTCTTGAAATCCAGCCATGGATCATCAAAGTCCTGGTGGCCACCTGAACCCAAAGGCTCAGTTTTTTGGGAACAACAGCTAATAAAGACAAAATATTTTCCACTCGTGGCTGGCTGCTGGTGCCTCTTGTATTCCTGTCTGCTCCCAGACAGACTCTGCATAACCTGCTAGTTCACTGTCACAGTTATGGTGGGGGGGGGGGGGGTGTTCACATTTTTTTTAAATTGAATTTTAAAGATACATTCAAACAATTGAATGAAGGAAAAAAATGGTAACAATATAGGAAATTCCAAAGTCTTATACAAGAAAACACAATATATAACCATAGATTACCATACTCAGCCCACAAAATTGGAGAGGCAAAGGGAAATTACATAAAATATAAGGAAAATATTAATTACAAAGCAGTGCAAGACTTATACATCAGCCGTATGAGACGGTACATCGACAACCAACTCCTCCCTAGCTATCAAAAACTCCAGTAGCTGACGAAGTTCAAAAAACATATATACCTTTTCTTTATATGAGACACAGCACCTAGCAGGAAATTTCAACAAAAAAGTCCCGCCGAGGGAAAGTACCCTAGGCCTATACCCCAGAAATTCTTTCCTCCTCAGCTGGGTACCTCTAGCTAAATCAGGAAAAATATACACATGTGAACCCAAAAACTGCTCACTGAAATTACAAAAATATAACCGAAGGATTATCACTTTGTCGGTCTCAAGTGCCAATGTAATGAGGAGAGTAGTGCGAGCAGTGACCACCTCCAGGGAGCTCTCCAGGAACCCCGTAAGGTCCCCAGGTACCCCAGGAGAGACACTATTCACTCCCTGACCAGCCCTACCTATATTTAAATACTGGACTCTGGTTAATGGAGGGAGATCCTCCCTGGAGATTTTCAAAACCTCCTGGAAGTACCTACACACCATCTCCAGAGGAAAAAGCACAGGAGATCTAGGGAAATTAACCAGTCTGAAATTGTTCTTCCGGACCTGGTTTTCCAGATATTCCAGCCTCCTAGTATTTACATTCAAGTTCTTCATATGAGCAAGATTTAATTCCTGAAGTTGCTCCAGATCTCCCCGGAGCTGAGCCAGCTTCCCCTCCTGTTCCTTTTGGACTTGAGAAACCTCCTGGAAATCAGACCTTAAAGTCTTAACTTCAGTACTCACTGACACTGCAACTTTATTCAAAGAGGAGTTCATTGCTGACATCACATCCCATAGCACATCAAGTGTTATTTCAGCAGGCTTCACCAAAACGCCAACACCAGCATTAACCATCGGGGCCATTAACTCCTGGGCAGAGCTGGATACACTCTTCAATTCGACCCCCAATCCACTCACAGCTCCAGGGGACCCACACGGAGCGTTCACCATGGCTGAAGAGCCCTCCACAGCAGCCAGCCTCGACGTACTAGTCATCATGCCGGCAGGCGCTTCTCCACTGCCTGAGAATCCGCTTCCGAGACAAGGCGGGGGGGCCCGCTGCTCCGGGGACAGGAAAACCCCGGATGTGCTCAGGTCCCGGGAAACCTCCAGGCCTGCCGAGGATGTTGCTCGCTCCCCCGGTCGAGAGAATCTGCACATCGGCAGAGGTTTTTGAGCCGCGTTGCTAGAGCAAGCCTCACCCGAGGATAGGTAGGCTTTTTTGCATTTCCTTCTGCCCATACTGAGACAGAATGGAAAAAGAAACCCGGCTCCTTCACGCCACAGGAATCAGAGCTCCGTCCTGAGAAATCACACCGCCGCCATCTTTCCCCTCCTAAGAGCCACAGTTATGGTTTGTTTATGTTTATGTGTATGTTTATCAAAACTTGATATACCGCCCTTCAAACAAGTCAGCAGGACAGTTCACAGTAAAAACAAAGTAAAATAAAACCAGGGGAAAGGAACTCCAAATGGCACAGAAAGGAAAGGATCACAATCGTAATAAGAAAGATGGGAGAAAAGGACAGGGGACGAGAGATGGTCATCCAGAGGCCAGGTGAGACAGGTGATAGAGATGTCAAAGATCTTATGAAGCAAAAAGGTTTTAAGTTGGATCTTGAAGGTGGTGAAGGAGGGCTCCATTCAAAGGATGGGGGAAGATTGTTTCATAGGTTGGGGCCTAGGAAGTAGAAAGCGGAATATCATGTCCATTTGCACCTGGCATGAGAAGCAGAGGGAAGATATAAGCGATTGGAGTGGAGTGAGCAAAGGGGACAATGTGGGGCAAGGAGAGCAGAATGGTTAGTATAATGCCGATCCTTAAAAAGGCTAACAGAAAATAAAGGCTCCACAAAGAGAAAATACTTGTTTATATTGTGACGCACCTCCACGTCCCTATTAGGCAGCTGCCTAGGGCCGTGAGGCGCGAGTTGCCTTCTAATGTAAGAACAGTCTGTAGTCGAGTGTTATAGGCAAAAATAAATACAGGGCTTTATTCCCCTTCCCTTAAAGACTTCCTTTTTAACAGCAACAGAGAATAAACAAAACAACTGTTTCTTCACAGCAAAATAAACTCTTTTCTCCAAGTAATTATCACAGTGCTTCAGCTTGCTTGTTCAACATAAAGATTCAATCTCATCTGAGAAACAGAGTGTGCAATCCATGGGACTGGATTCCAAATCACAGCTAACGTTTTCCCACTGCATTGGCTCACAGTCTGGGTTTTCAGGTGGGTAACAATCCTTACAGCTGGTATTATCCCAACTCCCTCCTTGTGAGACACCGGTTATTCTAGCAGGAAACTGCTCTATATAGACAGGGTTCTGGGCACCTGTACATTGGGTAGTTTCTCCTAGGAATTCTCTCTCTTTCCAGTAATGAGGATTTTCCTCTAAGCTTCTAGCCTTTGCTTTACTGGCTGTGCCCACCTCTTGCCCTCTAGGGAAAATAGAGTACTTAGCTTTTCCTCCGTGGCAGTTAGCTTCCCCTCTTCCCTCTGTTATCCGGGCTTCTCTCTTTGGGCTGTGGAGTGCTCTTTCTCGGGACCTCCAGCCACCAGTATTCTGGGCAGTTCTATAGCCACGTTCTGGAGAGACTTTTTTCCTGCTGCTCCTTGCTACCGGGACACACCCACTGCTTCCTGGATCCAGCAAGCTCTCCGGTCTGTGACGTCTGCTTTCCACCTGGTTTCTCACTCCTCCCAGGACGCTGCCCTCTCTGGCCTGAGAGACTCCTGCACTCGTCTCAGAGACTCCTGTTCTGCCACTTCCCCCTGCTGGGATTTCCCAGCAGCTTTTATCTTCCTGTTTCTTGCACGCTGTACGTGCTTCCCTCAACAGGTGCTCCTGATTAGCTTTTCGGTTTTCTGCTGCGTCATGACTAGTGTGTGGAAACTTTGCTCCACTACTCTTTTGCTCCTTGTAATCTGAATATGCTTGCTGCCTATGCGATTCCAAGGTAAGCTCTTCTTTTTCCCCTATTACCATAGGTTCTGTACCGGTCACTGCATCACAATATGTATCCGCTGAAAATTCATCAATGGACATAGGAAGGCATCAACTCATATCCACATTGCAAATGTATTTTCCACTGGTAGCCTAGTGGTTAGAGCACTGGCTTGGTAGCTAAGAAACCAGGGTTCAGTTCCCACTGGCACTCCTTGTTGCCTTGGGCAAGTCACTTAGCCCTCCATATCCTTGGAAGAAAGGTCTGGCAATCTACTTCCGGTCACACTGCCAAGAAACCCCAAGAGCTGCTAGGTGGCCTGGGGTCAGCATTGACTCAAAGGCACACATTGCATTGAAAATGTGTATACAGTATCATCAGTTGCTTCTGTAGGATGAATCTCATCTAAGCTGTGAAAATGATCAAACTCACATTGCTTCAAACACATGAATTAATAGTAAGTCATTTATCTCCTGGGGGTACAGGCATCCATGGGCACATCACTCATCAATGTCCTTGTGTATTTGGATGTCGGGGGAGAAAGCGGGAGCTGCTTGCCCCTCCCACTCCCCCACCAAGGCCCAATCGGGGCGTATCAGGCAGACTTTAAATGGACTCACCCGGCAGGTAACTGCCTCTTCTCTGCTTTCTCCACAACCACGCTGCCAATGGGATGTCGGGGGAGGAAGCGGGAGCTGCTCGCCCCTCCCGCTCCCCCCACCAAGGCCCAATCGCAGCCCATCAGGCAGATTTTAAATGGACTCACCGGGCAGGTAACCGCCTCTTCTCTGCTTTCTCCACAACCACGCTGCCGATCGGACGTCGGAAGAGGAAGCGGGAGCTGCTCGCCCTTCCCACTCCCCCCACCAAGGCCCAATCGGGGTGCATCAGGCAGACTTTAAATGGACTCACCCGACAGGTAACTGCCTCTTCTCTGCTTTCTCCACAACCATGCTGCCAATCGGACATCTGGGGAAGAAGCGGGAGCTGCTCGCCCTTCCCGCTCCCCCCACCAAGGCCCAATTGGGGTGCATCAGGCAGACTTTAAATGGACTCACCCGGCAGGTAATTGCCTCTTCTCTGCTCTCTCCACAACCACGCTGCTGATCGGACGTCAGGGGAGGAAGCGGGAGCTGCTCGCCCCTCCCGCTCCCCCTACCAAGGCCCAATCGGGACGCATCAGGCAACACTTTAAAAGAACTGGACATGGCAGGCGGAGCCACGCCTAAGGGCTGCGCCAAAGGGCCCTTTGATGTGGCCCTTAGGCAGGGCATGGTGGCAGGGCCGGTTTACTCCCCTTGCAGATGGTATGTAATGTAACCATGATGTGACGTAATGTATATTGTGTAGTTATGCTATGTATGTACTGTGTATGTACTGTACTGTACTCCCTATGTTATGTAATCCCATTTGCTTCTGCTCTTATGCAATGAAGAGTGGTACACGTTTCCCTCACCTCTGTATAACCTTGTATTGTAATGTGTTGTGTTGTAGTGTGACCGCTTTGATTGAAGGAAAAAGCGGGATATAAAACCTGTTTAAATTAATAAATAAATCACTTTCGCTCATTTACAAACACTTGTAGACTTTTTGATCTACTTATTGGTACCTGATTATCTTCTGTGACTTTTCTTCATTTCTTATCTCTTAGAATGAAAAGAACTAAAAGCACGGGCCCAGAGGATTGATCCTTTAGACCTTAGTCTTTCCTGTTCTGCTCTTCAAATAAATCATCACTGGAGAAGCTCCTGCTGCTTTCTCTGTAGCAAAACTGCAGCTGAAGGCACCTGGAACTTGCCATGCTCGTCACCATCTTTTGGATGAGTAGGCCTAGTGGTTGCAGCAGTGGCCTGGTGAGCCACAGAGACCAGTATTGGAATCTCCCTAACACACTTTGGACAAGTCACTTATCCCTATAAGCTCTCCAGGGAGAAGGAAATACTTCCTGAACCTGAAAATAACTCAAGTTGAACTACTGCTGGAAAAGTGTGAGCTAAATACAATAAATACGTTTTTCAAACACTACAGCAAATGAATCCCAGCAGAGCTAAGCCATGAATCCACTACAGAAGAGAGAACCCAGAACCTTCTGTTCATTCTCTTCTATTACTCCTAACAAAACTTTAGGCACCACCTTTTAGGGATGTGTCTGTATCACGCTATATTCTTCCTATGCTCACCTAGTTAGGGATGTGTAGGTGTCCTTATTCAGTTTAAAAACAAATGGTTGTTTCTGTAAATGCTTCCCTTTTTTATTTTCCTTATGTTTAAGTCTAACCCCAATAGTTTTAACCAGCTATTAATGAAATTGAGGTTTTAGTGTTGACTCAGACTACCGTGTTTCACATGACTGAAAATCTCAAAACATCTGAGTACCTTTCAATGGTGAATCAGTGAGTACTATACCATAATTAAAATTCTGAAAATTCTCAAGATTTGTCCAATATTATCGTGCTAATAAGGCCAGAAACGTATGTGTTGATACTTTGTGAAGTTGTTGTTGTTGTTGTTAAGTGCCGTCGAGTCGGAGTCGACTCATGGCGACCCTCTGGATAGCTATCCTAAATTGTGTTCAGTCTTCAGTCAGGCGGCTCATTGTTGGCAGACTGGTACTCGTAGCTGCTGTTATTATATCAATCCATCTCATTGCTGGCTTTCCTCTTTGTGAAGTACTATTGATATATTTCTCTGATTGGCATAACTATTTTTATTGATTGATATATTTATTGTTGTGGCTTGTCTATTACAGAATTTTCTCTCTACGGTGAACACTATTGTGGAAAATAACACAACAAGTACTTGGGACAATTTGAATAAAGCTGGAAAAGACAGTTCTATATTGCTGCGATCAGTGGAGAACTTTGCAAAAGAACTTGACATAGTCAATAGCAGTATTAGTATCACTGCCAATCAAAATATTCAGCTACAAGGTATTACTGTAAGAAACGATACAAGTGAGCACTATAACAAATCTTTTCATTTTATTAATTTAACTGGCAATGTGTTTATAAACTATTCTGACTTACGGCCAAACTCAAGGATCATCAGCATAGCATATTCTACACTAAAGGAGATTTTGCCAAAAGATAATAATACAAATGCCTCCGTGAATGGATTGGTTATGTCAACACTAGTAGATAAAGGTGTTAATTCAACTTCGAATTTTTCAATTTCAATGACATTTTCCGTGAGCAATTCCTCACTTCAGGACCCAAAATGTGTCTTTTGGAACTTCAGCCTTTCCAGTGGAAAAGTAGGATGGGATGGTACTGGATGCCAACCTGAAAATGGTAGTGGCAATGTCATATGTGTTTGCAATCACTTAACCTCCTTCTCAATTCTGATGTCGCCTTCTGACCTGCCACCAATTGATGATCACATACTGTCCATTATTACTTATATTGGTGTGGGAATCTCTTTGGGAAGCCTAGTGCTGTGCATTATTATTGAAGCCATGGTATGGAAATCTGTAACAAAAAGCAGAACATCTTACATACGTCATGTATGTTTCGTGAACATAGCAGTATCTCTTCTGGTTGCAGATATATGGTTCATCATAAGTGCCATCCCTGATATACATAAATACTCTGATGTATGTGCAGTGATTACATTTTTCAGTCACTTTTTCTACCTTTCCTTGTTTTTCTGGATGCTTAGTATGGCACTTAAGCTCTTGTATCTCATGATTTACGTTTTTCAGGAGATGAGTAAGTCAACCATGTTGATCATAGCATTTTCTTTAGGCTACGGATGCCCCCTCATTATTTCTGCTATTACCATAGCTGTCACTCAACCAGCAAAACTTTATACAAGGGGGACATTCTGCTGGCTCAACGTAAAGGACTCAAAAGCATTTCTTGCCTTTGTTGTACCTGCATTGACTATTGTTGCTGTGAATTTTATAATTTTCTTAATAACCATAATTAAAATTCTGAGACCTTCTGTTGGAGATAGGCCAAGAAGAGAAGAAAAGAGCACCGTTGTTCAGATTGCTAAAAGTGTTGCTGTCCTAACACCACTATTAGGTCTTACATGGGGATTCGGATTAGCAGTAGTCATAAAGTATGATATAGTACTTCATGCGATATTTGCTGCTCTCAACTCATTTCAAGTAAGTATAAATCACCTATATATTTTATTTATTATTATTCCCTTGAAGGATCAAATTCTTCCATTAAGATAGCAACACTGAAAATCAGACTAGGCTAGTATGCTACAATGTGGGTTGGTTATTATACCCAGCTCCCATGTCTGGAGCCAGCAGTGGTTGAGGTTGCTTCAGAGCAAGGGCTCACATCTCCCAGGAATGGAGTACCAGCCATCATTCAAAATGTACAGCTGCTTGGGTTGGCAAAACGATGCAGGCTTTTTAGATTACAGTGGGTTCACTGGCCCATGTATCCAAAGTAGAAGACTGCCAGTGCCTTTTGGAGGCAATTGGGAATGCAAGTTCATGGCACTATAGCCCCAGGTCCCAAACAAGTCAGATAAGTAAGAAACGACTGCCTGGAAGATAAACAGATCTCTATGGAAAACTCTAAAAAGGGTAAAAAGAAACTTGTCTACATTTAGGGGCTATGCACTAAAATGTGGGAACTTTGGATGGATACTGCAAATTATCATCCAAAATTATCATACATGGTACATTGTGTTCTATTTTGGCTCTTCCTTCCCTCTCCTATCAAAATTTCTAGTGAATTCTTGTTCATGTTATCCCATTGTCAGTTGGTATTCCTTATGGCTCTGTTCTCAGTCCTCTTTACTCTTATTACATTGATTTTCTGATCTCCTCATCTATCAGTGCTGTCTTTATACTTCTGACTCTCATAGCTACCTCTCTGCATCAGAAATTTCACCAAGAATCCAGTCTCAAATCTCAGCGAGCTTGTCTGACATTGTGGCCTAGCAGTAACACCATCACCTTAAACTTAAGAGGACCGATATCCAGCCATGGACTAGTTCATTGAAAATAACCGATTAAATGACCTGGAAATCTTTTAACCAGATATTTAAAGACTTCTCTGGTTAAGTTGGCTGCATTGAAAATCAATGTCCTAAAGTTAACTGAACGAGTTGTCTATTTAACTTAAATATAGCAATTTCTTTGAACGGATGTGGGAATCAAGGATGGATATTCAGTGGTGGTGGTTGGCGCTGCTAATGTGGCTAGCTGTCACTGCTGAAAACTAACCACGGATATTCAATGCCGGTGTCATATCCGGCCACCAACATTGAATATCTGGGCTGCCGCAGAAGCTGGAAGCGAACTGAGCAGTGGCAATATTGAGCCACTGCCCATTTAGCTTGCGTGGGTAAAGTTAGGCCAGCCTTTGTCGCGCCTTACTTTATGTATGGATCGCTAACCGCTCAATATTGCCACTGTCCGGTTAGTGATGGGTGCTGCCTCCACTGTGCCCCAGAATGTCCTGATGCTAACTACGTAACATCGGAGTGTATAGCGGCAACACCCATGGATATCCAGCAGCATTAACCAACATTTACATGCCATGTAAATGCCTTTGAATTTTATTCCCCTCCCCCCCCCCCCCCCCCCCAGTTACTAAGCAAAATTTACCATGAAGGTTAATATGTTGTGCTGTAAAGGTTAATATGTTGTGCTGTAAGTTTCATTTTGTGTTACTGCAGTCAGGAACAGCGTACGTTCCTGAACTCAGCAATGTAAAAATAGTGGGCACAAAGTTGGACCAAATATCTTTTAAATGGGCCACTGGTGTAAGCAAGAATCCTCCCGCCTGTCCAATCACCCTCCTACCAGGATCCTCTAATAAGCCCACTTGGAAAAAGCCCTAAAACAAGACATCTTCTGATGAGAGAACCCCTGAACAGAGACCCCTCCAGACAAGACCCTCAACCCCTGATCCGCTGCCACCTACTTGAAGTCTCATGGGATCTAGTGGGAAGACAGGATCAATCCCTGTTTGCTCCTGTTCTATTGGCACTTGGGTTCAAAATGATACCGCCTAACTGTAGTCTCATGGTACTACCATTAGTGGTCAAACTGTTAAATGATGCCGCTTGACTACCAATACCCACTTTCCTCTTCCCCCATTGTTGTTTCTCCTTGATGAACACTGTCATCTTCCCAGCTCCCTCAACCTGCAACCTTAGAGTCATCTTTGCCTTCTGTCTCTCCTCCTTGATACACATCCAAAACACAGATAAAATATGTTGTTTCTTTCTCTATAATATCACAACTAGGAGAGATATGATAGAGATATTAAATATCTCTGTGACATATATGCACAGGAGAGTCTCTTTCAATTGAAGGCAAGTTCTGCTATGAGGGGATATAGGATGAGGGTGAAAAGAGATAGATTCAGGAGTAATATGTGGAAATATTTCTTTACAGAAAGAGTGGTAGATGCGTGGAATAGTCTCTCAGTGGAGGTGGTAGAGATGAGGACAGTATCTGAATTCAAAAAAGTTTGGGACAAACACAGAGGATCTCTAAGGGAAAAAGGGCACTATTGTAGTTGATATGGAAGATAGGCCTTGTGGTCTTTTTCTGCCATCATGCTTCTATTTTTCTAGTACCACTGAATATCTGTGGGTTCCACCACTACACACCTCAGTACTAGCCATGTAGCATCGCGGCATGTCGTGGGCGTTCCAGGGCAGAGCAGAGGTGGCACCCATTATTAATCAGGCAGCAGAGTTATTGAACCACTACCCAGTTAGTGACCCATGGGTAAAGATAGGCTTGGGAAAAGCTAGCCTATCTTTAGCCATAGGAGCTAACCAGGTGGCGGTTCAATATCGCTGCTGCCCAGTTAGCTTCTGTGCCATGTGGTGCTGTGCCGCAGATCCGAATATTCAATGCTGGTGGCCGGATATGGCCCTAGGATTGAATATCTGTGGTTAGTATTCAGTAGTGACAGCTATGTGCTTTAGATGCACTAACCACCAATGCTGAATATTCCCTGTTATCTTTATGTGCCTGTCAAGTGAGCATTTTTATGCTTTGTATTTGTAAAAAAATGAATGAATGTATAAATATTTGTTTTCTGAAAGGCCTGGCAATCTAGTTACAGTCATGCTGCCAAGAAAACCCAGGAGCTGCTTGGTCACCAGGAGCCAACATTGACTCGAAGGCACACATTGCACTGTGTGACTAAGGGGTATATTTACTAAACTGCGGTAATGTAGCAGCGGCTATGTTAGCGCACGTTAAGTAACGTTAACGCACGTTAACGTTACATTAATGAGTGTTAGCATCACATAACACGCGTTAACGTTACATAACGCCCGTTAGCATTCCCAGCCGCGGTAAGTCCCGCAGAGGGTGGAGAGAGGGCGGAGAGAAGGGGTCAATGGGCGGGGAGTGGGCGGTTAGAGGCTCCCTGCACACTAACACACTGAACTGAAGGGCTGAATCCTACCGCGAATGAAAACCTGCCATTAGATGCACATTTGCAGGAGAGAGAAACCATTTAGGTGTCAGCAATGTACAGCATAGGCAGGGAGCACAAGAAACATGATAGTAGTGCTCCATTTGCAGCAACAGCACAGTGGCCAAGTATGAAAGGCCACTATGGCAATGGTGTAAATAGGGCATAGGGGGCTGCAGGCGGGACATGTAGTGGGGGCAGCTGGGGCACAGGGTGGGCTAGGCAGTTGCCTAGGTGGCACATAGGAACATAGAAACCGGACATCAGCAAGACAGCAGCTGACAAAGGCCAAACACAATCCACCTACATTTACCTAGTCCACCCTAGCTAACAGTTGCCAGGGCACCAACCTGACATCCCCCCAGTCAACCATCCCCCAAATGGAAGGGACATAATATATAAGAAATGTTGCATAAATAAATAAAAAACTGGCAGGCGGTGATGGGGCAGATGTGAGGATGCCCATGTATGCCCCCCCCCACCCCAGACCCCACTCCCTAGGCAACCGCCTACCCACACAGTGGATGGCCTGGGTCTGTGCACTACCAGCACCGAGAGCATATGGTCATGTCAGCATGGCAGGGGGGGGTGTGCCTGTGCTGGAGGGGGCAGTGGCACCTGCCTGCAGTGGACCTAGGCCATGTCCTATACCAGTACGTGTTGTGCAGTGCAACATAAAAGGTCTGGCTGAGGAAAAATACAGGTAGCTCCAGGGACTACTATGCATCTGTGGCAACAGTGTGTCCAGAAGCAGAAGATCACAGGTTCAAGTCCCAACTGTGGATCCTGAAGAGCATATTCCTATATTTTACCCTGCAATGCAGATACAACAGCAACATGTGCAAAGGCCAAAGCAGCGGTGAACAGGGGTACAAACACCCACTCACACAGACTCCACAATCCAAAGCTGCATGGAGAGTCAGGCTGTTGGCCCCAGCATGGAGCTGCAGTTATCACCAGAGCATTACTACTACTACCTCCTGCACAGTTTATCAACGTCGGCACTGTGATCAGGACCAGTGTGGCACGCAGGGCTGCCAACCACCCCTATCTTTGCACAATGCTGCAATAGGAGTGTGTGTGTGTGTATGTCTATCCATTGTTCTGTGGCTACCCACACCTCACTGGGTCTACAATGTCCCACTGTTACCAGCGTTAGCCTGAATATGTGCATAATGAAGAGCAGGGTATTGTGGGTATGGCCCGGACAGGGCAGATTGGCCAGGATGCATCTTCACAGGGTGTGGGGCAATGGCTGGGACACTGTAGTGCCCGATGACCGCCTGCATGGACAGGGTGGCCACAGCATGGCATGCTGGGAGGGCACTCACTCTGACTGAGCAGTGACCATGGCATGTCTAGGTTCCCACATAGTGTTAACTAGTGCCTGTTTATAGTGATATTTGTGTGTTCCCTGTTTTGGGGGTCCAGTCACTATCTGTTCCCAGTGATACTTGTGTGTTCCCAGTGCTGGGGCCCAATCACTGAGATACCTGATTGGTATGCATAGTTCATCTGTGAGCATGCACTATGGGCTGGCTAGTGGGCTGTCTGCAGTTAGACTATGCATGGTTGGAACATCTTGTAGGGTGCTGCAAGTGAAGTCTGACTGTGCCGTCTGCTGGTGAATGGCAGATGGTGGTGTGAGGCAGTTGGGGTTTTCTGGACCTAACATCAGCATTATTGCTGGTCTGCCCCAGTCACAGATATGGCTCTAGGCCCACCAACACTGGAGGCGGTTGCTTCACCGGGGCTCAGGCACCTGTCCCTTACCTACAAAAATGGTGCTTGTGGGACTTTGGGGTATGCAGTGTCTACCACTTTGATGTGTAGAGGCACTGCTACACAAACCTCATGCAGGTCTAGAAACCCCTCTGCCCTGATAACAGGTGACCATGTTGACCAGACCCTAACAGTGGGTATGCACTAATCTGGGTGGTGTCCGGTGCCAGAGGGCCACATATGATTGCAGGAAATAGATGGACACCAAACACCCTTGAATGCATTGCAAAAAAAAACCCACCTGTCACATACTGGTAATGAGGGGGATGTACAGCAGGACTTACCTTTATCACCACATGTACTGCGGACCTAGTGCTGGGCACCCATCCTATCCCTCAGGGTGAACACAGAAACCTGCACAATGGCATGGTCTGTAGCTACTCTGTGCCAGTATCACGCACTGTCAGTTCGTCTTTCCAAGCTGAGGTACCGGAGAGGTGCAGACCCCATTTGGTGATCAGCTGTAGACAGCTATTCAGCATGGGTTATCCTATCCTGGCACACAGAGCAGACAGTTTATGCGGTGACCTGCAGTCCTTCTGTACCCAGCTATTGCTATGAGATATGCCATGGAAGTATAGCCTACTGGTTAGTACAATGTCATTCTCAGCAGTGTTCATGGGTTCAATTCCTCATTGTTCCCTCTTTTCATGCCTCTCCTACTCAAATAGTTTGCATGCCTGTAACAGTCATATTTTTGCAGAGCTGTGCTGCCAGTCCATAATACCCTCGCCACAGTTGCCAACCTTCCTTCGGTCTGTCTATCTGCATCTGTCAGCTGTGTAGAGTCCTGTCTGCCTGTGCAGGCTGCCACCCCATGTCCTGCACTGTTTCCCTTTCCTGCATTGTGCCTCTTCGTGCTTGCCTTGCCTGTGCCTGATCTGCATGGCACCACCACTCCTCTGTCCACCCATCATCATCATATCTATCCTGCCACCTCTGCCTAAACTGGGGGACACATATTCCCATCATCTGCCGCCCAATGTCTTTCCAGTACTACATTGCCAGCATCCTGTGCCATGATACAGCTGCCCCCAACATGTTTAACAACGGTACTGGCAGCCACATGGGCTGCCCGCTGTTACGGCGGGTCCGGTTGCTCCCAGCTCTCCCTCCTTCCTTCTCCTGTTCATTGCCATTCCTCTGTGCCGTTACTATATGGTGCCCTGTGGCGCGCGTTTACATACTTTCCCGCGCGTTAGCATCCTGCGTCCTGTAGCACGCGTTAGCGTGCCTTGTCCCGCACGTTAGTATGCCTTGTCCCACGCGTTAACATGCCTTGTCCCGTGCGTTAGCTGACAGGATGCCTTTATATGGGCATCCGTATTGTTGCCGCGGATCCTAACACGAGTTACCTTACCGCAGTTTAGTAAAAATACCCCTAAAACAATACTATTGATTAGATGAGTGACTGGAAAGATACAGTATTTAGGATTATTCCTAGGTTCATAGTGGGAATTTATCGTATGTTACCAATAATTTTAGAGAACATTTAAAAAAATGCAGGCAGTTCAAAAATTTGGTTTAGTGATATAAAAAAATGGGAGCAAAGGAAGCAAAATCTGCCTTCTATCCAAATCAGAAGCACTTCCCCGAATTGGTCACTGAGCCAAGCTGATGTTAATCAAATGGAAAAAAAACAGAACAGGATCTACATTTATAGTTTATTTTAGTAAATATTAAAATGTTATCAAGATAAAGCATAAAACTAAATTGATATATGTTACATATTTTTCTAGGGATTTTTCATCTTTGTTTATGGAACTCTTTGGGATAGGAAGGTAAGACTGCACTTTCTTATATTTTAGAACAGCACATGGCTGTTAATTGATGCCTATTTTAAAGCATGTTAATTCACTACATTATGTCAGTAGATGATGTCCTGCAGATTCATTCACTAAGAGGGGGAGTAGTTTAGTTGTTGGGACAAGCTACCTCAGTCCAGAAGACCAGGGGTTCAATTCCCACTCAGGAACAGCAACCTCAAACCAGAGGGACTGAGGTCTCTAGTCCTATAGGCACACCTTGGGCAAGCCACTTAACTCTCTATTGCCTCAGGTACACATGTAGATTGTGAGCCCTTCAGGGACAAGGGAACATACAGTATACAGTACCTGATTATAAACCACCTAGAATGCATTCATAGACAGGCAGCATATAAATGCTGAATAAAAGAGGGCTATTTTGAAAGTCCTATTCATGCTCTAGAAGGAGCAGCCCAAGGGTGGTGCAGGGTCTCATTTGCATACATTACATTTATTTTAAAATGTATATGTTGCCAACTAAAATTTTAGGCGACTTTCATAGGAGCCCTTCACAAGCCTCTTTTTTGTCCTGGCAATGACTTAGGGGCATGTTTACTAAATATTAATGTGCGTTAAGTGTCTCTGCGCCAATAGAAATAAATGGGTGTTCCTACACTTAGCGCACATTAACATTTGTGAATGAGCATTAACTTTTAAACATGCCTTTTAATGAATGTCTGAATATCATTTGTATGGGCAGTGAGGATAAAAAAGATTACCAGATTTCTACATTACTATACTCCAGTACCAACTGCTAGGAAGTACAATAAACCCTGCTCATTTAGAACTCATAGCAAACCCGCCGTATCATAATAGCACTACCAGGGCTCACAAAGCACCAAACCCTACCTATCAAAAGGCAACACTGCAAATATGAAACCAATACATCTCAGAAAATACATCTCTGGCCCTTTTCAAATCTAAGCTAAAAACTCACCTCTTCACTGCCGCTTTTGGATCTTTACTCATCTGATCTCCTTTGTGTTTCCTTACCATTCCCCAGATGTATCCCATGTCTACACCTACTGTGTTGTCTGTCTTGACTAGATTGTAAGCTCTGATGAGGAGGGACTGTCAATTACATGTCTGTGCAGTGCTGTGTATGTCTTGTAGCGCTATACAAATGCTCAGTAGTAGTAGTAGTAGTAAAGACAACAAATGGGACTGTCACATAGAAACTACATGAACAGAATACTGCAACTCGGCTACACATGCACAACATAGACCGTCAGCGAACATAGAACAAGGGATCACAATTTAGAAATAAGAAAACAATAATTAAACTGGGAACCCCAAAAGCCAAACTTGGAATGTACAACAACAATGGAGAAATAAAACTATAAATTAATTTCCTCTTGTACTAAACAAAACATAAACACGTTAGCGATGCACATTTCCCAGAACTGACATATTCCAATTAATAAATTCAAAATAAATAATATTTTATTACCTTTTTGTTATTTGGGCATTTTATTTTTCTATCACAACTGCCCCAGTCGCTTTCTTCTGGTTTCTTCATGTCTTCTTCTAATTCTCCATTGTCTGTTGTCCATTTGTCCTTCCTTCTCTCTTCTACTTTTTTCCATTCTCTCTCTAATTTCATACTTCCATCCTCAAATTTCATACTTCCATCCTCAATCCCTACTTACTCTTCCAATATCCGGCCAATTGTAGATTTTTCTTCCCTCCCACACAAAATATCTTTTCCTCTCTCAATCCTCGTTCCCCCAGTCCCATCCCCTTCTAGTCTTCCCCCAATATCAGCTCCCTTCTAGTTTTAGCCCCACCCAGTATCCGCTCCCTTCTAGTCCCATTCTCCCATCCCCCCATATCAGCCCATTTCCAATCCTAGCCACCCCATCAGCCATTTCCAATCCTATCCTAGCCCCCCAACAGCTCGTTTCCAGTCCATGCCCCCCATCAGCCCATTTCCAATCCTAGCCACCATCAGTCATTTCCAGTCCTATCCTAGCCCTTCAATCAGCCCATTGCAAGTCCTAGCCCCCATCAGCCTTTTCCAGTCCTATCCTAGCCCTCCATCAGCCCATTGCAATTCCTAGCCCCTAATCAGCCTTTTCCAGTCCTATCCTAAATTACTTCATACCTCAAACCCTCTACCAAGAACCTCTAACCTTCTACAATGCTCATTACATTATATAGTTGCATTATACATAATTTCATTATATATAGTTTCATGTATATAGTTTTCCTGTTTTGTTCCAAGTTATACCCACCTAAGTTATATAGGTTTACTGCACCAAACCTGTTCTATTACTCTGTTAATTACTCATATGATTGTTCCATGTAAGTTAATATGCTAATATGTTATCTACTTGTTCTATGCAAGTTCTGTTCTGTTATGTTCTCCGTAAACCGCACTGAATGTGAAATAGCGCGGTATATAAAAACTAATAAATAAATAAATAAAATAACTATCCTAGCCCCCCCCCATCAGCCTATTTCCAGTTTTAGCCCCCCCCCCAATCAGCCCATTTCCAGTCCTAGCCCTCATTAGCTCTTTCCAGTCCTATCCTAGCCCCCCATCAGGCAATTTCCAATCCTAGCTCCCCTATCAACCACTTCTAGTCCTATTCTAACCCCCATCAGCCCATTTCCAATCCTAGCCCCCTTAGCAGCCATTTCCAATCCTATCCTAGCCCCCCCTGCCCATTTCCAGTCCTAGCCCCCATCAGTGATTTCCAGTCCTATCCTAGCCCCTCCATCAGCCCATTTGCAGTCCTATCCAAGCCCCCCATCAGCCCATTTCCAGTCCAAGCCCCCCCATCAGCCCATTTCCAATCCTAGCCCCCCCATCAGCCATTTCCAGTCCTATTCTAGCTCCTCCATCAGCCCATTAGCAGTCCTATCCTAGCCCCCCCATGTGCCCATTTCAAGTCCTTGTCCCCCTATCAGCTCATTTCCAGTCCAAGCCCCCCATCAGTCATTGCCAGTCCTAGCCTCCCCCAAAGATCCCTGCGCCTGTCTGACCGGCTTCAGTGGGAGCTGGGGAGGACTGAGGCCATGGCTCACTTCGGCAGCTGTGTTCTTGTCGAGCCCACTGGTGCGCTGAGTACTGGGAAACAGGAAATGCCCTTTAACCTCTGGCACATCAGCGGGCTACACAAGAACACAGATACCAGAGTGAAGGAAAAACCACTCTTCACTCCAACAACTGTACAGAAGTGAGCCAGGGCCTCGGGCCTCCCTGGCTCCCTCTGAAGCCAGCCCTGCCAGGAGCCAAACAACATGTGCGGGATGAAGTTGGTGCGGGTCCCCCTGAGACGTGGAGGCCTCTGCAGACAACATTCCCACACAATTGACAGGCCAGCCCTGTGCTCTGGACATCTGAAAATGGGCATAGAGACATCCAAAGCACAGGGACGTCTCCAGAGCCATTTTAGAAGCCAGGTCTGTGTATGTCCAAGTCTGAACAGGGGCATGGTGGAGGCATTCCCAGGAACCTGCACATCACTGCCTGATCTCAGAAACACCCTGGAAGTCCGGAGTCGCATCAAAGTTTAGACCTGCTCCAAGCATGAGTAAGCATCAGGAAGGTGCCTTTTATGGCGGAAAAACAGTCATCATCCCCAGTACAATTTCAATGATAGCAGTAGTGGTATTTGAACCTTGCCTTCCCTGGACCTAGCCCACTACTCTGGGGACATTTATTTATTTAACTGTTTTTCTTTACCACTTTTCACTGGGTCAAAGCGGATCTACATTTATGTAGATGCCCCCATAAACATCCATACCAGGCACAACCACATTTGTGAACTCATGTCTGCACCTGGTCATGCCTGCTTTTGTCAGATGCTCTGGCTTAGATGTTCCAGATGGTACATGGACGTCCTTTCTAGACTGCACTTGGATATCCTTTCTAAAATGACCCTGTAAGCCTGATTCCCACCAGCCTAATTCACAAAGCTTTTCCCCTATAGATATAGAATGGATAAAAAGGCCTCAGTGAATCAGACCAGTTGAGTAAGGGATGAAGATCAGCCCTTCCTTCTAAACAAAACAAACCCTAAAAGAGCAGCAAGAATCCATGCAATTGATATGTAAAATGCTTATGCAATTAACTTTTAAAGTTAGCACCACAGACCTCCAAAGACTGAAATTCTCACCTCTAATCTAGCTGCATAAGTAGAGGCTGAACTGGAGGCATTCCCGAATTCCCAAGCATATATATAACTTTAGACCTTCAGTTCTGGTATTCAGCATAAACCACACAAAGTTGAATCTGGTCATGGTGAAAAGCTGACCTAAGTTGATCAGGTAACACATTAACATAGTAAATGACAACAGATAAAGACCTGCATGGCCCAACCAGTCTGCCCAATAAGATACTAATATTTTGGTTGTAACTACCCTTGCTCTGTGCTTTTACTTTTGGTAAAGTTGAATTCATTGAATATCTCGGCATAACTTTATCTGAAAATATTCATCAGCAGATCTATGTGCATTGGTAAGTGAGAATGAAGGAAAGGTGGTGAGGATAAGAGAGTAAGAGGAAAGGGAAGAGATGAGAGTAGATGAGACAAAGTAAGGGAACTAGTCTTAGAAAGAGGTGAGAGGGGATGGAAACGGAAGAGGTAAAAAGGGAACTGGAAGCCTGGATAAGGGGGTAAGAAATAAGAAAGGGGCTGGAGATGGGATGAGTGGCAGGAAAGAAACGAGTTGGTGAGGGGTTGAGAGACAGTGATAGATGAGGTTGGCGAGAGGATGAATATGGAGAGTAGAAATGGGGGACTAAAAAGTGGGTGAAAGATAATTTATTTATTTATTTGGCTGGATTTTTATACTGCTTTTCACCGGGGCAAAGCAGTGTACATTTCATCAACAGCTTGTACAGAGAACAGAGAGAACGTATATACATATACAATTTGAACAATTGCAATAGTAACTTATTGCAATGAACAATGGAACTTATGAGGGGGAGGATTATGTGATGGAGCCAAAGGGTTCAATGAACAGGTAGGTTTGGAGAAGTTTTCTGAATGTGGAGAGATCGTTGGTAGCTCAGAGTGTTCCTGGGAGAGAGTTCCAGATTGTTGGAGCAATGCCTTGTTGCAGGCATACTGGGTGCTTCTGATTTTCTCATGTGGTATATTTAGCATGTCTATTGTGTATTGTCTTCTAGTCTTGCTTGTGTTGGAGGAATTTAGTAGTGATTGAAGGTAATGTGATGACTGGTTGTTGATGATTTTGAAGATCAGGAGTAGGATTTTGCAGCATATGCGGCTGAGTAATGGAAGCCAGTGGAGTTGTTTTAGAATAAGTATAATATGATCATACTTTGATGCTCCTTGAATCATGCGTGCTGCAGTGTGCAGTGCCGTTTAGAGGGGAAGCAGTATGGTTTTAGTCATTCCTTGATAAATGGAATTGCAACAGTCAAAATGTGATGTTATGATTGCTTGAAAGGCAGTGCAGAAGTTGAATGGGTCTAGTAGAGGGCAAAGGTGTCGGAGTTCAGATTTTATGGTATATTAGTTTTGTTGCAGCATTTATGTGTGGTTTTAAGGTAAATTGTTGATCAATGGTAATGCCCAAGTACTTGACTTTTTGTTGTTCATTCACGCTTGTACCATTTAACACTATTGAGGTTGGCAGGTTGGCACTTTGAACTTGGAATCCTTGTTTATGAATAATATTTCTGTTTTCTTGTAATTAATTTGAAGGGCGTTGTTTGACAACCATAGTTAAATGTCTAAGAAGCAGTTCATTATTCCATTGTATTCTGGTTTGTTGGTGCATAAATCAATATATCGTCCATGTAGATATGAAAGGCTATATTATATGAGTGGATAATAAGGACATAATGATTGCAGATAAATATTGAAGAGCAGGGCCGACAGAGTCTTGCTGGATACCTTGGGTTTGTGAAAAGGGGAGGGATGATAATGAAAGATACAGCTGGTAATTGGAGGACTAGGGAGGTAAGCATAGGAAGTGGAAAGCTTGTAAGAAGGTGCAAGGTGAAAATAGGGAAAATGGGAGTTGCAATGGGGGAGAAAGAGGACTAAAATCTAGCTAAAGGTTGATAAAAAGGGAGATGAGGGAAATGAAGAAAAAAGATGAAATACAAGCATCGATATCAGAGACAGATGTAGGAGAAGAAGGGAAGAAAAAAAATGGGAATGACATCCTGGAAAAGGACTTAGGAGAAAACCAACCAGAGGAAGTGGTAAAAGAGACCATAACTAATCCAACTGCAAAAATAAAATGATCTGACAAAAAGGCCGGCTTCCTGTCCCTTGAATTGTGAGGTTGGATGTGTGGGCCAGACATCCAACCCGCACTCAGATGCTGGCCCCGATTCCTTCACCAGCGCTCCTCACACATGCAGAGCATCTGTGCGGGGAGGGCTGTACATGGGTGGGAGGGGGCAGAGCGGAGGCGGAGTGAGGGAGTGGCCAGCTGCCAGGACGTACAGGGCCTATTCAGGACATGCCCCTATACGTCCCCTCACACAGCTGGACACCTAGCTTATTCCACTCTGATTAACAGAGCCGCGAGAAAGGGAAACTCTCACGGCTCTGAAAGAAGCCCGCGTTTTGGGATTTGAAGCTAGCTGATGATGCAGGGAGGCTCTGCCGGGCAGGGGGGGGCCCCGCAGCAGAACTCTTGATGCTGCCGCGGCAGAACTCTTGATGCTGCCGCGGCAGAAGCAGCCGGTTTGTTGTTTTTTTTTTTTTAATTTGGGATGATAGGGGGGAAGGGGGTTTAGGACTGGTAATGGGCTATGGGGGATAGGCTAAGACTGGAAGTGGGCTGATGGGGGAGGTTAGGACTGGTACTGGGCCATGGGGGTTGCTAAGACTGGATGGGGGCTGTTGGCGGGGGTGGGGTTAGGACTGGTAATGGGCCATGGGGGGCTAAGACTGAAAGTGGGCTGATGGGGGGGTTAGGACTGGTAATGGGCTATGGGAGGGGAGGCTAAGACTGGAAATGGGCTGATGGGGGGATTAGGACTGGTAATTGGCCATGGGGGGGGGCTAAGACTGGAAATGGGCTGATGGGGGGGGGTTAGGACTGGAAATGGGCTATGGGCTATTTGGGATGATAGGGGGGAAGGGGGTCTAGGACTGGTAATTGGCTATGGGGGGGAGGCTAAGACTGGAAGTGGGCTGATGGGGGAGGGTTAGGACTAGTAATGGGCCATGGGGGTGCTAAGGCTGGAAGTGGGCTGGTGGTGGTGGTGGGGTGGGTTAGGACTGGTAATGGGCTATGGGGGGGCTAAGACTGGAAATGGGCTGATGGGGAGGTTTAGGACTGGTAATGGGTCATGGGGGGGCTAAGACTGGAAATGGGCTGATGGGGAGGTTTAGGACTGGTAATGGGTCATGGGGGGGCTAAGACTGGAAATGGGCTGATGGGGGGGTTAGGACTGGTAATGGGCTATGGGGGGCTAAGACTGGAAATGGGCTGATGGGGGGGTTAGGACTGGTAATTGGCTATGGGGGGGCTAGGACTGGAAATAGGGTGATGGGGGGTTAGGACGTAATGGGCTGATGGGGGGTTAGGACTGGTAATTGGCTATGAGGAGGCTAGGACTGGAAATGGGCTGAGTGGAAGGAGGGCTTGAACTGCAAATAGCTGATGGGGACGGGGCTTGGAATGGAAATGAGTTGTGAGGGGGAGGGAGCTAGGACTGGAAATTGGTGAGTGGGGGGGCTAGGACAGGAAATGGGCTGATGGAGGGGCTAGAATAGGACTGGAAATTGGCTGTTGGGGGGGTGCTAAGATTGGAAATGGGCTGTGGTGGGGGTTTGGATTGAAATGGACTCATGAAGGGGCTAGAACTGGAAGTAGGCTCATGGGGGGCTTGGATTGGAAATGGGCTGAGTGGAGGGGAGCTAGGATTTGACATGGGCTGATGGTGGGGCTAGGAAAGGACTAGAAATGGGCTCATGGGGGGCTGGGATTGGAAATGAGCTGATGGAGGGACTCGGATAGGACTGCAAATAGATGGGGGAGCTAGGACTGGAAATAGGCTGATGGTGGGGCTAGGATAGGACTGGAAATGGGCTTATGGGGGGCTAGGACTGGAAATGGGCTGATGCGGGGACTAGAAGGGAGCGGATGCTGGGTGGGACTGGAACTAGAATGGAGCTGATGTTGGGGGAGGATTAGAATGGGATGGAGCTGGGAGAGTGAAATGGAGAGGGAAAAATATTTTGTGTGGGAGGGAAGACAAATCTACAGTTGTCCGGATATTGTGAGAGTAAGTGGGGATTGAGGATGGAGGGGTAAAATTTGAGTGGATGAAATAGGAATGAGGAAAGAGCAAAAGGAGAAAGATTAGTATGTTAAAGCAGATGTAGAGAGAGAATGGAAAAAAACTAGAAGAGAGAAGAAAAGACAAATGGACAACAGACGATGAAGAGTTAGCGGAAGACACAAAGAAACCAGAAGAAAGTGGCTGGAGCAATTGCAGCTGAAAAAAAATGCACAAAAGGTAGAAAAATATCTCTTTATTTTGAATTTATTAATTGGAATATGTCAGCTCTGGGAAATGTGCATCATTAACGTCTGCGCTTTGTTTAGTACAAGAGCAAATTAATGTATAGTTTTATTTCTACAGTGTTGTACATTCCAAGTTTGGCTTTTGGGATTCCCAGTTTAATTATTGTCTTCCTGTTTCTAAATTGTGATTCCTTGTTTGGTGACGGTCTATGTTCTGCATGTGTAACTGAGCTGAGGTATTCTGTTTATGTAATTCCTATTTGACATTGCCACTTGTTCTCTTTCCCCAGTAGGTCATGTATTGTTGTTCTCTGAAATGTATTGGTTTAATATTTGCAGCGTTTCCTTTTGATAGTTAGGGTATGGTGCTTTGTGAATCCTGGTAGTGTTGTCAGGATATGGCGGGTTTGCTATGGGTTCTAAATGGGCAGTGTTTGTAGTAGTTCCTAATGTGTCTGGCAGTTGGCACTGGATTATAGTAATGTAGAAGTCTTTTAGTCTTTCTTTATCCATACACTCATTAAGAGGCATGTTTACTAAAAGTTAGTGTATGGTAACATTATGCAAATATTTATGCAAATTAGGCCCCTTATGCAAATGAGGCCCCGCACCGAGTCTCCGCACATGGCCCCGCAACCCCCTTGGGCCGCCCCTGCATGCAAATACCATTAAATAAATAAAATGTGTACCTTTGAGTCAGTTCTGACTCCTGGCATCCCAGAAGCTCCTGGGTTTTCTTGGTAGTATCACTGGAATTAGATTGCCAGGCCTTTCTCTTAAGGCAATGGAAGGTTATGTGACTTGCCCAAGGCCACAAAGAGTACTAGTGGGAATTGAACCCTGGTTGTTTGGTTACTAAGCCAGCGTTCTAACCACTAGGCTACTCCTCCACTCATAGTTCTAGTGAAACAATAGAAAGAGAAGCATAAGATTCAGTTCTAGTCTTGTTCTGTATGCAGTAATATTGACTTGATTTAAATGTAATTAGAGCTTGTCACCCTTCAAATTGCAGTAACAATAACAACTAATAAATTACTTTATATTGTCTTTAAAAACATACCATAGGTACGAGAAGCATTGATGAAAACATTTAGATTTTCAAGATGGCCTTCCCTACAAACAAAGGTAACTCTCTTTCTAGAAGGAATCTATATTTAACTTTTGCCTCTGTAGCAAAGTGCTATGCAGGAATACTTATTTCAAAAGTTTGCAATTCTACAGCATTTAATTGAAACAATTTTATTCTTAAATCACAATTTTGTTTTCTGTCAGATCTCCTGAGTTGCTGTGAAATATTCTGAATGCTTAATTAGATTAGGAATACGTGTGAGGGGGAATTAGGGTTTCCTACTTGTTTTAGCATAGGCACAGTCTTTGATTTAAAAAGCACAGATAAACAACTGGGTGCATGTATTAAATTGGCTCCAACATTATATGATTTACTAAAAATATTTCACTAAACCTATTTATTCACTTAACCCATGGTAGCTGGAAAATCTCTTGCAGTAACTGTAGGAAGCAGTCATGCTACTGACATAAGAAAATAAGAGAGTTGCTAATGCCCAATGCAGTTAACAACAGCTCTGGAAGTTACTTTACCCGTTCATGCTCTTAACCACATTCTCATTTAATGCACCTTAATTGCAAGGCACACTTCCCATCCCCTTCCTTCCAACATGAAATTCTGTGTTACTGCTTAATGAGGCAGTGAATTTGCACTGTTAGCACAGAGTGTTAATTGATTTCACAAGCTCTGCATTAACAGCACACATTAAAGTCGGTGTTAATCACCTGAGAAGTTTAGTGAATAGACCCCTACAATGGCTAAATACTCCACTGTAGTCCTACAATGGCCCAACCTTTGTCTGAGATGGCCAAACTTATTGTATCTGTAGGGAATGGCAAATTTTTTGCACATCTGCTGCTAATATAAAAAGCGTTACGATGGGGAGCTTTCTAAATATTTCAGTCCCTTTCTTAGCATGAAAGATGTGATGAAAAGATGAAGCTCTCAGGGGATTCAGTTATGGTGCTGATTTGATTCTCTACGCCACCTGCTCAGATCACTGCATGACAGCAGCATATTGCCAATATCTCCTGGCCATTTTTATTTAAATTAAAAACCAGGAAGATAGGAGGACGTGCAGGTGACCACATCAACTGCAGACTTTACTTTTCTTTTTCTGAAAACCTTTGGAAGTTTGCTTTCCCAGATGTTTCTAAGGCATTTCCACTGCTGCTGAATTTGATTTCGACAGCACTTAACAACAACAACAACAAAAAAAACAAGACCTGTCTGCATGGAAACCTGAACTATCCCTAATGATCTTAGTGGTCAGCAGGAATGGGAGGGACATAGTGACATCACACTGCCTGTCAAATACTCCACTAGGCTGCGCATAACTTGCATTTGCTCTATAAATGCTGAAACTGGCAGGATAATGCAACCATTTGTGGAAAAATACTGCCTGCTCAGAATTCATTTTAATAGGATATTTCTTTTTCATCTTAATTTGTTTTTATTTCAACAATGCCTAATGTTTTTTCTTTAGATTAACCTTTCATAAGCTGCCAAATTTGTTTATATTTAAATATCAAGGCTTTCTTTGACTAGATGACAAGAGAAAATTAATATTTCTAATGTGGAACTTTTTACTTTACTTTGCCCTTGTCGATCTCAAACTGTTGATCTGATCTTTTTCAAAACTTTGGTGGCCCAAAAGGAGCTGGCACTTCTTCACATACACTAAGCACAGCTGGAGCACAGGAACCATGTGTCAGAAGTGAAATAAAATATATGGAGGAGTGGCCTAGTGGTTGGGGCAAGTTACCTCAAGCTGGAAGGTCAGGGGTTCAAATCCCACTAGAGAACAGCAACCTTGGGCCAGAAGGACTGGGGCTTCTAGTCCCACAGGTGCTCCTTGTGGTCTTGGGCAAGCCACTTAACCCTCCATTGCCCTTATTCCCTGTAAAATAGCTATCTCCAAGTTATAATGCCCTGTTCAATGTAAATTGCATTGATATCATGAAAGGTGGTATATAAGAAATGTTAAATAAATAAATATAGCAACAAGCCACTAGATAGCATCAGTATAAATTGTTGGCTTGGGCAAGTCACTTAACCCTCCATTGCCTCAGAAAAATGCAAGTTATAGACCAGGGAGTGGAGTAGCCTAGTGGTTAGAACACTGGCTCCTCAGTAACCATATTCAATTCCCACTAGTACTCCTTGTGGCCTTGGGCAAGTCACTTAACCCTCCATTGCCTTGGAAGAAAGGCCTGGCAATCTATTTCCAGTCACACTGCCAAGAAAACCCAGGAGCATCTGGGTTGTCAGGAGTCAGCATTGACTTAAAGGCAAGCATTGCATCAACATTCTCTTTAATGTACAGTACCAAAATTACCTGTAAACCACTTTGACTGAAATGATCAATTGGTCTAAAAACACCTCTTAAATAAATAAAAAAATTCACATCTGTAACAGCACTGGTATATATATAATTTATTAAGACAAAGCAAGGGGAAACGCCTTGTCTAATACAGAAATGCAGTGATAAATTATAGCTACAGTTGTGCTGCTTAACTGGTATAATACCAAGTTATTAATCTTGTAGAAATTTAGGGGACTCGCCTCTTTCTGGTATTTCTTTTCTTAGATCACATGAAGCCCCTGTCTTTATTAAATCCCAATTTTGTTTCTGTAGGTTTTCATGGAATTACTAATGTGAACTCTATTGTATTATCTGTGACATGTACTTTTCTAGATAAATATAATTACATGTTTTCTTTTAGATTTTCTCTTTTTTAATATGATCTTTAGTGCCTTTCCCAGACTTGCTGATTAAATGTATGGAGTCAGGGTGGAAAGGACTCCATACTTCTTTGAAAGCACAGACATTGTTAGTAGTGGTACCTACAGACAGTGCATTGCATAACTGCAGAAAACAATGCATGTCAACTGATGATTTGCATTATTTAAAATATGTCATTCAGAAGTTAGTTCAGAATTTCAACAGCTACTTTTTCCAATTTTACAGTCAACGTCGGAAGGTTCTTCTGAAAAGCCAAAGACATTTTCAAGAACAATAAACAGATTATTTGGTAAAACAGGTATGTAGAAATTGATATAGGTGAAGTTACCTGGACATCTTTAAACATATTTTTAACTGCACTATCCATTAAAATAGAGTTGATGAATATGGAGTCCTGAATTTATAGATAACTTTGGCTGTTCAGTCACTTAGGGGGTAATGTTATACTGTAACGTTTTCCCATGTTTAAAAGGGCTTTTATAAAATTCGCTATATGAAGGGCAATTTTATAACACACCTATTTGAGAAGTTCAGAAAGATGCCTGTTTTAAGCCTATTTTAGAAACAACAATGGCAGATAAATGGCAGTGCCCAAATTTACACCTGTGCCAAAAGTAGACATGTTTTATAGCATATATTGCTACTTCCGCATGCTCTGCCCAAACTACACCCCCAGGAACACCTACGTGCAAAACGCATAAAAGTTGGTGCACACTTTCCATGCATGCACTTTTTACACACATATGTAGTTGCACAGTTATATAAAACCCCTCTTCTTTATACTGTATGTTTTGCACAGTACAGGGGAAATGCATCACTGTTCCTATTTCTCTGTCGATTTGTCTTTTGGAAGTGATATTGTTGCTGTCATGGGATAAATATGGGGGGGGGGGGGAGGCAGAGTAATGACTCTTCTTCCCTCCTCCATGCCTTGTTGCTCAGACCTGAAACTGTGCCCCTTCCCCATCCCCCACTATACTTTGGATAACTGTCCCAAATTTGCCTGCAAAAAATCTGATCAACCTCACATGCTCCATTGTTCTGCTCTCCTGGCTGCTAACACATGGTCCAATGCTCCCAGGGTGCCTTTCTTAAAGGGCCATCACATTATAAAAATGAAGTGTGGTCCGGGGGGGGGGGTCCCCTCCCCCCAGCAAAGACTCCTCCCTGGAGATGTCACCAACCGCGATACAGACCTGTATCCTCCTTAAAGGAATAATCCCCCTCTCCCCACCCTAGCCCCTCTATAAGTTATTGTAATTGCAAGTTTCATAAGTTCTCTGTAAACATGTGAGTTTAATGTAAACCGCTTCGATTTAACGATAAGGCGGTATATAAAAACTACTAAATAAATAAGTTCCCCATACTGCACTTGCACCCTTAGCGCAGTCAAAAAGCCAGTTTAGTATGCACTAAGGTACCAGCAGCGTAAAGCACCCTGTGGGCAGACAGAAGGCATGCACAGAGCGGAGAGTAGAGGTCAATGGGTGGGGAGCGGGCGTGAACAAGGCGCGCTCCTTTAATGCCGATTGCACAACCTGCCCAAAGGTGCTTTAACGCCGGGAACCTTAATGCTGATCAAAACCTTGCAGAAAAGGCACCTTCGGAGGTGTGTTTCATGTGCACAATGTGGCAAACAGACAGGGGAGCCCAAATTAGTGATAGTAGTGCTCCATTAGCAGCAACAGCATAGTACCCAAGTATAAAAGGGCACTATATTGATGGTGCAAATGAGGGCAAAGGAGGTGGCACATAGGTTGAGCAGTGGGGCTGCTGGTGCACATGGGGGACCAGGCAGCCACCTAGGTGGCACATAAGAACTAGGTTTAGGAAAAATGTCAGACTGTGGCAGACCAAGGTCCATCTTGCCCAGTACCCTGTGTCCAACAGTGGCCAATCTAGGTCACAAGTACATAGCAGTTTCCCCGAATGATACAGAGGACCCACAAGAACTGTGATGGGGCAAGCAGTTCCTAGCATGGGGCCTCTCTAGCAATGGTGTATCGACCTCTACCAAGGAACCTGTCCAAATTGTTTTAAACCCAGCTATAATGACAGCTTTTACTACATCCTCCAGTAATGGAGTGCAGGGTTTCATTATGTGTTGTCTGAAAAATATTCACACCTAGAAGTTCTAAAGGGGTTACATTGTAGCTGCATTGCAGGTCCCCTAGTCTGTCCACAGTCTGATGGCATAAAAAAGCGACCTATGTTTACCTGTTCCACTCCTGTCAATAATCTATAGACTTCTATCATATCTCTTCTCAACCATCTCTTCCCCAGGTTGATGAGCCCCCAACCTTTTTTAGCCTCTCCACAAAGGGGTATTCTGCCACCTGCATTACCATCAGTGATGTTCATCATGATCCCACAGTGACAGTGGCAGCACACAGTCATGCTACTGCTGCAGAAGGGAGATGTGCCACATGGGGTGATCAAAGGGTCCTGGCACCCCAAGCAGAGATCCTGGCTGACTCTCCCCCTCCCCCCTGCTGCTGCTGAACCCAGCTGTGGGGGAAGAGGCCAATATTGCCAGAAACTGAAGCCCTCCAGGTAGCTGCAACATGCAGGCACCCAGGGGACTACCATTGCAGTGGCTGTCATCTTCCCCACAAGACGTATCATTGACAGGCGGTGATGGGGTTCCTGCAGAGGCAGATGGTTGGGGAGGGGGCTGTGTGGCCATCCATGTATGAGATGGTCCTCCATCTGGACTCCCCATCTGGACCTTGCGCCCTAGGCACCTGTCAGCATGCATGTTGGATGGGCATGGACTGCACACCACCAACACGGACAGCACACAGCCATGTCAGCATAGTGTGGAGGTGTTGGCGAAGGGGGCAGTGGCACCCTCCTGCCACAGAACAAAGCCATGCCCTGGTCCTGTGCACAGTGCATTGCAACATGTGCCAAGGTCTGTCTGCTGCAAAGTATGACAGCCCCAGGGAGTGTTGTAGTCATATGGCAGTACTATGGCTCCGTGTACACAGTTGTTGAGTACATGAGTGGAGGGTCACCGGTTTGGATCCTGGTTGTGGATTATGTATTGCATGTCCCTGTGGCTAAACTTCAGCCCACAGTGCAGTCATAGCACCAACATGTACAACCCCCAATGAATCGGCCATCAAGGGTACAAACACCCATCAGCCACACAGACAGGCTCCACTATCCACAGCTGCATGGAGAGTCAAGCTGATAGTACTTGTACACTGAGCACACATTATTAACAATGCTTGAGCTAATATCGGGACCAAGGTGGCAGGCAGGAATGCCAACCATCCCCCTTTTTGCAAATTGTGTCGATATGAGTGTGTGAGTGTCTATCCATTGTTTTGTGGCTTTCCACACCTCATAGTACCTCGCTGTGCCTAAGCTGTTTCCAGCCCTAGTCTGCAAGTGTGCATGATGAGGAGCAAAGACTTGTGGGTATGGGTTGAAACAGGGTGGATTGGCCAGGATGTGACTGCATCGGGTGTAGGGGTAATAGTTAAGAAGTGCCCATCTGCCATGTGCATGACCTGGATGGTCACACATGTCCCGCTGGTGGGACACTCTCACTCTCATCCACATAGTGCTATTGTAGTGTCTGGTTCCAGTGATGTGCATATACTCCCTGTCCTTGGTATTCGATCACTGAACCAAATGCTGGTGCATATGCAATGTGGACTAACCAGCAGACTCTCTACAGTTCATATGTGCATGGCTGGAAATCCCAGTGGTGGACAGCAGGTGCAGTCTGACTGTGCTTACTGTGGGTGAATGTTAGACACAGGTAGTTTGGATCTGAGGTGTTTCAGGCCTACTTCTAGAAGTACTGTAGGGCCAGCAGGCCCCTAGAAACATCCCCATACAGGTATAGATGCTTTCCCCCCACACCCCCGGGCAGTTGGTGTTCATGGATATTGATATGCACTGTTCTAGGTGGGTCCCTGTCCAACAGAGATAGAGGCAGACATGACTAGTGCATACAGCATGACACAAGATGAATAGCATATCGCACTATAGACAATACCTGCCACACACTAGCTGTGATGGGGTTCTGCAGCACAGGCAGTAGAGACCATCTCTAGCCAGGAGCGGCCCAAGGGGGGTGCGGGGGCATGTGCGGAGACTCGGTGCGGGGACTCATTTGCATAAGGGACCTCATTTGCATAAATATTTGCATAATGTTACCATACACCAACATTTAGTAAACATGCCTCTTAATGAGTGTATGGATAAAGAAAGACTAAAAGATTTCTACATTACTGTAATCCAGTGCCAACCGCCAGGCACATTAGGAACTACTACAAGCACTGCCCATTTAGAACCCATAGCAAACCCGCCGTATCGTAACAGCACTACCAGGACTCACAAAGCACCAGACCCTACCTATCAAAAAGCAACACTGCAAATATTAAACCAATACATTTCAGAGAAAAACAATACATGGCCTACTGGGGAAAGAGAACAAGTAGCAATGTCAAATAGGAATTACAAAAACAGAAAACCTCAGCTCAGTTACACGTGCAGAACATAGACCATCACCAAACAAGGAATCACAATTTAGAAACAGGAAGACAATAATTAAACTGGGAACCCCAAAAGCCAAACTTGGAATGTACAACAACACTGTAGAAATAAATCTATAAATTAATTTCCTCTTGTATTAAACAAAGCGCAGACGTTAATGATACACATTTCCCAGAGCTGACATATTCCAGTTAATAAATTCAAAATAAAGAGATATTTTTCTACCTTTTGTGAATTTATTTTCAGCTGCAATTACTCCAGCCACTTTCTTCTGGTTTCTTCGTGTCTTCTGCTAACTCTCCATCGTCTGCTGTCCATTTGTCCTTCCTTCACTCTTCTAGTTTTTTTCCATTCTCTCTCTACATCTGCTTTAACATACTCTTTCTCCTTTTGCTCTTTCCTCATTCTTATTTCATCCACTCAAATTTTACCCCTCCATCCTCAATCCCCACTTACTCTGCCATTATCCGGCCAATTGCAGATTTGTCTTCCCTCCCAAACAAAATATTTTTTCCCTCTCCATTTCACTCTCCCAGCTCCATTCCATTCTAATCCTCCCCCAACATCAGCTCACTTTTAGTTCCAGCCCCACCCAGCATCCGCTCCCTTCTAGTCCCCTCATCAGCCCATTTCCAGTCCTAGCCCCCCATAAGCTCATTTCCAGTCCTATCCTAGCCCCACCATCAGCCCATTTCCAGTCCTAGCGCCCCCATCCATTTCCAGTCCTATCCGAGTCCCTCCATCAGCTCATTTCCAATCCCAGCCCCCCATCAGCCCATTTCTGAGTGGAGGAGTGGCCTAGTGGTTGGGGCAAGGTACTTCAGGCTGGAAGGTTGGGGGGTCAAATCCCACTAGAGGACAGCAATCTGGGGCCGGAAGGACTGGGGTTTCTAGTCCCACAGGTGCTCCTTGTGGTCTTGGGCAAGCCACTTAACCCTCCATAGCCCATGTTCCCTGTAAAATAGTTATCTCCAAGTTATGATGCACTGTTCAATGTAAACTGAACTGATGCAGAATAGCGCAGTATATAAGAGAATGTAATAATAATAAATAAATAAATTTCTAGTCATTTCCTAGCCCCACCATCAGCCCATGTCAAATCCTAGCTCCCCTCCACTCAGCCCATTTCCAATCCAAGCCCCCCATGAGCCTACTTCCAGTTCTAGCTCCTCCATGAGTCCATTTCAATCCAAGCCCCCACCACAGCCCATTTCAAATCTTAGCACCCCACCCAACAGCCCATTTCCAGTCCTAGCCCCCCCTCACTCAGCCCATTTCCAGTCCTAGCTCCCTCCCCTCACAGCCCATTTCCATTCCAAGCCCCCCTCCCCCTCAGCTATTTGCAGTTCAAGCCCTCCTTCCACTCAGCCCATTTCCAGTCCTAGCCACCCCCCAGCCCATTACCAGTCCTAGCCCCCCACCACCCCATTTTCAGTCTTAGCCCCCCATAGTCCATTACCAGTCCTAACCCCCCATCAGCCCATTTCCAGTCCTAGCCCCCCCAGCCCATTTCCAGTCCTAGCCCCATAGCCCATTACTAGTCCTAACCCCCCCCATCAGCCCATTTCCAGTCTTAGCACCCCCATAGCCCTTTACCAGTCCTAACCCCCCATCAGCCCATTTCTAGTCCTAGCCCCCCCATAGCCCATTACCAGTCCTAACCCCCCATCAGCCCATTTCCAGTCCTAGCCCCCCATAGCCCATTTCCAGTCCTAGCCCCCCAAGCCCATTACTAGTCATAACCCCCCAATCTGCCGTTTTCTTGTCTTAGCACCCCCGTAGCCCTTTACCAGTCCTAACCCCCCATCAGCCTACTTCCAGTCTTAGCCCCCCCCCCCCCATAGCCCATTACCAGTCTTAACCCCCCCATCAGCCCATTTCCAGTCTTAGCCCCCCATAGCCCATTACCAGTCCTAACCCCTCCCCATCAGCCCATTTCCGGTCTTAGCCCCCCCATAGCCCACTACTAGTCCTAACCCCCTCATCAGCCCACTTCCAGTCTTAGCCCCCCATAGCCTATTAGTAGTCCTAACCCCCCCCCATCAGCCCACTTCCAGTCTTAGCCCCACCCATAGCCCACTACCAGTCCTAACCCCCCTCCCCCCATCAGCCCAGATAGATTTTAAAAAAACAAACCGGCTGCTGCTGCTGCTGCCGCGGCAGAATCAAGCATCCCGCCTGCCCGGCAGAACCTCCCTCCAGCATCAGCTGGCTCCCGAGTCCCAACGCGCGGGCTTTCAGAGCCACGAGAGCTTCCCTTCCTTCTTGTGGCTCTGTTAATCTTGCCGGGGCTGATGGGATTTCCCATCAGCCCCAGCGGGAATAACAGAGTCGCAAGAGGTCAGAGAAGCTCTCCCTTCGCGGCTCTGAAAGCCCGCGCGTTGGGACTCGGGAGCTGATGCTGCAAGGAGGCTCTGCCGGGCAGTCGGGGCTCTGCAGCGGGACACTTGACTCTGTCACTGCCACGGCAGCAGCAGCCGGTTTGTTTTTTTTAATCTACTTGGGCTAATGTAGAATGTTTTTTGCACAGGTGCCCCCTGAAACGTGGGGCCCTGTGCAAAAAAAAAACATTCTTGCTCAATGGACGGGCCGGCCCTGTCTCTAGCACTGCAGGAACTGGGGATCTGGTGCTGGGCGCCCATCCTCACCCTCAGAGTGACCACAGATACTGCTCAGTAACATGGTTTGTAGCTGCTCTGTGCTTGTATCACACACTGTCAGTGGCTCTTACTGAGCTGAGTTGATGGATAAGTGCATTCTCCATTCGGTGATCAGCTGTAGACGCTGTTCTGCATGTGCACTGCATCATGGGTACTGGTGGGGGTTATCCTACGCTGCTGCTGCACACAGCAGATATTTTAGGCTGTGACTTGCAGTCTCGTTGTATCCAGCCATTGGCATGCAGAGAGGCATGAAGGTGTAGCCTACTGGTTAGTGCAAGGTCTCCAAACGCAGAGGTTCAATTCCAACTTGTTCTTTTTGTGACTATGCTATTCAGATCTTTTTCATGCCTGCAACAGTCAGGGCTCTGCACATATCACCCTCTCCTCTGCCACCATCCTTCCTTCAGCCCATCCATCCGCCTCTGTCAGCTGTGTGAAATACTGTCTTTTGCCAGCTGCCACATCATGGCCTACACTGGTACTCTTATTCGCATTTTGGCTCTTCACACTCGCCTCTCCTGTGCCTGCTCTGCCCATCACCACTACTGCTTTGTCCACCTGTCACTGCACACATTCTGCCGCTTCTGCCTCTGCTGGGGGACGTCTTCCCCATCCTGTGCCACACACTGACATTGCAGCACTTTACATTGGCACCACCTTGTTCATCGGTACAGCTGCCTCCCACATGCTCGTCCACCTAACTGGCCACCACATAAGGCGCCCACTGATATGGCAGGTCCATCAGCTCCCACCTGTCCTTCCTTCCATCTTCTTTACATTGACTTTCCGTGGTGCTCTATCTAGCGTTTTCCTGCCTTTATATGTATGCTTGTCAGCTTGAAGCACCTTAAAACCCTTGGCCATCTTATGTTCAGGCACCTAAGCACCTTAGGGTGCCTTAACTTCATGCACCTTAACCCCTCAGGGTGCCTTAACCTCAGGCGCCTTAGATTGTAGCTCCTTAAACCTCTTGACCTCCTTAACGCTTGTCACCTTAACATGAGATGTGCTGTTACCGCGCGTTAACTGGTCTGGGCGCCCTGTTCCGTGCGTAACACAGCCCATAGCTCCCTTTATCCCAGACTGCCCCCACATGCCCATAGCCTTATATGTCTTCGGAAACTGTAGTACTGCCCTTATCGCCGGTGACTTTACTGCAGTTTAGTAAACATACCCCTAAAGGACCTGTGTCTCCCCCATTCCCTACTCCACCCTTATCAAGGGTATAAAAAAGGTTTTAATTTCTGTCAAAACACTACTCAATCCTATTCCTGCTGCAAATCCAGGGGAAGATCGCATTTCTAACACAGATTGCTCTCAATAAGAATAGAAATTTGAAACAAAACCTTTTTACTATATTATGTGTATTTTAGGTTCTAGACATATTGTGGGTCATTTTAGAAGCCCTAGTCATGTTTTGGACATCCAAAAATGGGCCTAGAGATGCCCAAAGCACAGAGGCATCCTCAGAACCATTTTAGAAGCCGGCTCTGGGGATGGTCCTAGCGTGAGAATGTCCATATCTGAATGGGAGCATAGAGGAGGCATAACCAGAACATTTCTGGGAACCTGTAGGCGTGGCCGGGGTGTTCCCAGGAACCTGAACGTCCCCGCCTGATCACAGAAATGGAATGGATGTCCAGCAGCACGTCTAACTTTAGATCTTCTCCAAGGCACACACAGTGATGCACAAGCATCTGAAAAGTGTTCCTTTAGCTGAAAAACATGCAGAGAGTGTGGAGAAAAATACACTCTGTCATCCCCAGTACTCAGCACAATGTCAACAACAGCAGCAGCAGCATTTGATCCCTGACTGCCCTGTTCCTAGCTAACTACTCTACCATTAGGCTATCCTAGATGTCCAGCTTCTGTAATACCATTCGGGATTCATCTTTGTAGGCACACCTGGAGACATCCATATTGGGCACATCTAAGTTTGTGAAATCCTGCCACCATCTGGACATCCCTGCATTTTTTCAGAGGTTCTGGTTTAGACATTCCAGAGTGCACTCAGATGTCCCTTCTAAAATTCCCCTCAAAATGTCCATAGTTGGTAGCAGATCTTTGTCGTTGAATGTTCTTTCTATCCTGAGTGGCCATATTATTTATCCCTTTGTCATTTCAAGCTTTATCTCTTCTCCCTTGCCAATTATTCTAATATTTTTTTTATTTTAGCCTCTATATTGCCAACCTAAAGTTTCTGCATTGTACAACAGATAACATACTGTGTGTGGCACCCCCACTTGCCTAGGCGGTTGCCTAAAGGCAGGGGCGAACCTCCTAATGTCCCTTTTTAGTATGGGTTCCCAGAGCCAAGGCTTCTGGGGCTTATAGTTGTGTGAAATGATGAGTAGGCCGAGGGTTGAAGGCAAAACACAGGAAAATTTTAATTTTTCTCTTCCTTTGCACCAAAAACACATAACAAAATTAGGATACTTCTCCCACAAAAGAAAAAAGAATTTCCAGATCCAGAACTTCACAGTGACAAAAGTTGCAATTGCTTCTTCAGCTGTTACATAATGCAGCTTGATAGCTCCTTTACTTCTGGCTTAAATAACTGCTTTTCCAAACTGTGCAATATTCAAATTAAAGCTTCTTTTACTTCTGGCTGCTGCCCACTCAGATAGTTCTTTCTTAAACATTCATATCAAGTCTTTGAATATTTTCTAGCTGCTTTAAAACACCAGCAACTTCATTTCAAACATTATCAGCACTCTAGGCACAAGACATACTGGTATAATAGCTTCTGGGTCTTTCCACATTTAAACCCTTCACTTTGTCTTTATACAAAAAGAGCAATCCATTTGAGATTCTGTAGAGGCATTATCAGAATCATAATTATCTACCTGCATGCCCTCATAATCAGGATCTGTTGTCTCCTGACTGGAATCAGCTTGTGGGAACGTAGGCTTAATTTCTTCTAACAATTTTAAAACCTTTTCCCAGCGAGACCTCTCTCTAGGTTCAGGGGTTTTTGATGGGCTATGGAGATCCTTATCTTTCAATAAACTGTTCAAGGCTTCTAATGGGCTCACCTTCTTTCTAGCAACAGTTCTTTTCACAGGCCTTTCCAGAAGTGAAACTCTCCCCACAGGCTCTGCAGCTTCCTCAGGCCAAACGCTCCTATATCCAGGGCCAGCTGTAATTCCTCTACAACACGGGCTTCCTTCAGGCCTGTAGTTTCCTGTGTTTTGGCTGCAATGGGAATCCCTTCTGAGGCTGTCTTTGGAGCACCTCTCTCTTTCAGCTTCCCTGAAAGATTCCTTTCCTTCTGGTTCCCTCGTGATCTCCTCATCCTCTGTTTCCCTGGTGGTCTCCCTTCTTCCTCTTCCCTGAGGCTTAAATGAGTGGGGCTGCCCTACAGCCTCAAACTCCTCCCCCAGGTGCTTCTCATTACCTCTCTTGGTTGCCTTGGAGCTTGGGCGTGGTCTGAGCTCAGCAGCCCTGTGTGTGTTTTTTTCACTTTGGCTGTACTTTGAAAGTCAGTGCTCTCTGGGCTATCCCTTTGCTTGAAGGTAAATGCTTGTCTTTTATCTATTTCCATGGGCTCTAATACAGTTTCACCACCACATGTGAAACAGGTCACTTTGCCAAAGCATTTGCAATCTAAATTGATACCTGAAGCAATTGGTCACTTGCCCAATCTCAGAAGACTTATCAGTGGTTCGTAGCCCATTCCTCTAACCATTAGGCCACTTAGGGGGCATGTTTATTAAACCATGCTAATGGTGAGCGTGGGATTTATTGCCCACCACAGTAATCATTATTGTGCTCTAAGAGTGCAGTGCAGTAAAAGTCCCATGCTAGCTGCAGGTTCTGGTGGAGACTGGGCAGGTTAGGGGCAGAATGTGGGCACTGACTGCACATTGTGCTTGGCACAGGCATCTTTAGAGCATGCTCACTGTCAGTGCTGAAGTTTGTGCAGGCACACTTACTGCCATCTCAATGGGTGGCAGTAACGGCACCCATGCTAATTGTGGCAAATAGCTTAGTGCAGAGGTGGTGCTGACCTGCTGTAACTGCATTGAGATATGCTGTGCATGCCCCATTCATTAACGCAGGTCACGCACCACCTTGTGCTAAATTTTGGGGCTGAACACACGTTAAACTAGCGCATTTTAGTAAGCATACCCCTAAGTCTTCAGATCATATATCATATAATGCTTTGCCAATGCATTGGATTGTATGGTATTAAACTAACATAGGGGCTCTTTTACTAAAGTGCTATATGATTTACTCCTAATGCACCAATAGCATGCAAAACCATGGTGCGTTAGGTGCAACACTACCACATTAACTGTCGGGGCGTTGAAAGTTTGTTCCCATCAGTTAACATGCAGCACTGTCCCTAACATGTGCCAGGTGAGCACGGGTGCACGTACCTCCACTTATCGTCCCAAACCTCCCACTCGTTCCCTTAATGCACCATGGACAGTTAACATGGAAATCTGGCCACTCTAACCATCATATCCCCCTGCCAGCTGTCAACGTGTGTCTTAGCACGCTTCAGCGCATGCCAGAACATGCGTTGACAGCTGGCACCCTTTAATAAAAGATCCCCAGAGTTTTGTATTATAAATCGTATGATATTTTGAAATACTGAGCCAATCAACACATCATTGCAGCCTCTAATTGTACATTTGTGCCTCTGGTTTCTCGTCCTCTTTTTATAGGAACGTACAAAATGTCTTCCACTTCAAAAACTTCATCGAGTGGAACAGCATCAGATTCATACTCTTTGCTTACATAATGAAAATCTGACTCACACTAAGATCAGGAGAAGCTGTGATGGAGAAGTTCAGTAAACGTCTCATGAAACCAGCAAGACACACCTTGTGATAGACAAGCCACTATTCATCTTCTGCCTCCTTTACTTTTGCGTTTTTGTTAAATCTGATGATGTTCTGGGGTGAAATGTCATTTTGGCTGAGACAGAAGTTACATTTACAGTCAACATGATATATATAGCTTTTATATTAAGTCTGAGCCAAGAGTAGAAAAGAACTATTTTTTTTTTAAATTAGTTAAATAGAATCACAGTTACCTAAAGGGAGACTGCATATCATCTATGCTTATTATTGTACATCCATTTGCTATTCTGCCATTCACAAATAATGGTTTACATCAGAGACATAGGCACCCTTTTACTAAAGTGCACTATTCAGTTAATGTGGATTTTGGCACATAGTAACCATGTGCTGTAGCCCACGAGAACTGTTAGCACAGGACGATTTCTGCATTAACTGTGACTCGTGTGGTGGATCGCTAAATGGGTGGGCTGGGAGAGAGTTGCAGAGTGACACACAGTCAGCACAAGGGTAAACACTGTGTGCTAAGTGTAACACTTACAGTAAGTGAAGTTAAATCTACCCAAGGTAATAGTGTCCCACATTAGGGCATGACACCATGTGTTATCTGCCAGCTACATGCTCTCTACACCTCTGACCATTAACGCGGTGTCTTTTCACTTAATGTGCCGGATTTTGCATGCTATTGGCACGTTTGATGCAAAATCACACTTTAGTAAAAGGCTCCCATCATTTTGCATCCAAACATAGCACTTTATTTCTAATACAAGTTAACCATGGAAAGGGTCATTTTCAAACTATTTCTGCAGGTAAAACGGTGTTTCACCTCTAGAAATGGATTTCTGCTAAATTACCCACTGATCTGCAGGTGCGCAGCCCGTATGTGCTTAATGTTACCGACGGCAAGCAGAGGTGTGCCGCTTCAGTCAGCCTGGAGCACAGTTAGGCAGCGGCTTGCACTTACGGGCTTTTGAAAATTCGGCATGCACACAGTTTTTCACGGAAAATCCATGCACCCCAAATGGTAGGTGCACAGATGTGCACATAGCTGCAGAGGTCTGCACAGTTAACACTTTTCGCTAATTCATCAGTTGTAAAATTGCCCCACAAATAACCATCTCTAATTTTCTTAGTTAAAGAAACACGTAAGAGCTGATTTGCTAAGCTTTTTTTCCCATGGACATTATGGAGGTCATTATACAAAATCGTACCTGTGGGTATGTGCCCACATATGTACGTAAATGACTTCTTATAAAATAAAGGTATGTATTTTGGCATGGAGACACATGAGTGGCATTTGTACATACGTGCATTGATTATAAATGGCCTTAATGTATGCATGTACTTGTGAACTTTACACATGCTGTAACCGAAGGTGCGATCTCTGATGTTTACTGAAGGCCGTTAGCTACTATCGTGGGGCTAACACAGAATTAACACCCTGTGATAGCAGCTAATCTGCAAAAAAAATCTGATATCTCAGTCAATTTTCCACAATGTCTGATTTTCATATGGTGGATGTCCCTAAGAGCAGGATCGGGATGGGGTCTGGGGGTGGCTACGGTTGGCAGACATTGCGCGAAAAAAATTTGCACAATGGCTACCAAAATCAGGCCCAATCACGAAAGCAGATAATGCCTCCTCAAGAGGTGTCATTATCTGCCGAGAGGCCCAATAACGTGGGCTCTGCCCTGTAGCCAATTGGATATCTAAGTGCTGCAATTGGGCCTCCCCCCTCCACAATATTGTCAGTGCCACAGTGCTGCAATCTGGGGCACTGCCAATATAAAAAATACAAATGTGGGCCTCCCCACAGCACCGATCCCCCCTGGATAGCTCCCGATTCCCATCAGGAACTGCCCAAGTGGATCAGGGCTCCTCCCACAGTTAAAATTGTCCTAGCTAACCAGTCGGGCTAAGCCCCCCTCCCTCCCCCTGATACATAATTCCTAGGGTGGGGACCCCGGGCCCCCTCCACCCTCCTCCCAGTACAAAAACATCTTGGATAGCCAGCTGGGAAGGGCCCCCCCCCTCCCCCCGATCACCCGCTAGGCCCTCCCAGCACATACCTAGCTAGCCAGGTTTTCCATGAGATTGATTTGCATGCACTGTCTTTATAGTATTCAAATCCATCTCCTGCATATCCTGAAAATGCAACTGGCTGGGTGTGTCTCAAGGGATGGATTGAGAAGCACAAGACTAACCCCGTATCAAAGCACTCATTTTTTCCGGGTAACACAGGGATCTAGTCTTGATGACTGCAGTGCCAGCCTTTGTCCTATGGTACAATTCACATGTTTGTTCTCCAGAAATTCTTCTAGTAGGTTTTAGGAATATGCATTTGTGAATGCACATTTGGTTCGTATGGGCACCTAAAAATGTAATGTGCATTCTAATCACTTGTGTATATCTATACCTATGAATGAACATGCACACAATCAATTTGCATACACAAAAAGGGTTTTGTACTCATACAATGCATGCAAAAATCCTGAATGTATTCTAAACAGGAGAAAAACACATGAAACTCATAGAAGCTTCATTTGAAACGAAGATCAACCTAACCATCTGTTGGTCATGCCATTAATACCAGGTAGGTATTAATTTTAGTTTTGTTGTTGCAGTTTATGTACAGTGTTGTCGAATTACTGGTAATTATTTGTTGATTATTTGCTCAAGAAGAAAGTCTGTGAGTTCATCACTATGCCTTTTTAGTTATTTAAAAAGGCATCCCATCCTACAAAGATCCCTTGTTATGGTTACCAAATTTGTACAATAATGGAATTGCTTATATGTGACTCACTTTTATTTATATGGAATCTCATACTGGTTATTATAGTCCCTCGAAAATTAGCTTGCAGGCCCAGTGGTATCTGTGAGCCTGCAAACGCTTCTCCTTTTTTGAAGACTATCTTTCCCATGCTTAGCAAATAATGAAAACAAATTTAAAAATTAATTTAAAAGCAATTCTACTATCAGAACATAATCTAACAGCTTCCTTGTAACCTAGTTGACCATTCAAAGTGTAGAGTTATTGGTGCTGATGGGTTACGGTGGCTGGCCTACCCACTCACTGCTGTACCTCACGATAGCTTCCTCTGTCTGCTTCACAGGCAGTGATCTGGAGGAGACAGCCTCTGGATGAAGTCTAGCTCTGCATAGGGATAGGAACTGTGAATGTGTAGAGGTCAGGTGCCATGAGTAGGTGGAGGTCGTGGTGAGGGGAGGCTCTCTTTTAGAATGGGATGTCATGGGCCTCATTCAGAATGGGATGGCCTTTTTGAGTCTGCTCACAACCTTGTTGGTTTTAATCTTTATCTTAATAAATTAATTTCCCAATGTTTCTTTTGTCCCTTATGTTTATCTTGACAAGACTGTAAGCTCACTTGAGTAGAGTTTCCCTTTATGTGTGTCTGTACAGTGTTGCATACATCTAGCAGTAATATATAAATGATAAATACTAATAGCAAAAGCTCGTAGAAAATCTAGAAGAGTTTTAAGGTCTTTTCTTACCAGAATAAAGCTAATGTGTGTGGGGGGGTCATCAGTACTAATTAATGCTATTATCACATGTTATTAGCCTAAAGCCCATTTCATAAAAGGGGCTTTCAAGCAGACAATGTGTGATAACTGTTAGTAACTGACCCCCTTGATATGGTACAGTTTTAATATTTAAAATATGTATATAATTGTAACTGGTTTGTGGCTGTAGATTTCCTGTGAAACTTGTTGAATATATTTCATTTTTGCCCATTTTATCAAAGCATCCCGTGGAATATTGATAATAGCTCCATTCTTGACGTATAGACTTGACATTGTTTTACATCTCTGGGCTTGATGGACCTTGGTCTGACCCAGTATGGCATATCTTATGTTCTTAGATGTAACAAATACACTGCAATGTGCTTTTGAAAGTTTTTGTATTGTTGCAAACATATCAAATCTAGAAATTGTAGAGAACGTATATGTTTGTATCACAATATAATCATTAATAAAATTTCTCTTCCCATGTTTCTAGCATTCTAATGTTTTCTTTGGTTTTGTTTGCTTGCTTTTTATGTTTTGTAGTTTATAATAAGCAAACCTTGTATTTTCTCCAACTCAACAGAATGGGGTCGAGAATACTTGTCTGTCTTTCTGTCTAGGGGGGGGGGCAAAATAAGTGTCTGAGAACTTAACTGGAAGTGAATTGGGGAAAAAATACATCGTTAGTAAATGGGAGAAATTGGATTGTAGATTCCAGAGAAAATGTATCCCTCCCAAATTGTCTAAAGCATTTCTATTGGAGAGGCAGTTCCAGCAGCCGAAGCATAGAAATATTGACACATTAAAACATACAAGTTAAGATATTTCTCCTTTAAACCATCTCTCCCTTCACCTCTACTCTACTGATCACAGAAACTCTACTGATCACAGAAACACATTGAGGCACATTCCATAAAGCATGTCCAGGCCCCTGTGTGTTCGATCGGAATGGGACGCACAGAGACAGACCTGATTCTGATCCCGCGGGAGCTAGTCGTGCCCCGTGGGATCAGAATCAGGTCTAGGGTCTGTACGTGTAGGTCGGGACTCGATTCCGATCGGTCTGCACCTACATAGCCATGCCCAGCTAAAGCAGTCAGGCTCCTGAATGGAGCCGCAGTGCCGTGGTGTCCCATTGCCATGGCACCGTGGCTCCATTCAGGAGCCGCGATCCCCAGCTGCCAACCACTCTTCCTTTCCCTGCAGCCCAACCCCCGATCTGGCCTTCTATGGCCAGGGTCGGGCTGCGGGGAACCCCCTTTACCCCCTCATCTTTGCGCTGCCCGGGCCTGCCATCCCCCGTCCAATCTGCCAACCCTGGACGTACAGGGCCAACTTCAGAATCGGCCCTGTATATCTGGGGTCACAGACCGCCCTCTGCCCACCCTAACTCCGCCTCCGCAATGCCACCTCCCCCCACATCTAAGCCTCCCTGTACAAACTCCTTGCTCGTTTGGGGAGGCTTTTGACAGGGTCGGCAGGGGGGGCCGAATAGCGGGAATGGACGTCCCTATGGGATGTCAATCTCCGCTATTCACGGGACAGAATAAACTCCATTGACAACACAGATACAAACACATTTGCCTATAGATACAAACCAGATACAGTATATATCCGTATATGCATAGACAGATAGGCACACACAAACAGACAGAGACACATACAAGCGCATAGATATGCACACATACACTCAAATATATATACACAGAGGTGCATGCATACATGCCCACAAAGGTACACACACAGACACAAACACACCAGAGGGCTTGGAAAAAAATTCCACAAGGCATGGAGGGTAATATACATAGGTCACCAAAGAAGATCCGGTCACCTAAAAAAGGGGGTGGGTAGATGTGCACTCTCATTTTATAAAATGTGCAGAACTGGGTGCATACTCTATAAACAGACTTGTACATACCCCATAAAGGGCACACTATCAAGCATCAAATACACGTATATATGTGTGTGGACCTTTATGTGACATGCACACTGACATCGCGCATGTGAAGAAAATCAAAATGGCACGAAGATGCAAGAAGCCTAAGTTTGGCAAGGAGGACATGCTCCTCAGCTCATTGCAAGCCACCAAGAGCGTCTCTGGCAGGGTTGGATGGGCAGTGGTAAGGTGGGCAAATGCCAGAGATGATTGAAATGGTCAGCTTCATGCCAGTTACCAGAAAATTGAGTTTAAGTTAATAGAAGACCGGACTGGGGCTGAATGGGATGGGATTCAGGGTTGGCATCGGGTGGCGTGACGTGAGGATGGAGGGCTGCAGAGAGATTTACTAATGGAGAACAGGCTGCTCCATTAGATGCTGATAACGTGCATTAGCTGTGTCAAGCGGCTTCACTATGGTGAGATTGCTCACTGCTGTTGGTAAGGCAAGGCACATGCAAAGGCAAAAAAGAGGCCATAGTCCATTATAAAAATCAAGTAAATCCTCCTCATCTCCCCCACATTTCCCTTTGTGATCCTGCTCGTGGTGTCTGTCTCATTGTCTCTTAATTATGCCTCATTAACTAAGGTTTTCCAGGTGATGGAATCCCCACTCTTTAGCAACAGGAGCAGGGTATTTCTGTATCTATGACGTGGAGTGTCAACAAGTGGTCTAGGACCTAACCTATGGACATCTGGATGTTTGCTTCAAGACCTGTATTCACATGGTTCCCCCAATGGCTTGTGGCTAGATTCCTTATATTTTGTGAATTATGTAACAAAAGAAAGGATGGAGGTGCTAAAATGTGGCATGTTATAAAGAAAACATGGTTATATAATGATTCTAAATGTCAAAGAAACTGCATACATTTTTTAGCCCAGTCCTTACTGTGCCCTCCCCCTCCTCCCAGAGCATCCTAGGAGCTACTTTTTATCCTGGGCAACATGCGGCCAGTATGTACCCTTCTTTCTACCATACTTTTATTGTACTGTTGCTTTGTTGAGATTAGGTATAAATTTTATACAACAGGGTCACCACGTGAAGATACTCAGCTAGACTTGGGGAGGAAAATATTCCATCCCCCTTTTGACCCCATATGGTCCATCCCAGTCTGTGTCACTAGAGCAGTCAATGTTCATTGAATTCTCAGATTCTGAAAAGTTAGCAACATCCAAATATGAGGGGACTGCTGAAAACTCTACAGAGTCCCCCATCACTCTCCTCTGTGATGAATATGCAGAGAGAATGTGCTACCAAAGTACTTGATAATGCATCAGAAGATTTTTTTCAGACGTTCCTTTGACAGCTTTAGGAAAATCTAATACAGCCCCTTCACAAAAATCTGCCCTTTGAAGAAGGTCTGCTTTTTAACAGAATAGATGGAAGTAAACACTGCTGGCTGAGTTTTTCAAAACAAAAACAGGTACATTTTGCATCCTACTGTATTTCTTGCAAATGTCAAATCCAGTCTACATGAAGGGCCTTTTTATCCTTGGTATGCAAAACTGGAAGCATGTACCAATGCATTGCACTGAAGCACACTTAATAGCATTATCAGATTCTGGGGTCACCATCAGGGCCTGCTAAACTATTAGGCAAGATTAGGAGATTGCCTAGGATGGCTGTTTCTAATGGGTGGCCGAAACAACAAATCCTGATAGGCAGGCAAACTCCAAGCCATCAATACATTCTTTTACCTGCAGGAAGAGTAGGCACACGTATATGAAGCAAACAAGGGAGTGAAGGAGTAGCCTAGTGGTTAGGGCACCAGCCTGGGACTAGAAAGACTAGGCTTCAAATCTCACTGGTACTCCTTGACCCTCCATTGCCTCAGGTATGAACCCAGATTGTAAGTCAACAGGGAATGTAACTTGCCTTGAACTATTACTGTAAAAGCATGAGCTATATAGTATTAAATAAATATTAAAAGATATAGAGAGTTATTCTAGAAGACTTATTCACAATTGACATGTGCAGATAAGATCATTTATACATGTAATCACATCCACATGTAAAAGACCATTCTAGAAAGGGCCCATTTTACTTGTGGATATCCATATCACATTTATGTTGTATGGAGGCAAGTTGGGGCATGGCCAGAATGGCACCAAAATCTACACATGTATCCCCGATTTCATATAGGGGATGCCCATGTGAGACTAAAATTGGCCATGTCTAGAGTTGCACCTGCTCCCCCCCCCCCTAAATAGGGAAAAAAAAGTGCTCCTTTTGCCCTTCCCTTTATAGGGGGGGCATTCCCCTTCATCCTCAATGTTTACTTCCTCTCTTATTCATAACGAGGGAAAGATAGAGGCTTCTGTCATTAATTAGCGGCACCGACATGTCTAGATTTGCAAAATGGCAAAGATGCGCATGTGTAAAATGCTGGTACTTACACCGTAAGCTGTCGGGTTGCCGATGCTGATTTTTCCCGTGCATATCTTTGTAAAATGGCTCCTTCTGCTGCATGTGGGTGTCCATCCCATGCATTCCTGCGCATCCTTCTTTGCTATCAAACACACTTCCATGATGAGGGGTGGAGATATGCCAGTTTAGATCGGACTTACACGTGTTCACCCTCTTCTCTACAATAACATAGATTTGCAAATGTTTTCACTTGGATGCTACTGTAACCACATAAATGGCCGCTCGAAAATGGTGCATTATAATGTCTAGTCATGCATTTTTACAGGATTATTTGTGGGAGGAGTGATTTGGGGATGGTCAAGATTGTTTGTTTATTTATTTATTTAAACTGATTAGCACTTAGCCCAATTTCTAAGCGGGTACAATAAAACATGCATAATCTATAAAATCAAAACAATACATTAAATCAAGAAGTTGAAGCAGCATTGAAAGCCTTATCAAAGAACAAAGCACCAGGCATTGACTGCATTCCTATAGAAGTATTACAGCAATCTGATGCAGCTGTTACCGTACTTACAAGGCTCTGCCAAGAAATATGGAAGACAGCTTCATGGCCAACTGACTGGAAAAGATCTGTGTTTATACCAATACTAAAGAAAGGTGATCCAACTGACTGTGGAAATTATCGCACAATCGCTCTGATCCCACATGCCAGCAAGATTCTACTGAAGATTATTCAAAAGAGACTACAATCATACCTGTAACAAGAACTACCTGAAGTGCAAGCAGGGTTCAGAAAAGGGCGAGGAACAAGAGACATCATTGCGGATATGAGATGGATCCTTGAAAAGACTAAAGAATACCAAAAGGATATCTATTTGTGCTTTATCGACTATAGCAAAGCTTTTGACTGTGTAAACCATGAGAAACTCTGGGCCACATTAAGAAGCATGGGTATACCAGAACACCTGATCGTTCTCTTGCACAATCTGTACATTGATCAAGAAGCAACAGTTCGAACAGAACAAGGAGAAACAGAATGGTTTCAAATAAGCAAAGGTGTAAGACAAGGCTGCATACTTTCCCCCTACCTGTTTAATTTATATGCAGAACAAATCATCAGAGAAGCAGGATTGTATGAAGACAACAGAGGTGTGAAGATTGGTGGAAGACTCATCAACAACCTTCGCTATGCTGATGATACCACATTACTGGCGGAAAGTGAAGATGATCTGAAACATTTGCTTCTCACAATCAAAGAACATAGTCTCAAAATGGGCCTGCACCTTAATGTAAAGAAGACAAAGATCATGACAACTGGCATAATCAACAGATTCATCGTCGAAGGAGAAGAAATTGAATTCATGAATGACTTTAACCTACTTGGATCAACTATCAATAAAGAAGCAACAAGCAGTCAAGAAATCAGACGATGCATTGCTCTTGGTAGAATGGCTATGAAAGACCTAGATAAGATTCTGAAGAGTAGAGATGTCTCTCTCCATACAAAGATTCGACTTGTTCAAGCCATGGTATTTTCAATAACATCATATGGATGTGAAAGCTGGACAGTGAAAAAGATAGACAGGAAGAAAATTGATGCCTTTGAATTATGGTGCTGGCGGCGAATACTGTGTATACCATGGACTGCCCGAAGAACAAACCAGTCTGTACTAGAGGAGATCAAACCTAAGCTTTCTTTAGAAGCTCAGATGACAAGACTTCGACTTTCATACTTTGGACACATCATGCGGAGAGAGAGATCATTAGAGAAAGACATCATGCTTGGCAAGATAGAAGGTCAACGCAAAAGAGGAAGGCCAGCAATGAAATGGATCGATACAATAACAGCAGCTACGGATACCAGTCTGTCAACAATAAGCCGCCTGACTGAAGACCGAACACAATTTAGGATAGCTATCCAGAGGGTCGCCATGAGTCGACTCCGACTCGACGGCACTTAACAACAACAACAACAACAAGCAGAATCGAAACTTAGAAAATATAGAAAAACAAGTTTAATTGGTATTGATAAGAGAGTACAGCTTCTATGGAATTAATTAACACTGCTGAAAGAAAAGTTACAGTGCCCTGCTTTCCCACATGTTCTAGCTAGCTAAGTGACCTTGGAGGAGAGAAGTATCAAAGTTGGAAGAACTGACCATTGTAATTGGGACTATAAGGGGGGTAAGCAGGTGCGGAGCCCAGACCAAAGTCCTAATTGGATGACTACGTAATGTTACCGGGACCAATAGATGGGGAGAAAGGGGTTACCGGGACCAATGAGAAGTTTGCCTATACCTAGAATGGACAAGAAAAGTATAAAAGTTGTTGTTTTACTAACAGCCATTGCTCAGCCATTTTGAATTTGATTTTGCTTGAGACTTGTGCACAAATAAATGATTTGGACCTTCTGAACAGACTCCTGGTATTATTGGTTTGTCTGCGCTCTGCTGCTACAATTCCATAAAACAGAAGCTGCAACAGAGAAAACCCCAGACCTTGCACTACATGAAAAAGAAGGAATTCGCAAGAACCTGTAAAGGTGAACACAACATCCACACTGGGCGATACGCCAACAAACATCTCCGCAATTCACACAGCTGCAACGAATGCAACAATTTGAATACCATAACAACACATTTAAATTTGACTTGGTAATGCACAGGCAACCAATGGATCTCCTTCATTAATGGCCGAACGTAATCTAACCTATGTGCCCCAAAAATTACCCCACCAGCAGAATTCTGCACAAGTTGGAGGAGGCATAAAGCTGAAGGGTCACCTTGGGTCTCAGCCCTGTCACCATGTTGCTGTTGGCGTAATAGAGTCCATATTGCACGAGGTTTTCATAAGAAGAGAAATGCTTGTGCATTTGATGGAAGTCATCAAGCTGACAGGAAAGTCTGAATTTAGCTACCGAGGCAAAGCAGAATCTGCAACCAGCTTGCAAGATGAGGAACTGTATCATGGCAACTTCCTGGAAATCCTTCTGCTTCTTGCACAGGATGATAGGCAACTTCAAGAACACATTGAGCTGGTCACCAACCATTCAGAGAAAGAACTGGAACACTTAGCAGTGAGGAGATGTATAATACAGATAAAGGATTTGGACCTGTTATTCAATAGAGTGTATCTGATGAGCAGAACCTGACAATATTCAATGGCTAAGCCCAATATTCAATGGCACTAGCCAGCTGGTGCTGATGAATTTCTCCACAGACTGCCCTGGCACTATCTGGATAGTGCTGGGATGCTCCTTGGGTCCTGGGGGAGTCCTAGCAGTTAGCTGGTTAATGGTACTTTTCAGCCTGCTAACCGGATAGGTAACCACATAAGGATATATCAGTGACTGTCCTAACTTTATGAAGTTTCGATATCCAGATACTGGCTGAATATCACTGCTAAATAGATACAGTTGCAACAGAGGACAGTGCTGAAACTGGATATTCAGCACTAGAGCCTATCCGATGTCTGACGCTGAATATGCAGTTTCACTTTTGCCCACTGGGCCAGGCACTTTATAAACTCTGACTGCCATGGGCTGAATATCTGGCCCTTTGGTTTCTGGCTCATCCATAAGTCTGAAGATGAGATGTAGTGATGTATACGCCACATGAAAAAAATGACTGGATAGATTTCTAGAGATGAACCTATTATTAACGTCATCCAGAAAGTCAAGCATAGTAACAAACACTTCCCACAGCTAAATTAAATCCAGATATTGAGCTACTGTATCCAGATAGTGGCCAGCAGGGCTGGCCCTACGCATGTGCAAGCGTGTTGTTGGCACAGAGCCCAGCTGAACAGGAGGACCCCTCATCAACCTCATGCTGCAGCCATGTAGTGCTTTTTGCCCTGTCTGTGCCCACTTACTGCCGCTGCCGTGCTAGTCTAGACCAAGCTACAGCCTCCATCGTGGCTCCAGCTGCATGCTCTCACTGTGTCCTGCCTCTGCCACTTCCCCTGATGTCACCGTGCACACTGACTTTCAGCAGAGCAGAACTCGGAGAGACCTCCTATCCACCCCCGTGGTTCCATCAGCACATGCCAACTGACTTGGAGCTGGAACATTTTTGCACCCAATTCAGCATGCAGGCTGCAGGCCTGGGGGACTCCTCATTTGTCTCACTGCTCATTCAGCTCTGAGTACCTCACTGCCACTGCGCTGCCTGCCGCTCCTTGAATCAGGCGGAGACATTCCACCTCCTGCTTGCCTTTAGCGCTACCACCGCCGCAATTGCTTTAGGACCGAATTGTACAATTTGCCGCCATCTCAGGCCACTAAACATTCCTTTAGCACACTGCTTGGAGCAGTCTCCAATTTTGTTGGACATAGAATGTCCTATTTCAGATCTGGTTGAGATTTGCAACAAAAGTCTATTGATCACATTTTTTTATAAATTGATTAGGAATATGATGGCCCATCTCTGATAGGATTATGTTGAATTTGGGAAGCAGATATTAACATGTCACAAGATTTAATAAGTTGGTTCGTGTTTTGGGGTCATACAATTAAACCCACTGGAGTCTATTCTGTAACATGAATAGTAGAGATGGATGTCCATCCCTGCTATTCGTCCCCCTTCCTGTCCCCGACTAAGCCTTCCTGTACGAACAGGGAGTTTGTATGGGGAAGTTAGACAGGGGTGGGAAGGAGGTGGTGCAAAGGCGGAGTCATGGCGGGCACTGGGCGGTTTACGGCCCCAGAAATACAGGGCTGGCAAACTAGATGGGGAACTTATTCCACCTCTGGAATAAGTTCCCCTAGATGTCAGGGGATGACAGGTCGGGGCAGCGGCAAAGGTAGGAGGGGTGCCTTGGGAGGCCAGATTGGGGGTAGGGCAGTGGGGAAAGAACAAAGTCGGAGGTGGCCAGAGTTCCCAGCTCCTGAATGGAACTGCGGTGCCATGGCAACCAGACGCTATGGCGCCACGGCTCCATTCAGGAGCCTGACTGAGTTAGCCGGGCAAAAGCCTGTATGTGCAGGCCGACCAGAATCGGGTTCCGGCCTGCATGTACAGGCTTAGATGGGATTCTGATCCTGTGGGGGCTAGACATGCACTGCAGGATAAGAATCCCGTCTACCTCTGTGTGTCCGGTTCTGACCAGACGCACAGAGGCCAGGACGCACATCTTAGAATAGGTCTCACTATGTCCAGCAGTCTAGCACAAACTCTTTATTTCCTGGCTTATCGTGCAATATGAACTCCACTACGCATGAGTAGGGTAGGTCTTTCTAACTCAAATATCTGCTGGCATTGCACGAGGAGTATCGGAACATTGAACACATGTTATTTGAATGTCCCTTAATAAAACCGTTCTGGTTGGGTGTATGGGATTTTATCAGGGACATTCTCCAGTTTGACTTCCCAATTTCTATTCAAATTGTTTTTTTAAGATCCCTGTGGATCAAAGATAAGCTTTTCAAATATAAGGCCATATTCTGAATATTATGATATCGGTGGCTGTTCAGCATGTTCTGCGATGCTGGAAAGATGTATCAGCACTTAACATTACTTTTTGGCGGTATGCAATTTGTCAGACCCGTAAGCTAGAGGGAGTTGCTTCTCTGACTATGAATTGTATTAGCAGAGTGGAAAGAATTTGGGAACCGTTAGATGTGTTCTTATCCAATTCCTGACAAAATCTACTTTTGGACCTCTTGTATTTGTTAATATTTCACTGGTTTGAAATACTTAATATTGTAAAACAAAAACAAAAAAGACCAGTTGGACCATTAGATGATAGAGGGGTAAAAGGGGCAGTAAGAGGGGACAAGGCTATAGCGGAGATACTGAATGAATTATTTGTTTCCGTCTTTACTGAGGAAGATGTAGGGATGTTACCCATGACTGAAGTGGTATTTAAAGGTGATGCTGCAGAAGAATTTAAAGAAATATCGCTACACCGGGAAGATGTATTACAACTATTTGATAAACTGAAGAGTAGCAAATCACCTGGACCGGATAGTATACATCCAAGGGTGTTGAAAGAACTGAAATATGAGATTGCAGACCTGCTATTAGTAATCTGTGAACTATCATTAAAATCATCTGTAATACCTGATGATTGGAGGATCACCAATGTAACGCCAATTTTTAAAAAGGGTTCCAGGGGTGATCTGGGAAACTCCAGACCGGTGAGCCTGATGTCAATACCGGGAAAAATGGTAGAAGCCATCATAAAGAACAAAATTACTCAGCATGTAGATAGTCATGGCTTAATGGGAGACAGCCAACATGGCTTTAGACAAGGAAGATCTTGTCTTACTAATCTGTTATGTTTTTTTGAAGGTGTGAATAAACAGGTAGACAAAGGTGAGTCAGTTGATATAGTGTATCTGGACTTTCAGAAAGCCTTTGACAAGGTCCCTCATCAGAGATTTTTGGCAAAACTAAAAGGTCATGGGATAGGAGGTGATATACTATTGTGGATCAGGAACTGGTTAAAAGATAGAAAGCAGAGGGTAGGGCTAAATGGCCAATTTTCCCAATGGAAAAAGGTGAATAGTGGTGTATCCCAGGGATCTGTGCTAAGTCTACTGCTTTTTGACATATTCATAAATGACCTGGAAAAGGGAATAACGAGTGAGGTTATCAAATTTGCAAATGACAGAAAACTATTTAATGTTGTTAAAACCCAAGAGGATTGTGGAAAATTGCAAGAGGATCTTGATAAATTGTAAGACAGGGCATCCAAATGGCAGATGAAATTTAATGTGGACAAGTGCAAAGTTATGCATCTAGGAAAGAACAACCCAAACTATGGTTACACGATGCAAGGTTCCAAATTGGGAACCACCACCCAGGAAAAAGATTTAGGCGTCATCGTGGATAATATGTTAAAACCCCTGCCCAGTGTGCAGCGGCAGCCAAGAGAGCAAATAGAATGCTAGGTATCATAAGGAAAGGAATGGAAAATAAAACAAAAGATATTATAATGCCTCTATATCGTTCCATGGTGTGACCACACCTTGAATATTGTGTGCAATTCTGGTCGCTGTATCTTAAAAAAGATATAGCGTTATTAGAAAAGGTACAGAGAAGAGCCACCAAAATGGTGAAGGGGATGAAAGGATACTCCTATGAAGAGAGGCTACAAAGGTTAGGGCTCTTCAATCTGGAAAACAGACGGCTGAGGGGAGAAATGATAGAGGTCTATAAATTAATGATTGGAGTGGAACGGGTAAACGTAGATCGATTGTTTACGTCATCAGAATAAAAAAAGACTAGGGGACATGTAATGAAGCTACAGGGTAACCTATTTAAGACTAATAAGAGAAAATATTTTTTCGCTCAACATGTAATCAAACTCTGGAATTTGTTACCGGAGGATGTAGTAAAAGCTGTTAGTGTAGCTGGGTTTAAAAATGGTTTTGAACAAGTTCCTGTAGGAAAGGTCCATAAACCATTATTAAAAGGGACATGGGATATTGCTGCTTGACCCAATACAAGCATTGCAGAACCTGTGTCTTTTGAGGAAACTGCTAGGTACTTATGACCTAGATTGGCCACTGTTGGAAACAGGATACTGGGCTTGATGGACCTTGGTCTGACCCAGTATGGCATATCTTATGTTATGAGACAAAGAGAAAGACATAAGGGAGTGGTGATAGGAAGAGAGGGAGGGAAAAGCTGGACACAGGGAGCATTCAAAGATGGAGAGGTGAAGCTACACAGAGGGGAGATACTGGAATGAACAGGAAATAGGGAGATGCAGTAGAGATGCTAGAGATGGGATGAAATAGGGAGAAAGACCGGCATGATGGACATGGGGAGAGAAGGGAAATTTTGGATATGGAGGGGTAATATGGAGCAAAGGTGAGGGGAAGATGCTGGACAGGGAGAAATGGAGCATATATTAGATGGGGAGAAGTTGGATGATGGGGATAGAGGGAAGAGATGCTGGACAGGTATTCTGTTAGTAGGGAGTTTCTATGTAGGCTATTGGATATTTCCCAGTAGGTGTATGGATGTTCTAGGTTCCACTGGATATGTTCCTTGTTGTATGAGGTTTGGAAGTTAGTGCCTTCATGGAATGGTAGATTTGGGGCAAGTTCTCCAAATGGATTAGTTTTGTGCATATCATGACAGTCTTGTACCTCACTCCTAAGCATGGATATGTGATAGATTTGCTCTGTATTGTGGATTCTTGCTTTTTCCTTTGTTTCTTGTGGGGAGTCAATGTAGGGTATTTGTGGTTTTAGTGGAATGTGGATTGTTTTTGAGATTTGTAGTTTTGTGTTCTTGAAACTGCCAGTTTAAAATTTAAAATATACTGTATTTTCAGTGCAAAGAAATCTCAGCTTTATGGGAACATCTTAGTTTAATTTTGTTTAGTAGCCTGATAGTTTCACTGTTGCTGACTTCTGGGCTCTTCTAGCTCTGGCATAGTCCAATCCAGCCTGGGCACCATGATCTTGAATTTAAGGGGTATGTTTACTAAACTGCGTTAGTGCAATTCGCGTTAGGAGCCGCGGTAGTGACAGAAACCCCAAATAAGGACATGGGCGGTACATCGTTACCACTAACGCGCATTCCAAAAACTAACGAGCGTTACAGGGCGCCGTGGCGCATTACTGCGCGTTAATCGTAAGAAGGCGTTCAGACACAAAGCACTGAAACAGAGCTGTAGCACAATGGTTACTATACTGACCGCTGTTACAGACAGCATGGGTTCGAGTCCCCAGTGTGCCTAACGCAGAAGGCTGGCCCAGGCATCACCCTGTACATTACATAGGGAATGAGGAGGCATGTTTTTCTTTACGTTGAGTAGTGGTGTCAGGAACACACCCTCGCAGTGTGCCTAGCCATGTACGTTGGTGCGTGCGAGGCTGCGTGCGTTGCCACGGGCGTAGCCCCGTGCGTTGGTGCGTGCGTACAATCGTGCGTGGGTACATGTGTTTTTACCAGCGTGGGCACCTTATATTACAGACTTTGTAGGGTGTCATGCACCTATGCATTAGCCTAACAGATGTACGTGTGATGGCCTATGGTTTTTCAGAGCCTGTGAGCAGGTGCTGGATTTTCCCAGGGTTGGATTGTGCCAGTCACACCCATGATGCACTGCACATGCAAATCAGCTGTACACAGATACACACCATGGGGAATGCACCCCCACAGCACCTCGGCCTGGTTGGGGGAAGTGACCATGTGCACCCCCACAGCACCTCGGCCTGGTAGGGGGTACTGACCGTGTGTTGTACTGGCACAGAGTAGCTACACACTGTCACACTGTGCGGGTACTGTGCTCACCCTGAGGGTGCAGTGAGGCGCCCAGCACCAGGTCCACAGCACCGTCCATGGCGCAGGTCTAAAGCATGAGATAGGTAGTTTCTGCAGAAACACCTTGGATATCTCTGTCTGTTTCAGTCAGGTGTAGGGCCCCCCCCCCCCCCATGGACCCCCAGGTGGCCCATGCAACACCACCACCCCTCCCCCAGGGCTGAGAGTGGCAAACAGGGTCTCCCAACAATAGATCCACAGTCTACCCCCCTGCAAAGGTGGCAGTAGAGGGGAACATCAACCCCAGTCCTGCTGAGGAACAGACACCCCACAGGGCAGTCAATGCAGCTCTGTACACATCCATAACACAATAGCAGACAGCCATTAGGCCTGGATATGCTAAGCTGCACCCCACCACTATCTGACATTCTCCTGCTACAAGCCATCAGCCACTGCACCCTGCAAGCCACTCCATCAAGACACATACCAGCTACAAACAGTCTGCTAGTTAGTCAATAGTGCATACACAGCAAGCAGATAGATCAGTGACTGGGCCCCAAAAGGAAACCCATATCTATCACATGAGAGAAATACTACATAGCACTATGGGGGTGCCTAGCCATGCTGTGGTCACTGCACAGTCAGAGTGAGAGTGATCTCTCAGCAGGACATACTGAGGTCACCCTGTCTGTGTAGGTGGTGGCCGGGCACTAAAATGTCCCAGTCAGTGCCCTATGCCCTGTGCAGATGCACCCTGGCCAGGCCACCCTGTCCGGCCTATACCCATGGTACCTTGCTCCTCATTATGCACATTGGCAGCCCAATACTGGCAACATTGCTGGCAGTGTGGGCTGTGGAAGGTGTTTGCAGCCACCACACACTGGATAGACCAGGGGTGGGCACCTCCGGTCCTGGAGGGCCACAGACCAGTCAGGTTTTCGGGATATCCCTAATGAACATGCATGAGATATATATGCATTAGAGATATCCTGCCAACCTGACTGGTTTGTGGCCCTCCAGGGCTGGATTTGGAGACCCTTGCCTTACACCTCTGTCATTTAAGATCGTGAGTGGGCAAGGTACAGATGTCCTAGACATCGAAAGGGTATATAGAATGTGTCACATTCCTCCTCGATTCTCACCACCACCAAAAAGTTGTCTAATAGACAATTTTTTGGTGGTGGTGAGAAGTGAGGAGGACTGTGACAAATTCTATCTAACCTTTTTGATGTCTTGGACATCTGCACCTTGTCCACTCACAATCTTAAATGACAGAGGTGTAAGGCAGGGGTCTCCAGATCCAGCCCTGGAGGGCCACAAACCAGTCAGGTTGGCAGGATATCTCTAATGCATATATATCTCATGCATATTCATTAGAGATATCCCGAAAACCTGACTGGTCTGCGGCCCTCCAGGACCAGGTTTGCCCACCCCTGGGATAGACAGACAGCCACCCCCACACCTATGCCAGCATTGTGCTACTATAGAGGTGTTCAGCAGCCATACCCACCACACCAGTCCTGGGCACAGTACAGGCATGGATATGGTACACAATACTGTTGGGGGTCACTCCCCAGGGTGGTAAACACTATCAGAGACCAAACCTGCAGCACACACTGCAGACATCAGAATGATTGTTATGGTGGAGCTCAATGAGCAAAATGTGCTTAACGTAGGAATTGATATCTGCCAGTTATCATAGGAAACGTTTGATAGCTGTGTACCATATACCCAGGTGTAGGGTGGCATTGCTAAGGTATGCAACTGCTAGTATTGGGAGATACAGGCAGGGCCCAATGTCCTGCCTCTCCAGGAGGCATTGGCCAATGGGGCCTGTGGGTGTGTGTGGGTGTGTCTGGCCCTGTTGGCTGCTGCTTTACGGCAGAGTTTCCCAACTCCAGTCCTGGTGTTCCAAACACTGTTCGGGTTTTCATGCTGTCCCTCATAAATATGCATGAGCTACATCTGCATACCATGGGGGTGGTGCATAGATATGCAGCACAGGCATCTTTATTAGAGGCAGCATGGAACCTGAATGGTGTGGGGCCCTCCAGGACTGCATTTGCGAGACTCTGCTCTAGGTAATGCGCCTGTTTCTGGTGTCTGTGTTTGGTGTGGTAAAATATAGGCATATTAACCATGCGTATGTTCTCTGCAATAAAGGAGTGTCTTTAGTATCACTGTTTAGTGGTGGGTAAAACTATGGGGACTGGGTTGGCAGGAGCCCCAGCTGGGATTTGAACCTGTGACCCTCTGGTCTTACAGGCACTGGTTGTGTCCGTTGCACCACTCTGGAGATAGGAAAACTGGCCTGACGAGTCAGAAACCCTGCTCTGCACAATTTTACTGTGGGCTCATTTACCTTGTATGGAGACAAAAGTGCAAATAAACCTCACAAAAGACCTCGAAAAAAGGGGCAAACACCCATAACCAAGCTGGGCAACAATGATATCATTGGGCAACATTAAAAAACACTCCCAGGAAAGCTCCAATACAATGAAATGATTTTTGAAAGGGTCTACGGAGCGTAGGCCCTTCCAAACATCATTTCTTTTTTTTTGGAGCTTTCCTGGGAGTGTTTTTTATTGTTTCCCATTGCTATCACTGTTTCCCAGCTGAATTATAATTTTTACACTGTTTCTTGTGGTCATTTTAAAGTTTTATTTGAAATTTTGTTCTGTGCACATGTATCACACTGCTCACGTTTTGTAGGTTTCCATGGTTTTGCTGTACATTGCTGACGGAAATGGTTTCTCTTCCCTTTAATATGCCTTTAACGACAGGTTTTCATTTGCGTTGGAACTGAGCTCTGAAATTCAGCGCGTTAGTGTGAGGGGAGCCTCTTCCCGCCCACTCTCCGCCCATTTACCCCTTCTCTCCGCCCACTCTCCACCTTCTGCGGTGTTTTAACGCGCCGCGGGGGTTTACGATCGTTAACTGCGGTTAACGCGCATAACGTACACTTAACGATCGTACGCGCGTTATGACGTGCGAACGATCGTTAAGTGTACATTACGCGCGTTATTCACGATTACCGCAGTTTAGTAAACATACCCCTAGGGCTACTAGGATTCATTTTTCTCATTTTGTATCTTCCCTCCTCATCAATAAACTGGTCATATCACTGACCAAATACATCTAGTATACAGATATTTATAATGATTTTATTTTTTATGGGTGTGTGAAAATGGTTTTAAGTTCTTCACAAAAGTGGTAGTTGGGAAGATGTGACAAACTACAGGAAAGTAAGCCTTACTTCAGTGGTGGGAAATGTAATAGAGGCGCTCCTGAAAGAGTGAATAGCGGACTTCCTCAAAACCAACAGCTTGCATAATCCGAGGCAACATGATTTTACCAAAGGACGATCTTGACAAACAAATCTGATTCAGTTCTTTGAATGGGTGACAAGAGAACTAGATCAAGGGCATGCGATGGATGTGATCTACCTAGATTTCAGCAAAGCCTTTGATACTTTTCCTCATAGGAGGCTTATCAATAAACTCAACAGCTTGGGGATGGGTCCCAAGGTGGTGGACTGGATCAAAAATTGGTTGACTGACAGATGACAGAAGGTGACGGTAAATGGAATTCACTTGGATGAAAGGAAGGTGATTAGCAGGAAATGTCTAGATTACCCTCAGTGCCAGAGGGCTCAACTTTAACAGAGCCACGGGAAAGAAGAGAAACGCTTTTCCTTCCCGCGGCTCTGCAAAGGTGAACCGCAGACCAATGCAGGGTTCTTCAGTGGAGGGGGGGGCTTAGCTAGTAATGGTCAGAGCAGGGCAGGACTGGGCTGGTGGGGGGTGTATCCCCAGAAATGGTCTGATTGGGGGGGGGGGGGGATAGTACTGGTAATGGGCGGATCAGGGGGTTTAGGACTGGAGATGGGTAGACTGAGGGGGCTAGGACTGAATATGGGCTTATGGTGGGGGTTAGGACTGGTAATGTGCTGATGGGAGCTAGCACTGGAAATGGGCTTATTGGGGGAATTAGGACTGGAAATGGGCAGACTGGGGGGGGGGCTAGGACTAGAAATAGGCTGATTAGGTGGGCTAGAACTGGAAATGGGTTGGTCGGGGGAGTTAGGACTAGAAATGGGCAGACTGGGGGGCTAGGACTGGAAATGAACTAACTGGGAGATTTAGGGCTGGAGATGGGTAGACTGAGGGGGCTAGGACTGAATATGGGCTTATTGGAGGGTTTAGGACTGGTAATGTGCTGATGGCGGGCTAGTACTGGAAATGGGCTTATCGAGGGGGTTAGCACTGGAAATAGGCAGACTGGGGGGGGGGCTAGTACTGGAAATAGGATGATTAGGTGGGCTTGAACTGGAAATGGGCTGGTCAGGGGAGTTAGGACTAGAAATGGGCAGACTGGGGGTCTAGGACTGGAAATGAGCTAATTGGGGGACTGGAAATGGGCTTATTGGGGGTTAGGACTGGTAATGTGCTGATGGGGGGCTAACACTGGAAATGGGCTTATCAGGGGATTTAGGAATGGAAATGGGCAGACTGGTGGGCAGGGCCGGATTTACCTATACGCCATGTAAGCCATGGCGTAGGGCCCACAGCCGGCAGGGGCCCACAAAAAAAGAACAAGTACATTTTTTTAAAATACAATTTAAAAAAAAACCTGGTGGCTGCCGCCGCGGGGCCCCCTCTGCTGCCGCGGCAGCACCGACTGACCCGCGGGGGCCCCGTCTACAAGCTGAAGCCGTCGGGTCGGGTCGGGTCGGGTCGGGTCGGTCGTCCCTCCCTCCCTCCCTCCCTCGCTGCAGGCTGTAGGCTGTAGGCTGTGAGAGACGCGAAAGGAGAGTGTCTCCTCGCGTCTCTGTTAAGCCCGCAGGGGCTGATGGGAAATTTCCCATCAGCCCCTGCGGGCTTAATAGAGACGCGAGGAGACGCTCTCCCTTCGCGTCTCTCACAGCCTGCAGCCTGCACGGAGGGAGGGAGACCCGACCCGACCCGACGGCTTCAGCTTGTAGACGGGGCCCCGCGGGTCAGTCCGTGCTGCCGCGGCAGCAGAGGGGGCCCCGCGGCGGCAGCCACCAGGTTTTTTTTTAAAAGTAAAGTTTAGTGTAGGGCGGGGGGGGGGGGTAGGACTGGTAATGGGCTATGGGGGGGGGGTAGGACTGGTAATGGGCAATTGGGGGGGCAGGGGCTGGTAAAGGGCTATGGGGGGGGTAGGAAATGTAATGGGCTAATGGGGGGCTTGGGCTGGAAATGGGCTGGGGGGTAGGGCTGGAAATGGGCTATGGGGGGGGGTAGGACTGGTAATGGGCTATTGGGGGGGCTGGGGCTGGAAATGGGCTGGGCTGGGGGGGGGTTAAGGCTAGAGGTGGGCTGATGGGGTTAGGACTGGTAATGGACTGTGGGCTGTTGGGGGGGTTAGAACTGGCAATGGGCTTTGGGGGGGTTAAGACTGGTAATGGGCTGTGGGCTGATGGGGGCTGTCTGGTAATGGGCTATGGGGGGGCTAGGACTGGAAATGGGCTGGGGGGTTAAGACTGGAGGTGGGCTGATGGGGTTAGGACTGGTAATGGGCTGTTGGGGGGGTTAGAACTGGCACTGGGCGTTGGGGGGGGTTCAGACTGGTAGTGGGCTGTGGGCTGATGGGGGTTGTCTGGTAATGGGCTATGGGGGGCTAGGACTGGAAATGGGCTGGGGGGTTAAGACTGGAGGTGGGCTGATGGGGTTAGGACTGGTAATGGGCTGTTGGGGGGGGTTAGAACTGGCAATGGGCTTTGGGGGGGGTTAAGACTGGTAATGGGCTGTGGGCTGATGGGGGCTGTCTGGTAATGGGCTATGGGGGGGGCTAGGACTGGAAATGGGCTGGGGGGTTAAGACTGGAGGTGGGCTGATGGGGTTAGGACTGGTAATGGGCTGTTGGGGGGGTTAGAACTGGTAATGGGCTTTGGGGGGGTTAAGACTGGTAATGGGCTGTGGGCTGATGGGGGTTGTCTGGTAATGAGCTATGGGGGGCTAGGACTGGAAATGGGCTGGGGGGTTAAAACTGGAGGTGGGATGATGGGGTTAGGACTGGTAATGGGCTGTGGGCTGATGGGGGGGGTAGGACTGGCAATGGGCTATGGGGGGCTGACTGGAAAAGGGTTGATGGGGTTAGGACTGGAAGTGGGCTGATGGGGGGTTAGGACTGGTAATGGGTTATAGGGGGGACTTAAACTGAAAATGGGGTGATGGGGGGTGAAGGACTGAAAATGGGTGGAGGGGGGGGTAAGGACTGTAAGTGGGTTGATGGGGGGCTAGGACTGGTATTGGGTTGGGGGGTTGCTAGGACTGGAAATGGGCTGATGGATGGCTAGGACTGGAAATGGGCTGATGCAGGGACTAGAAGGGAATGGATGCTGGGTGAGGCTGGAACTAGAAGGGAGCTGATGTTGGGGAGGATTAGAATGGGATGGGGCTGGAAGAGTAAAATGGAGAAGGGAAAAATATTTTGTGTGGGAGGGATAAAAAATCTACAATTGGCCGGGTATTGGGAGAGTAAGTGGGGATTGAGGATGGAGGGGTAAAATTTGAGTGGATGAAATAGGAATGAGGAAAGAGCAAAAGGAGAAAGATTAGTATGTTAAAGCAGATGTAGAGAGAGAATGGAAAAAAATCTAGAAGAGAGAAGAAAGGACAAATGGACAGCAGACGATGGAGAGTTAGCAGAAGACACGAAGAAACCAGAAGAAAGTGGCTGGAGCAATTGCAGCTGAAAGAAATGCACAAAAGGTAGAAAAATATCTCTTTATTTTGAATTTATTAATTGGAATATGTCAGCTCTGGTAAATGTGCATCATTAACGTCTGCGCTTTGTTTAGTACAAGAGCAAATTAATGTATAGTTTTATTTCTACAGTGTTGTACATTCCAAGTTTGGCTTTTGGGATTCCCAGTTTAATTATTGTCTTCCTGTTTCTAAATTGTGATTACTTGTTTGGTGATGGTCTATGTTCTGCATGTGTAACTGAGCTGAGGTGTTCTGTTTATATAATTCCTATTTGACATTGCCACTTGTTCTCTTTCCCCAGTAGGTCATGTATTGTTGTTCTCTGAAATGTATTGGTTTAATATTTGCAGTGTTGCCTTTTGATTGGTAGAGTATGGTGCTTTGTGAGTCCTGGTAGTGCTGTTAGGATACGGCGGGTTTACTATGGGCAGTGTTTGTAGTAGTTCCTAATGTGTCTGGCAGTTGGCACTGGATTATAGTAATGTAGAAATCTTTTAGTCTTTCTTTTTTTTTTTTTTAAATTCTTTATTTTCGTTTTATAACAACAAAGGAAAAGGAAGACATACAGCTAAAAGACAGATACATAAAGTGTTATACATACACCAAAGTAAACCCCTGCCACCCCCTCCCCCCTGCTTCTTCTCTAGAAAACTAATCATTCCCGAAGCGGGCGTGTACTTACATTATTGTGTTACAAAACCTAACGGTGATCTGAAACATGATGAGTGCACATTATACAGGCATGTTGGAGCAATGAGCAGATTGTACATAATCATTAAGCATCTGCCATTTAGACAAGCGAGAGTGAGGTTGGGCATGGGGAATAGCTCTCCGAGGTATCTGTTCATATTTACTATATAAGCAGACGAGGTTCCACCATTCATTGACAGTAAGTCGAGAGCTATCCTTCCAATTCCTCGTGATTAAGCATATGGCTATACCCAGCATGAAATCAAGGAGAAAGTGACCCTTCTTAGGAAGAGAGGGGATCTCCGCCACAGAGCGGAGTCCCACGATCTTCCAAGAGAGAGGTTCGTGAAGGTGTAAGATAAATTGAATACAACCCCAGACCCGCCCCCAATAAACCTGTAGTTGAGGACATTCATAAATAACATGAGCGAGGGTTCCCACATCAGTATGGCAAGACCAACACTGGTCCCTAGCATTTGTGTTCCATTTGGCTATTTTTTCTGGGGTATAAAGGCATCTGTGTGCAAAGAAGAAGAGAGTTTGGGTAACAGAGGCAGACCGGGAAACCCGCACTACTTTGCTCCAGAAAACGCTCCATTGCACAGGGGTTAAAGTGGTTTGCAGTTCGCGCTCCCAGGCTTGTTGAGCTCTAAAAGTGGCCGTGTCTGTACCCTGACATAATATTTTATAAAAGTTAGAGGCTACCCCATGTGTACTACTAGTAGAGTGAACTATCTCTAATAGCCCGTCCTCAGTAGGGGCAGAGGGCGGCATGATTCGAGCACTTTTGAGGCAGTGTTGAAGCTGCATCAATTGAAAGTAGTGTTTCGCTGGTAACGCAAATTCCTTTTGTAAATCAGAAAAGGTTTTCCAACGAGCTGCAGAGAAAAGCTGTTGGGGTGTCCAGATCCCCCTTGAGTACCAGGGTTTCCATGCTATCGTTCTATTTAGGACTTGAATTCTGGGGTTATTCCATAGCGGGAGTCCGCCCTGAGGACATACGTTCGGGCCCAGTGATAGAATGAGAGTGTTAAAGGCCGCAAGAGTATCGACAATCATTGGTGGATGGCGGGTGTCTACTTGATAGGACATACCGGGGAGATGGGTCAACGGAATTGGGCTACTAAGCTCCTCTTCTATGTCAAGCCAAACTGGTCTGCTGTCTGTTGAGGCATCTAGCCATCGGGCACCTTGCTTAAGTAGGAAGGCTTGATGATATCTAAGAAAATCAGGAAATCTGGTACCCCCTCTTTCCTTTGCAGACTGTAGTTTTTGTTTAGCTATCCTTGGTGGCTTGCCCTGCCAGAGATAACGGACGAGAAGGCCCTCAATATCTTTATAAGTATGTAGCGGAAGTAAGCACGGCAGCATTTCTAAAATGTAGTTCACTTTGGGGACTATCATCATTTTCACAGTTTCTAAGCGGCCCCACCATGTAAGAGATAAGGGAGACCAACGATTCGTGAGCTCACGGACTTTGGAGACTACCTCTTTGGCATTAAAACTGATAGTGTCTTCTAAAGGAGAACAGTAATGGACCCCGAGATACTTCACCATGCGGGATTGCCAAAGGAAGGGAAAGGCCTGCATGTCAGCCTCATGTACCCAGCGGTTCAGTGGGAATGCTACAGATTTGGTCCAGTTAATTTTATAGCCCGATAATTGTGAGTATCCGTCAATCAGATCCAAAACAGCTGGAACCGAATCGAGGGATACGAAAAGCATAAGGTCATCTGCATATGCAGAGAGTTTAATCTCCCTATGACTGAAGGGGACACCTCGAATACGTGCGGACTGTCTAATAAGGAGGGCTAGGGGTTCAAGAGCTAGATCAAAGAGCATTGGTGATAGGGGGCAACCTTGACGCGTGCCTCTTTGGAGATTAAATGGCTGAGACTTGATGGCATTTACACAAATACTGGCGACGGGTTGAGTATACATGACTTGGAGATATCGGAGGAAGCCCTCCCCAAAGCCATACCATCGGAGAACTGCAAATAAGAAAGGCCATTCTAGGCGATCAAAGGCTTTTTCGGCATCCAGGGAAAGACCCACCCATGGAAGATCTAGATTGGCAGCACTGGATAGCACATGGCACAAGGTCCGAGCATTGTCAGCAGTTGATCTGCCGGGTATAAAACCGCATTGGTCGGGGTGAATTAGGGTGGCCATCCTGTCAGATAGCCGGGTGGCCAAGATCGTTGCGAAGATCTTATAATCGGCATTAAGTAGGGAGATTGGACGGTAGTTGGCGGTTAGTAGCGGGTCTCTGCCTTCTTTCTCAAATACTACCACATTAGCTGCAGAAAAGGATCCCAAAGAGGATGTATCTACCGCAAGGGCACTAAAATAGAGTTTTAAATAGGGAGCTAAATCTGCACTGAACGTTCTGTAGAATTCGGTCGGGAGACCATCGGGCCCTGCGGCACGGCCCGAGGCTGTTCGTTTTAGGGCAGATTGGATCTCTGAAGTAGAGAAGGGTTCATCCATCGCATCCCTATCATCTTCAGAGAGGGTCGGCCGCTGAATGCCAGAAAGCAATCGCTCGAATGTCTCTGACGAGAACTCACATTCAGATTGATATAGGCGGGTATAGAAATCCCGAAAGAGCTCTACAATGTCGGAGTCTGTGGTCACTATGCCCCCTCCCTGTGGAGCTCGAAGGGCCGCTACGCGTTTGGCTTCTTTTTGACCTTTCAAGGCGTTGGCTAAGAGTCGACCGGCTCGGTTATTTTCACGATAATATGTCCCTCGCTGAAGCTCAATACTCTTAGAAGCTGCAGTTGAGAGGATTGAATTATATTGAAAACGGAGACGCTGTAATCGAATTAATACACATGGATCAGTACGTGAAGTTAGAACTCGTTCGCCTGCTTTTATTTGTTGGTCTAGTATGAGTAGCTGCTGTTTGCGTTGTTTCCGCAGGCGGATTTGATAGCTAGTGATCGTTGCTCGAATGGCCGCTTTGAAGCCCTCCCACCAAGCCCAATTCGCAGTATCCTGGGGTAGATTAAAATGGAAGTAATCCTGTATGGCTGCTCGAATTTCTAACTGGAACTCTGGCTGAGTTAACAGGGCTCTATCAAAGAACCAGGCCCCCGAATTCCCTTGGGGTGCAGTAGTGTGTAATTGAAAGGAAATGGCAGCATGATCTGAAATATGTTGGGAGTGAATCTTTGCAGTGTCCACCTGAGGAACTAACAGTTTTGATATTAGAAAGAAGTCTATGCGAGACTGGGATTTATGAGGGGAAGAGAAGAAGGTGAAGTCAAGCTCATTGGGGTGTAGTAACTTCCATAGATCAACTAAAGCAAGATCTTTGATCAGGGAGGTAAGCGTGATGTGACTCTTGGGGGGACCGCTTGTCCTAGGCGGCCGTTTGTCAATCAGGGGATCAAGAACTAGATTGAAATCCCCCCCAATTATCAATGAAGTATTAGCAGAGGCCTGCGCAACCTGAGCAATGGTAGCAAAAAAGGCAGGGTCATCCACATTAGGAGCGTAAAGGCATATACATGTAACTTCAAGGCTACCTATCTTGAGGTGAACTCTGGACCATCTACCTTCTGTATCTGAGCTAGTCGCAATAATAGTAGCATGCAAAGATTTCCTAACCAGTATGGCGACCCCACATTTCTTAGAAACGGCTGGGGAGTAGGCGGCCACCATGTAAGGTTTGATATTGAGTTTAAGAGTTTCCTTCGAATTTAAATGCGTTTCTTGGAGAAAAATCAGATCCGCAGCTTCCTGACTTAGGTAGCTTAGGATTTTCTTCCGTTTTATCGGATTATTGATTCCTTTTACGTTCAATGAGAAAATCTTACATGGTGCCATCAATCGGTAATAGACATTTGAGGTAAGGGCGCTTGAAAACATACAACATAATCAGAATCTGTGCAACAATGACATAATCACCGAGTATTCTGGCTAATACACCCCATATTGAAAAGTATGTACCAAAGTATCTTAGAGAAGAAGCAAAACCCCCAAAGAATATGGCGACCATATGTCTGCGGGAGGAGGCCCTAGAGAGGAAATAGAAAGACATGAAAAAAAAGAAAAGAAACACCAGAGTCCATAATTAACACTGTCTCTGATACTCATCGAGGCTACTGTGGGTAGATGGATCTTTTAGTCTTTCTTTATCCATACACTCATTAAGAGGCACGTTTACTAAAAGTTAGTATATGGTAACATTATGCAAATATTTATGCAAATGAGGCCCCTTATGCAAATGAGGCCCGCACCCCCCTTGGGCCGCCCCTGCTGGGGGCCCACAATTTTTGTTGGTATAGGGCCTCACTCAAGGTAAATCCGGCCCTGCTGGTGGGGGGATAGGCCTGGGGATAGGCTGATTAGGTGGGCTAGAACTGGAAATGGGCTGGTCAGTGGAGTTAGGACTGGAAATGGACAGACTAGGGGGGCTGGGACTGGAAATGAACTAATTGGGGGAGTTAGGGCTGGAAATGGGTAGACTGGGGGGGCTAGGACTGGAAATGGGCTTATTGGGGGGGTTAGGAATGGTAATGTGCTGATGGGAGGCTAGCACTGGAAATGGGCTTATTGGGGGACTTAGGAATGGAAATGGGCAGACTGGAGGGGGGGCTAGGACTGGAAATAGGCTGATTAGGTGGGCTAGAACTGGAAATGGGCTGTTCAGGGGAGTTTGGACTGGAAATGGACAGACTAGGGGGGCTAGGACTGGAAATGAACTAATTGGGGGAGTTAGGGCTGGAAATGGGTAGATAGGGGGGGCTAGGACTGGAAATGGGCTTATTGGGGGGGTTAGGACTGGTAATGTGCTGATGGGAGGCTAGCACTGGAAATGGGCTTATTGGGGGACTTAGGAATGGAAATGGGCAGACTGGAGGGGGGGCTAGGACTGGAAATAGGCTGATTAGGTGGGCTAGAACTGGAAATGGGCTGTTCAGGGGAGTTTGGACTGGAAATGGACAGACTAGGGGGGCTGGGACTGGAAATGAGCTAATTGGGGGAGTTAGTGCTGGGAATGAGTAGGCTAGTTTGTATATAAAGATATATACTGTACTGTAGTAATTTGACATGTTCAGCTTTTCAAATAGGTGAATGGATGTTCCACGGCCCACTATATTATTTACAGTGATGCATTTTTTGGATGGGCTCCTTATGTGAGTTTGGAAGTTAGTGCTGATATGGAATGGTATGGTAGATTTGCTGTATAGATACTCAGTGACTTTGTTGTATTAGTTCACAATATGCCTGGTACTGGAGAATGTTTGTTGCTGTTGTTGTTTGTGAGATGATCAGAATCAGATTTTCTTTTTAAAGACACTTTCCTGGTTCTGCTCTGCACCCACAGTCAAAGGGGGTTCTGTGGATGCAAAATACGAGGGGGTACCCAAAAAAAACAGGAATAACATTGCCGTGGGCGGAGCTTGTGTAGTACGTACTTCTGCCGCTAGGCGTGTATAGTGCAACTCATTGTCAGTTCAGTGCCGCCTGTGTTGTCGACCTGGCTTGTTCTGTTCATCTGCAGTGATTGTTTTTGCTAGCGCTGTTTTGTTCTTGTTTCTTTTTTTATGATGACAAGTTTAAGTGAACAACGTGCAGCTGTGAAATTTTGTTTTCTACTCGGTAAAAATGCTGCTGAAACTGTTTTAATGTTGAAAACAGCTTATCAAGATGACGCTATGGGAAAAAGTCAAGTGTACCAGTGGTTTGCTCGGTTTAAAAATGGCGACATGTCGATTGATGACAAACCTCGTTCTGGGCGTCCATCAACTGCCCGAATCGACGAAAATATTGAAAAAATTAGAGAGCTTGTGCTCACAGACCGTCGACAGACAATTGATCAACTGTCAGAGATTAGTGGGTTATCTTGGAGCTCGGTTCAGCGAATTTTAACGGAAGATTTGGGAATGAAAAGGGTTGCTGCCAAGTTTGTTCCTCGGGTTCTGACTGACAATCAAAAGGAACATTGAGTTGAAACATGTCATGTTTTGAAACAACAGCTTGAAACTGATCCAGATTTTCTGTCAAAGGTCATTACAGGTGATGAGTCATGGTGCTATGGATACGACCCAGAAACAAAGCAACAGTCAAGCCAATGGAAGACGTCATCGTCACCCCGTCCAAAAAAATGTCGTCAAGTCAAATCAAACATCAAAACAATGCTGATTTGCTTTTTCGATGCCAAGGGGGTAGTTCATTCAGAGTTTGCTCCCCCAGGTCAGACCGTCAATCAAACCTTTTATTTGGATGTTTTAAGAAGATTGCGCAACAGTGTTCGTCAAAGACCCGATTTGTGGCAGACAGGAGACTGGTTCTTCCACCACGACAACGCACCTGCACACACAGCCATCTCTGTTAGACAGTTTTTGGCTAAAAATGGCATGGTTCCGCTGCCCCACGCACCTTACTCGCCTGACCTGGCTCCGTGCGACTTTTTCTTATTTCCACGCATGAAAAGGGGCATGAAAGGACACCGATCTGACAACATTGAAGAAGTCAAGAAAAAAAGGAGGGAGGAGCTGTCAGCCGTTTCTAAAGATGACTACAAAAAATGTTTCGAACAGTGGAAGCACCGGTGGGACAAATGTATCAGTTGTAATGGAGAGTATTTTGAAGGGGATAAGGTTGTTTTGTAAAGAATTTGAAATAAATAGCTTTTAAAAAATAATTCCTGGTTTTTTTTGAGTACCCCCTCGTATATGTTGAAAAAGAAAAAGCAAGAACCACAAGGCAGTTTATAACAACAAAATAAAAATGAGTTATAATTTAGTTTTATAAACTGTGCTGTGGTTCTCGCTCTCTGTTAGTTCCTTGGTGTACAAACATCTTGCATTTCCTCCATATAACTAATCGTTTTTTTGGTTTGGTTCAGTCCCTGAATGAAGTTTTGAGAAAGCTCCCTGGAGCTTCATTGCATGTCCCCTAGTCTTTCTATATTCTGATGACATAAACAATCGATCTACGTTTACCCGTTCCACTCCATTCATTAATTTATAGACCTCTATCATATCTCCCCTCAACCGTCTCTTCCAGGTTGAAGAGCCCAAACCTTTTTAGCCTCTCTTCATAGAGGTATCCTTCCATCCCCTTTACCATTTTGGTGTCTCTTCTCTGTACCTTTTCTAATAGCGCTATATCCTTAAAGGACCTACACTGGCTTCCAATCGGTGCACGCATCAGATACAAAACTATCATAAACCTATTCAAGATAAAACAGCACACATCAGCCAACAGCCTGCACTCCCTCATACAACCAGACACCAGCACACGTCCTAGAAGAAAGCAAACACACAACCGCGTCAGCACCCCAAGTGAATACAAACACACACGCAAGGACACAACAGACAGAGCACTATCCATGGCTGCTCCAACAATATGGAACAAACTACCGGACGACTTGAGGGCAACCACAGACCTCAAAGACTTTAGAAAACAGCTGAAAACCATGCTGTTCATAGAACACTATGGACACATCACATAACCTAATTGACTGTATAGCAGCACATGTTAACCGCCTAACACTGTATGTATATAAATGTCTTTAGCACCACTGTATATAGCCCACATTGTACATAGCTCAAACCAATCCAGCACACAATACAACACACACTAAACAAAGTCCTCACCCTCACTGCATGTATAACACACTCACACTACCAGATTGTTTGCTGTGATACCACCTTGATTATTATGATAAGGCGGTTTAGAAATACTGTTAAATAAATAAAAATAAATAAATAAATCCTTTTTAAGACATGGCAACCAGAATTGCACACAATATTCAAGGAGCGGTCGCACCATGGAACGATACAGAGGAGTTATAATATGCTTTGTTTATTTTCCATTCGTTTCCTGATGATACCTAGCATTCTATTTGCTCTCTTAGCTGCCGCTACACACTGAGCAGAGGGTTTTAACATGTTATCCATGTTGACGCCTAAAACCTTTTCCTGAGTGGTGGTTCCTCATGTGGAACCTTGCATCGTGTAACTATGGTTTGGGTTGTTCTTTCCTAGGTGCATAACTTTGCACTTGTCCACATTAAATTTCATCTTTATGGGTGTCATTCCAGAACATGAACAAGGAGTTTGTATGTGTGGCGGGGATATTTATGTGCCGAAAATGTTTCTGACTGTATTCCGAAACATTGCTATCGTGCAAGTAGACGGCGCTAGCATGGGCATCTCAGAACGTGCCCTGAAGGGGCGGAATGGGGGCATGGTTAGCCACGGAGACGTATAATGTGTATTCAGGAAAGCCGCATGCATATTTTGAGTGTTTCCCACAAACATCCACATTATTCGAGCTGAAACCTGGAATAAGGCCAGGACTTAGAAAATATTCTGCTGTGCTCTGCAGGTCATCTCATATAGAAGAATGGTTGTAATAAGTATGTGCTGACCTGGTGTGACTGCATTCTGGGAAAACACAAGAAGAAGCTATAAAGAAAAGAAAGCAGTGGTGAGGGAATGTTGTAAGCTAAAGAAACATTAATAAATACCCTCACAGAAATGTTCAAATCCAGGCTGAAAACTCACCTCTTCGCTACCGCTTTTGGATCTTGACTCATCTGATCTCCTTGTGTTTCCTTACCATTCCCCCTAGATGTATCTCTGTCTACACCTACTGTGTTGTCTGTCTTGACTAGATCGTAAGCTCTGATGAGCAGGTACTATCTCTTGCATGTCTGTGCAGCGCTGCATACGTCTAGTAGAGCTATACAAATGCTCAGTAGTAGAAATAGTAGTAGCAATAATCACTCGTGATGACCAGAGGTAAGACACAATGAAAGCATAAAAGCACCATATGTGATTTGCCATCTATAAAGGGCCCACCAAAGGGTTGCCAGATTCTTATGGCATGTTGTATGTGTCACAATCAGTACCGTACCTAGCCCTGTGCAAGCGGGTGCAAGAGGATTAGGGGCGCATGTCTGGTTGCCAGCCCCCTTCTCCCCCCCCCCCCCTGCATTGCCCTACCGCCACCGCCACTTTTTAATTTTATCGGAGGTGGCGGTGGCATCAGCAGTGAGGCGGACCTTCGTCTGCAGGCAGGTCAGGTCTCTCCTTCCCTTCTCTGATGTAGGTTGCATCAGAGGAGGGAGTTACCAGGTTTTTGCAACTCAGAATTTGCAAGGCTGGCCTGATACCTCCCTCCTCTGATGCTGTGGCAGGTGAAGGCCCGTGATCCACAGTGTCTGACATAAGCAAGCAAGCCTAACTAGCTTGACCTGTAAATGAAGCTTGTGAAGAGGCCCATAGGAATTGCACATCCCCCAATATGCTTGCTGTAGAATTAGAACTCAGTAAAAGTGTTGAATTAAGCTTAGACAAGCAGAACGGATGGAAAAATACAGAATTTATGTTTAAAACTGCTGACAGAGAAGTTACAGAGCCCTGCTTCCCTACACGTACAAACTGGATCAATGGCCTTGAGAGAAGGAAAGTAACAAGTTGGTGAACAGGCCATTGTAATTGGGACTAGAAGGGGGGTAAGCAGGTGCTGAGCCCACTGAAAGAACATAATTGGATAATCATATCAGTACCGGGACCAATAGAAGGGGTACGGGAGGTACGGGAGGTTACCGGGACCAATGAAATGTTTTTCTATACCTAAAATGAAGCTAAAGTCTATAAAAGTTGTCGTATTGCCAGAGAACATCGCTCAGCCATTTTGAAATTGACTTTGCTTGAGACTTGTGCACAAATAAATGATTTGGACCTTCTGAACAGACTCCTGGTATCATTGGTTTGTCTGCGCTCTGCTGCTACAATGCGACCTACATCAGAAAAGGGAAGGAGGGACCTGACCTGCCTGAAAATGTGGGTCTGCCTCACTGCTGCTGCCACTGCCTCCGAGAACTCATACACCCCACAGCCACACCCATGTGCACCGATCACATTACTCGCATGCCCCAATCCTACCAAGCCTTAGCACTCCCCACATATCCCATTGTACCCCTCAACCAACAAGGACCATACTCCCTCGCTCGCACCAACACAGTGGTACTGCAACCCTCTCACTGGGCACACATACCTGGCCATCTGGTGACTCTTACTTGGCCCCTCCTTGTCCCCTGTCCCTGCCCCTCCCCCTCACAGAGCGCACAATAGTGGAAGGTGGTGTGCCACTTGATTCAGAGGAACTGTCACCCAGGTACAGGTCCCAGAATATGGGAGGGATGTGCACTGGCAGAGCCTGACTTGGAGGCAGCCCTTGTGGCAGCACAGGTGGTGACACAGGTGGAACTAGCCACAGACATAGGTGTAGCAGTGGTAGTAGTGGATGAGATGACAGCTGGAGCAGATCTACCACTGGCTTCGGCATTGGCTGTGGCCACTGGCTGGCATGTGCGTGTGTCTGGTCCAGGAATGCCGAATTGGGCTGTTTGAGTCTGGTACAGCTGTCCAAGAAACCTCTCCACACTGTCTCGCACGTGGCACACTGACTCAGGGGCGGCCCAAGGGTGGTGCAGGGCCATGTGTGGAGCCCATTTTTAATCCAAGCCTCCCCCATCAGCCATTTCCAGTCCTAGCCCCCCTCCCCCAAAGAGCACAATGGATGGGCCGGCCCTGCATTGACTCATCTAGGGGCTCTGTGGCTGCAATATGCTGTACCTGTAACATCACACCTTGCTCTAACAGTGCCAGCTTTGCCCTTGCCTGTTCCTCACATGCATCATTCTGGGCAATCAGTCTCTCCACACACTCGATCATCCTCTGAGAGGATCGATGACGGCTGCGTGGGTCATATACATCACTATCCCGCCTCTCCGGTGAAGTTGGTGAGGGTTTGAGGAGCTCGAGATCACCGCCTCTGGTCTCTGCAGCTCCCTGCAGCTGCCGCTGTGCTTCGAGGCATCTAGGCATTCCCCCTCCAGGGCACTGGGCAGCACACTCCCCCCAGAGAGTCTTGCAGCAGAGGTGGTTGTATCCTGGCCTCTGCGTGATGTCGGATGATCTGCAGGGGTGGTGGCTGGATCCGGTGCACTGCTTGGGCCCTGCACCTGCAGCATCATCAGCACCTGTGAATACACAGAATAATGATGTGTCCCACAATGTATGACCCACCCTTCACACACAGAGAAATGACGGCATATCAGCGAAAGCTAGCCAATCCCTCTGCTGCTCTATCAACATTATACAGTAGATACCATAAGAACAGGCCAATATTATTAGGTGGGGCTGTTGTCCTATTGTGCAATGCAGTTCAGTGAAAAAAGGAAGCACGGGTACAGAACATGTTAGTTTAACAACCACAAAGCCCCACAAATAGATATCGCACCCCCACATACAAATTTAACACCACACCAGCTACAGGCCCTGAGCAATTCTCAAATCCCTCAATGCCTCCTGACAACAGAGCCACAACAGATTTTCACTCCTATACGCCCAGGCATTTGTGACTGGGCAACCTTGCTGTGTCCACATTGGTAGAACAGCTCTTGATTCTACAGGGGACACATGTTTGTGTTTGGCAAGCACAGAATGACACTGCCACCAGGAAGAGGAATGGCCAGCAGAAAAGGAGACAACAGGGCCTCTGTATAGGTCTTTGGTGCTACCTCTTTCAGAGTAATGTGTGCAGTTCTTGAGACTCTTGAGACCACACTTTCAAAGGATATAAACGCGATTGGGTCAGTGCAGAGGGTGGCTACTAAAATGGTTAGTGGTCTTCGTTATGAAGCATATGAGGACAGACGTCAAGATCTTAAGAGGAACGACAGGATAGAGATGTTTAAATACCTCTCTGGAATAAAAACAGAAGAGGAGAGCCTGGTTCAACTGAAAGCAAGCTCTGCTATGCAGGGAAATAGAGTGAAGGTGAAAGGGGATAGACTCCAGAGTAATATGTGGAAATATTTCTTTAGGGAAAGAGTGGTAGATGTGTGGAATTGTCTCACAGTGGAGGTAGTAGAGATGAGGATTGTATCTGATTTCTAAAAAGCATGGGACCAACACAGAAGATCTGTAAAGGAAAAAAGGAGACAATTGTAGTTGATCTGGAAGGGCAGACAAGATAGACCATGTAGTCTTTTGCTGCTGTCATGTTTCTGTGTAAGCTACAGTTACGCACAAGAGTAGCTGTTTCATAGGTCATGTAATCAAGCACTGACTATTTGGAAGTACAGGTTTCCCGGCATAGACACCAAGCCATGGCCATTCTCTACCTGGCCTGTCACTGCTGACTGACACAAATAGGCAGTAGGCAGGGCCGGTCCTAGAGTTGGGTCAAAGTGTCGCAGCCCTTCTGGCTGTTAATATCTATCATGTAGCTCTGAGTGGCCAGTGATCGCCACCCTCCAGAGGTGAATGCCCTATGTGGCTGCCTAGTTTGCCTAGGGGTAGGTCCGGAATGGACATTCAGCCCTGTAATATCTCCCATATCACTCTCCCAAACATGCCATCAGGGCATTGCAAGGAGATCGATGTTGGGAAGCATCATGGAAATGCCCCTGAAACACACAACATGGACCAGCCATAGTAGATCCTGAGGCCTCACTGCTCATCTGATATCACGTTGAATGACAGACCACAGTCATGTAATTCTACAGTGCAGAAAGGTTCTATGCAACACCCAAACACATCACATGATGTGTTGCTGACAGTGGCTCTGTAACCAACCTTGCAGGTGTAGCACTACTACAGATCTGGTCTGAGACCATGCTGGGATGCCCGACTGTGATGTCTGGTGTTCTGTTGAGGTTGATGCAGGAGACCTCTATTGTCCCCACCAAACAAACCTCCATCTGGGTCAGCAACCCCCCCTCCTCTCTCCTTAAGGGACATGTGAGTTCAAAAATAACATCTCAGGCAAATCAGGCCTTGCTTATACAACCTAACCTGAACTGCTATACAGGTCCAAAACAAAATATGTATGTTAGCACAAAAGCCCTGTCCTGCACACCTGAATGGAGGCAATGGGGAGGTGGCATGCCCTAGGGTAACAGTGCTGGGATCATGTGACATCCACCCATTGCTCACTCCTCAGAGTCCTGGAGTGTAGTGATGGAAGCTGATATCAGCATATGTGCACCATTGGGTGTGCAGTACAGCCCAAGCCCTACAAATCAGTTATCATCAGAGTGTTTATGCAAAAGAACAGCACCAGAATGTAGAGCACTATACAGATGGTGTGGGCGGAAGAGTGTGCAGTGTAAGCGGGAGGCACAGGTGGGGAATACTACCAGGGTATTAAGGGGGTAGACATATTGCAGCTACTTATCCAGGTCCTGTGAGGCCTGGGAAGTGTCCAGTGTCTCAACACCCTCCATAACAGTAGGATCAATGCCCTGCCAAGATGCTACCTGTGCCAGCACCCACGCCCATTTCTCTGACAATAACACCTGTTCCTCTACATGTCCATGATGCCAATGAAATATAGAGCTGACACACAAAAGGTGGAGTATCTGACATTTCTGGTCCAAACAAAGTAGGTGGTTTTAGGGGTATGTAGACAATGCACTGGGCCAAAAGGTTGTGCATTATCCCTATGTCATATCAGTATAAGTATGCATTGCAGATCCCTGAGTAAGTTGAAGGTATGAGCAGCAATGGCAGAGAATTAGTGAGGTGCCTTGCATCCCCATATACAAAACCCCAGGCAGCTGCCTGTACTGCCGTGCCCTTGAAAACTGCTGTTGTAATGTTGCATACCCATTAATGCACAGTGAATGGATAATGTGAGGGATATGCAGTGCTGGGGCAGATACATGCATGCACCTGGCATGGCCCACTGGGTACACATCTTGGCAAAACAGCTTTCACTGCTGTCACAGGGCAGCCTCTGGTGGGGGGTGGGGGATGGGGGGAGGTTCCCGTTAGGCCACATAAATGAGATCTGGGTCAAGTGCAAAGTTGTCAGATGCATTTTACCCCTGCCATCTGTGCACTGCCTGCTATCCCATGGTGTTATCTCTAAAATATGTTGCTATCAATTGTGCATATTTCCACACCCCACAGCCATTGTACCCATTGTGGCCAGCAGACTAGTTACAATGTAGATTGGGAAGTTGCTAAATGTACTGCCAGATCATGTTTCTGGTACAGTTGAAGGAGCGGCCATTGGTGGCTCCCCCATGATAACTAATAGACAGTCTCTTGATGAAGTAAGGTAAGGAAATGACACGCCTATCCGGCTGCAAATAACAGACCTAGTCAGAGTAGTGGTATCCCTTCATGCACACAGTATTCCTGTAATGTTGGCATTTCAACCTCTGTTCCATAGGTCTCACCACTCCCTGCCCCCCCCCCCCCTCACAACAACCACAGACCTAATGATCCTGAAGAGTGCTGTTTTCAGTGCTGCTCTCACATGGCTGTGCTTCCTTCTTCCTGTTTCCCTGGCAATTCTGCCCCTTCTCCGGTGCCTCCCTTTAGTCACTCATAGATCTTATGCTGTAAGCTTGGGTTTGATACAGCACTATTCGTTCTACCCTTGGACACAGCAACTACAGTGAGCCTCCTCTGGAGTGGAGGTGTAGCCTAGTAGTTCTACAAGCCATCTAGCAACCAGGATATCTGGGTTTGTATTCCCACAGGTGCTCCTTGTGACCTTGGCAAAGTCACTTTGCCCAGCACTGCATCAGCACAAAAGTCCTTGTTTAATGTACATTACCAATTAGACATTATACTGTACACCACTATGATCATGTGGTCGCTGTTACATTGGCAACGTGTACTGCGTTAGCCATGTCTATGCCAGGATCACATGGACACACAGTCATGTCTGGGACATGCACCATGTCTACTTTGGGATCACATGGGTGAGATTAAAGCACCAGCCACATCTACATCATGATCACGTGCTTTTGGCCCACCACTGTGGATGTGCATGCCATTCACTTTATTTAATACTTTGCTTCACTTTCGCCTGCAAGTATGAGTGTACGTGCTGCTGTGGTCAGGAGCAAATCACAGGGGATATAAACTCCTGGTTTGTGATGGTCATGCTGCATGAGGCTGACAGGGGCAGGCGGAGGGCAGCAAGGAGGTGCCCATATCCAAGGGTGCCCAGACTGATGACCCAGTACCTGGACATGAGTGATAAACTCTGTGTCACTAGGTACCATTTGGATCAGGGAGACATCCATGAACTGTGCCTGGAGCTAGAGCCCCATCTTGCTGCCAGCCCTTCCTGTCCATTTGAAGGTATTCACAGCACTGGCCTTCCTGGGAACAGGTACATTCCAGTCAGTGCTGCCAGCTGCAGCAGGTCTGAGCCAAGCCTCAGTGTCTAGGTGCATCACGCAGTTCCTGGGTGCTTTTGTGGGGCATGCTGCACACTACATCGCTTTACCACAGACACCGCAGCAGACACATTGGATGATACTGCAGTTCTATGAGATGGCTGGGTTCACTTCAGTCCTGGGCATCATCGACTGTAGGCATGTGGCTCTTAGGCCCCCACGACAGAGTGAGGCAACATACTATAACAGGAAGGCCTATCACTCAATGAACATGCAGGTCACGTGTGATGTCCAGGAGGAAATTTCAGATGTTGGGGCAAGATACCCAGGATCCTGCCATGATTCCTACATCCTCAACCAGTCCGGGATACACGCCAGCTTTGAGAGTGGTGACATCTCTGGTGGCTGGCTACTAGGTAAGATGATACTGAGATTCCCCCTCTCATGCCCACACAGGCCTGCACAAGGAAGCATGTCCACAAAACAGACTATGGGAAGGCAGGCTGGCTTGGGGCACAGCTTGCAGATGTGCACAGACCATAGTAAGCCAAGAAAGAGAGGAGACATCAAATGGGACAGGTGTGGGCACATTTGGGGACAGCTATAAGAAATGTCAGTACCCGGGGGGGCGGAGCCTGATGTCCAGCGGGTTAGACGCTTCGCGCTGAAGCTCCCGAGAGGCCTACACAGAATCCTGACTTAATACCTACATAAACTCAATTTTTTGCTCCGAACTCGCCGGGGTACCTCGGGGGGGATGGCGGCCCATAAACCAGCGCGCTTGGACTTCGGGTCTCCTTCTTCTTCACACGGAAAACGCTCCAAAACAGAGGTGTCTTCCCCACAGAAGATGGTTCCACTTCGGGAAAAACCCCGAAATGCATCAGGAGCTCTTAGAGGGAAATACGCGGAGTGAAGGAACTGGTGCAGTCCAACGGAGAAGCGCTTCGAGCCATGCGAGAAGACTTCGGTGTGCTCCAGGACAGACTTGAAAGCCTTTCATTACGGCAGGACAACATGGCGGGGGTCCTCGACTCGCACGCGGTGCGCTTGGTCAAGCTGGACAAGGCTGAGCGCCAGATACAGAATCTTCAAAAAGAATTAGAAGATAGCAATAATCGAGCCCGTCGCAACAATGTGAGGCTCCTTGGAATACCGGAGGGGGCGGAAGCAGGAGATATCAGAGAATTCCTGCTCAAAACTCTTCCCTCCTTGTTGAAGATCACATTTCATAGAGACCTGGAAATTGATCGAGCACATCGTGTTCCTACCCATATGGCGCTCAACCGAACGACCCCCCGGCCTATTATCTTTCGACTACTACGATATCAACAAGTGGAACAAATTCTAAATGCTGCCCGGGCGAATCGTCATCTGGAGTTTGAAAGCCATAAAGTCTCCTTCTTCCCTGATTTGGCAAAGCCCACAGTTGACCGTCGGAAGAGACTCCTTGCTTTTCGCCCTCGACTTCAACAGTTACAGGCTCGCTTTGGCCTGTTGTATCCAGCGAAGCTCCGAGTGACTCTCCACAACCAAACTAGGACATTCGAAGATCCTGATCTACTATCAACATTTCTAGACTCCAAAGAAGCAGAGCAGATGCGTTAACTTAACAACTTGGACTTATTATCTGCCGGCTCTGTCCGCCATTTTGAAGGGCCCGATGCGGTGGTCATCGCCAAGTACAGAGACTGCCTGGACTTTTCTTTCTGTCTTTATATGACTTACTTGGTCTTCTATCCCTCCATGATGTGTGCCTCGGTTGGATTCGGAGCACGCACAGTTATACAGGTTATATGTTTTCAATTTCGGCCTTCTCTGGGGTTTCTCCCCGCAGACACATGGTCGCCAGTAATTTTTGGGGTTCTGCTTCTTCTCTACCGCGCTGCGGTTCTTATTTTTTAATGTGGGGCGCTTCATTGTATTACATTAGCTTATCTTCTATCATGTCATGTGTACAGCCAGATACAGTTACTATGAGGGACATTGTGAACCTAGGTGCGCTATCATGTTCTCTTTCAGAATTTTTAACCTTGCTCAATGGCCTTATGTAAGATCTTATCACTTAACGTAAAAGGCATCAATAGTCCAATCAAAAGAAAGAAAATTCTTAGCTATCTTAATCATGAGCATGCTGATTTAGTGTTTCTTCAGGAAACGCATCTAAATTCCGCTGAAACACTGAAACTCAATGCTAAACCTTACCTGGTGGCTGCCTATTCTCCCGCCGTTTCCAAACGGTGTGGGGTGGCCATTCTGGTTAAGAAGTCTTTGCAAGCTACTGTAATAGATACTAGCTCTGATAAGGAGGGTAGATGGACCCGTGCACATCTTAAGGTTGGAGATAGTGAATTCACGTGTATTTGTATTTATGCCCCCAATGTGGATAACCCTGCTTACTATGCCAGTATTGCGCAGTTGGCACAGGCCTCTGCCAATACTCCATTAATACTCGGTGGCGATTTCAATCAAGTGTTAGACCCTTTGATAGATAGACAACCGCCTAGAACGAGTAATCCACCCAAGAGTCTTGCTACCCTTACAGCTCTGATGCAAGACCTTGCGCTAGTAGATATATGGAGGCTGCTTCACCCCTCTGACTTAGAGTACACCTTTTTTTCTGCCCCCCATCACTCACAATCTAGAATAGATTTTTTTCTCATTTCCAAAGCACTGATTTCTCAAGTGGACACGGCTAGGACTCATCCTCTCCATATTTCTGACCATGCTGCCATATCCTTTTCATTGCATGTCACTTCGCGAGATGATCATCCCCGTGCTTGGTTTTTTGATAGATCCCTACTGGATCAAAAAGATTTTCAGGTTGACATCAAGGCCGCTATCCAAGATTATTTTCATTTTAACTCACCCCATGATACAGCGAGCTGGGCTTGGTGGGAGGGTTTTAAGGCATCTATCCGGGCTACTATAACCAGTTATCAAATTCGACAGGGGAAACAAAGAAAGCAACACTTACTGATTCTAGAGCAACAGATACAAGCTGGGGAGCGTCTCCTTACGTCCCGTACTGACCCATGTATTTTACTCCGTTTACAACGCCTCCGCTTTCAATACAATCAGCTTTTATATACTGCTGCTGCTAAAAATATTGAATCACAACAAGGGTTGTATTACCGGGAAAATAACCGTGCTGGCAAATTATTAGCGAATGCCCTGAAAGGTATAAAAGAAGCCAAGCGTGTTACCGCTCTCCGTAGTCCGTCGGGGGGGGGGGGAGTGGTCACTAAAGATACAGAAATTTTAGAACTCTTTCGTGATTTTTATACTCGGCTTATCAATCTGAATGTGATTTTGAGCCAGAAGTATTTGAACGATTGCTCTCAGGGGTACAACGACCGACCCTATCTGACGAAGATAGAGAGGCCATGGACAAACCATTCACTTTATCAGAAATTCATTCCGCTCTCAAGAGATGTGCCACAGGTCGCGCTGCCGGCCCGGACGGTCTCCCTGCTGAATTCTACAAAACCTTTAACGCTGACTTAGCTCCAGTTTTGAAACTTTATTTTTCTGCTCTGGCCGAGGAGGGATCTCCTTCTGGGTCCTTTTCTATGGCAAATGTAGTAGTTTTTGAGGGGAAAGAGGGGAGAGATCCGCAACTAACAGCAAATTATCGTCCTTTGTCCCTCCTAAATGCGTACTATAAAATATTTGCCACCATTCTTTCCACCCGACTCTCTGATAGGATGTCTACTTTGATACACCCAGATCAATGCGGTTTCATTCCTGGTAGATCAACTCCTGACAAAGCTCGGACTATATGCCATGTAATGACTACCTCTGTTAAACTTGATCGCCCAATTGTTGGACTCCCACAAGATGATGAGAAGGCCTTTGATCGCATAGAGTGGCCCTTCCTGTTTGCAAACTCTCCGCTGGTATGGATTCGGAGAAGGTTTTCTCCGTTGTCTCCACGCCATGTACGCACAGCCTACAGCCAGTATCTGTGCTAATGCTTTAAAGTCTCAGCCATTTCCCCTTCAACGCGGTACTCGTCAGGGATGCCCACTGTCTCCACTTCTTTTCGATCTTGCACTCGAACCCTTAGCTTTACTAATCCGGCAATCGGAGGAGATTCATGGAGTCCCCTTTTCTCATAGAGAAATTAAAATTTCAGCATATGCTGATGACCTTATGCTCTTTGTCTCTTTAGACTCGGTGCCGGCTGTCCTAGAGCAAATAGGTAAATATTCACAACTTTCGGGGTATAAGATAAATTGGACCAAATCGGTAGCCTTCCCATTAAACTCTCTCTGATTCATCAAGCAGATATGCAATCCTTTCCCTTTTTATGGCAACCTCGCATGGTCAAATACCTTGGGGTCCACTATTGCTCTCCTTTGGAAGATGCTATCTCCTTTAATGCCAAAGACTTAACCTCTAAAGTCCGGGCGCTTACTCACCGCTGGACTCCTTTAACACTTACCTGGTGGGGTCGCCTAGAAACCTAAAAATGATGATTGTTCCTAAAGTGAATTACATTTTAGAAATGTTGCCTGTCTCCTACCTCGACGTACATATAAAGATTTAGAGGGCCTTCTGACTAGATACTTATGGCAAAACAAGACACCTAGGATAGCGAAGCATAAGTTGCAAGCGGATAAGGAAAATGGGGGTGTCCGATTCCCTGATTTCCTGAAATATCACCACTCTTTTCTTCTCAAACAAGGCGCTCGTTGGCTGGAAGATCTAGCACCGAGTAGACCTGTGTGGCTAGATATAGAGGAGAACCTTTGCAAACAGTTTCCACTTAATTCTCTACCTGGTATGTCTCTCCCATCAGACTCCAACTATCCTCCAATGCTTTTAGACACTTTAGGTGCCTTTAATATTCTTATTCAATCTTTAGACTCCGAGTCTGTCCGTTAGACAGACTCCCGCTCTGGTACAATACTCGATTTCAAATACAAAATAAACCGATGGCGTGGAGCCCCTGGTACACTAGGGGCATTTGGACCCCTACCCAGTTGTTCCATGATGGTCGCTGGAAAACTTTTAGTGAATTGCAAATTGAATTTGGTCTCCCAGCGAAACACTACTTTCAGTTGGTGCAACTACAGCATTGTCTTCGGAGTGCTAAGGTGCTCCCGCCATCGGAATCCCACTACCACAAGACTTGTCGGAGACTATCCGATCTATCGGGAGCTCACCGGGTGTAGCATCTAACTTTTACAAAACCTTAAGTACTGCTGTAAATAGAGGTACCCCTATAGCCACAGAAAGCATGGGAGCGGGAACTGCATGTAACTTTGACCCCGGAGCAATGGAGCATTGTCTGGAGTAGAGTGACACGGGTCTCCAGATCCGCCTCACTCACTCAGACACTCTTCTTTCTAGCCCACCGGTGTTTCTATACTCCTGACAGATTAGCCAAATGGAACACCTCCCAGGGCAATAAATGCTGGACATGCCATGCGGCCATTGGTTCACTAACTCATGTTATGTATGAATGTCCCGCACTACAGTATTACTGGCGTCGGGTCTGGGGTCGTATCCAATCTATTTTGCACTTTCAAGAGCCCCTGTCTTGGAGGATAGTGGGACTCCGCTCAGCTGCGGGGATCCCCTCTCTTCCAAAATCGGCTTACTTCCTTTTAGACTTCATGTTGGGCATTGCTATTTCCCTAATTACAAAATACTGGAAAAATAGCTCCCACCTGAGCCCCAATGAATGGTGGAATCATGTCTGTCTCTACAGTAAATATGAACAAATACCTCGTATGTTTGCTTCTTCCGTTCAGACCCCCCATCATCTGTCTAAATGGAAGATGCTCAATGACTATGTTCACACCGCTAAATGCTCTCATCTGACTGTTTAAATTTGTATAAATCTCTGTCACATGCTCATTCTGTATCGCAGATGCTATTTATTTTCGTTTTGATGTACAATCACTGTTGTTTGGAAGCGCTCACATGCTGATACTGTCGACTCAGAGAAGAAGCAGGGGGGTGGGGGGTAATAGGGTTTGCTTTTCCTTATTGTATACTTGTTTTGTCTCCTTTGGTGTGTTGTTTATTTTGTTTGTTGCAAAATTAAAATAAAATTTTAAAAAAAAAAAAAAAAAAAAAAAAAAAGAAATGTCAGTACCCAGTTATGTGATAAAGGCACCATAGACATAGAGTGAGACTATAAAACAGACCAAATGCCATAGTGACACCTGAGGTGCAGATGGGGCAAATAAGATTCATAGCAATGACGTCCTCAAAGAGTCATCTGTGATTTGCCACCTATAAAGGGCCCAGTGACATGTTGCCACGTAACAGACACAAACACAGCCCTTGACTGTATCATTCCACAGCTATGCAATACATACGTACCTAGCAGTTTCCCCAAAAGACACAGGTTCCACAATGCTTGTACTGGGTCAAGCAACGATATCCTGGGTCCCTTGTTATTAATGGTTTATGGACCTTTCCTCCAGGAACTTGTCCAAACCTTTTTTAAACCCAGCTACACTAACAGCCTTTTACTACATCCTCCGGTAACAAATTTCAGAGTTTGATTACACGTTGAGTGAAAAAATATTTTCTTTTATTAGTCTTAAATAGTTTACCCTGTAGCTTCATTGCATGTCCCCTAGTCTTTCTATATTCTGATAACATAAACAATCGATCTACGTTTACCAGTTCCACTCCGTTCATTAATTTATAGACTTCTATCATATCTCCCCTCAGACGTCTCTTTTCCAGGTTAAAGATCCCTAACCTTTTTAGCCTTTCTTCATAGGAGTATCCTTCCTTCCCCTTTAAAATTTGGTGGCTCTTCTCTGAACCTTTTCTAATAACACTATATCCTTTTTAAGATACAGCGACCAGAATTGCACACAATATTCAAGGTGCGGTCTCACCATGGAACGATATAGAGGCATTATAATATCTTTTATTTTATTTTCCATTCCTTTCCTTACCATCCCCCCTCCCACAAGCCAACACAGTGCCCCAAGTACCCACTTGCAGGGCACACACAGCATCTCCTCCTGTCACTGTGACTTGGACCACTCACGACCCTTGCCCCTGCCCCTGGCCCTCCCCCTCACAGAGGGTACATACACAGAGGCCACCCTTTGACAAGTGCCTCCTCACCCGCAGACCACAATATTTAGCTGTTGTCGAACCAGCCCTGCATCCACTGAGTGGATGGTTTTGGTTGTATAGTGCTCGCTGTGGCCATGGCACATAATAGCACACTGTTCTCAGAGGCATCAGGTGCCTGTTAGGGGACAGTCCTTGTCCAGGGCAGTGATTGTTGCAGTGCTCCTCAGTGACACTCTATGATGACAGCAGTGGTAAGCAGCATCTCCCTTATAAACAAATCTATTTATTACAGTATTTACAGTGCTGTACATGAATATGGCAGTTAATAAATGTTTTAAAATAAAATAAAGTAAGATGTTTATGTTACAGACAGATTTTTTACAGTGCTCCACTATAGACATAAAACAGCTTTTCATAGTGACCACTCTGGTCATGTACATTCAACAGGGACATAGATAACTTGGATTCATCATAGGCAATGGGAGGGACAATGACTTGGAGAAGGCCACAAGGTGTGCTGATGCCCATTGCCTGGTGACTCTGCATAGCTTACTGCCCTTCCTGCTCTCCAGCTGGAGGGTAGGTTTGTTTCTGAGAGAGGCGGCGCACCTCCTCCTTCAAGCCACACAGCTCCCTTCGTATGCCCTCAAAGTGCATCAGCATGAGAGCCAGTGAGGCCCTGCTGCACCGTGCACACAAATGAGTCCAGCCGCTGCACAGTCTCGCTGGCTACACTGGATGCTGGTGCCTCATGGTGATGCACCACAGCTGGATGGGAAGTGGACATTGGCAGCAGTTCCCCCCTCCCATTCCCAGTCTCCTCCCCCACCCCTGCCATCCCTGGCCTCCTCTCCCTCTCCCTCTCCCTCCCCCAACCCACCCCTCCCCCTTCCCCTTCCCCTTCCCCTTCCCCTCCCCCTCCCTACCCCCTTCCCCCATCCCCCTGCCACTCCTCCTCCTGCACCTCCCCCTCCTCCAGGGGCTGCACCTCCTCAGGTACCTCCCCTCCTCCAGGAGCTCCATCTCCTACACCACTGGCCACTCCTCCATTGCTGCCACCTCCTCCGGTGCCACCCCCTCCTGCAGTAGTTGCCCCTCCTCCAGGGGCTCCTCCTCCTGATACCAAGTGCTATCCAAATCAGACATCCAGCCCCGCTAAACGCTGCATGGAATCGATCCCTCTCCCTCCTAGATTGAACTTCTTGAGTAGGTACATCATGCTCCCTCTTCTAATCCAGCCTAAAATGCATCTTTTGAGGCTGCATTTACATTTTAACCTTTTATTCTCTTAGCCATATCCATGTTGTTTTAACCATTCCCATAATAAATGAAATTCCCTAATTCTCCTGATTGTCTGTTTTGAATAGATTGTAAACGCCATACAGCAGGGACTATGTATTAAGTTAATGTGTACAGCAGTCCTTCATCAGTGGAGATGATGCCTGAAGCCGGCAATGAAACCATCACTGACTAGGTATGAAGAGGAAACTTCCAGGATGTCCTCCCAGGGTAACAGAAATAAAGATCCCGTGGAATCGAGTTATTGCTGAAGTCTACAAGAAGCCTTTTTCAATTTCCCCCATGGTATGTTGTATTTCTCCAACATGGAGGAGTACCCCTAATGGTTAGAGCACTCGCTTGGTAGCCAAGAGATTAGCATTCAATTCCCACTAGCACTCCTTGTGGCCTTGGGCAAATCACTAAACCCTCCATTACCTGGGAAGAAAGGCCTGGCAATCTACTTCCTGTCACACTGCCAAAACCCAGGAGCTGCTGGGTCGCCAGGAGTAAGCATTGACTTGAAGGCACTCATTGCATTGCATCCAACCTGGTGCTAGAGTTTAAAACAAGTGTTACAACCAGATTCCATGAAGCAAGTGATGTGTGGTTTCTCTTTAAAAGTTCTGGTGCTGGAGGTCCCGATAAGTCCACGAGTCCTGATCACCAGGATTGGCCTTAGACTCACTCCACTGGGCTATCTGAATATAAGTTGAACGTGCAGCCTACAGTATACTTTGATTTTATCTTTGATACTACTGTATATATTAAGAGGTAATTTTAGAAACAGTGTGAATATTTATTTATTTTATTACAATATTTGGTATACCACCTTTTAACCAAAGGCCATCACAGTGGTTTACAATCAGGTAAAACACTCATATAAATAAATAAATAAAGTAACAATATAGTAAGAACAACATATGACAATAATTAGTATCCAGTACATTAGTTAATTCCATAATGTGTTATACACATTCAAGTAGGTGCTTATAAAATTGCCCTGGTGTATATAAACGTAAAAGTAGATGCTAGAAACGCAGCATCATTTTTTTTTTACTTATTATTTATGAATTTCTATAATACATATCAAGAATACATCTTGAAACAGAAACTGGGAAGGGTAAGGTAAAACACAGCGGACCTAAACATTCCCACCAATAACAAGGAAAAACATCAAAATACCCTTCCCACTCTAGCCCTCAAAATAAGGAGGATATCAAGAAGAGAAAAGAAAAAATTAGAACCAATATTCCGATAGGAAATTAGAGGTGTGAAAAAACAGTTAATCTATTATGCTCAAACAGAGGCAGATGGGGAAACACCACTTACCCCCCCCCCCCCAAAAAAAAAGAAAAGAAACGCAGCATCATTTTAATGCGATTTATGGGTAGATGTTCATGGGGGTGGAGAATGAGCCGGGGTAGGATCAGAACGTGTGCATTTATCTTATAAAGTCCATGGTTAAACATCAGTGCTTACCAGCACACTGCACTAAGTTACATCTGCCTATGAATAGATGTAGGTTTGTGTGCCAGCTTTCCAGGGGCAAGTATATTAAGGGACATAGGCGCGTATGTTGACTGTGTAAAATAAAACCAATTGTTAGCAGTAAAATATATTTTATCCCACTAAGCTCCCATTTCTGACAAAATTAAATTTCTTAGAAATGTCTTTGCAGGGGGCCGGTATCCTAGTCCATTTGGACTGCGATACTGCCTGGTGCAAAAATATTTCTAGACCTTTTTTAAAACAGACACAAGATAGCTTATTCTGGCATTGTACCTTCCCTGCCGGTATGCCATGTTATAAAATCACCCTCATATTTAGGGATGCGCTTTTATTAATGCACATTCAATTGCTTAGTGTGCCTTTAAAATTTAATACATGCAAAATCAATGTAATACACAGCCTACAAATTAGGGCCTATGAAATGTGCATGTCAAAAAAATTCCTATGCCTGTTAAAAAATGTTATTAATAAAATCCGAATAAAAGCTCTTAAGTCAGGATAAAAGGCCAAAAAATCCCAAAACAAACTGAAAATTATTTTACCTGTACATATCCCTAGTATTGTCTTTATTATTTATCAAACCATCAGGCACAAATAATTGAGATCTCATGGTTCTGTAATCAAGGGGTCACTAACCACTTCTCCTGTGACACTTTGGGATATGTTTACTAAACTGCGGTAACATAACAGCGGCTACATTAACGCGAGTTAACGTAACGTTAACACGCGTTAACGTTACCTAACGCACGGTAACGTTACCTAAAGCGCGGTAACGTTACCTAACGCGCGGTAAGTCCCGCAGAAGGTGGAGAGAGGGCGGAGAGAAGGGGTCAATGGGCGGTAAGTGGGCGAGGAGAGGCTCCTGCTACACTAACGCGGGGAAATCAAGGGCTGAACATTACCGGGACTGAAAACCTGCCGTTAGATGCACAGTTGCAGGAGGGTGTACAGGAATGTACAACATAGGCAGGGAGCCCAAGAAAAGTGATAGTAGTGTTCCATTTGCAGCAACAGCATAGTGCCCACGTATGAAAGGCCACTATGGCGATGGTGCAAATGGGGCTTAGGGGGCTGCAGGTGGGACATGTAGTGGGGGCAGCTCAGGCACAGGGTGGACTAGTCTGTCGCCTAGGTGGCATATAGGAACATAGAAAGCGGAAATCAGCAAGACAGCAGCTGACCAAGGCCAGACACAATCCACTTACATCTACCTGGTCCACCCTAGCCAATAGTTGCCAGGGCACTGACCTGACATCCCCCCAGCCATCCCTCCCCCAAGTGGAAGGGACATAATATTGGTAGGAGGTGATGGGGGGGATGTGAGGATGTCCATGTATGCCTCCCCGCCCCAGGCCCCGCTCCCCAAGCGACCGCCTACCTGCACAGTGGATGGCCTGGGACTGCGCACTACCAGCACTGGCAGCATATGGTCATGTCAGCATGACAGGGAGGTGTGTGTTCGTGCTGGAGGGGGCAGTGGCAACTGCCTGCGGTGGACCTAGGCCATAACCTGTACCAGTACGTGGTGTGCAGTGCAACAGAAAAGGTCTGGCTGAGGAAAGATACAGGTAGCTCCAGGGACTGCTATGCCTCTGTGACAACAGTGTGGTGCAGTACACACAGCCTGTGTGTCCAGGAGCAGAAGATCACAGGTTCAGGTCCCAGCTGTGGATCTGGTAGAACATATCCCTATATTTTACCCTACAATGCAGATACATCAGCAACATGTCCAATCCCCAAAGCAACTGCCAACAGGGGCACAAACACCCACACACCCAGGCACCACTATCCAAAGCCCCATGGATAGTCAGGCTGTTGGGCCCGGCACGGAGCAGCAGTTACCACCAAGGCAATGATACTAGCACCTGCATATCTTAGCAATGCCTGCACTGTGCTCAGGACTAGTGTGGCGGGCAGGGCTGCCAACCACCCCTATCTTTGCACAATGCTGAAATAGGAGTGGGAGTGTGTATATGTCTATCCACTGTTTAGTGGCTGCCTACACCTCACTGGGCCCACAATGCACACACTGTTTCCATCGTTAGCCTGCCAATGTGCATAATAAGGAGCATGGTATTGTGGGTATGGGCCAGACAGGGCGGACTGGGCAGGATGCATCTGCACAGGGTGTAGGGCAAGGTCTGGGACATTGTACTGCCCGACCAACGCCTGCATGGACAGGGTGGCCACAGCATGTCATGCTGGGAGGTCACTCTCACCTGACTGAGCAGTGACCATGGCATGTCTAGGTTCCCACATAGTGCTAGACACTATTTGTCTCTAGTGATATCTGTGTGATTCCTGTTCTGGGGCTTAATCACTGAGATACCTGCTTGGTGTCTGTGCTCACATCCCACTTCTGGGTGTACCTATTTTCTCTGGGAGCATGCACTATGGACTGTCTGCAGTTAGCATGTGCAGTGCTGGAACACCTTGCAGGGTGCAGCAGGTGCAGACTGACTATGCCCTCTGCTGGTGAATGTCTCCAAGCTTACTGCCTGTTTGCCAGTGCCCCTGTAAAATGTACAGATCTGAATCAACTGCCCCAGCAGCGGTTGCTGGCAAAAGGGGGCTGGTCCCACAGCCCCTCAGCATGCCCCTCCACTGCCACCATTGCAAAGATGTAGAGTGTGGGTCTGTTGGGGGCAGGTCTTGTACACCACCTTGACCCAGAAAGGGTGGTTTGTTTGGTGGTGCTGCATAATCCACATGTGAGTCCCCCCCCTGCTCTTGTAACAAATGACCATAGGGACTAAACATGACTGTGGAATACAGATGGACACAGGATTATCCTAGGTGTGAATGCAAGGAATATCTACCACACACTGGTAATGATGGGGATCTACATCAAAGCCTATCTCACCCAATCCAGGTACTGTGGACCTAGTGCTGGGCACCCCACCTCACCCTCAGGGTGAGCACTGAACCCGCACAATGGTATGGTCTGTAGCTACTCTGTGCCAGTATCACACAGGGTCAGTTCCACCTACCAAGCTGAGTTGCTGGGGAGGTGCATAACCCATTTGCTGAACAGATGTTGACCGCTGATCTGCATGTGCAGTGCATCATGGTTACTGGTGGGTATACCCTATCCTGGTACACAGAGCAGACAGTTTGTGCGATGACCTGCAGTCCTTCTGTACCCAGCCAGTGCTATGCAACAAGCTATAGAGGTATAGCCTACTGGCTTGTACAATGACATTCTAGGCAGTGGTTATGGGTTCAATTCCTCATTGTTCCCTCCTTTCATGCCTGTCTAACCTAAATATTTTGCATGCCCATAACAGTCATATCTTTGCAGATCTGTGCTGCCAGCCCATAATACCCTCACCACAGTTGCCAACAATCCTTCAGTAAATCTATCTGTGTTTGTCAGCTGTGTAGAGTCCTGTCTTCCTGTGCAGGCTGCCACCCCATGTCCTGCACTGATACCCTTTCCTGCATTGTGCCTCTCTGTGCTTGCCTCGCCTTTGTCTGATCTGCATGGCACCACCACTCCTCTGTCCACCCATCATTGTAACTATCCTGCCACCTCTGCCTCCACTGGGGGACACGTAATGCCATCATCTGCCACCCACTGTCTTTCCAGTACTTTACATTGCCAACACCCTGTGCCATGGTACAGCTGCCTCCAACATGTTTGTCAACATTACTGGCAGCCACATGGGATGCCCGCAGATGTGGCGGGTCCAGCAGCTTCCAGCTCTCCCTCCTTCAATCGCCTGTTCATTGCTTTTCCTCGGTGCTCTGTCTAGTGTTAGGGTTACATCTGTTTCTATGCCTCACAGGTTATGCATGTCAACTTGCAGCACCTTGCAGCCCTTAGGGCACACTAACCTGGGGCACCGTAACATTGTTAGGGCATCTTAACCTATGGTCCCATAACTCAGGGTGCCTTCTGAGGTGCCTTGTCCAGGGGTGCCTGATACGGCACCTAGCCTAAGGAGCCCTATGAGGTGCTTTATAAGGCACATGACAAGGCACCTTACAAGGTGCCTTATAAAGCACATTACAAGGTGTCTTATAAAGTGCCCTTGTAAGGTGCCTTATAAGGCGCCTTGTAACTCGCGTTAGCCTAAGGCGCCTTGTAACACGCATTAACTGACATGGCTTGCTGTAATGATGCACCGCATACTCCTTTATATGGGCATCCGTAACATTACCGGGGAACTTACTGTGAGTAACATTACCGCAGTTTAGTAAACATGCCCCTTTATCTCCTGTTCAGTTCCAGCACAGGGCTAGACTGCAAAGCTCCAAATTGTTTAAATTTAAGGACAGCAATGAAGTTAGTGTACTTTTTAGCTTTACTACAGGTTTTAGTGCACTACCCTATCTAAAAATGTTTGTTAAGTTTGGCATTCATTTTTGTTTGAAGTTTAGTGCAGGATTCTTTTAAAGTGAATTGTTAACTACCAACGCATCATGTTCCCTGTAAAATAGTTCTCTGTGTGCTGTGCTTTCCTGTCTAATCAATGTGTTTATACCTCAAAAATTTCCTGTCATGATTTGACAATTTCCAATCTGTAATCAAACCGCTGCTGATCGCTGGAAGTAGCGGTATACAAATGTATACAAAATAAATAAATAAATAAATAAATCCTATCATTAGCTTATTGTGGCAGGCATTAATACGTTTTCGTACCACTCAAGTCTAGTAAAATCAGTGCACATTTTTATCTCATACTTTAGTACATCAGGGCTGAAACCATTCTCCTTCTGGTCATCACATCATAACATGGTACCATAGATACTTAAGAACATAAGAACACAAGAAATGTCATACTGTTAATTTTCCTGTTACTTGTAATAGGTCTGTTATATCTGACCAATTGTTGTATTGTTTCAATGTAAACCGCACTGATGACAAATAGCGCGGTATATAAGAAAATTAAATAAATAAATAAATACTGGGTCAGACCAAGGTCCATCAAATCCAGTATCCTGTTTCCAACAGTGGTCAATCCAGGTCACAAGTACCTGGTAGGTTCCCAAAAAGGTACATAGATTCCACAGTGCTTGTCCTGGGTTAAGCGGTGGATTTCCTGGGTCCTCTTTAATAATGGTTTATGGGCCTATCCTCCAGGAACAAGTCTAAACCTTTTTTAAACCCAGCTACACTAACAGCTTTTACTACATCCTTTGGCAATAAATTCCAGAGTTTATTCAATTTTATTCCTAATTAATACTTTTAATATCAACGGATTAGATTTACTAAAAGGCACTATCACATTAGTTCACACAAGCACACATTGAAGCTCAATACTCACCACACACCCCATCACTAGTAATGTATGTTAATAGCATTAACATATGTTAACAAGGTACATCTAGCTCATATTTATCAGTAGGTAGTTTAATGAAGCAGCTGGAGAGATACAGAGATTAGAAACCATCCCAAATAGTTCCTTGATGGAATAGATCAGCTTTGTTGCCTCTAGTGGAAAAAATTGTGGATACACTAGAGGGTATGTTTTGTTTTGTTTTTTTTATACTGTGCTTTTTAGAACCAGTGCAGTTTACATGTATGCTAACAGGTACTTTTTATTCCCTTGTCCCTGAGGGCCTTGCAATCTAAGTGTAACTGAGGCAATGGAGGGTTGGGTGGCTTGCCTAGGGCCACAGGGGCTTGCTCAGGGCCATGGGACTGGAGACCCCAGTCCCTCTGGCCTGAGGTTGCTTGTCCCCATGGGGGAATTGAACCCCTGGCTGTCTGTGGTCTGAGGTAACCTGTCCCAGCCACTGAGCCACTTCTCCCTCCTCTAAACTGTCTTAATATTACTGGCACTAGTTGCAGCGTTAATGTGAAGAATGCCATATAAGGTAGTGGGCGTTCTGGAGGGAAGGTTGCAAGGAATCGGTATTGCGTGATAGTGGGTGCCATGGCACGTTAACATGTGTTCATGCCAGCGCAGTGCTAACAGCTATAAAGAGGTAGCCCACTGGTTACTGCAATGACTGTGGAAGCAGAGGTCATGGGTTTGATCCTGCAGTGGTGAAGGCTGTCTGAGGCATTTCCTTTTAATTTAAATCAGTACTGCCAGCAAAAACACCCTCACAGTGCCGTAACCTAAGGTGCCGCATAAGGCACCCTATAAGGCACTTCATAGGGCACATTATATAGTGCCCTGTCCGCCAAGGCACCTTATAATGTGCCCTATAGGGCGCCTTATGAGGCACCTTAGGTTACAGTTCTGTAAGGGTTTTTTTGCTGGCAGCACTGATCTAAATTAAAAGGAAAAGCCTCAGACAGCCTTATTAAATAATACCACTGTGGGATCAAACCCATGACCTCTGCCTCTACAGTCATTGACATAACCACTGGGCTACATCTCTATAGCATCTAACATGCCGCTGGCTGGCTACAGAAAGACTGCAGGTCACCACACAAACTGCTGTGGTTACCAGGATAGGGTAAACCCATCCGTACCCATGATGCACTGCACATGCAGATCAGCAGCCTACATCTGATCACAAGATGGGGTATGTGCCTCTATAGCACCCCGGCCTGGTAGGGGGAACTGACCATGTGTGTTACTGGCACAGAGTAGCTGCAGACCATGACATTGTGCAGTTCCTGTGCTCACCCTGAGGGTGAGGTGGGGCACCCAACACCAGGTCCGCAGACATGGCATGGCTGAGATAGGCTATGCTGTAGGTCTCTTTCAGTGCTAGTGTGTAATAGATAGTCCTTGCAGTCACACCTAGGATGTGCCTGTGTCTATTTCCCAATCACATCTAGCCCTTATGGACTATGATGCACCCAGAGTAGTGTATATCCTGTGTGGTTGCCATGGTCATGTGTTATAAGAGAAGGGTGGTGTTTGGATCCCAAAGTAGGTTATGTAGCACCACCCAAACCACTCTCTGTGGGTTAGGGTGGGGGACAGGATCTCCCACCAACACAACCACACTCTACATCTTTGCAATGGGTCTTGAGCCTGTGACCTTCTGCCCCTGAACACACTGGCTGTGTGTACTGCAACAACCTGTTGTCACAGAGGCAGGTCATTCCCTGGGGCTACCATTACTGTTCATCAGACAGATCTTGTCTTTTGCAGTGCACGGCACCCACATAAACAGGGCTTGGCCTTGGTCTGGTGTGGGCAGATGCCACTGCCCCCTCCACCACCAGTACCCCTCCGCCACCATGCTGACATGCCCTTATGCCGGTGGTGCTGGTGGTGCGCAGCCCCAGGCCATCCAGCATGCCAGTAGGTGGCTGCCTAAGGTGCGTGATATGGGGTAGGGGTGCCTGCATAGATATCTACGCTTCCCCCCGGCACCGCCTGCCAATGTTATGTGCCCTTTGGGTTACTTGCTGAGTAATGTCCATTGTGGCACTGTGGGACACACACTCATGGACATGTTTGCCCTTGGTCAGTTGTTGTCTAGCTGGTTTTCCGTTTCTACATTCCTATGTGTCACCTAGGCATCTGCCTAGTCCACTCTGTGCCCCAGCTGCCCCACTGCATGTCCCACCTGCAGCCCCCTGTACCCCATTTGCAGCCTCACCATATTGCCCTTTCGTACTTGGGCACTATGCTGTTGCTGCACATGTATCACTACTATCACTTTTCTTGGTCTCCCTGCCTTGGCTGTACATTGCTGACTGAAATGGTTTCTCTCTCCTGCAAATGTGCCTCTAACGCGAGGTTTTCACTGGCGTTAATTTTCAGACCCTGACTTCACAGCGTTAGTGTGCCTGGAGCCTCTCCCCGCCCACTCTCCGCCCATTGACCCCTTATCTCCGCCTTCTGGGGAGCCTTACTCCACCCTCTGTGTGCCTTAACGCCGCCGGAGACGTTATCGTGCGATAAGTGACGTTATCGTGCGTTAACATCACTTATTGCGTGATAACATCGCCGCTGTGACAGCGCTGTTTAGTAAACATACCCCTAAGTTTCTAATTTCAATTTTTTGGTTTCTTTGCATATTTTCTATGGAAATCTCAAAATGTCTTCAGTTTGAAACCTAGGAAGTTTTCTAAAACGTTCAGTAAATGTATATAAGAGTGAAACAGTAAACTAGTTGAGTTTTATGTTATATTTTAGATCAAATACATTAAGGTGTCTGTACGATTCTTTAATGCACACATATTTAATCTATGAATTCTTTAAAGTTAATAGCGAGTTGGAAAGCCCTTGGAGTCAATTACTGCCTGGCATCTTCTTGGCATGGATTTAACAAGAATTCTCAAGTCTTCTGTGTTAATTACATGGAACCACGAGCTGACAATAGCCTCAATAAGGACTTGTTTATTGCTTGGGCGTTTGCTTGCCACCAAACGTTTCAGCCTAGACCATAAGTTCTCAATAGGATTCAGGTCAGGACTATTTCCTGGCCAGGGCAGAAGTGGAATCTTCTTCTCTGCAAACCACTTCTTGTTTAGTCGTGCAGTATGACATGGTGCACCATCTTGTTGAAACATCCAATCTGTCTGATGGCCAGGCAGATCACGCATTGATGGCAGTAATTTCAGCTCAAGGACTTCATGGATGTACCGACTTGCATTAACTGTTCCACCAATGACTTGGATTCTGCCTACTCCATGCCAGGACATGCAGCCCCATATCATAACATTCAAAGGATGCTTGACTGTGCTTTTCATGCAATCTGGGAGATAATCTTCACCTGATCTTCTTTCGTAATGAACCCCATCTCTTCCAAATATAATATTCTTGTCTCGTCGCTCCAGATTACCTATTTCCAATCTTCTGTAGTCCAGTTTGGAATGGAGGAGTAGCCTAGTGGTTAGAACACTGGCTTAGTAACCAAGCAACAAGGGTTTGATTCCCACTAGTACACCTTAGGCAAGTTACTTAACCCTCCACTACCTTGGAAGAAAGGCCTGGCAATCTACTTCCAGTGACACTGCCAAGAAAACCCAGGAGCTTCTGGATTGCCAGGAGTCAGGACTGACTCAAAGGCACACATTGCATTTTTTTGTAGTCCAGTTTAGGTGCTCTTTAGCCCACTGGAGTCGTCATTTTCTCTGCTGAATATTCAGAAAAGACTTCTTTCTTGGAATTCTTGCCCTCAGACTAGCGTTGAGTAGCCTGTTTCGAACAGTTCGATCAGTAATGGACACACCAAGATCCATAAGTTCCTGATTGATGTCCTTGGCAGATGATTTACGATTTTTTAAAGCCAGCCTAACAATCATTCTGTCAGTTTTTGGAGTTGTAGACTTTTTCCTTTCTCTTCCCTTCTGAGTTGCAACACTTTCAGTGACTTTGAAGCGAGCACACAACTTTTGTGCACCAGATGCTGTCACTCCATGGCCCATCTTCTGAGCGATTTCACGAAAGCTGTACCCCTCATTTCTCAAAGTAATGGCTGTTGCTCTCTTTTTAGGAGACCAGTCAACCTTCTTTGTTGCTGCCATCATTAATCTACAAAATACAACATATTCCAAATTGGAAACTTTTTATTAGCATTTGTCATTTTTTAAAATATTTTCGCTAATAAATAAAATAAATTTGTAAAAATAACAAAAGCACAAATATGACTTCGATACAGCTTGTATACACCTGGCAGTATAGCACACATTATCTGAAGTGTCAGCTTATACATGAGATTCTGCATAAAACCTGCTTAAAGTGGATCGACAGTTTCATGAAAAATATCATTTTCCTGAGAAAAAGACATCAGTTACCTTGTCTGACTCCAAATCAAAGTTTTTTCTGATAAATGTTGATGATATTTGTTTGTAATATGTTCCTAAATGTTATGGCAGCAATCTGCATAGAGTATCTAATATATAGAATACTTAATTAATCGCAACGCAATCACCGACACGATGAAGCAGTACTACTCTGACACCTTAAAGAGATCGCTTAATAAACCACATGACCTTTTCAACTTGGTTAAGACCTTATCAAAGGAACCATCCTCTGGACCTCCATTCGAGATACACCCGCAAGATTTCGCAACCTATCTCCAATCCAAGATATGCCAGACCAACAAAACCTCTACTACAACCTCCGCAATAGAGCAAGACTGCCAAACAACACTAACCATGTTTTCTACCCCCACCAAGAGAGGACTTGAAGACACTATTGCGGCCCTTAATACCACTACTGCCCAGTCTGATCCATGCCCAGCCTTCTGGATCAAGGAGCTTCGCAGTCACTTCAGCCCAGTACTGTCCAAAATAATTAACCTCTCCTTCTCAACCGGCTCTTTCCCTTCAGCCCTGAAACACACCTCCATTAGACCTCTGCTAAAAAACTGCAAGCTCGATCCCCAACAGGTGGAATCCTACAGACCCATATCCAGCATTCCACTACTTGCGAAGATCATTGAAAAGGAAGCTCAACGTCAATTGCAGGAGCACATCGACTTCGCTGCACCGTTAGACCCATGCCAACATGGTTTTAGGGAATTCCATGGCGTGGAAACCCTCCTTACCACTCTATTCTGCAAGATAATCACAGGCATTGATGACATCCGTCAAGGATTTGCTCTCATCTTTCTGGACATTGCTGCAGCTTTTGATTCAGTAAATCACGAGCTTCTATTAGGACGACTGATTGACAAAGGTATTAATGGACGAGCACTCGAATGGTGCAGATCCTACCTGTCCGAAAGATGGCAACATGTTCGTTCTGGAGGGATAAATTCTGAACCTTTCCACCAAAGTCAAGGAGTCCCACAAGGATCCTCCCTTTCGGCGCTCTTGTTCAATATTTACATGCAGCCAATTTGTAATATCATCCGGTCCTTCAATGTTGACTGCATGTTATATGCAGATGATGTCCTGCTCTACATACCCTTCTCTACTGAGCATCTGGACCTCTCCCCACTGACGAGTTGTTTCAATGCAATATCTGACTGGCTTCTCTCTCAAAACCTCAGAATACAACATAAGAAAACGGAAGTACTCTTCATTACGAGGAACCCCAACTTTACCCCACCGCAATATCTTAAAGTAAAAGAAGCTGAGCTGCACTCTAAATCCTCAATACGATACCTGGGAGTCACCTTAGATCAACGCCTGGATATGAAGGCCCACATAGGAAACATAGTCAGATCAGTCTACTACAAGATCCGCTCACTTAGGCATCTACGTTCCATCCTTGAACCAACTGATTTTCGGACAATTTTCCAGGCGTTGGTCATACCTCATTTTGACTATGCCAATGCCATATTACAAGGTCTTCCCCAATCTACGTTAAACCCGCTGCAGCTAGCCATGAATGCGGCAGCAAGAGTCCTCCACGGAGCCTCCAGGATATAGCTGCATTGGCTACCCATTCATGCAAGAATTGTTTTCAAGACCTTGATAATCACTTTTAAAGCTGTTCACAATCTCTCATCTGCATCCTTAACCTCCCTCATCCATTCCACATCCCCAAATAGAATAAGAAGATCCACGGCTATAAACTCCCTAAAAGTCCCGAAGGCACTTACTGTTTGCACCAAATCGACAGCCAACAGGGCCTTCAGTCTCAGTGCCCCAAGATACTGGAATGCATTACCCCATGATATCCGGGCTATTAAGAACCTACCACAGTTTAGGAAAGCCCTCAAAGGCCACCTCTTCAACAAGTACCTTATAGAGCCCAACTGCATCCCCTAGAGCATAGGTTCGCCATCGCTGCCCTAGAGCTTCAAGACACCCCCGATACCATTCTCAGACAAATTTATAGTATCTCAACAACACACCAAGTGGATACTCAAACCTATGACGTGGATTGTGTTTTCTATGCAACCTCTTTGATTATGACTCCATGTAGTAAGTTTTGTAAATAGTTTACCCCTATTATCCAAGTTTTTGTTCCCTGTAGTGTTCGCGCTTTTTCTGTTTTCACTGGCAGCCCAGTCTTTTGACCTTGCAGGAGCCCTTTTTCTCCCAGTGGCTGCCAGCGGGTTCAAAAAATGTGATCGGTGCAAGAAACTTATTTATTTTATTTTATTTATTTAGTAAGCACTTGTATACCGCTGCTTCCTACGATCAGCAGCGGTTTACTTTACAGAATCATAATGTATCGTACAATACAGTGAGATTTTTTAGATTTACATTTCGATTAGGCAATGATTTACATAACACAGGAGAATCAATTGGATACAATATACATTTGATGGGGGCACACAGATCTGGGTATACATTTGATTGCAATAGCGTGGGAGGGGCCCAAAATATACAATTTATTTTTGTTCCATGTAAACCGCGCTGATGCTGAATAGTGCAGTATATAAGAGACTGTAAATAAATAAATAAATAAAATAAAGTAAGACAGATATTATCGCGCAGAGCTCAAATTTTACAGGTGTATCCACAATTTTTTCCGCTAGTGTATTACAGCTATAAATATGAATAAAAGATCTAAATGCTATTTTATCACAGGCTGAATGAGTCAACCACCATTAACATTTTAACCTCCTTTTTCTTTGTTTAAGCCTCTTAAATTCCTCAAAGAACCATGGGGCTGGCTTATGTTTCTTCTGAAAAACCAAATTTATAGATGCAAAAGTAAAACTTGCCCTTGCAAGCTCTGAATTACAGAAATTCATTGCTTCTTGTACTAACATGTTTTTCCAGCTCATCCTTTCTAGTACAAGGCAGACTTTTCGGATCATGCCAGGTATGTATAACCTGCATTGGCCACAGTTGGAAACAGGATACTGGGCTTCATGGACTTTTGGTCTGACCCTATATGGCAAATCTTAGACTCTTATAAATTTATTAGGCAGTACCCTATTCCACAATGTAATAATGTTACATCTAGGTTACTGCAAATTCCTATTATTAGCAGCCCAGTGGCCACCCATTCACAAAATGATCTGACCATGACTGAGGTATGTTGTTGTTGTTAAGTGCCGTTGAGTCGGTGTCGACTCATGGCGACCCTCTTGATAGTTGTCCTAAACTCTGTTCGGTCTTCAGTCAGTCGGCTCACAGTTGATAGAGTGGCACCCTTAACTGCTGTTATTCTATCAATCCATCTTATTGCTGGCTTTCCTCGTTTGAGTTGACCTTCTACCTTGTCAAGAATGCTGTCTCTCTCTAGCAATCTGTCTCTTCGCATGATGTGTCCAAAGTATGAAAGTCAAAGTCTTGCCATCTGAGCTTCTAAAGAAAACTTAGATTTGATCTCCTCTAGTACTGACTGATATGTTCTTCAAGCAGTCCATGGTATGCACAGTATTGCTCTCCAGCACCATAATTCAAAGGCATCAATTTTCTTTCTCTCTATCTTTATCACTGTCCAACTTTTGCACCCATGTGACATTATTGAAAATACCATGGCTTGAACAAGCCAAATCTTTGTATGGAGAGAGACATCTCTGCTCTTGAGAATCTTGTCTAGGTCCTTTATAGCCATTCTGCCAAGAGCAATGCGTTGACTGCTTGTCGTTTCTTTAGTGATAGTGATCCAAGTAGGTTAAAGTTGTCAACTATTTCAAATTCTTCTCAATCAATGATGAACTTATTGAGTATGCCAGGTGCAGGCCCATTTTAAGACTATGTTCTTTGATCTTGAAAGCAAATGTTTCAGATCATCTTCACTTTCAGCCAGTGATGTGATATCATCAGCATAGCGAAGGTTGTTGATGAGTGTTCCACCAATCTTCACACTTCGGTTGTCTTCAGATAGTCCTGCTTCTCTGATGATTTGTTCTGGATATAAATTAAACAGGTAGGGGGGAAAGTATACAGCCTTGTTGCATACCTTTGCTGATTTAAAACCATTCTGTTTCTCCTTGTTCCGTTCCAACAGTTCCTTCTTGATCACTGTAAAGGTTGTGCAAGAGGATTATCAGGTGTGGTATGAGGTATATGACACAAAAAAAAATTCCTCACTACTAACCAACCATTAGCAACCACTCTGTTACACAAAAATATGTGAAAGGACCATCCGAAAGAAGCCACAACTGTGTTTGTCACAACCATGCAACATTCGTTCCTAATAACAGTCATCAGACCCTGAAATTATCTATCTTATCCACATGGTCAACACCAATGTATTTCATTGACTTTTCCAAAATAGTATGTCAAAAACAATTTATCACAATTATATCTTAAAAAGGCAATTATTTAAAAACTTCAATTCATTTTATAAGGATTTCCTCCACAGTGTAAAATTACTGCATCACTGTTCACCTGAGACTGTTGATTAATATTAGGAACAAATGTTGCTTAGTTGCGACAAGCACAGCCGTGACGCCTTTCTAATGGCCCCTTCAGATATTTTTGTATAACATAGTGGCTCCTCATGGTGAGTTAGTGGTGAAGGACTTTTTTGCATTGTTGAGTTTTTCCTTCAGTCAGTAGGGATTTGTTGACAACTAAGATATATATGAAGCATCTCCTAACCAAAAATAAGGCACTGCTATACAGACTTGCCTCATATTCAGGATCATTCTGATGTATAAATATAATAGGAAGATTAAACACCAAGGAAAGAGTCATCAAAATAGATATATGATTTTCATAAAAAAATGCAAATGTAAAAATTAAATATAGTAGGATCAGCGCCAGAATTAGTGCAGGACAAATGGGGCTTTTCCCTGGACACCATACTTTAAACTGCACTCCTGGCGCTGCTGTGCTGGGGAGAGAGGGGAGACTGGATTGGTGTTCAGAGGGCATATATTTTACAGCATGTCCCAGATGCCAAACTGGTTGATTCTGGCACTGATTAGGATAGGAAAGAAAGGAAGACGAGTCAAGTAGAAAGCAATACAGCTGAGAAGAAAAAATCATATTTTGAGGAGTCTAGTTAATATTAATGCTGCTACTTTGATAAATGTGAGTAGTTTTGCAAAGCTGAAGCTTCAGTGAATGCAATAAGCAAGTTAAATAAATAGCTACTCGCAAATAAGGCCAGATTCAAATGAGCTGAATCCGTAATAATTCTGGACTGAGTCACTGATCCAGAATCTTTGGGCATCATTAGCCTGGATAAGCCTAATGAAAGGCAGCAGCAGCTTCAGTGACCTATGCAGGCCAAAGGGAACTCCCATCAGCCCCGGCAGGCTTAACAGAGCCGCGAGAGGGAAACACCCTTCGCGGCTTGAAAAGCCCGCCACTGATGGAGCTGATGCCGGGAGGGCTCTGCCGGGCAGGCGGGGGGGGGGGGGGGGGCGGCAGGACAATTGATTCTGCCACTGCCATGGCGGCAGCGGCAGCAGCCAGGTTTTTTTTTTTTTTAGTTTTAAATTTACCTGGGCTGATGGTGGGAAGGGGGTCAGGACTAGTAATTGGGGGAGGGGGCTAAGACTAAAAATGGGGTGATGGGGGTTTGGACTGGAGGTGGGCTTATGGGGTGTTAGGACTGAAAATGGGGTAATGGGGGGTTAGGACTGGAAGTGGGCTGATGGGGGGTTAGGACTGGTATTGGGCTATGGGGGGGCTAGGACTGGAAATGGGCTGAGTAGAAGGGGGGCTTGAACTGCAAATAGCTGATGGAGATGGGGGTTTGGAATGGAAATGGGCTGAGTGGAAGGGGGGGCTTGAACTTCAAATAGCTGATGTGGAGGGGGGCTTGGAATGGAAATGGGCTGAGGGGGGGAAGCTAGGACAGGAAATGGGCTGATGGAGGGGCTAGGATAGGACTGGAAATGGGCTGTTGGGGGGTGCTAAGATTGGAAATGGGCTGTGGTAGGGGCTTGGATTGAAATGGACTCATGGAGGCACTAGAACTGGAAGTAGGCTCATGGGGGGCTTGGACTGGAAATGGGCTGAGTGGAGCGGAGCTAGGATTTGACATGGACTGATGGTGGGGCTAGGAAAGGACTAGAAATGGGCTGATGAGGGGTTGGGATTGGAAATGAGCTGATGGAGGGATTCGAATAGGACTGGAAATGGATGAGGGAGCTAGGATTGGAAATGGGCTGATGGGGGAGCTAGGATTGGAAATGGGCTGATCGTGGGGCTAGGACAGGACTGGAAATGGACTGATGGTGGGGCTAGGACTGGAAATGGGCTGATGCGGGGACTAGAAGGGAGCGGATGTTGGTTGCGGTTCGAACTAGAAGGGAGCTGATGTTGGGGGAGGATTACCCTCATGATATTTTAGAGTGTTTTTGTATTCATTTTATACAACTCGCGCTGGCGCATGTTCTGCCTCGCCTCGTTCGCTCGTTCAAACACGGTGGTTGCGACATGAACGTTCCTGAAATTTCACTTGCAAGTTCATTATTACCTTTGTTGCTCAGTCGTAATCCAGCTTTATTCCGAAGTGGTTCACTACAGTTGTAGTTTGCCAGTGCTGTGTAATTGTGTGTGGCTCACAGAGCCAGAGGTTGCATCAACTCTCCGGACAGTTTTGTTTTATTTGTGGGGAATATACCGTGAAAAAGCAGCAGAGGAACATTTCTGCATTTATTAAAAAGTATATTTCGCCTATTTCGGTTTGAAGTAGGCGATCAAGACAAACCGTGGGGCTCCTCACAAAGTGTGCAAGACATGTGAGGAAGATCTACGCTTATGGATGAAAGGTAAAAAACAAGCATTTCGTTCGGAATACCTATGATGTGGCGTGAACAAACAGAGACCACAGCAGTGACTGCTATTTTTTGCTCTTGCATTGTGAAGGGGATACAACTTAAAAAATAAGAACGTAATAAGTTACCCCAAACCTTCCCTCAGCAATTAGGCCTATGCCTCATAGCAACGAAGTACCTGTGCCTGAAACCACCAAAATCTTTGGATCATCGTTGTGTGGAGGGTTCTGTTCATGAGGTGACTCTTCAGAGGGCTTTTCCCGATGAGTCCAGTTCTGGCGAGTTTGAATCTGAACCAGAGCCGAAACCTGCACTTTGCTTTCAAGCTGAATTGATTGTGTTAGTCCGGGATTTAGGACTCCCAAAAGATGCTGCCCAACTGCTAGGTTCTCGACTTAAACAGAAAAAGATCTATTGTCACCAGGAACAACTTTTTATTGGTACCACAACAAACCGCGAGACACAATTTTTTGAAGTATTCAGCAAAGAGGAAGATTTGGTATTTTGCAACGATATATACGGAGTGATGGAAAAGTTTAAACTCAAGTATGATCCTGCTGAATGGCGGCTGTTCATTGATTCGTCAAAAGACAGCATAAAAGGTGTTCTTCTTCATAATGGCAACACATTCGCTTCAGTTTTCCTATTGCTCACTCTGTTATTCTCCAAGAAAAATACGAGAATTTGGCCCTGATTCTTCAGAAGATTTCGTTTATGATGAGCATAAGTGGATGATTTTGTGGAGACTTTAAAATTCTATCCATGCTATTAGGGCAGCAATCCGGTTTCACCCAAATATCCCTGCTTCCTTTGCTTGTGGGATAGCCGGGGCCCGCGACATACACTGGGGGAAAAAAAAGAATGGCCAATTCGGGAGTATTGAGGACCCGGTGAGAAAAATGTTCTTCATGAGAGCTTGGTACCTCATGAGAAAATTCTATTACCACCTCTCCACATTAAGTTTGGGTCTCATTAAGCAATTCATCAAGTCCCTTCCAAAAAGATGGTGAGTGCTTTCGGTACCTTTTGCTCAAAGTTCCCCCGACTTTCTGAAGCAAAGCTAAAGGAAGGAGTGTTTTTTTGGCCCTGATATAAGGAAACTCATTTCAGATGGAGCATTCGCTGAAACGATGTCTGAGAAGGAAAAAGAAGCCTGGGATTCCTTCAAGGATGTTGTTCTCAAATTCTTGGGGAACAGGCGGGATGAGAACTCTAAGGATATTGTTGCCAGGATGCTCAGTGCCTACAATGAACAAGGGTGTACCATGAGCCTGAAAGTCCATGTCTGGCACTCCCAGGTGAACCTACTTTCCCGAAAACTTGGGGGCGTACAGTGAAGAACAAGGTGAAAGGTTTCACCAGGACATCAAGGACGCAGAGAGAAGGTACCAAGGAAGATGGAAACACCACTATGATGGCTGATTTCTGCTGTTGCTGCTGCGGGGAAACCCCAGATGAAAAAATACGCCAAGCAGCGCACCAAGAGAAGCATTCGGGGGAAGAAGAACACGGGCCCACCAGGAGATTGATTGACCCAAGAATGACTTTAAATCTAAACTGTGTTGACAAATATCGTGTTTTTACTAAACTTTGAAATAAAAATTTGCTAGTTATTACCACAGTGTCGGATCTCATTTATTAGAATTTTATTTTCACACCATCGGGTGTTTGTCTTCATGTATTGCAATGGTGCAGTTTGCGTTTTCTATTCTTACATACATACCTGTACAACATTTTTTGCACATTTCTGCTTTGCTTTGTGTCTAACCTCGTCTCTTATATAGCTCAATGTTTGTGCACATGTATGTGGCTGTTTTAAGTGCAGACCAATTTTGCTACCATCACAGTGTGTTTTGTTGACATTACTCTATTCTTATGTGCTGCCTTGTTACAATTTTCTTTATTCTTATTTGAATAACTACTAAACAATTAGTATAAAGAATTCATCCAAGAAACTTTTATCTCGATCGCACTCAATCTGAAACGTTCACCCTCAAACTGCTAACCCAATGTAGCAAAAAATCTGTACGTGATGGAGCAAATTGGTTACAAGATTTGGATTCAGCGCACCAAAAAACGTAAAAATCAATCGAAACATTAGAGGCAGTTTAAAAAAAAAATTTTTTAGTGTACATGTGTATTTTGTGTGGGAGGGAATAAAAATCTACAATTGGCCGGATATTGGGAGAGTAAGTGGGGATTGAGGATGGAGGGGTAAAATTTGAGTGGATGAAATAGGAATGAGCAAAGAGCAAAAGGAGAAAGATTAGTATGTTAAAGCAGATGTAGAGAGAGAATGGAAAAAAAACTAGAAGAGAGAAGAAAGGACAAATGGACAGCAGACGATGGAGAGGTATCAGAAGACACAAAGCAACCAGAAGAAAGTGGCTGGAGCAATTGCAACTGAAAAAAAATGCACAAAAGATAGAATAATATCTCTTTATTTTTAATTTATTAACTGGAATATGTCAGCTCTGGGAAATGTGCATCTTTAACATCTGCGCTATGTTTAGTACAAGAGGAAATTAATTTATAGTTTTATTTCTACAGTGTTGTACATTCCAAGTTTGGCTTTAGGGGTTCCCAGTTTAATTATTGTCTTCCTGTTTCTAAATTGTGATTCCTTGTTTGGTGATGGTCTATATTCTGCATGTGTAACTGAGCTGAGGTATTCTGTTTATGTAATTCCTATTTGACATTGCCACTTGTTCTCTTTCCCCAGTAGGTCATGTATTGTTATTCTCTGAAATGTATTGGTTTAATATTTGCAGTGTTGCCTTTTGATAAGTAGAGTATGGTGCTTTGTGAGTCCTAGTAGTGCTGTTATGATACGGCGGGTTTGCTATGGGTTCTAAATGGGCAGTGTTTGTAGTAGTTCTTAATGTGCCTGGCGGTTGGCACTGGATTATAGTAATGTAGAAATCTTTTAGTCTTTCTTTATCTGTACACTCATTCAGAGGCATGTTTACTAAAATTTAGTGTATGGTAACATTATGCAAATATTTATGCAAATGAGGTCCCTTATGCAAATGAGACCCTGCACCGAGTCTCCGCACATGGCCCCGCACCCCCCTTGGGCCGCCCCTGTTGGCATAGCACCCACTTCCTGTCCCTCAATCAGTCACACTGACTGGCTCCCAATTTAAGCACACTTCATTTAAGCAATAACTCCTTTAGAGAAGGCCTGCCAATATATCTTTTTGTCTCTTGCTCTGTCCATCCATACATACAGATTTGCTTATTGATGTTCAAACGCCTTACACATAAAGAAGTGGAGGAGGTGAGGAAGCAATGAGATGAGTTGAGTCGGGATTGCAGCAGAAAAAGTGGTGCTGCAAGGACTCCAAACTACACAGCATAAGAAGAGGAGCTCTATTCCCCCCCACCCGCTCATACATAGCCCCTACCATCCTGCTGAGACACTCTTCACCATGTTCCTCCTCACTGAGTTCCTCACAGAGAAATGCCTGAATATGCAAATGTAAGAAGGGGAGATGTGCCATTACGTCACACTCTAAGTATATACTTTGCAACCTGTTTGGTTGTTTTGTTGTTTTTTAAATTATGCCTGACTGGAATAACCATGAGAAGAAATACCAGACTTGGGTAAAGCTATGAGGAAATACTTCTGAAAATCACTGGTATCTCTTTGGGTGGATGACAAAGGACGTTTGCTTTAACTAGTGAATAGACTGGAAGTGCTGCCACAGAGGCAGAAGCAGCTGCTCGTGCAATGCTGCTGAAGACGTCAGTAATTTGCAAAGAAAGGAATATATAAAACATCAGCATTCCAGAAGCAGATAAGGTACTGTGACATGATATTAGATTTTGACTATTTATATCAGCTTTCAAAAAAGATGTACGGTTATCGTCATTTTAAAATTAATGGCATAATGTGAAGTATGGGGCCAGTTTCTGTTCCACTACAGTATGTTATATAAAAATATTTGAAGGGACCATTAGAAAGGAGCCACGGCTGTGCTGGTCGCAACTAAGCAACATTTGCTCCTAATACTAATCATCAGTCCCCAGTGATGTACCTTTCAACGAATCAAATGACTATGGCCCAGAAAGAACTGAATCATCATTCATGCCGTTCATTTTTAGCAACAATGAGGTCTGTGGGCCCAGAAACAGCGGGGTCAGTTTGGGAAGGGAAAAAGGAAGAAACATAGGGCATTTCACAAATCATGTTGAAATTTTGACAAGCAATGGAACAAGTTTTGCCTCACTTCTCGCAAATCACATGGCTGTTGATGTCAGCAACTCAACAGTACGCTGTGGCAAGTACCAGTAATTTAGCATCATTTTCTCTTTGCCTTCAGACCGAGAAAGTGTCAGAAAATTGCTATCCAAAGATTGAGGAGCTCTGAGTGAGAGGCAGCATTCTTTCTCTTTCAGTGGCTCAATTTCTCAGATTTTGTGCCGTTAGAGCCAGACAGATTGACAATGTAGCTAGAGAAAAATAGCTGAGATAGAGCTCTGAGAGAGACAAAAAGCAAAGAGCGAGACAAAAAGCAGAGAAAAGTGAGTTATAAAAATCTCAAGCATTCTGGCTCCAATGTGACGATAGATACTGCCGGCAGAAGACACTGTCCTATTTTCCCCTGGACCCAAGATGGTATGTCCTGTGGAGAATCTATCTGTGGACCTTCATTGCTCACTCTTTTTGCGTCCTTATTGATGAGAACTGTCATATGCAGAGCTTACAACTATAAATATGATTATGAATAACTGGAAAAGTAAGCATGGAAATGGTGATATAAGAAGAAAAAGGAAGTTGATTAATGCTTCTGAGGGCAGGCAGCAGCAAATGGTAAAATGCAATCAATGAGAGCACTTTTGGTTCACATACCTTTAAATGAACTGAATAACTGAGGAAGTGGATTGAACTTAATTCTCATTTATTCCATTTATTTTAGAAGCAATGTGACTGAGAGGGTGGAGGGGGAGACAAACAAAGTGGAACCACTTTGATAGGAGAAGTCAGGATCACAAGTCACTTCATCGATACTCTTGAAACTTCTTTATAAGCTGCTTCCCTTCTGAAATCCCATGACTGATGACATCAGCAGCAGCTCAATAGAAAAGTGAAAAAGAGCACCAACAGAGCACAGTTCAGAGGGAGAAGGCAATTGCAAACTGCTGCTCCACAAATTTAGGACTAGATTTACTAAGTGCATTATTGCTCTGGCATGCATGAATGTCATTAATGTGCATTATTTTACTGCAGACTCCATTGTAAGGCCATATAGCAAACTCATTTACAGTATACATATAAACATTGAATCATAATGCATGGGAAGGGTAGGTGTCACAATGGTGGTAGAAGCAGAGGAGCGAAGTCATTTGAACAGGATCCTCCATCCTGCCACTCTCCCCCCCACCCCCATTGCAGCTGCTGCCGCCCTTTCTGGGGCCTTCAGTGACAACAATAGCTCAAAAAACATGGGGCAGTGCTTACTTCAACTCGCTGGCACTTCCCCATGGTTTCTGCCTGGTAGTATGTCTCTTCCACACCCCTCCCCATGCAACTTCCAGGTTTGAAGTCTGTACCAGGGAAGAAACCACAGGGGCAGTACCAGTGAGTTGAGATAAGCGCTACCCCGCATTACCACTTCTCAGGCTCTAGAGAGGGGTGGCAGTGGTGCCCTTGGAGGGCTGGTATTCTAGGTGACTACCTAGTTCACCTAGTGATAGCACCGACCCTGCAATGGAGGCTTCTGAGAGATGTTGGACCAGCAGAATTAGTGAAGAGCACCAGAGAAGATGGTCTCCAGTCCTATGTAGTGCACCAGCTAGTCTGAAGAGCGTTCCTTTAAGACAAGAATAGCAACAGCTGCAGCTTCTAATGCCACTGTGACAGACCAGTTGTCTACTCCCATCTCCGCAGAGAGGCAAAAGAAGGCAGAAGTGTGTGGGGGTGAGAGAATGCAGGAGGCCCGCAGCAGGTGCAGTAACACCATTGCCAATAGAGCAGAGTAGCAAATGCACTCTCTTTTCTGCTGAGACGTATATGGAGCAGGTTTTTGTAGATGCAGAATCTGATGAATCCTTTTATGAAGAATTTCCAGCAGAATTATGATGATACTGAAGGTTTTAAGCTGAGGAGAGTCTAAAAATCTATTTTTTAGCATGCTAAGTGTGGAAGATGCACCTAGCATTTAATCTTCTGCTCTGTCCTCAGATGCATTGAGGATATCTTGAAAACCCTACTGACTGGAGGTCCTCCAGGACATAGTTGAGAACCTCTGCATTAGAAGATATACACCAAATTCACATCGAGCCTATAGAGGGATAGGATATGCTTTGTGAAACCTAGCTCAAGTTTTTACATTTACAAATGTAAGTTTTAGAAAGTGGACGCCTTTAATATAGGTTTATTGCTGAATCAAAATTGATACCGTTCTCTTTCTACTGTAATATCTGCAGGGTTGGTAGAAGGGTATTATGCACCCTAAGTGAACTTTCAGCCTTAAGTCCCTTCCCCTAATTATCTTTAAAGCCCCCTCCCATCAAGATTTTGAAAATTACACTCAACAGTTACGATTACTCCAATATCAGCCCTTCCAGAATGTTCCTGTAAACATGTATAACCGTACATTATGCTCTCGCTATAAAACACATCTAAATATTTAAATATATAGTGAGGATAATTTTATAAAATATTGCCTATGTGGCGATGTCAAGTAGGTGTCTATTTGTAGCTTGTTTTATAAATTCACATTAGACGCCTATGTCTCTTTATAAAATAGCCCCAGAAAAGTTGCATAAACTGCAACTAAACTGGAGCTGTAGAGACTTACACTTGCTCAGAAGCAGGTGCAAATGTTCACACATAAAGTTCCTGTGAACGGGCGCCTTTATAAATTATCTGCATAAATCATGACTCCATCTGTGCTCCACCTATAACCCACTCCTAAACTTGTCTACTAGAGTCAGGTACAAGAATGTTTGTTCTTGTCACCACTTCTGCTTTTATGCACAGAGTCATTTTATCAGAGTTGTATTGCCTGCATATATTGGCATATACATGCGAAAAAGCCTTTATAAAATTATCCTCAGTGGGAGCACTTGCCAGATGCCATTTACCCAAGTCAATGGGCTATTTTAAATTGCTCACTGGGCCTGCCAGTAAAAGTATGCTTGAATGGTTCTTTGATTTCATGTGGTTGATGAGATCTGTGGCTTTGTTTTGAGTGTGGTTGCTCTTTGTGCCTTACAGAAGATGCCACCTAGGTGACAACCTAGTTTGTCTATCAGTGAAGCCAGCCCTGAATATGCAGATTTGACTCTCCCCTGCGATTTAAATTGGTGAGTATAATATGGGGAATAAAGCCCTGAAATTTGCAGCAGGAATCTAGGCCAGATTTTTTTATGCTACCCTAGTGCTTATGTGGCTTTGGACACAAGTGCTGCCCTATCCTATAGAGTGAAATGTTTACTTAGATCATGGTAGTGCTTCTGCAGGTAAACGTCTGCCTTTAGCCATGGGTCGCTAACTGGGCAGCGACAATATTGAGCCGCTGCCCTGTTAGCTTCCGGGTTCTGCAACTACTCCAAATCTATAATGCTGATGGCACTATAGCAAGTATTCTTATAAGTACTAAATAAATAAAAGGCATGCCAGGATTAAACAGATTTCTAGAATTTTTTGGTGGTGGGGAAAAATCTATACTCCTTTTGCACAGTATGAGGAGACCATAGGAGAAAAGAGGCTTGGCATCCCTGACCTTAAGAGCTATAATTAGGCCTCTAATTGTCAGCATTTACTAGACTGGTTATATGATATGCACTCCTACACAAACTGAGGAATAATTTTATGCACCTTTAAAGATAGGTTTTATTATTTATGAAGACATAAGCCGTCTACCTTTTCATTTGAAGGATAGCCCCATGGCACTTGGCTAGGAGAACATGGCATTTCCTGGGTTATGAACTACAATATAATCACAGAGAATTTCCTTTTTGCTCACTGAGGGAAAATGTGGATAAAAATGTGGTAAGCTGCAATAAGAGAGACGTGTTTCAGGCTGCCCGTTTGTTGCAAGTCTCAGGTCAACCAATGCCATTTTAAACATTTCAGGAGCAATGCCATATCCTGAAGACTGACGACAGTGCATTTCCACAAGTTAGACACCACGGAAGGCATCTTCAATCCATTTAGGCAGTTTGCAGACCTGCAAATCACCTAAAGGCGCTCTGCAGGATATTCGGTGGCTCTAATGCGGTTAGCACCACTGAATATCCCTGGACGCTGCCTCCAAACACCCCGATACTAGCTGGCCAACATCAGGGCGGTCTGGGGACAGATGGGAGGCAGCACCCAGGCTAGCAGCAATATTCAGCCACTAACCAGTTATCCCAAAGCAACAAAAGTCGCACACCTCAAAAGCTCATCTAACCTGCGCTGCTTTAGCCAACCGGGAGGCAGCTGAATATCGCCACCTCTTGGTAGCTGTGGCGCTATCTGGCCAACTCAGATATTCAATACTGCTGGCTGGATATGGCCCTGGCATTGAATATCTGGGTTCAGAGTTCAGTGGCGACGGCTTTATCAGCATCAGCTGTCACCACGGAATAATCCACCATACATATTGCCTTTGAATAATGAGAATTTGAAAGGCAGTATCCGAGAAACAATTCTAGAAACTTTGGCCTTTAGGTGAGCAATGTAGATCATCCATTTCAGACAATAAAAAAATCAGTGCAAAATGAAGGCCTTTTGGTGTGGGAGACACTTTCAGTATGTAGGAGAGAGAAACTAATTTTCACACGACAAGTACCGGTTTATTGCAAGCTTTAAAAATGCAATGGGTGCCTTCAAGTCAATGTTGGCTCCTGGCAAACTAGCAGCTCCTGGGTTTCTTGGCAGTGTGACTGGAAGTAGATTGCTAGGCTTTTCTTCCGAGGCAATGGAAGGTTAAGTGACTTGCCGAAGGCTACAATTATCAATACCACAGTAGAACATAAGAACCTAAGAACATAAGATATGCCATACTGGGTCAGACCAAGGTCCATCAAGCCCAGTATTCTGTTTCCAACAGTGGCCAATCTAGGTCATACGTACCTAGCAGTTTCCCCAAGGGACACAGGTTCCACAATGCTTGTATTGGTTCAAGCATTGATATCCTGGGTCCCTTCTTAATAATGGTTTATGGACCTTTCCTCCAGGAACTTGTCCAAACCTTTTTTAAACCCAGCTACACTAACAGCCTTTACTACATCCTCCGGTAACAAATTCCAGAGTTTGATTACACGTTGAGTGAAAAAATATTTTCTTTTATTAGTCTTAAATAGTTTACCCTGTAGCTTCATTGCATGTCCCCTAGTCTTTCTATATTCTGATAAGGTAAACAATCGATCTACGTTTACCCGTTCCACTCCGTTCATTAATTTATAGACTTCTATCATATCTCCCCTCAGCCGTCTCTTTTCCAGGTTAAAGAGCCCCAACCTTTTTAGCCTTTCTTCATAGGAGTATCCTTCCATCCCCTTTACCATTTTGGTGGCTCTTCTCTGAACCTTTTCTAAAATCGCTATATCCTTTTTAAGATACGGCGACCAGAATTGCACACAATATTCAAGGTGCAGTCTCACCATGGAACGATATATAGGCATTATAATATCTTTTGTTTTATTTTCCATTCCTTTCCTTATCATACCTAGCATTCTATTTGCTCTCTTGGCCGCTGCTGCACACTGGGCCTAGGGTTTTAACATGGTATCCACAATGACGCCTAAATCTTTTTCCTGGGTGGTGGTTCCTAATGTGGAACCTTGCATCGTGTAACCATAGTTTGGGTTGTTCTTCCCTAGGTGCATAACCTTGTACTTGTCCACATTAAATTTCATCTGCCATTTTGATGCCCAGTCTTCCAATTTATCAAGATCCTCTTGCAATTTTCCACAATCCTCTTGGGTTTTAACAACTTTAAATAGTTTTGTGTCATCTGCAAATTTGATAACCTCACTCGTTATTCCACTTTCCAGGTCATTTATGAATATGTCAAAAAGCAGCGGACCCAGGTACACCACTATTCACCTTTCTCCATTGGGAAAATTGGCCATTTAGCCCTACCCTCTGCTTTCTATCTTTTAACCAGTTCCTGATCCACAATAGTACACTGCCTCCTATCCCATGACTCTTTAGTTTTGCCAAAAGTCTCTGATGAGGGACCTTGTCAAAGGCTTTCTGAAAGTCCAGATACACAATATCAACTGACTCACCTTTGTCCACCTGATTATTCACTCCTTCAAAAAAACATAACAGATTAGTAAGACAAGATCTTACTTGTCTAAAGCCATGTTGGCTGTCTCCCATTAGGTCATGACTATCTACATGCTGAGTAATTTTATTCTTTATGATGGCTTCTACCATTTTTCCCGGTACTGATGTCAGGCTCACCGGTCTGTAGTTTTCCGGATCACCCCTGGAACCCTTTTTAAAAATTGGTGTTACATTGGCGATCCTCCAATCTTCAGGTATTAGAGATGATTTTTATGATAGTTCACAGATTACTAATAGCAGGTCTGCAATCTCGTATTTCAGTTCTTTCAACACCCTTGGATGTATACCATCTGGCCCAGGTGATTTGCTACTTTTCAGTTGATCTAATAGTTGTAATACATCTTCCCGATGTATCAATATTTCCTTCAATTCTTCCACACCTTTAAATACCACTTCAGTCATAGTAGAAAAATTGGAAGCAGCAGCAGCAGTAGAAGAAGTTGAAGCAGCATTGAAAGCCTTATCAAAGAACAAAGCACCAGGCATTTATAGCATTCCCATAGAAGTACTGCAGCAATCTGATGCAGCTGTTACCGTACTTACAAGGCTCTGCCAAGAAATATGGAAGACAACATCATGGCCAACTGACTGGAAAAGATCTGTGTTTATACCAATACTAAAGAAAGGTGATCCAACTGACTGTGGAAATTATCGCACAATCGCTCTGATCCCACATGCCAGCAAGATTCTACTGAAGATTATTCAAAAGAGACTACAGCCATACCTAGAACAAGAACTACCTGAAGTGCAAGCAGGGTTCAGGAAAGGGCGAGGAACGAGAGACATCATTGCGGATGTGAGATGGATCCTTGAAAAGACTAAAGAATACCAAAAGGATATCTATTTGTGCTTTATCGACTATAGCAAGGCTTTTGACTGTGTAAACCATGAGAAACTCTGGGCCACATTAAGAAACATGGGTAAACCAGAACACCTGATCGTTCTCTTGCGTAATCTGTACATTGATCAAGAAGCAACAGTTCGAACGGAACAAGGAGAAACAGAATGGTTTAAAATAAGCAAAGGTGTAAGACAAGGCTGCATACTTTCCCCCTACCTGTTTAATTTATATGCAGAACAAATCATCAGAGAAGCAGGACTGTATGAAGACAACAGAGGTGTGAAGATTGGTGGAAGACTCATCAACAACCTTCGCTATGCTGATGATACCACATTACTGGCTGAAAGCGAAGATGATATGAAACATTTGCTTCTCACAATCGAAGAACATAGTCTCAAAATGGGCCTGCACCTTAATGTACAGAAGACAAAGATCATGACAACTGGCATAATCAACAGGTTCATCGTTGAAGGAGAAGAAATTGAAATTGTGAACAACTTTAACCTACTTGGATCAACTATCAATAAAGAAGCAACAAGCAGTCAAGAAATCAGACGACGCATTGCTCTTGGCAGAATGGCTATGAAAGACCTAGATAAGATTCTCAAGAGCAGAGATGTGTCTCTCCATACAAAGATTCGACTTGTTCAAGCCATGGTATTTTCAATAACATCATATGGATGTGAAAGCTGGACAGTGAAAAAGACAGACAGGAAGAAAATTGATGCCTTTGAATTATGGTGCTGGCGGCGAATACTGTGTATACCATGGACTGCCCGAAGAACAAACCAGTCGGTACTAGAGGAGATCAAACCTAAGCTTTCTTTAGAAGCTCAGATGACAAGACTTCGGCTTTCATACTTCGGACACATCATGCGAAGAGAGAGATCATTAGAGAAAGACATCATGCTTGGCAAGATAGAAGGTCAACGCAAAAGAGGAAGGCCAGCAATGAGATGGATCGCTACAATAACAGCAGCTACGGGTACCAGTCTGTCGTCAATGAGCCGCCTGACTGAAGACCGAACACAATTTAGGATAGCTATCCAGAGGGTCGCCATGAGCCGACTCCGACTCGACGGCACTTAACAACAACAACAAATTATAGTTTGCGTTAAGGAGAATAGGGGGAGGGGGCTGCTGCTGTTGATGCAGCTAGCCATTGGCACTGAAATCTAAATGCAGATATTCAATGCCAGGGTCATATCTGGCCCTGGTATTGAATATCGGGGTTCGCTGCATTGCCGCAAGGCTAACCAGGCAGCAGTGATAATGAGCTGCTGCCCAGTTAGCTAACATGGTGAAAGTTAGGCCAGGGTTTCTTGCGCCTCACTATCGCTGCGTATTGCTAACCGGGCAGCAGCTCAAATTGCCACTACCCAATTAGCGATGGGTGCCACCATCAGAGTGTGTAGCAGCAGCAGGAGCACTTGGGGATATTCAGCAGAGAGGCATTTACACAGTTTGCAGGTTTGCAAACCATGTAAATACCTGTGGATATTCCCCTCAATATGTATATCCTACAATCAAGCATTTAGGGAGTAATTTTATAAAGAGGAGCCTAATTTTTAGGTGCTAAAAATGCATGTAAATGCCAGTATTTAGTTGTTTATGCACGTAATGGGCCACACATGCATGCAAATTACCTCATAAAATATAGACCAGCATAACAGTATACGCGCTAATTTGGCGGCACATACTTTCACTGTGGGCAAAATTTGAATGGAGCATGGATGGTGCGAGCAAGCATGCCCATTGATTAGACAATGCAAACATTTAAATGTGCATTTCCAAATGTAGGTGCAGTCATTTAAGGCCACATACACCAGTATTTTATAAAGTCCAGTATGGTCTATAAGATCTTAGTCTTGTCCTTTAAAGCCCTAAACAATCACCCTCCTACATCCATCCATGAGATGATCCACATTATACACCCAAACAGAACCAGAAGATCCTCAATGGTTAACACCCTGACTGTCGCAAAAGAAATGACAACGTGCACAAAGGCAACATCCAATAGAGCCTTCATGATATACGCACCCAGAGCCTGGAATGCCCCCCCACAGACATGCAAGTCATCACAAGCCTTACTCAATTCAGGAAGGCTCTTAAGCATCATCTCTTCATAAGACACTACCCAGAAACCAGCTATAGAAACCAACCAACGAGCACTTACATCAAACACTCAGAGCCCCCCATCAACATACCCAGCAAGACAAGAGATAGCCAACCAAAGACGACCTGTCCTTAATAGACTATAGCCTGAAAACATGGACTACAATGTAAATAAACTGTAGAAATGTTATCCCAGTTAAATCCAAGTTTCATTCCTTGTTCAATGTAAACACTATATGGCCCGGCCGTACAGTATATTGTTCTGTTCAATGTACACCGCACTGATACCTAATAGCGCGGTATATAAGAGAAGTCAAATCAATAAATAAATAAATGGTCCGTCTGGTCTGCCCAGTAAGATGGCTGGAATGGTGCCTGCCGCACTGTGTAGGTTTTCCACTCGATAGCTTTGTTTAGGCACTTTTCCCATTTTACCACAGCTTAATGTACCACAGGAATCATTAACCTATATAAGGACATAAGAGTTGCCAAGTAGCATGTGTTATTTGACAAAAGTCATGTGTTATTCCATCAAATTACATAAATGCTGCCCCCCCCATTTAGCTATTGTCAAATCACTAATGAGCTGCTTTGCATAATAGTGCTGTAGCATGAATTTTATGAACAGCTTGACACATGTCAAATTACATGCATTAAAGCTGCAAAAGGCAAATGCAAAATTTTGCAAGCACAGTTAGGGTGCTATTTGCTGTTTTAATGCACGAAACCATGTTTGCAAAGTCATTCGCACCATCATACACCATCCTCCTTAAATATTGCTGGGAGATGCATATTGCGGCATAGGGTAAGTGCTGAATTTTCTAATCTTTTGCTCCTTGTATCTCTTTTTCAGATATTGGGAAAACAGCGTAGGACAGAAATGATTATTCCATGGCAATTAGTTTTCTTCTGTGTTCTTCATGTTTCCTTTAAATCTTACCAAACTGCTGTGCTTGAGGATTTGGGATTACAGAAACAGTTATTGGTAAGATCCTCAGTATTCATTTTTGCTTTATTTAACTGGTTTAACTGATCAAGAACAGCATAGAATTTTAGTAGCTGAAAATGTTACTCTTCTTTGTACATTTTCTAATTCAGCTATATCCTTTTTAACATATGGCGACCAGAATTGCACACAATATTCAGTGTGTGGTTGCACTATGAAACAGTACAGAGGCATTATAATATCCTTTGTTTTATTCTCCATTCCTTTCCTTATGATTTTTAGCATTCAATTTGCTTTCTTGGCCACCACTGCACACTGGGTGGGGGGTTTCAACGTATTATCCATGATAATGCCTAAATATTTTTCCAGGGTGGTGGTTTCTATGGTGGTACCTTGCATCGTGTAACCATAGTTTGGGTTGATTTTTTCTAGGTGTAAAACTTTGCACTTGTCCACATTAAATTTCATCTGCCATTTGGATGTCCAAGTCTTCCAATTTATCAAGGTCCTCTTGCAATTTTTCATGATCCTCTTGTGTTTTAATCACTTTGAATAATTTTGTGGCATCTGCAAATTTGATCACTTCACTTGTTATTCCCATTTCCAGTTCATTTATGAAGATGTTAAAAGGCAGCGGGCCCAGCACAGATCCCGGGGTGCTCCACTATTCACCTTTCTCCACTGAGAAAATTGGCCATTTAGCCCTACTCTCTGCTTTCTATCTTTTAACCAGTTCCTCATCCACGATACTATACTGCCTCCTATCCCATGACTTTTTAATTTCGTCAAGAGTCTCTCAAGAGGGACCTTGTCAAAGGATTTCTGAAACATATTTGCAGGGCCTTAAGTGAAGATGTTGTAAGATCATAATCAGTGCATTACAATGATCAAGTTTGCAAAAAACTAGCAACTGCTTAACAGTTTGAAAATTGGAAAGAGATAATTCCTAAGGCACCTTACTAACTTGTTGCAAGTCCTCGCATGTTATTATAAAGCAGGTCACGCAGGCACCTCCCAGCTTTACCAATGAAATTAGTTTGCCTAGTGGTTTGCCCACTAGGCAAACTAGATGGTCACCTAGGGCAGCAGCCTCTGGAGGACAGCAAAAGCAGGCCATTCAAAGCTAAATATTAGATTTTGACAGCCAGAGGGGATGTAAAGTTTGAGGTTTGCCTAGGGCTCCAACACTTTAGACCAACTTTAGGGCCGGCACTGGAGCCGGATTGTATGGGAGACCACTTGTAACAGAAAATTAGTAATAGCTGCTATGTTAGTGGTGACAGGAACTACTTCTTTCCCCATGCATCCTATGCATCAGAAATTCCCTCCTTGAGGTTCTGAAACTGAATGCTGACTGGAAAAAAGCTAAATGCTTAAAGTTTCAGCAAGCCTTTGGTTAGGCATTGTGCATTGGGTTTAGATCAGGAGTCTCAAACTCAAATTGCTTTGAGGGCCAAATGAGGACTTGTAAAGTAACCCGCGGGCCGCATAAGACACGGGGCCTCATTTGCATAAATGTTTGCATAATGTTACCATACAAAGCGCAGACGTTAATGATGCACATTTCACAGAGCTGACATATTCCAGTTAATAAATTCAAAATAGATATTTTTCTACCTTTTGTGCATTTTTTTCAGTTGCAATTGTTCCAGCCACTTTCTTCTGGTTTCTTCGTGTCTTCTGCTAACTCTCCATCGTCTGCTGTCCATTTGTCCTTTCTTCTCTCTTCTAGGTTTTTTTCCATTCTCTCTCTACATCTGCTTTAACATACTAATCTTTCTCTTTTTGCTCCTTTCTCATTCCTATTTCATCCACTCAAATTTTACCCCTCCATCCTCAATCACCACTTACTCTCCCAATACCCAGCCAATTGCAGATTTTTCTTCCCTCCCACACAAAATATTTTCCCCTCTCCATTTCACTCTCCCAGCCCCATCCCATTCTAATCCTCCCCCAACATCAGCTCCCTTCTAGTTCCAGCCCCACCCAGCATCCGCTCCCTTCTAGTCTCCACATCAGCCCATTTCCAGTCCTATCCTAGCCCCACCATCAGCCCATTTCCTGTCCTAGCTCCCCCCTCACTAAGCCCATTTCCAGTCCTAGCAAACCCCCCCCAGTCCATTACCATTTCTAGCCCCCCCATAGCCCATTACCAGTCCTAAGCCCCCCAACAGCCCACTTCCAGTCCTAACCCTCCCATCACCCCATTTTCATTCTTAGCCGCCCCCCATAAGCCCATTACCAGTCTTAACCCACCAATTAGCCCACCTCCAGTCCTAACCCCCATCTGCCCATTTCCAGTCCTAGCCCCCACCATAGCCCATTACCAGTCCTAACCCCCCCTCCCCGCCGCCATTAGCCCACTTCAAGTCCTAACCCCCCATTACCCCATTTCAGTCTTAGCCCCTCAATAGCTCATTACCAGTCCTAACTCCCCCCCATCAGCCTACCTCCAGTCCTTCCTAACCCCCATTTCCAGTCCTAACTCCCCCCCCCATCATCCCACCTCCAGTCCTTCCTAACCCCCATCAGCCCATTTCCAGTCCTAACTCCCCTCCATCAGCCCACCTTCAGTCCTTCCTAACCCCCATCAGCCCATTTCCAGTCCGAACTCCCCTCCCCCTCAGCCCCCCATCAGGCCTTCCTCCCCCCCCTCAGCCCATTTCCAGTCCTAACCCCCCCCTCCCCCCCCATCAGCCCATTTCCAGTCCTAACCCCCCTCCCCCCCCCATCAGCCCAGGTAAATAAAAACAAAACCCTGGCTTCTGCTGCTGTAGCCGTGGCAGCAGCAGAATCAGCTGTCCCGTGGCCCCTTCCCCTCTGTCCGTAAGAGCCCTGAGTCTGCTCCATCAGCGGCGGGCTTTTCAAGCCACGAAGAGAGTATTTCCCTCTCGCGCGGCTTGAAAAGTGAATAGGCTTAAGCCGCACGAGAGGGAAATACTCTCTTCGCGGCTTGAAAAGCCCGCCGCTGATGGAGCAGACTCAGGGCTCTTCCAGGCAGAGGAGAAGGGACCGCAGGACAGCTGATTCTGCTGCTGCCACAGCTGCAGCAGCTGAAGCCAGGTTTTTTTTTTTTTATTGACAGTTGATTCTGCTGCTGCCATGGCGGCAGCGGCAGCAGCAGAAGCCAAGGTTTTGGGGTTTTTTTGTTTCCCTCCGTCGCGGGCTGCACAAAGTTCTTTCGCGGGCTGCATGCGGCCCGCGGACCGCGTGTTTGAGACCCTGGATTTAGATTATAGTGAGATAAACTTTTATTTTGTTAGATGAGCCAGATGAGAGAGGGGTTTTTTTCTGGGGTGGGGGGGGGGTTGCATTTAGCTCATGCTTTTTCAGTAGTAGTTCAAAGTGAGCTGCAATCAGATGCAGTAGGTATTACCCTGTCCTACAATCTAATTCTTACCTAAGGCACTAGAAGGATAAGTGACTTTTCCAAGGCCATAAGGATTGTAAGTGGGATTTTAAACCTGGTCTGTTTGATCACCAGGAACACACAAAGAGCAAGAGCGACTGATGCTCACAAAGTGCTTTATTGATATATCCCAATGCTTTTCGGCAAATGCCTTCCTCTGGGGAAAATGTAAAGTTATGCACCGTAGGTGCGTTGCATATGTAGAGTGATTGCATGCTTTATTCTTGCTGATGTAAGGTGCTCATTATAATGTTACAAAAAATGTGGAATTCCCGTCTAGACAACCTCTAAACAGAAACCTTTGAAGGAATTATATGAAAGCAGAAAGCAAAATCAGAAAAACATTGCACAAGATATTCCGCTGCGAGAGTAAAGAGGCTTTCTGCTTTCATCTGATTCCTTCAAAGGTTTCTGTTTAGAGGTTGTCTAGATGGGAGTTCCACGTTTTTTGCAACATTATAATGAGCACCTTACATCAGCAAGAATAAAGCACGTGATCACTCTACATATGCAACGCACCTACGGTGCATAACTTTACATTTTCCCCTGAGGAAGGCGTTTGCCGAAACGCGTTGGGGTATATCAATAAAGCACCTTGTGATCATCACTCGCTCTTGCTCTTTGTGTGTTCCTGGCTGTATCAGCAAGAGCGGATCTGCTCTTTCTTGTGCCTGTTTGATCACCAGGACATTTACTTAGGACTTGATTCTTTTTACCTTGTTGTTTTTGCCATTTTCATGGGATGGGCTAAGCAGAACCTAAGCGCTGATAAATAAATAAAACAATAAGCACTGAGAATCTGGTTTGCAGTCCTGCTAGGTGAAGATCTCGGTAGGCATTGACCTTGCCGTTTCCTTCCAAATATGCCCCATGTTAATTCATGTAATAATAGAATCCCTTAGCCATAGCAGACTTCTACTGCTATGGGATCTTATGACATTAAATTTTAGTTTTGTGTGCAATTTTCAACAGGATTTCCACAAGTAAACAGGTGTTTATCCACAGAAAAACTGTCTATAAAACTCACCCTTCCCTCTGTGTGGAAAAGGGGCGGACTGGGGAGGGGGGTCAAGTCTGGGACAAGCCAGCTCAGGTCAGATCTGTGTGAGTAGTTTTCCCAAGATAATTTTCAAGAGAATTTTTTTCGCTTTGAAAACTGATGTAACTTCTGCAGGGAGTAAGTACTCACAGGCGTTTTACATGTGTGCATTGTTTGAAAGTTGTCCCCTAATGTATTAAATCAGAGCTGGACGGTTATGTGATTGCCCCTTTACTTTTCCAGACAGATAGTGGACAGAAGATAGAAGTAAATATGCTAAAAGTTCTCTCAAGACAGAAACGTGACGGTAAATAAAACAAGCTTACCAGTTTATTTATATTTTGAAGAAAAATGTGACTTTTAACAATACAAGCTCTAGCTTTTTTTTTCCTACAGTTTATATTGTGTCCTCGTTTTATGTTTTCACTGTATTCAGATTCTGCCTCCTATTTTACTCATGATTGTTGAAGAATCATATTTTTAATAATCCCCCCCCCCCCCCCCCAATGTTGTTTTAGAATGCAAGTTTACTTTCACTTCCACAGAATGGGTATATAGATTACTTTAGCCTCTATTTACTAGGTGATATTTGGGAAGTAAATATATCCTCAAGTAGAGGAGTGGCCTAGAGCAGTGTTTCCCAACCCAGTCCTACGGGGCACACCGGCCAGTCAGGTTTTCGGGATATCCCTAATGACTATGCATGAGATATATATGCATTAGAGATATCCTGCCAACCTGACTGGTTTGTGGCCCTCCAGGGCTGGATTTGGAGACCCCTGCCTTACACCTCTGTCATTTAAGATTGTGAGTGGGCAAGGTGCAGATGTCCAAGACATCGAAAGAGTATATAGAATGTGACACATTCCTCCTCGATTCTCACCACCACCAAAATATTGTCTATTAGACAACTTTTTGGTGGTGGTGAGAATCGAGGAGGAATGTGTCACATTCTATATACCCTTTCGATGTCTAGGACATCTGCACCTTGCCCACTCACAATCTTAAATGACAGAGGTGTAAGGCAGGGGTCTCCAAATCCAGCCCTGGAGGGCCACAAACCAGTCAGGTTGGCAGGATATCTCTAATGCATATATATCTCATGCATAGTCATTAGGGATATCCCGAAAACCTGACTGGCCGGTGTGCCCCGTAGGACTGGGTTGGGAAACACTGGCCTAGAGGATAGGGCAGCAGCCTAGAGCCAGAAAGACCAGGTTCCAAATTCCACTGGCACTCTCCTTGTGGCCTTGGGCAAGTCATTTAACCCCCAATTGCCTCATGTGCAAATTTAGATTTTGAGCCCTTCAGGGACAGGGAAATGCACACTGTGCCTGAATGCAGGGCTGTACCAAGCTATAACTGTAGCTGTGCAACTTGCGAACCTGATGCCCTCTCCCCCATACCCACTGGGCCTCATTTGCATACATTTAATTTTAAAATTTATATGCTACCCATCTAAACCTTTAGGAGCTTTTCAAAGGAGCTCTTCACAAACCTCTTTTTTGTCCCAGCAATGAATTGGGGACATGTTTACTAAACATTAATGTGTGTTAAATGCCACTACATCCATTGAATTAAATGCGTGTTTACATTTGTGAATAAGCATTAACCTTTAGTAAACATGCCTCTTAATGAGTGTCTTAATACCATTTGCATGGAGAGTGAGGATAAAGAAAGGCTACCATGTTTCTACATTACCATCCTCCAGTGTCAACTGTCAGGTACATTAGGAAGTACTAAAAACCCTGATCATTTACAACCCATAGCAAACCTGTCATATCATAACAGCACTACCAGGACTCACACAGCACCAAACTCTACATATAAAAAGGCAGCACTAAAAATATAAAACCAATACATCTCCTAGAAAAAACGAACAAGTAGGACTGCTACATAGAAACTAAACAAATAGGATACCGCAACTCGGTCATCTATGCAAAACATAGACAGACCATCATCAAATACAGAACAAGGGATCACAATTTAGAAATATGAAAGCAATAATTGAACTGGGAATATCAAAAGTCAAACCTGAAATGTACCACAATGGTAGAGAAAGAGTAGTTACTCACCTGTAACAGGTGTTTTCCAGGAGCAGCAGGAATCAGTCCTCACATATGGGTGGCATCGACGCCGACGGAGCCCCCGCGGAGCATTTCCCCAGCTTTCCATGAAAGCCCCTGGGAATACTGCACGCATGCGCGGTCCCCTTCCCGCCCAAACGTGCCATCTTGGCTCAGTCAAATGACCTAGCTAAAAAACAGCACACAAAAATGTAAAAAAAACCTATGTACAACTGCAACTCCCAGGGGAGGAGGAAGGGTTGTGAGGACTGATTCCTGCTGCTCCTGGAGAACACCTGTTACAGGTGAGTAACTACTCAGGACCAAGCAGGAAGTCAGTCCTCACATATGGGTGACTCCCTAGCTCTGGGCTACCAGGAACCCAGGCTGAACAAGAGGACTCCCTCTAGTCCCAGCATCAAAGAAAGGCTTTGCACTGAAAGAACCTCCACCGGTAGCCCAACGGAGGGCTGGAGGGCAGGAGTTGCCTAAACCTCAAAGAGATTCCGGAGTACTGCCTGGCCAAAAGCACTGTCCCTATGGGACTCCCTCTCCAGGCAGTAATGGGCCGCAAACGTCTGGCTTGAGGACCAAGTTGCAGCCCTGCAGATGTCTGCCAATGGTACAGAGCGGAGATAAGCCACTGAGGCAGCCATAACCCTAACACAGTGGGCCATGACCCGACCATGCAAGGGAAGATCAGCTACCCTGTAAGCCCAGGTGATACAGTCAGCCACCCAGATGGACAAGGTACGCTTGGACACAGCAGACCCCAAATTATTAGGGTCAAAAGACACGAAGAGCTGAGTAGCCCTTCTATGTACCTGCGTACGGTCAATGTAGAAGGATAAGGCCCTCCTACAGTCCAGGGTATGCAAGACTGCTTCAGCCTGGCTTGCATGAGGCCTAGGGAAGAATGTCAGAAGAACCACCTCCTGGTTGAGATCGAAAGAGGAGACAACCTTCGGGAGGAACTTAGGATGAGTCCTAAGGACTACCCTGTTCCTATAGAAGTGAGTGTATGGCCTGTCACAGACCAGGGCTTGAAGCTCACTCACTCGCCTGGCTGAGGTCAAGGCCACTAGGAATAGAGTCTTCCAAGAAAGGAAGCGGAAAGGACATGTAGCCATCGACTCAAAGGGTGGGCGAGTCAGTTGTTGCAAGACCACATTCAACTCCCACTCAGGGGCTGGAGGATGGACAGGAGGCTTCAGCAAGAGCAAACCCCTGAGGAACCGGGACACCAAGGGGTGAACCGACAAAGAGTGTCGTTTCACCAGTGAGTGGTGAGCTGCTAGAGCTGAGAGGTGGACCCGAACAGAATTGGACTTGAGTCCCAGATTGGATAAGTGCAGTAGATACTGAAGTACCACTGGCACAGAGCAGGAGAAAGGATCCTCTGTGCGCAGCTGACACCACACAGAAAACCTCCTCCATTTCATGGCATAGATTTTCCTGGTGGACTGCTTCCTAGAGGCCAAGAGGACCTCCTCAACGTCCTGAGGCAGGCCCCAGGGGGCCAATACTACCCTTGCAGCCTCCAGGCCATCAAATTGAGAGACTTGAGGTTGGGGTGCAGAAGAGACCCCTGATCTTGAGAGAGAAGGTCAGGCTGCAACCCCTGAGGCAGTGGAGCATCCACTGCCAGTTGAAGCAGAAGTGGGAACCAAGGTTGCCTCGGCCATCAGGGAGCCACCAGAAGAACCGAGGTCTTGTCCTGTAGAATCTTGAACAGGGTTCGGGCCACCAGAGACGTGGGAGGAAAAGCATACAGGAGACCCTGAGACCAGGAAATCAGGAAAGCATCTGCTGCTAACTGCAGAGGATGCGGATGCCTGGAGCAGAACCTGGGCAGCTGTCTGTTCAGGGGACTGGCAAAGAGATCTATGGATGGAAGTCCCCATTTCAGGAAAATCTTCTGAACCACTAATGGGTGCAGTTGCCATTCGTGGGGCTGCAGAACTCTGCTCAACCTGTCTGTCAGGAAGATCTCCTGGCCAGGGAGATAAACAGCCTTGAGGAAGATGTTGTGCCTGAGCGCAAACAAGCAAAGGTCCTGTGCCTCCTGACAAAGGAGCCTGGACCCAGTGCCGCCCTGCTTGTTCACATAGAACATGGCTACCTGGTTGTCTGTCTATACTAAGACAAACTGGTGAGCCAGGGTTTGATAGAAAGTTCTCAGGGCTAAGCGAATAGCCCGGAGTTCCAGTAGGTTGATCTGTTGATTGGCCTCCCAGGGAGACCATAGGCCCTGGGTGCACTTGTCCAGACAATGTGCCCCCCAGCCCTGCAAGGAGGCATCAGTGGTTAACACTACTGTGAACACAGGTATCTGAAAAGGCACCCCTTGTAGCAAGTTGGGGGGGTGCAGCCACCAGCAGAGGGAGTTCAGGAATGTTCTGGACACCCGTACTCTGTCTCTGAGGCTGCCTGTGGCCTGTGTCCGCTGAGTTCTGAGGCACCACTGAGCAGGCCTCATGTGGAGCCAGGCATTTGGAGTCACATGCACTGTCGATGCCATGTGGCCCAGGAGCCTCAGAAAGAGTCTGGCGGAGACCAGTGGCACTCTGAGAAACTGGCTTGCCAAATCCATCAGTCGTTGGGCTCTGTCTTCTGGCAAGTAAGCCTTTGCTTGCAGAGAGTCTAGCCTTGCCCCTATGAACTCTAGGTTCTGGGAGGGGAGCAAAGTGGACTTTTCGAAGTTTATGACAAAACCCAGGTGTTGAAGGAGAGAAATAGTCAGGAGGGTGGCTTGCCTGGCCTCCTGGTACGTCTGACCCCTGATGAGCCAGTCGTCCAGATAGGGGAAGAAAAAGACACCCTGATTCCTCAGGTAGGCCGCCACCACCGCCAGGCATTTTGTAAAGACTCTGGGGGCGGAGGTGAGGCCGAAAGGCAGCACTCGGTACTGATAATGATAATGAACCTGAGGTACTTTCTGTGGTCTGGATGAATGAGAATATGAGTGTACGCATCCTTTAGATCTAAGGAGTATAGCCAATCTCCCTGCTGGAGGTAGGGCAGAAGTGTTCCAAGAGTAAGTATCTTGAACTTTTCTTTCTCCAGGAACCTGTTGAGATTGCGGAGGTTGAGAATAGGCCTGAGGCCTCTGGTTCTTTTTGGCACTAGGAAGTACCTGGAGTAGAAACCGTGACCTTGAAGGTGGGGAGGTACAGGCTCCACCGCCTTGTCTCGCAACAGACCGTGAAGCTCTTGAAAGAGGAGGTCTGTGTGGAGAGGAGGCCTTGGAGGCTCTCCTGGGAAGTAAGGAGGAGGCAACTGAAGGAAATGGAGCATATAGCCCTTGTGGACTATGCTCAGGACCCAGCTGTCTCCTGTAATGGGTGGCCACCTGTGGGCAAACAGGGCTAGTCGACCTCCTGTGCAGGGATGGGACAGCAGAGATGGAGAGGCTATGCCTTGGGAGTTAAAAAAACCCACCCTGCTGAGTGGGAGCAGGAGCCGGAGGCTTGGGGGTCTTCTGCCTACGGGGCCCATGTCCCTGCCCCTTGGCCTGCTGAACCTGTGGGGGAGCTGGGGAGGCCTGGTAAGGTGGGAACTGTTTGTAGGTAGACACCTTCCTCAGGTAAAAAGACTTCTTACCCGAGCCCTTCTTTTTATGTGAAGGAGCAGACGTCTTCCTAGACAACCTTGTCCTCGTGAGGTGCTTGGTCTCGAGCTCAGCAGCCTTCTCGGCAATGGGCTTACCAAAGAGGTTTTCACCCCGGCAAGGGACATCGACCAACTTGTCTTGTACCCATGGCTCGAGGTCCGATGACTGCAGCCACGCCTGGCGTCGAGCCGCGATGCCAGCTGCCGCAACACGGGCCGAGGCCTCGAAGCCATCGTACGCTGCGCGGGACATGAACTTGGAGCATTCCCAGATCCCCAAGGACAAGGACTTGAACCTCTGCAAAGGCTCCCCGGAGAGACCAGCAGAGAACCCGGCCAACTCCTTGGCCAGGTCCCGCAAGTACATGCCCATGTACAGCTGGTAAGACTGGACACGGCAAGCAAGCATCGAGCACTGGAAGCACTTTCTACCCAACGCATCCAGGTTCCGGGCCTCCCTGCCAGGGGGCACCACGGAGTGCATCTTCTGGCTTTTCAGACGATGCATGGCCGATTCCACCACCATGGAATGGTGTGGTAGCTGTGCCTTCTGAAAGCCCGGGCTCTTACAGAGTCGATAGATGGAATCGACTCGCTTGCTCAGAACCGGCGCTGAGGCCGGTGCCTCCCACTTCCGGAAGAGGAGCCGTTCCAGCATCGGAGGAACCGGGACAGTAAAGGCCTCCTTCGGAGGAGAGTCATACTGGAGGGCCTCAAGCTCTTCGGCTCGAGGCTCCTCCTCGGGGTCCACGGGGATCGCCAATGCTGTGGCCATATCCCGAACGAACTCTGCAAACCGGGTATCCTCTACTCCGGGGCTCGGACTACGGTGAGTCCGACGGGATGCACCGAGTCCGGAAGGTATCGGCGGACTCCTCGTCCTCCGTCTCCCAGGCGGACTTGTCTGAAGAGGAGTCGGGCTCCGACCGCGTGGGGCCCGGCGGCATCTGCCCTGACGCCAAAGGCACTGGTGTCAATGCCCTCGGTCCCGACCGGGACGACGAGGGTGACCGCGACCGAGGACGACCTCGAGCCTTCATGGTCTCGAGTATCGGCTCGGTCTCTGGGGTCGACTTCGACGTCGATGCCCCAGTGGTCAGGGCAGATGCACCAGCGAGGCTGGCCATCAGTGCCCGCTGCTGATCCATGAAGGCAGACAATCTGCACTCCAAGGCTGTCAGCCTGAGACCAAGCTCAGGAGACTCAGCAGCCACCGACTCGGGCCCCGGCGGCGCCGGGTCCGACGTTGGCTCCCTGGGAGGAGAGTCCTCGAGGACAACAGGACTGACGTGTCCAGCAGACTCCGGCTCCACACGAGATATTTTGGATGGCTTCTCCTGTTCCACGGACCCGGGACGGCGGTCGGGGGTCCGAGACCTAGCCCTCGAGGAGCCAGGGACCTCCTCCGACGCCGCCCTCGCGAGCCGCTTCTTCCTCTTTCGTTCCTGATCGGGGGACCCCCTTTCCGAGGAACCCCGACGATGCTCGGGGTCAGACTCCCGAGACATCGAGGCCTCAGATGAGGTCCGGGCCTGACCGGAGGCCGAATCAGAGAAAAGCCTTTCCTTTTGATGCTGTCGACTTCGTAGTGCCTTAGTGGACATTTTGCCACACGGGCCACAGATCTTAGGATCATGATCTGGGCCGAGGCACCGAAGGCAGCAGTCGTGTGTGTCGGTGAGAGACATTAGTTTCTTGCACTGATCACACTTTTTGAAACCACTGGAAGCCATCGGGGAAAAAAGAGCCCCCGCGAGGTCAAAAGACCAGCCTTCCAGGGAAAAAGAAAAAAAGGGCGCGAACACCAGCCACCAAGGGCAAAAACCGAAAAAATGAAGACGGGCTCGATACCGGTGTACCGAACCTGGCGGGAAGGGGAACCGGCGTCGAACCGCGATGGAATCGCAGGAAAAACGCATGAAAAATCTAACTTTTATCCGGGTGACTAGGACGCAAGTCCGATGGGCTCCTCAGAAAAAGAAAGACTGAGCCAAGATGGCACCTTTGGGCAGGAAGGGGACCGTGCATGCGTGCAATATTCCCAGGGGCTTTCATGGAAAGCTGGGGAAATGCTCTGCGGGGGCTTCGTCAGCGTCGATGTCACCCATATGTGAGGACTGACTTCCTGCTTGGTCCTGGAGAAATAAAACTATAAATTCATTTCCTCTCATACTGAACAAAGACAAAGACATCAGTGATGTACATTTCTCAGAACTGACCTATTCCAGTTTATAAATTCAAAATAAAATAATTTCTCTGTACTTTTTGTTGTTTGAGCATTTTATTTTTCAGTCACAAAGGCCCCAGTCTCCCTGTATTCTTTGCATCTTCTGCTAACTCTCCATTGTCTGCTTTCCTTTTGTCCTTTCTTCTCTCATCTCTTATTTTTTTTCCACTCTCTCTACATCAGTTTCTAACATATTGATATTTCCTTGTTGCTGTTTCCTCCATTTATTTCTTTACTACTTCTTCATCCACTAATAGTTTATACACACTCACACACCTGTCCTCAATCCCCCTTCGACTTTTCATATAGCAACTTTCCATTACTCCTCTAACCTCCAGCCCAACCCATCTCTCTCATTTCCCGTCTCACTCTTTTGCTAGCCTCTTATTCCTTTCTGTGTTTCACTCACTCCCCATTATCACATCCTCCTCCTCTCACTCATCTCCTTGCCAACTTCTCATGACCTCGTTAACATAGTTCTACCATGCCCACCATGTTCACACTCTCACTACTCATTTTCAGCATCTCCCAGTCCCCTCACCCTTCCATTTTACTCCCAAGGTCTAGCATCTTTCTCTGTCTTCCACCTCCCCAGCCCTTTTTTTCCTCCCCCCCCCCCATAGAACAGGAGACTTCTATCCTCTCCCACTCCAATGGCCTGGCAACGCTCCTATCGCCCCTCCAAGCCAGGCATCTTTCCCCCTGTCTCCCCCCATCCCCAATCCAATATATCTTTTCCCTCTCATAACCTCAAATCTCTCTCTTTCTCTGCCTGCCCCCCCCCTCCCATCCAGCAAATCCCTTCCCTCTCTCATAAACTAAAATCTCTGTTTCCCCCCTCCACACCATGGCAAAAATATCAGTGACTTGGAGAAAGAAAGATGAAGCTTGGGATAGTGCCGCAATCTTTCTGCTGCCGGGGCTGCGAGTACAGTGTGTTGCGCTGGCCCTGGGCCCGGCGCTTGAGTCCCCTCTTACTTGCCTAATACTCAAGTCAATCCTAGAGTTTGTCATCTTCTTTCTCCCACCCAATTTTAAAGTCTCCACTCCACTTAAATCCCAGTCCCTGCTCTCCCCCCATCTTCCTCTCCCCAGTACCTACCCTCCTGCCTCCTAGATGCCCCTCCACACCCACCCAGCTACCTCCTTCTCCGAAATACATTAACTTTGCCTTTCCTCCTCTTTACCCCAGCATCCATTCTATCTTATGCCTCTCTCTCTCAATCTTTCACTCTGTATGACTTGTTTCTTCCCTCCTACACAAAATATTTGTCCCCCTCCCCATCCTCATTCCCTCAGCCTTTTTCTCCACTCAGACCACAGCATCTGCCCCCTTTCAGCTCCCCAGCCCCCAGTATCACCCCCTCCCAGTCTTTCACAGCATCAGCTCCCTTCCAGTCCAAGCTCCTCCCAGCATTAGCTTTCTTCCAGTCCCTGTCCCTCCCAGTATCAGCTCTCCTTCATTCCCAATCCCTCCCAGCATGAGCTCCTGTCTTGTCCCAGTCTCTCCCAGCATCAGCTCCCCTTCAGTCCCAGCCCCTCCCAGCATCAATTCCCTTCCAGCTTCGGTTCTCCTTCCAGTCCCTCCCAGCATGAGCTCCCTTCTTGTCCCAGTCCCTGTCAGCATCAGCTCTCCTTCCCAGAATTAAGTCCCTTCCAGTCCTCCCCCCCCCCCCATTTATTTATTTATTTAACAGGATTTTTTTATACTACTTTTATGCCAAGGCGGTATACATGGAACAACAAACACAAGTATTTTGTGATTACATATAACAAGGGAAGCAAACTTGGAGCTAACAAAACGGGTATTTATAGATGTTCACAGAGCATGGTTGGGGTTATGGTGCGTGTAGTTAAGTGTTTAATAAACAGATGTATTTTTAATAGGTTCTTAAGGTCTTGAGTCGATTGAGCTAATCTGATAGCTTCCGGAAGTGAGTTCCAAATTGGAGCAATCCGGGAAAAGGCTCTATTGCTTGTTTGCTGTGTGGTCCTGGTCTTGAAGGGGGGGATGACCAGAAGGTTCTGATTTGCGGAGACAGGACGTTCCCCCATTTCACTTTTAATAGTGCGGCAATGCATTCATGCCAGCGGCTGCAGCTTAGCACAGCCACAGAACCGAAGGAGAATGATCCCGCAGCTGTGTACAGGTGAGCTGGCGAGGTGGGCTTGTGGTGCCCTGAACTAGTGCCTCACTGGCTCACAACAAGCTAACCAGGTGCGGTGCAGGACCTACTCTGGAGCAGGGCCATATGCGGGCAACATCCTCCTGTTCGGCTGCTAGCCTTTAACACTCCCACCCCCTGTCATTCTTACCTTGCGCTTGCCCTGATTGTAACCTTTCACTTCTGGTGAGGGGTTTCAACTTCAGGTCCCAGTTTAAATGCACCCCTAATTTTTTGCTCCCTGTGCGACAGCACCGCTCAAACCAGGCTATGTACAGTCCTGCCTGAATGTAACTCTCTGGAGCTAAATACTACAAATAAGCAGAATACACAGCTCCAGTTGAAATGCTGAATTTAAGTGATTATTTTAAAAACAAAATTGCAAGTTTCACACACTATGGGAGTTATTTTAGAACTCTTATTCACAATTTCTGCAAGGAAATTCTGGCATTTATATGTGGAAATGGCCTCCATTTGGAAATGGAAATTTTAGAAAGGCTTGATTTACATAATCTGCAGAAATTGCAAGGGAGTGTATTAGGGGCATGGTTTGGGCATGGCCTGAATGAGCCAAAAATCTGCATGTATTTTCCCAATTTCATAAAGGGAAAACACATGTATGACTAAGATTGTCCACGATGGGATTTTCATCTGCTCCCTGGCCCGTATAGGGTTTTTAAAAGTGCTCCTTTCGGTTAGCCCTTTACAGGTGGGGCTTAAAGGAACAGAGGAGTAGCCTAGTGGTAAGGGCTCAAAACCCACTGATGGACCTTGAGCAAGTCATTTAACCCTTCACTACCTCAGGTACAGACTTAGGTTATAAGCCCTCCAGAGACAGGGCAGTAACTGCTGTATCCAAATGTAACTTGCATTGAACTGCTACTGGAAAGGTGTGAGCTGAGTATCAATGTTGTTTATTTCTCCCTCCAAATAGTGGAGCTATGGCCCTACCAATATTTGCCCAACTCAGTATCAGCAATTAGAGAGTATGGGAGCAGAACTAAAGATTGGTTTGACTGGCCCCTCCATCTAAAACGATGTTTTGCTGCCTCTGCCCCATACATATACATGGATCCTCATGAATTTTCTTTATTGAAATTGCTTTTTGAAATTCTTCCTCTGGCTCGATGTGTCAGCAAATGTATGTGCACTCCTGCATGTCCGTATGCATATTTTACAGACAGCTGCAGATTTGTCAGAGCCTTTTCTAAAATACCGGTGGAAGGGGAGACACATACCTGGCTGGATCATAACTCCTCCCTTCTGCAGCGATTGAGGATAAAAAGTCAGCGTGTACCGGGGGCTGGTGGAGACGCTAGCCCTAGACTGCCTGCTAATGTCGGGAGACATTGAGTGGGAGTTGTTACCAACTGCATACCTGGCTAGATCATAGCTCCTCCCTTCTGCAGCGATCGAGGATAAAAGGTCAGCGAGTATCGCGGGTCGCGGCCGCGGGTGCGTGCCTAAAGGGGTGTGTCTTAAGGGGCATGTTTGGCCCCTTGTGGGCCCGTTAGGAGCACCTTGGGAGCATCTGAAACTGGTTCATCCTTGTGTCTTCGAATGGGTAAGCGGAAGGCTAAGAACTGGGGCCCAGTTATTGCTCAGGTGGTGAAGGACCCCATGAATTCCCACCTGGTTAGTACTGCTGTTTTGCGAGTGTCTGCTCTTCAGGATCCAGGAGTAGGGACCGCGCCAGAAGCTTCCTTAAGTTCGGGGGTTCGTACCCCTCCCCCCAACCTAGCCTTGGTGGAAACAGCTATTCTTCAAATGACTCCTTTGTGCGAGATGGTAGTTTGTTTTCCATCTCCACCCCTTTTTCCAAAGGTGCTTTTTTCAGGCAGACTGTTTTGACTGATGTTGAGCTTCCATACCCTTCTGGTGTGTCCTTGCCATCACCTGACTCGATGCCTGCCTTTTCTAGTTCTGCCTTGACTGATATTTCTTTAAAGGATGTGTTTGATGCTATATATTGGGTTGAGGGAGTTCTCTCGGGCACTCTCACCCAGCTGTGTAGTTTTACTCATGACACTGCGAATATTTTGCGTGGTCATGGGCAGTCCTTATCGGCTGTGGATGAGAGGATCTGGAAGTTGGAGGGGTCTGCTGAGAGTGTTCAGGTTGTGAGTTCTTCTTATCTTAAAGAGAGCATCGCGCTTCAAAATAGGATGGAAAAATTAGAGAACCTATCTAGAGCAAAAAATCTGAGCGTGTTAAATTTCCCGATGGTACGCCTTCTCTCTCCACTTGAGCTATTTAAGAAATATGTTCGTGACACGTTGTTATGCCCAACTATTGATGTGGCTTGTATTACCTCTATTTATTATTTATCTCAAGGTGTGAGTGATTTAACTGGTGAGGGAGAGGCTGTTGAGCAGGTGAACGTGGATGAATTAGATTTAACTCAATTTTTAGAAACTTCTTTAGATAAGGTAACTAAAAGAGCAACCTTATTGGTTACCTTTTCTTCTGAAAGTGAGAAAGTTGCTATTATGAAATTATATTTTGCTAATAAGGACACTTCCTTTTGTGGACGTCCTTTAATGATGTAGAAATTGTATGTTGCTTCTGTATTTATGTGATGGGAATTTCTTTTTCCAATATTTACTTTGTATTCATGAAAATTCAATAAATATATTTAAAAAAATACCGGTGGAAGTGTGTGCACCCTGATCTTGATGTCTCAATTCTGATCTTTGTGTACTTTCTAAAATCTGCTTCATATCAATTTGGACCATTCTGATTATCATGTCATAAACAGAATCCCTGGTTTCCCACAAAGTTATGCCTGTTGCAAAGGTTACAATGTTCAGCCCTCATATTGGAATTGCAGAGTCGCCACAGAAACCAAGAATCTCTCTTATCGCCCCAGCAATATCTTCATATCCTCTGGAACCAGAGCAGGCAATGAGAGAACAAATATGCCTTGGTATGTGGCTTTCTTTTCTGCCACCTGAAACTGGAGTGTCATGTTTTGAACTGCAGGCAGAGAAGAGGATTCATTTTATTTGTTCATATTTATCCTTGCCTAAAATAACCAGGGAAAAACTTTAAAACAAAAATTCAATAATAAAATTAACTTCAAACAAGTGCATCTACTTCCATCCAGCAGTAACAACAGTTAAAGTGGCAATGTATCAACTTGAAACCACTTCCAATTCTGAGAGCAGCATAGTGTATCTTCATAGCAGCATAGTAAGTCTTCAAACAGTGAGTTAGAGGGAAAGAGATTTCATTGGCAAACATGAGAGAAAGGCTGGAGGAGCTGAGGAGGAGCTAAGGGTAAGAGGAAGGTTTGGCAGTGGAACAGAGAGTGGTAATCGGTTATGTGGGTTGTGAGGCAAGCAGGGGTGGTTCTATAATGAGGCCAAGCGAGGCGGTGGCCTCAGGCGGCAACATTTTGCGGGCGGCAAAAAAATGCTCCCAAAAAAGGCTGCCTCATTCGGCCTTCAAAATTTAAACAACAAAAAAAAATGACTGGAGAAGTTGCTGCTGCTGCAGCAGTGGCAGAATCAAGTGCTCCGCAGCCCCCCACTGCCCCAGAAGAGCCATGCCATTGTTTTCCCGATGCCAGCTCAGCTTTGCAGAGCCGCAAAGGGAGAGCATTTCCCTTCTTTCCAGCGGCTCTGTTAAAGTTGAGCCCGCTGGCGCTGATGGTAGACAGGCATTTCCTGTCTCGAGACTAGAAGAGAACTTTAGAAGACTGACACTAGGAAAGTAGAAAAGAGACTGGAATCAATCTGATTAGAAAATTGGAATGCCTAGACAACAAAGATAGAAAAAGAAAATAAATATTTACTTTAAATAAGTGGGTATTCAGATTCCAAGATGGCGTTTGTAGTGGAGTGCTGAGTGGCTCGGCTCATTTTCATGGGGAGGAAGCATAAGTCTAGAGGTACCAAGCAGCCTTCTATGGCACCTTTGGCGTCTACTCCATTATCTTTGGCAATAATGGGTCCAATGGATGCTTATCTTCTGATGGTGTCACAGCAGTCGTTGGAAGCAGGGGAGAGAGGCTCGGCTGTGCAGCGATTGGAGGTGGATGCCTCAACATCCGCCTCGGACGGCAATCTTTCCTCCCCTGGCTCAATCTGGGCCTCCAAGGTTCCTCAGCAGAACACCAGCGTTTTGAGCAGCCCGGAAGAGGCTGCTGACTTGGTGGATTCCAGCATAAGGTGGCCCAAGGGTGATCCATAACACAATAGCAGACAGACATTAGGCCTGGATATGGTAAGCTGCACCCCACCACTATCTGATATTCTCCTGCAGCAAGTCATCAGCCGCTGCACCCTGCAAGCTGCTCCATCAAGACACATACCAGCTGCAAACAGTCTGCTAGTTAGTCCATAGTGCATGTTCCCAGTGGAGATGCGTGCACCCAGAACTGGGATGTCAGCATACACAGCAAGCAGATAAATCAGTGACTGGGCCCCAAAAGGAAACCCATATGTAAATAGTTTGAGCATGCTATCTAGCTAATAGATTATATACTCCATGTAAATAGTTCTCCCATGTTATCCAAGTTGATACTCCTGTTATATGTAATACCAAACAGCCTGTTGTTCTGGTTCCTTTCTGTTATTTGTAAACCGCGCTGATGTCAAAGAGTGCGGTATATAAGAAGTTGAAATAAATAAATAAATAAAATAAAAAATATCTATCACATGAGAGAAATACTACATAGCACTATGGGGGTGCCTAGCCATGCTGTGGTCACTGCACAGTCAGGGTGAGAGTGATCTCTCAGCAGGACATACTGAGGTCACCCTGTCTGTGTAGGTGGTGGCTGGGCACTAAAATGTCCCAGTCAGTGCCCTATGCCCTGTGCAGATGCACCCTGGCCAGGCCACCCTGTCCGGCCTATACCCATGGTACCTTGCTCCTCATTATGCACATTGGCAGCCCAATACTGGCAACATTGCTGGCAGTGTGGGCTGTGGAAGGTGTTTGCAGCCACCACACACTGGATAGACAGACAGCCACCCCCACACCTATGCCAGCATTGTGCTACTATAGAGGAGTTCAGCAGCCATACCCACCACACCAGTCCTGGGCACAGTACAGGCATGGATATGGTACGCAATACTGTTGGGGGTCACTCCCCAGGGTGGTAAACACTGTCAGAGACCAGACCTGCAGCACACACCGCAGACATCAGAATGATTGTTATGGTGGAGCTCAATGAGCAAAATGTGCTTAACGTAGGAATTGATATCTGCCAGTTATCATGGGAAACGTTTGATAGCTGTGTACCATATACCCAGGTGTAGGGTGGCATTGCTAAGGTATGCAACTGCTAGTATTGGGAGATACAGGCAGGGCCCAATGTCCTGCCTCTCCAGGAGGCATTGGCCAATGGGGCCTGTGTGTGTGTGTGTGGGTGTGTCTGGCCCTGTTGGCTGCTGCTTTACGGCAGAGTTTCCCAACTCCAGTCCTGGTGTTCCAAACACTGTTCGGGTTTTCATGCTGTCCCTCATAAATATGCATGAGCTTCATCTGCATACCATGGGGGTGGTGCATAGATATGCAGCACAGGCATCTTTATTAGAGGCAGCATGGAACCTGAATGGTGTGGGGCCCTCCAGGACTGCATTTGGGAGACTCTGCTCTAGGTAATGCGGCTGTTTATGGTGTCTGTGTTTGGTGTGGTAAAATATAGGCGTATTAACCATGCGTATGTTCTCATCAATAAAGGTTTGTCCTTACTATCACGGTTTAGTTGTGGGAAAAATATGTGGACAGGATTGGCAGTAGCCCCAGCTGGCCTTTGAACCTGTGACCTTTTGTTCTTGTATACACTGTCTGTGTGCACTGCACCACCGTGTTGCCACAGATATGCTGCATTCCCTGGGGAGTCCATGACTATACATCCAACAGAGCCTGTCTGTTGCGGTGGACAGTGCCAGCCTGCACAGGCCTAGGCCACTGTCTGCTGTGGCTTGCAGTCACTGCCCCCTCCACCACCTGTATCCTTCCGCCAACATGCAGACATGTCCTTATCTGGGAAAAAGCATATGACCTGATTGAGTTGTGGCACTCCAGGACTGAATTTGGGGGACTCGGCTGTTGGTAATGCCCATTGTTATGGTTTGTGTGCGGTGTAGGGTACAATATGGGTGTTTGAACCATGCTTATGTTCTCTGCAATAAAGGAGTGTCTTTACTATCACTGTTTACTGGTGGGTAAAACTATGGACACTGGGTTAGCAGGAGCCCCAGCTGGGATTTGAACCTGTGGCCCTCTGGTCTTACAGGCACTGGCTGTGTCTGTTGCACCACACTGTGGCCACAGAGACAGTGCAGTCCCTGGAGATAGGAAACCTGGCCTGACGAGTCAGAACCCCTGCTCTGCACAATTTTACTGTGCGCTCATTTACCTTGTATGGAGACAAAAGTGCAAATAAACCTCAAAAATGACCTCGAAAAAAGGGGCAAACACCCATATCCAAGCTGGGCAACAGTGATATCATTGGGCAACATTAAAAAACACTCCCAGGAAAGCTCCAATAAAATGAAATGATTTTTGAAAGGGTCTACGGAGCGTAGACCCTTCCAAAAATCATTTCTTTTTTTTTTGGAGCTTTCCTGGGAGTGTTTTTTATTGTTGCCCATTGCTATTACTGTTGCCCAGCTGAATTATAATTTTTACAATTTTTCTTCTGGTCATTTTAAGGTTTTATTTGAAATTTTGTTCTGTGCACATGTATCACACTGCTCATGTTTTGTAGGTTTCCCCGGTTTTGCTGTACATTGCTGACGGAAATGGTTTCTCTTCCCTTTAAATCGTCTCTAACGCGAGGTTTTCACTCGCGGTATTTTTTAGGTTGATTTTCAGCCCCGCTCCTGTGCGGGGAGCCTCTCCCCTCCCACTCTCCACCCATTGACCCCGTCCCTCCGCCCCTCTGGAGCCTTCCTCCGCCCTCGGAATGCCTTTCCACGCCCCTTGCGCACATCAGCGCGCCGTGCACTTGTGCGGGCCCGTTAGTGTGACGCGCACGTGTGCGGGGCACAAAAATGCACTATTAGTGTGTGCTAAGGTACCTTAGCGCACGCTCAAGTGCGCCCCGCACAATTGCGCGGTTTAGTAAACATACCCCTAAGAGTTCTTCGGAACCTTTCCACAGCATAAAAACGTTGTCTATGCATCGACACCACAACTTCACATTCAAAACATATGGGGACTGAGATATCCATTTTTCTTCAAATTTACTCATGTACAGATTCGCTATTGATGGGGCACAAGTAGCCCCCATCGCCACTCCAGAAATCTGTTGGTAGATTACATTCTGAAATATGAAATAATTATGAAAAATAGTTATGTGCATATACCGTAATAAAAACTGGTGCTATTAAGTCTGAGACCTTCTCATTACATGATATATACAAAAATTGGTTGACATAGATTAAAAAGAAGTTTGACCACAAGAGTGAGTTAGTTTGGAATACATTTAGTTCCTTGAAGATAAGGATTGAGTGATTTTCTATTTTTTAGTATTTGACAATTATATCATTCAGAGATGTAGATTTCTCAAGCATGTGCTCGGATCATAATATTTTATAATTTATGCACATAAATTTGTGCTCCGCCCATGCTTGACTCAAGCCCTACCCATGTGCATGCCTACCTGTAAACGTATACACGATCAGCCTGATATGCATATTGTACATATATAGAATAACGGCCAGTTAAAGTAGGCATGGAAAAGACCATCCACGAGCTTATGTCAATATAATATGTGATCTACACGCATTGATAGTGTGTAACTTTATGCATCTCCTTATAAAATTACCTTCTAAATGTTCAAAATAAATGGCTTTAATTTTTGGCCAGGAAGTTTCCACTGCTCTTTTATGCTTTCATTACTTGACTAGAGCTCATACAGTATTTGTCTTAACCTGATTTTCAAGGAACAGAACTCTAGTCAGACCAGTTTTGTCACATTGCATGTTCCTCAGAGTGCTAGTTTCTGTGGGATTTTTGGTCTAACATTTAAAGAATGCCAAATGTGATTTGACAGCGGCATTCAGAAGACAATGCAAATAAGAGTGAAAGGCTTTGAGCAGAATTTAGTGCAACTTCTGTGCACAATTTTCTGTGCTACCGCCACCACTCAATGCAAAAAGATGATTTGTGCATGAGCTAATTATGCACGTGCTCTTGCACCGACATCAACGCGCAACGCATTTAAAAGCCATGGGAATGGAGATATTGGAATTAAAACAGATGCAAAGAAAGGTTTTCTAACGCTAGGGCTTTAATGCCAGGCCCAAGGACCAGTAACGGTTAGCTCATTCTTCTGCGGTCAGCATAAGTGAGGATTTCATATGCGTTTCTTCTCTTTATTTCAAGCATGAAGTGCTCACAAGTTTTTCTTGCTTTGTTGAAGGGGAAGGGTTAAAGAAAGGCAGGGGATGATGAGTTAACATGGAGATAGCTGAAACAAACAGGGGAATGTTTACTAAAGAATAAACATAAACATAAACATAAAGCATGTTAGCTGCTACAGCAGTGATAACGCAGGATGATTGCTCAGTGGTAGCAAGTAACATGGGCCAAATGCAGGCAGCGCAGTGATTTTCTGCACTTCATGCAGTAGCTGAAGGCCTAGGTCAGAAGCGCGTGCGATTAGGGCAAAAAGTGAACGTACCCACAACATGCAATTACCGCAGGTATAAACATCACGTGGTAATCGTCAAAGTTATAGACACCGCGGGTGCACCTAACGCCACTTTCAATGGGTGGCGTTAGCTACATGAGTGAAGCTGCCACCTGTGATCCCTGTTTTTTTCCCTGTGGTATCTGCAGGAGAAATGATGGGCACGCTCCCTGCAGATACCACGGGACCTTTGCAGCTAATGCCAGCTTTTTGCAACTATTGCCCAGCGTTAGCTGCAAAAGCCTAATGCACCTTAGTAAACATATCAAACAATGTTATGTGCATATGCTGGAATGCTTATTTTGCACATTAACCCTCAAATGCATCCTTCTTGGCCCTCTCTCTGCTTCTCTAATCCTTTGGATCTACTCCTGATGCTAAAAAAGCATCGGAAAGGTCAGAAAGCAGAGCTGCTGGAACTTCCTTAAGTTCTCTTAACACCCTCAGACGTATCCCATCCAACAAGCTAGGACAGCTACACCACTGTATTTAAGCACTCCTACATAAATAAAGATAAATCAGACAGCACTGAATATCAATGCTGTCCACTAATCTTTTAGCACAAATCCTAAAGCATAACTTTAGACCAGACACCTCAGTGTCCAGCCTAAAGTTATTTGTTCACAGGCACCAAATCAAAACAAAAAGAAATGATGCACTTAACTCCAGAGTTAACCACATAACTCATGTTGCTGTTCTTTTATCTCACAGTAGAAGCAGTCCTCTATTTCTCTGTGTGTTTCCAGTTTTAATAGACTAGAGAATCAAACAAGCTGCTATCTTACCGTCCCTTCTGAAAAGTCAGTGCTTTGATGGAATGTGAAGCATGAAATCAGGACTGTCTTCCACAGTGACAATGGGTATATAAAGTTCTGCCCAAAGGCACATCACCGCTCTTCTGCACTTGAAAGAATGTGACTGAAAGCATCTGAAAAAGCAGCCTCGATCAAAATAAAACAAGAGGTCTTGAAAGCTTCCCAGACTAGAAGACCCATCAGGATGTACTTTTACCTGGAGAAAGGACGGGAAATTTTCAATAGCCGTATGCTCAGGTAGATAGCTTTTAAAAATTGTCCAAAAAGAAAAGGGACGTACCCAGCTGCACTCATTACTAATAACAGAACCCATGACACAGCACACTGGGCCTGGGGTCACCCTAACCCTTGATTTATTTTCTCCTTCGGCCATCCCTACCCCTTCACTATAAAGCCATGACCAGACACAGACTTCGTGTGGGAATAAACTGCCACAGCTTTTATTGGCATAATGTTGACATCCTCGTAATATGCTAACTGAATGTAAATACAGCATAATCATAAACACAATTTTTAACCATATTCAAGCACAATCTTATTACTCATCGGACTGCCCATTCTCTTCATCTGGGTTGAAACAGCCCAGGTATGATGTCTGGCCTTACCGCAAGCCCAGACACCCAATTTTTCTGCCCGTGAGACCCCTTTCTTTATTCGAGCCCTTACTCTGGGATCTTTTAGTATGGCTGACTCCCCCTTTATCTTGCTGGTGAGGTCCCACCACCAGGAGGGGGCAGGTCAGGCCCTGCATCCAATTACCCCCATGTGCTACTGAACCAATTGCCTCATGCAAGTTTGAGGTTAGAATATCCTTACCTCACTCTGAAAAGTGTACCCCATCTGATAGGCTGGGCTTTTCTTGAGGGGGTATGTGGTGGTACAGAGTACTGATTCCTTTTCATTGCCTCCTAAAAATAATCCATGGTCCTCATGTATTAATGAAAGAGCCCTGCATATGAGTACCAGCACCATTTTTTCTAGGAAAAATGCACCACCAATTGGTATAAATCTGTTCCCCCCTGTACAGTTGTTTATGTTTTATTACTTTTCCTCCAAAGCTTGCACAAAATTCCTAAACTCGGTATTCAACTTTTTCCTCACTTTCTCAATGCCTTTCGGTTAATATGCACCTCTCCACAATAACTGGGACCACACAATGCAAGTCTATCTCATATGGCCTTTGTGTGTGCCAAGTCCTTCTTTATGGGGGTCATTTTGAACCGCGTTTAAAAGCCTGGGACTGTATTCCCACGCCAAAGCTCCACACACGTATAGGGGAGATGTGCGGAGAGCTCTGGACGGGGGTGGGAGGGGGCAGGCCAAGGGAGGAGTGAAGGTGGGCAGTGGGCGGTGCCACGTCCCTGGACATACAGGGCTGATTCCGAGGTCAGCTCTGTACGTCAGGGGTCGGCCATTTAAACAGGAGATGCCAAAGCCGGGACCCGCAATACAGATGAGAGGGTGCAGGGGGCTTCACTATTGCCACTGGGGATCACAGCTCCTGCTTGGAGCCGCAGTGCCATGGCACCATGGCTCAATGCAGGAGCCAGGCTGGGTTAGCCAGGCAATGTCCAGGGATGTCCAGGGTGCCCAGACGTCCAATCCCTGTGCTGTGATTCTGCTTCTGCGAGCATGTCTAGGCCCCATGGGAGCATAATCAGGTGCACCTCAGAGCCGTCCAGATTTCTGGACGTCCGGATGGCCTGGACGTGCACTTTCTGAATGGGTCTCTATATGTATGATAAGGTCTATGGGGAGGGTATTCAGCACCAGTTGCTAGTGCTGCTAATGCGACTAACTGGCGCTGCTGGAAACTAAATCTGGATATGCAATTCCAGGGCCATATCTGGCCCCCGGCATTGAATATCTGGGTCACTGCAGAAGCCAGAAGCTAACCAAACAGCAACAGTATTGAGCCACTGCCCAGTTAGTTTCCGCGGGTAAAGTTAGGTCAGCCTTTGCTCCCGGAGCGCCCAAAGCTAAGCACGTAGCTTCAGGGCATGCAGCGGCAGCACCTGCAGATATCCCGCTAGTGCCACTGAATATCCCACTAACTGACATTTACACAGTTTGCAGATCTGCAAACCATGTAAATGACTTGGAATATCTCCCGCTGTTCTTTACGTGAGTGAGATCATTGCAACCCAAATGTAGTATAATCCTATCGGGTGCTTTTTTATCATTTGCTTCTTCTTCAAAGGATAACAAGAGCTGATCCCAGTGCATTCCTCTCTTAACCAGCCATTTTATGGATGCTGCATTCATACAAAATCCTAATTGTTTGCCCCTATGCCGTTCCACCTCCCTCCTTCTGACCCAGTTAACGTATGAGTGCATGATAATCCAAATTATGAATATATGTCCTCTTCCATAGATATGATGGACCGGATATTCAGCGCCCGAGGTTAGTGCTGCTAAAGCGGCTAGCTGACAGCGCTGAACTTTAGCCACGGATATTCAGTGTGGAGCCATATCCGGGCTGTGGCATTGAATGTCCGTGTTTGCTGGATTGCTGCAAAGCTAACTGGGCAGCGACACTATTTAGCTGCTGTCCAATTAGCTTCTGTAGTGAAAGTTAGGCCAGTGTTTCCTGCGCCTAACTTTTGCTGCATGTCGCTAACCAGGCAACAACTGAATATCGCCGCTGCCCAGTTAGCCATGGGTGCCCCGGCAAGCCTCGATGCTAGCCAGTTAGCACTGGGGCATGTAGCAGCGGCGCCCATGGATATTCAGTGGAATGAACCCATTTTACTGTCAATGAATATCCCACAGAGCGGCATTCCTTTTGAATATCCCCCCCCAGTGTTCTTAGCTAGTATCCTGGCTCACAATTTTTGCTGTCCCTTATGTAACGTTTGTACCTTCCCAATGCTCATCTGCCCATTTTACCCCTTTTGTTCTGAAATCTGCTATGTAAGCTAATATAGCTACCCCAGTCCTAAATTAATGTGATAATAAACCACTTTTTGATCCCTGCCCCTGTCAAGCCCATCTGCCACATTTACAAAAATTGATACTTTGATAACAGAGGAAAATAGAAACATGACGGCAGATAAAGACCATATGGCCTTATCAGTCTGCCCTTCCATACCAACTATTACATTCCCTATTTTTCCTTTAGAGATCTGTGTTTGCCCCATGTTTTCTTGAATTCAGATATTGTCCTCATCTCTACCTCCTCCACTGGGAGATTATTCCACATATCTATCACTCCTTCCGTAAAGAAATTTCTGCATATTACTCCTGAGTTTATCCCCTTTCACCTTCATCCTATGCCCCTCATTGCAGAGCTCTTTTTCAATTGGTGTTAAGCTCAAGGATTCTGAGAGCTGCCTGCTCACCAGGTTCATTACTTTATCTGCTTGTGCTGTCTATCTATTAATAGCATAGATCACCGCTATTTGATCTGACCAAAATATTGCCCCACAATATGGGGCCTCTTTAAGTACAGGCCAAACTCCATGCTCCTGGATGCATCAGAGTATAGCACGCTATTACTGATTGCTTCGTCCCCCACATATTTAGCCCATTGTACTGGCTCAGAAATTCTTGCAAAATTTTTAGATCATTCTTCATTGGCAAGGGCACTCTGATAAACTGATGCTTGCTCCTTATATCTTTGGTTGCAGCTGCCAGTCACCTAGTAAAGGCCCAGCCCATCGTCATTAGTCTACATATGATGTTGAGGTACCCAATGTTATTTTCCTGGCTGCTATCATTCTAGCCACCAGCTCCTTGAGAAGTATGAATTTGGAAGCTGGGAGTCTGGTAATCATCTAGATTGTATCAGTTTCTGTGCCCAATGAGATCAATGTTTGTTTTGGGCCTTCCATTTTGCCTTCGGCTAGTGGGACCCTAAGTTCCCTTGTTTTGTTCTAGAATGCTGTTAGCACCATCTTATACTCCCTTTTGCTGGTGCCCATCATTAAGAAGTCCTTGAGGTAGTGGATGATTCTGACTTTTTTTGCATCCCTCTCAACTGCCTACTGAAGCAATGTGCTAAACCTTTCAAAAAAGGTGCGTGACACTGAGCACCTCATAAGGTAAAAACTTATTGTAGGAGTAGTAGAGTCCTTTGAACTTAAAACCCAGCAGGTCTTTATCTTTATCTTTACTGAGTGCTTGATATACCACTCAAGGAGAGCATCAGAGCAGTGTACAATACAAAAATGCAGCTACAAAAGTAACACCATTATTTGACAGGAAAGAGAGCAGAGAGACAGAAAGAAGAACCGTTAATATGCAGCAAAGTGAGAAGAGCATATAGAAAGGGGAGGGAGATCAAGGGTAGGGGGAGATCAAAGCTGGAGGCAGGGAGTCAGCAAAAGGATTACATGGGAGGGAGGGGAAGGTCAAAAGCAGTATGAAGAGGTAGGTCTTGAGCATGTTTTTGAATTTTATAAAGGAGGGTTCAGCGCGGAAGGGCATAGGCAAAGAGTTCCAGAGGGCAGGTTCCAGAAAGAAGAAAGCAGAATTCCGATTGAGTTCAAGCTGCACACGGGAGGGAGAAGAAAGAACAAGATGGTAGGAATGGAGAGATCAGAGAAGGCGGTGTGGAGTGTAAAATTGGAGAAGATCCATAAGATATTGGGGAATAGCGGTATGGAGTGCCTTGTGAACCAGAGTATCTTGTAAGTGATCCAATATTTGATGGGACGCCAGTGTAAATGAATGAGTAGAGGACTGATATGATCAAAATGGTAGACATGGGTGAGGAGATGGGCCGACATGTTCTGGAGGAGTTGGAGACATTGAAGTTGGTAATGAGGAAGTCTGGCGAGGGCAACATTACAATAATCAAATCTAGCAGTGACAAGGGATAAAGTGAGTGTTGTCAATGCTTGGAGAATGAGAAATAGGCGTACGGCATGGATCTGTCAGAAGGAGGAAAAAGAGTGGCGGACAAGAGTAGATACGTGCTCATGAAGGAGAGGGATGAATCCAGAGTAACTCCGAGATACCTGATGGAATTCACAAGAGGAAGAGGAGAGCATGTAATTGAAGGAGCCAGAGATGTGCAAGGTGTATGAAAGGTAATCCAGATAGCAATGGATTTGGAAGTATTGAGATGGAGAAAGTTTCAGAAGAGACCTGAAGTAGACAAGAGTTCATAGGACTGAAATTGGGAGCAGTGGGACTGCTATGGCAGAGCAGAATGATGTCGTCAACGTAAAAGTAAGAAGATATACCTGTCTATTGGATGATAAGTGCTAGGGGTGCTAAGAAAATGTTGAATAAGAGGGGGGCAAAAACAGAGCACTAGGGAATGCCATAGGTGAGAGGTGTAAGCGAGGAGGTAACAGGCCCAGCCTGGACAGAAAAGGAATGAGTGGAAAGCTAGGACCAAAACCAACAATGAACCATGCCACACAAATCAAAATTGTGAAGACGGGAGAGAAGAGTGTGATGGTAGACTAAATCAAAAGCAGAAGAGAGATCTAGGGAAACAGCAAGTATGATATCAATGCGATTGTGAGAAATATGGAGCTTGTTGAGAAGAGAAAGGAGTGTAGTTTCTGTGTTGTGACCTGCCCTGAACCCGGATTGATGAGGGTGAAATGCATAAGTGGAATTGAGGTGAGCTGAAAGCTGTGTGAAGACAAGTTTTTCTAGTATCTTTGAAAGGAAAGGTAGGTTTGAAACCGGAGGCCAGTAGGACTGTAGGATCTAGGGTCAGTTTTTTAAGAATAGGTTGAATTAGAGCATGTTTCCAGCAAGAAGGGAAAGTACCAGAGGAGAGGCTGGAATTAAACATAACAAGGACATAGGGAAGAAGAGCAAGGGAGGGTTCAGAAAGCCAATGAGAGGGGTAGAGTCGAGAACACAGGTGGTCTTATGAGAAGACAGTAGGGCTTTGGACAACTCTTACGACGAGATGGTATGGCTAAGGAGGGAGGAGATAATGGGGGAAAGGAGGGATTGAGCAGAGGGTGTGATGAGGAAGGGGACAATGGTGGGTGACAAGCAGGTAACTGGGTATGTAAGACAGAAAACTTGTCAGAGAAGTGGGAGGCGAGGAGAGTTGCATCAGGGACAGAGGAATGCGGGTCACCACTGCAGAGTCATGCGGGGTGGATAGGGAGCAGAGAACATGATAAAGTTGTGGAGTTAGCGGCAGAGGAGATCAGAGTGGAATAGTAGGTCTTCTTCGTATCATGGATGAGGGATCTATAATGGTAGTGACACTCATGGAAATATGTACGGGAGCTGGGGGAAGGATGTTTATTTTATTTATTTATTTATTTATTTATTTTTCTTATATACCGCGCTTATTCGATATCAGTGCGGTTTACATGGAACAAGGAGAGTTTACAGTGGGGGTTACACCGTAATTACATAGAACAGGTAAAATAACTTGGATAACAGTATTAACTATTTACATCTGAATGGCTAACAGAAAAAGTATTTGCACACATATACAACACATTGAGGGTGGTTACATGTGTCCGTGAAGCGTTGTTGTGGATGAGGGGGTTATTTTACCATCTTCCGGGTAGCACTTGAGGAAGAGGTAGTGTTTCAGTGCTTTCCTGAATTTGGTTAGGTATGGGATTGCTCGTATATGTGGTGGGAGAGCATTCCAGCATCTGGGTGCGCAGAGACTGAAAGCCCTGTTCATAGTTGCTTGTGTACAGTGGGTCATTGCTTTGGGGACAACCAGGGATGCCAGCAATGTTTAGCTCACCTAAGATAGGAGCGATGTAAGAGGAGAATTGAATTAAACCATGGGTGGCAGTTGGATAAGCATTTGTTTTATGCAGAGAGAGGGGGCACAAGTTGATCCAAGGAGGAGGACAGTGAAGAGTGCCAAGACTGAACCTGAACTTTGATATGGAGGGAGGCAGTCAGGAGGAAAGAGAACATCTCCAGAAAGCAACTGCTGAAGAGTAAGAGGTGTAATGTGGCACCTAAGCTGAGGTGGGGCCAAAGCAGCTGTCAGGGTGGAGGGGGCAAATGGGAAAGAAAAGGAAAAAAGGATGAGATAGTGGTCAGACCAGGGAAGTGGAGAGGCAGAGAGCAGTAGTGGAGCATAAGGAGAAGTGAAAGGTGTAAGAATAAGGTCCAGGGTGTGCCCCACCTTATGCATGTAAAGAGAGATCAGAGAAAAGAGCAAGAAAGGTTTTATCCCTGAGAGTCTTGGGAGAGTCAGGATGGATGTTAAAATGACCAAGAATCAACAGGTGAGGATAGGAGAGATCGATGTCAGAGAGGGTGGTCAGCAGAGCATCCCAGGTCTTGGAACAAAGTGAAGGAGGCGCATATAGCAGAAGAATATACATAGGGGGATTAGTGGTGGATAAGGTGGAACTTCCCAGGCTCCTTCTTGAGGACTAGTCTCAAGGGGGATAACTTCATATAGCCAAAAGGCATTCTCCAGAATGGTCCTGCCACCCTCCTGAGGTGGTACTTTTGCTCTATGTCCTTTTCCACTAGCATTGGGTTGTCCCATATGGATTTTAGATTGCATGATGACATATCCCTTTGCAGGCCCTCATAAGGTACGATAAAACCATTCCGGGATCCTTCTAGCAAACAATTTGATTCCTTCAATATGTTTCCAATGCCCCAATGTTGATGGGAGATGATGCCACTTTCCCATCCCTCTTCTTTCTGTCACAAACAACTGTTGCCTTGCCCCTTCTTACTATGCTGTGTCATTGTGACAATCCACAGATTAACGTCCTTCCTCTTCCAGCTCAGACTATTATTGGTGTCCATATTTCTGCAAAAATCTCTCATCATAGTTGAGCCATGCTGTCCCTCCGTAAGTCCTATATGCCTTACTTATCACATCTTGATACTTAAATAGCTCTCTACACTTCCCTGGTGTCTTTTTGCCTATGCAATGCATGCCCAAATCAATGCTGACTCCTGGTGATCCAGCAGCTTTGGGTTTTTATGATAGTGTGACCAGAAGTAGATTGCCAGGCCTTTCTTCCAAGGCAATGGAGGGTTAAGTAACTTGTCCAAGGTGTACTAGTGGGACTTGAGCCCTGATCACTTGATTGATAAACCAGTGCTCTAACCACTAGACTACTCCTCCTCTCCTATAATACTCACTAAAACCGAAAGCTGCACGCCAGTTGGCTATATTACTGCTTACTATATCAACCCTCTTATCCTTCATTTACTTACCTTGACAGCTAGAACAGTTGCATTCCTTTCATTATCTCTTCATAATAAAGAAAAAATGCCAGTAATTATCAAACTTTTTTAGTTTTTGCCCCGAGGGGTTCAGAGCTGTCTATGGTTGGTTTTGACACTATTCCTGCATTTCTACTATCCTCCTCTGCGCCTTTATTTTTCCTTGTGTTAATCTCTGCCCCTTATTTGTTATCACTTCCATTAAGTGGTTTAACTGTAACCCCTTTTCCTTGTTGGCCTCTCTCCTGCAATATTAATTCAGTTCTGACCAATATTTACAGCCTGCCGTCCCATTTACATTGCCCCATGGATGTGAGCCCCATACTTGTTTGGCAACCAAGTCCACTGCTGTGTTCTTCCCAGTGTATATGTTGGATGGGTGGGCACCATTTAGGTGTTCCACTTCCCCATTGGATCTGTCAGTGTACTTACCCAGCTGCCCTGCTGGTAACTGCTGTTGGTCTGGACCTCTGCTCATGATGTCCTGGCTGGAACTAGACTCCTTTCCCTGACTGGCTCCAACTGCTTCCTGATGCTGGAGTTAAGACAGCGGGGTCTGCAGGTTTATTTATTTTATTTATTTATTTAACTGTTTTTTATATCCCGCCTTATCTTAAAGTCAAAGCAGGTTACAGGGAACATGTAACATGATCCTAATGTTGGAACAGGACATTAGGATTTACAATGAACAATGCAATAAAACATAATGTAGTAAACATGACAAAGAGGAGTTTGTTTACTTTGCATGCAGTGAACTGAACTTAACATTTGAATATTCAACTACTGGATCATTAGGTAGATGAGGAGGGGAGATTGGGTATGGGAATGGATAAGGGTGGGTGAGGGTTGTAACAACTTGTGATGTAGCATTAGGTCCCAAAGTATTCTCTGAATAGGTGACTTTTTATCTTCTTTTGGAATTTGCTGAGATCTTGTGTGATACGTATGCCTTGGGGGAGTTTGTTCCATATCTGTGGTGCGTAGAATGAGAAGGCTCTGTTTGAGGTTGTCTGGTTACTTGTCCTGTGGGAAGAAAGGATAGCGAGTGTAGACTGCATGTTTTTCATTCTTGGTCTAATGTTTGGAACTCTATGTATTAGTGATTGCAAGTACGCATCTGAGGGTTGATTGCATATTTTGAAAATGGTGAGAATGACCTTGTATTTTATGTGGACTATAATAGGTAGCCAGTGAAAATCTTTGAGTAGAGGGGTTATTCACTCATGTCTGGGGATTCCATATAGTATCCGTGCCGCCATATTCTGAGCTAGCTGCAGAAGGTGGATCACATAATCTGGTAGGCCCTGTACAAGGATATTGCAGTAGTCAATGTGTGGGAATACCAGAGCTTAGAAGACTGTCTGGAAGTATTATGGGTTTAGTAAGGTACGTAGGTGTTGGGCTGTCTTCATCTTCTGGTAAGTGAGTCTAATAGTGTTGTTGATGTGGGCTTGAAGTGTTAGGTATTGGTCCAAGATTATCCCCAGATATCAAACTTCTGATTTAACCTGAATTTGTGCAACAGTTACTTTAATATTTTTTGGAGGAAGGAAGCCTGTGTCTCTGATAATGAAAAGAATTTCTGTTTTGCTAAGGTTGACGGCTAGATTAGTCAGCGAGCCATTGGGAGATTGCTCTGAAGCAAGATGTTAGGGGTATATAGGAGGGTTGTAATGTGGAAAAGGGCAGATAGAGCATAATATCATCAGCGTATATGCAATATAATACGTTATTAGGCTGTATTATTAAACATATAGGCTGTATGAAGATGTTGAAGAGTAGTGCCGAAAGTGAAGATCCTTGTGGGATGCCTTGCTTAAGTGGAAATGGGGTTGAGGTGGTTTCAGCAGATCTTACTTGCTGTATTTGGTCAGTTAGAAAGGATGTAAACCATTTTAGCATTGTACCATAGATTCCCATGTCTTGTAGATGGTGGGGTAGTGCAGTGTGAGGGACTGAATCAAATGCAGATTTAATGTCTAAGAACATGAGTATAAAAACTTGCTTGGGCTTCTGCATACCTTTTATAAGTTGGTCCAGTAGGGCTGTTAGGAGCGTTTATACCCCATAATGAGGCCTAAAGTCATGTTGTTGAAGGTCCGGGAGGACATGCTGGTTGATATGATCTTGAAGTTGAATTTGTACTGTTTTTTTCTATAATTTTTGTTAAGAACGGCAGGCTGGAAATAGAATGGTATGAGCTGGGAGCAGTAGTGTCCATTTTAGGGTTTTTTATTATTGGGCATCTAGAGGCATGTTTAAGGCTGATTGGCATGAGCCTTGTGTCAGTGAGAGCTGGGTGATTCTAAGGATGGTGAGGATTAGGACAGAGCAGACTAGTTTGATCCAGCTTACTGGGCACGGATCAAGGTATGAGATAGTGCTGTTGAGGCTAGTGATAATATTCTATAGTTCTTCTGGGGAAGTGTCTTGGAAGGTGTGCAGAGGTGGGGCATAGTGCAATATATGTGGGTATTAAGCATGGCTGATGTTGGAGTTCTGTTTACCTTTGTTTGTAGATAGTCCGCCATTACTTGGGGTGCTATAGGTTGTATTTTGCTTGTTTGGTTAGGGTTTTTAAGTAGAGATTTTGATAAATCAAACAGTTCTCTGGGGAAGTTTATTGCCATTAAGATAAGTTTGGAGTGGTAATCACTTTTTGTGATCTTGATTGTGACCATGCTACAAAGAGTATACGCTTTTTGTCTCTTAGTTCTGCAGTGTACCAGGTTGCAGTCATGTGTTTTCTAGGGAGTTTCCTTGGTAGAGGTGCAGTTGCCATCTTTTGTATTATCATGTTCCAATTGTTGACTAACATATCCAAGTTTTGTGAGTCTTGGTTAAGCTGGGGGATTATTGTCTGTATAAAGGTTTCCTTATTTTTTGAATCTTCTCTGGTATATGTGTGGGTGGATGTTTTGGATCGGCGGATAGATTTGGAGCAGGAGAAAGAGACAGTCTTATGGTCTGACCAAGGGACTGATGACAATGAGACTGATGGTAGAGAGTTTACCTGAAGGTGATTTGAGATGAAGATGAGGTCTAGAAGGTTTCCCTTCTTGTGAGTAGGCTCTTTAATGATCTGAGGGCAAATTTAAGTCACCTAACAATAGTACTTGCTTGTTATTCTTGGGTAGGTTACAAATTGATTGTAGAAGGAGTGAAAATTCATCTCTGGAAGCTGTTTGTGCCCTTTATGCTAGGCAAAGTTTGAAGCACTTATTTGTAATTATGATCATATCCAGCCCACCTTCTGAAGTTGCGCTGGTAGTATGAAATTGTAGGTGCTCCTTTGCTAAGATGAAAACTCCTCCACAGGCAGATCTTGGGCAGCTGAAGAGGTTGTAGTTTGATGGTAGAAGATGGTTCAAGAGGACATTGTCAGTGTGGGTTAACATTATATGGAGGTCAGTTACAAACATTATATCGAAGTCATGTTCTTAGAGATCTTCTGAGAAGAGTGTGGTTTTGTTGCATGCAGAGCGTGCATTAAGTAGGATGCATTTTAGTTGCAAGTGTATTGTTTGAGGAGTGCTGGAGATTAGCTCTGTAGGATGAAGTGTTTTACTTTTAATGAGTGAGCATGGGCCTCTGTTCTTTGCTTTGTGTGTTGCTTCTGCAATAGGATAATGCTGGTAGTAGTATATGATTCGGATGAAGTTTGCTGTGGAGAGAGGAGGCACTTATGATCAGTGCAAAGATGGAGGCCCATCCTAAAAGGATGGGTAATGGAGTCATTGTGATTGTAATTGTGCCTGGAAAGATGCAGTATTAGTGCAGCAATTGGCGTGGGCAAGCTAGGTGTGCTTACGTTCCTAGTTTGTGTGTCTATGTTTATACTTTCTAAGCAGGACTATGCTTTTCCTGATTAGAGAGAAGCAAGTGATCAGGTAAGATCTGATATGCACTGTGGGTTATCTGGGGTTTGAAGCATGAATGAAAATTTGTGATCCACATATCTTATCTTGGGGTGGAGGTATGGAGTGGATGTGTTACAAGGATTCTTCCTTAAAGGCCACACCTAAAAGCTCTTTGGCGTGGCCCTTAGGCGCAGGGTGGCTGATGTAATGTCCATTCTTAAAAAGGATTCCAGGTGTGATCTGTAAAAATACAGACCGGCGAGCCTAACATCCATGCTTGACAAAATAGTAGAAATCATTCTAAAGAACAAAATTACTGAACATGTATATAGTATGGTGATGAAGGGGCATTAGAGCCCATGGAAATAGCTGGAAAGCAAACTTTTACCTGCAAGCAGAGGGATAGTTCAGAGAGCAGGGAGTTTCAAACTGCAGCCAAAGAAAAAAAACACACACACAGAGCTGCTGAGTCCAGACCACGCCCAAGCTCCAAGGCAACCCAGGAAGGTAATAGGAAGCACCTGGGGGAGGAGTTGGAAGGGGAAGAGCAGCTACATACATTTAAGCTCCAGGGAACAGAAAGAGAAGAGCCTACCAAGAGGAAGGAGGGAGGAGAGCTTCCAAGGCAAACTGAAGGGAAAGGATCCTTCAGGGGAATTGAAAGAGAGAGGCTTTCCAGAGACAGTCGCAGAAGGGATTCCCAAGGCAGCCAGCATACTGGGGACTACAGTCCAGGGAGAAGCCCATGCTGTAAAGGAATTGCAGCACGGTCTGGAGACTGGAGGCTCTGTCCTGAGAGAGTTGCTGACTATAGTCCAGGTATGGGAGCAGCCCTGCAAGAGTCTGTGGGAGAAGTTTTACCTCTGGAAAGATCTGGGAAAAGAAGGGTCACGCAGAACAAGGTGAGCCAGTTAGAAGCCTTGTTCAGCTTGTTGAGAGATAAGGGTCTCTACAGCCATTCTAAAATCCCTGAGCACAGAGAGAAGTCCCGTTGGGAAGAGGTCTTAAAACGTTTAGGGGAGATTAAGCCTTCGTCCCCTCAGCCCGAGTTAAGCCAGGAGACAGCAGAGTCTGATTATGAAGACATGCAGACAGAGCCTTGTGATGTTGAACAAGACTCCTTAGATTCCTTGATGGATTGTTCTTTTTGTATGAAGACAGAATGAAGAGGCTGTAGGTTTTTATTTTTGAGCTGAGGAAAAAAAAGCCAGAAGCCCTTTAACTGAATGTCTTATGTTTTGAACGTTGGAAATGTTTAAAAGGAAAATTGCTGCTGTTTAAAGCTGAGAGGAAATGATTCAAGATTGATTTGAATGATTAAGGGAAACAGCTATCTGAATGTAAAACAGCTAGAAGCAAAAGAAAAGCTTTATTTAAAGTTTTACTTAGTTTGGGAAAAGCTGATACCTTTGCTGGAAGTTAGCTGAAATCAGCTAAGCTGTATTTCTGACTGTTGGACTTTGGAAGAAACACCTTTTGGTATAACAAGCTGCATGAAGCAATTGTAACATTTATCACTGTCAGAATCCTGTTTGACTGAAACTTCTTTCGTTGGAGAGTACATCCTATTTTGGTTGACATGTGTTGAGCTTCTAAGGAGGTTCTTTGCAAAGGGAAAGACAAAAATAAATTTCCTGTGTTTTTGCCTTCAAAACCCTCAGACTCTTTGTCATTTCACACAACTACAATACCCAGAAGCTTCAGCTCTGGAGCCCATTAAAAAGGGGACATTATAAGGCATGCCCTTACCTATAGGCAACCGCCTAGACAGTAGGGAGAGCCACAATAGTCATGGTTTAATGGGAACAAGCCAACAGGGATTTAGCTAAGGGAAGTCTTGTCTCAGCAAACTGCTATGTTTTTCTGAAAGTGAGAATAAACATGTACATAACGATGAGCCAATTAACACAGAGGCCAATTCCATAATCTGCACTTCCGGACCGGCCGAATGACAGATTGTGGACAGGGCATAGGTGCACCCGATTCTGCAACTCCAGGAGCTAAACGTTCCTGCAGGTGCAGGATAGGGCACTTAAATGGGCTGGGGCACAGAGTATCCTGAGCAGGGAGATGTACAACAAGCTACCTGTCTCCACTGCTCAGTGCTCCTGTTGGTGTGCTGGAACCGTGGCATCCCGTTGCCATGGCACCAGTACGCCCAGCAGGAGCAAGCAGTTCCGAAAGCAGAACATGTTGCATTTCCCTGCTGCCCGACCCTCAGTGGGCTCTGCCAGGGCTGGGATCAGGCTGTGGGGACTCACCTTCATCTGTGCCATGGGTTGGTGGGTGCTGCCAGGCCCAATCGCTGCTGCTCCTGGACTTATTCCACTCCAAGATGGAATAAGTCCCACATCCATCCATCACTCACCGATGTACAGGGTCGTGACTTGAATAGGCCCTGTACGTCCGGGTGCTGCGGCCTGCCCCTACTCTGCCTACGTCCTGTGCTCCTCGCAAACCGGCATAGTACATGTGGGAAGGCAAGGGTGTGGAATAGGGTCCCTGTGAATCACAAGGGATGCACATCCGAACCGGACATCTGAATCGGACCCACTATTTGTGTTTCAGAATGACCACCACAGTGTATTAGGATTTTTAGAAAGCACTTGACAAGGTCCCTCATGAGAAACTGTTGAGGAAATTAGAAAGTCATGGGATAAGAGACAGCATATTATTGTAGACTGGGAATTGGTTAAAAGATAGAAAACAGAAAGTAGGGCTAAATGCTCAATTGTCTCAATGAAGAACGGCGAATAGTGGAGTTGCCCCAAGGATCTATATTAGACATTGTTTTTTTACATATTTATAGATGACCTAGAAATGGAATCAAATGAAGTGATAAAATTTGCAATTGGAACAAAATTATTCAAAGTTGTTACTGTGAGAAATTGGGAGAGTGGGCATCCAATGGCAGATGAAATTTAATGTGGACAAGTGCAAAATTATGCTGTAAAACTAGAGGGCATAAAATGAAGCTGCAAGTGGGTAAACTTAAAAGCAAAATCAGGAAAAGATTCAGAGAACTGCAACCAAAGTAATAAAGGGGCTAGAATGATACCACTATGGAGAAAGGCTTAAAAGGTTAGGGTTCTTCAGCTTGGAGAAAAGAAGGCTGAGGGGAGATACCATAGAGGTCTATAAAATTATGAGAGGAGTGGAACAAGTAAACGTGAACTGATTATGTACTCCTTCAAAAAGTACAAAGACTAGGGGACATGCAATGAAGCTACAAATTAGTACATTTTAGACTAATTTGAGAAAATATTTTTTTCAGTCAGTGCGTAATTAAACTCTGGAATTTGTTGCCAAAGGATATAGTAAACGCTGTTAGTGTAGCTGCTTTTTAAAAAAAAGTATCGATAAGTTCCTGAGGAAAAATCCATAAACCATTATAAAAATGGATGTGGGAAATCCCCGTTTATCCATGGGATAAGCATCATAGGATCGGTCTACCTTGTCAGATCCTGCCAGGTACTTAATGACCTGGATTTGTCAGTGTTGGAAACAGGCTACTGGGTTTGGTGGACTTTTGATCTGACCCAGTATGGCAACTCTGATGTTCTTATGTTGTTATGGCTTTAAATGTTGTATATCCATTGTTAAGTGCATTGGTATTCAGTTTCTGTAAACACTTCCTGCTGAAGTTTATATCCGAAGAAGCACCTTTAAAGATGCATTATATTTGTATTTCCTCTAGCTCCAATAGAATCTATGGAAGAACTTGAAATACGTTTCTCAGATATTAAGTTCCCGGAATCTCTCAAAGCAATGATAAACAGTTTGGCAAGTTCCGAATTATTCAGTACTTCTCAACCAGAAATCAATATTACAAGCTTACATTTAACAACAGGTGAGTGATGGTTATACATCATTAAGGGGAAATTTTTAAAAGTGCAAGTCGTTTGAAGGATGCAGGTACATCTTTTTGAAAATTAGCTTTTGCAAAGTCTATGGCCCCGATATTGAGTTGGGCAGGCTATGCACCCCTACGGTTCATAGCCCTGCCTGCCGACCCTTAACCCCGGATATTCAATGCTAAGATCATATGCGGCCCGGCACTGAATATCCAAGGATCGCTGCACACGTCGGAAGCTGCAGTAGCTAGCCTGGCAGCAGTGATATTGCATACTGCCCAGTTAGCTCCTGCCTATCTTTTAGGCACAGGTCACTAACCGGGAAGCATGCAATATCGCAACAGCCTGGTTGACGACAATCTCCGCCTCCGCTCCAACCCGGAATGCCCCCAAGAAGCTCCAATGCTAACCGGATAGCATCGGGGCGCGTAGGGGAGTTAGAAGGTGATATTCAATGGCACCAACTATGTAAGTGCTGTTCAATATCCCTCTTTAAGGCATTTACACAGCTTACAGGCTGTAAACCGTGTAAATGCCTTTCAAAAATCTGGCCCTATATACAAACACCATTGATTTTTCCACCGCATTATCTGCAGGCAGAACCCAGAGTAAGTATAAATGAAGATTTGGAAATCAGATTCTTACATGTGCTTTGCCTCCCTGACCTCCCTTCTTCCGCTTGGACCCACACTGCTTTTCTGCAACTAAGGTGGCTTACTTACCTGTTGAGGGCTAGGAAAGTTTTATCCTCAGGGATTTCACCTGGCAACTTTTTAAGGTAAACTCCCTTGAAAATTGTCCTCCATTTGACTTATGAAAGAAATGTTGCACTGGATTTCAGCACTGTTGAATAACCTCATAATTCAGGAATGCAAAGGTAGTGCTGAAGGGTTCTTGGCTGAAGGAGGTCGAAATCCCACCATTATCATCCCAGAAAGCTTCCTGCAAGTTGACAAGTTGACTGAAAACACAACCATAATTAACGGGGGGGCATATTCAGCAGCGGCAGAAGCGCAGCTGGCCATTGCCACTCTAAATAAAACTACATCTGGCCACCGGCACTGAATATCTGGTCTGGTCAGATTGTATTTTTGCAATCCAGTCTGCAGTGATATTCAGTCGCTGGCCAGATTGCTATACCGCACCAAATCGGACAATGCTATCAGACAATGACTACTAATCTATATTCCAAAAATAGAACAACAAATGAAGGGGACAGGCATCAGTAAGAAATGGTATTCAGGTTTAATGTGGGTCATAAAAAAGCCACGATAAGCTGAACCATGTAAAACATCAAGTGCCTACACCTTCAACTTGTCCGATTTGGTGCATTTTTCTGCTATCTGTTTTGAGGCTTTTTTATGTCTGCAGATTGCAAAACCAGCTAAAGTTAGGACAGCCATTCAGCTGTCCTATCCTCGGTTGATTTAGCTAATTGGTTAGAGGCTGAATATCACCGTTGACCAGCTAGCTAACTGTTCCATCCCTGGAATACCCTGATAATAACCGGTTAGTGTCGGGGGGGGGAGGGCGGTAATTGGGTAGGAGGGTATATCCAGTGGCACTAGCCCCTTTAGTGTGTATGGTGGTCACAAGTGCTTTATTAAAAGAAAACCCCTACGTGTTTCGACAAACACCTTCTTCAGGGGGCACACAACAATGGCACACTGTGTGATATCTTAACAGATACAGATATGAAGACACACTGGTCATGTATTGATTAAAATTACAGGTATCCAATGAGGAACAATAACAGCACCTTGTTGGATACATGTTATTTTAACTTTTTAACATTTATCTACAATTGCTCTGCTCCATGATAAGCAAGTATAATATTAACTATAAGATTTATGCAGATGATATTATGACCCTTACCCCATTCAATACTGATCAACTGGATCACTCTCGGATTGTAAATTGTCTAAGAGCTGGGAAATGTACACAGGCCGTACCTGCATATGCTGTGCATGTCTTGGCACTTGGCCACTGCCCCGCTCGCCCCCACTCCATCCCCTCCCACCCACGTACATGGTCCCCGCACAAATGCTGAGAATGTGCATGGTGCAATGGCTGCAGAATACGCTTGGGGAGCTGATTGCTGCATACACATCCAGCCTGCACGTACACAGGCGCTATTTGCTGTCTGGAATGACCTCCATAGGTAATAAAACATTTCCTGGGGTATCTCAAGCACAAGCTCACTCCACACGACAGTGTCTCTTGTCTCATTCACAAAAACAAGTGTCTCCACTCCTATGTAGAATGGCTCATGTCTAGATATATCCTGTTTGCCCCAGAAAAGGTACATCCATTTTTTTAAAGAAAAGAGATAAAATCCTAGATAAATCTGATTCAAAAACAAAATTAATCAATAGTCACCCTCTCAGTAACTTCAAGATTCAAGAATTTCAATAAAGACAATTTCACAAGCATCATCCTGCCACTCCCCGAGATCAACATATCCAATATTGATCCCTTTGTATTGTCACCAGTAGCTACCCCACAGCCTGGGCAGATAGGGTTAAGCTGCCTGGGATCCCTCATTCAGACAGCATGGCAGGGCTTTGAGCAGGCACTGCCTCATGGGAATTGTAGTACCACTTTTACTATCCAAATAAGGAGCAGTTGTGAACGAATGGTTTCAGGCAAAAATGACAGGATTTTTATTTCCCCTCCGGGCGGATTCAAAACAAAGGAAATTCAGGACAAATAGCCATACATCTCTGGCAGGAAAAACAATACAAGAACTAACAAAAATATCTTCTTACTTCAACATGTGCATTTGCTTCACAGCACTCAAAGTTAAACAATCACTTCTCAGACCAAAAACGTTTGTGCTTTCTTTCTGCTGATTCAGACAGCTCCCTGAACAGCCTGGCTTTAGCATAATGAAATTATATCATCGGTAATAGACAGTGTACAATCCATTTGCTCTTCTGCTATATTTTCTACAACCGGTTCTGTCTCCATTGCTTCATACTGGCTATCAGCTGGGTAAGTTTGAAACTTGTTACACGGCATTTCTAAGCACACACCCAGTTTCTCTTCTCGAGGCTTCTCCTTACAGCACTCTAACAGATACGGTTGAGAATTACCATATATACTGGATTTAGCAGGAAGAGAGTGCCACCCTTCTGGGTTAGCATAAGACAAATTCTTAAAAGCAGTTTTATCTCTGAGCCAATTACTCAGCCTACCTTTTGGCTTTCGTACAGGAGAGTTTCCCAGTACTGCAGGGCCAGCTAAGGTTCCAAACCTTGGAGTTTGTGAGTGCTCCCAAATTAGCCTTCCTGGTATTCTTTCCCTCTGGCTGCCTTTCAGACACGGCACAAAACCTGGGCTGTTTCTACCTGGCTTCTTGGCACTGGTTCTCCAATTGTTTCTCTTGCTGGTTTCCCTCTCAGACTTAAACTCCAGAGAGTCCTCTCCCAACTTCACTTCCTCTGAGTTCTCACTCCAGTGCAGCTCCTTCTCTGCTTCATATTCTCGTTTCTGTTCTGAATCTGGCTCTGGCCCTCGCTCTGGCTCTGGCTCTGACTCCGACTCCAACTCCGGCTCTCTCTCTCGCTCTCTCCCTGACTTTCTCTCTAATGAGCATTTCTTATATCCCTGCTTTCTAGGGTTTAACAGCCCTTCCCCCGACCAGGTGTTTTGCCTCAACTCCTGATTGTGGGGATAAACTGCAGCAGGGGCGTGTTTTCCTCTCTCGTGACTCATTCTGCTTGTGGTTTCCCTGGAAACCGTGAGCCATGTGCTTTAGCTGCCTGTCAGCTACTGAAGCCAATTCTTCTGTTTCACTTATCTCTACGGGATCAGAGGGACCTTCTACATCAGAGTATCCAAATGGAACACTAACATTTCCACATACGCAACTCTACCCAACAACACACCCAAGACAAAGCGACTTCACAAAGCGCCATGGTTCACACCCCAATTAGAAAACTAAAAAAAAATCTCAGAAATCTTGAGCGTAGATGGAAAAAACTAAAATACCCTACCTCCCTCTCAGCCTACTTAAGCACTCAAGCAGACTACTGTGCACTCCCACTCCACTCAAAAAAAAGAATATAACGCCAAGTTTCTAAACACCTTTCTTAACCGCTCCAGAGAACTATTCAAAATAGCTCTGAACCTACTCAAAGCTCCAGCTGACATGAAATCCAACCCCAACTTAGTGCCTGACACCAGGGCACAATTCCTTCAGACCAGACAACCAAACAACCTACTGCATCACCTGCCTGTCACTTACTCCACTAACCCTCAAGACAACAAAACCTGGTCATCTTTCAGGCAGCTATCAACCAGAGAGATTATCGACATCAGAACAAACCTTAACTGTACCACCTCATCACTCAACCCATGTCCCATCACCTGGATCAAGATGGCAAACATGATCTTGCTCCAATCATTATGCACCTGGTCAATGCATCTCTGACACTCGACCACGTACCAACTCCTCTCAAGCATGCCTCAATCAGACCCCTGCTCAAGAATCATGCAGTGGACCCCTCAGTTCCAGTCTCATACAGACCTATATCAAACATCCCGTTCCTGGCCAAAATAATAGAAAAGGCAGGGCAGCTTTAGCTACAAGATTTCATAGACATCCATGCGCCACTCGACGAACACCAACATGGCTTCAGACCACACCACAGCACTGAAACCCTTCTGACCTCCCTCCTCGACAACTTAATTAAAGGCACACAGAAAGTATATCAAGGATTCATTCTCATAGAGAGACTCTTAGCAAAATTAAAAAGTCATGGGATAGGAGGCAGTGTACTACTGTGGATCAGGAACTGGTTAAAAGATAGAAAGAAGAGGGCAGGGCTAAATGGCCAATTTTCCCAATGGAAAAAGGTGAATAGTGGAGTACCCCAGGGACCTATCCTGGGTCCACTGCTTTTTAACATATTTGTAAATGACCTGGAAATGGGAATAATGAGTGAGGAGCACTAAGAGGCGACAAGGCGATAGCGGAGAGACTGAATGAATTCTTATTTATTATTTATTTATTTATTTAACAATTCTTATATACCGCACTATTTGCAATCAGCGCGGTTTACATGTAACAAAAAACATCCGACAAAATGCATATGTCTGGTCATTACATTGAACAGGGAGTGGGATTTGGAGAACAAGTATCAACTATCAACAAAGGTGAACTATTTACATAAGAAGTTCAATGGAAAAGGCTCCTGTTTGGTGTTTTACATTTTTGGGGACGAACTATATGAGAGTGGCTGGGGTTCAGGGCTGTAAGTGAGGTGTTTGATAAAGAGGAAATGTTTCAGGGCCTTCCTGAACTGGCTCAGGTTGGGGATTGCTCTGATGTGTGGTGGTAGGGTGTTCCATAGACTTGGGGCGCAAATACTGAAGGCTCGGTTGGATGTTGTTTTGGTGCAGTTTGTTGTTTCCTTAGGTATAGATAACATATTGGTCTCTGCAGTTCTTCTTAGTCTGCAGGGGGCAGGGGATTGTATGACGTCAGAGAGAGAGGAGGATGATAGCCCCTTGATAGCTTTGAACGTCATCAGCAAGGTCTTAAAAATGATCCTGGCTTGAATGGGAAGCCAATGCAGCTGTTTCAGGAGAGGTGTGGTGTGTTTCTCTCCTTGAGGCTCCGAATAGTATCCGTGCTGCACTGTTCATGGCCATTTGCAGGGGGTTTAAGGTTGCTCGAGGAAGTCCTTGAAGGATGGCATTTGCAAAATCGAAATGAGGAATGATGAGGGCTTGGTAAATGGTGCGGAAATCATCTGGTTCGAGTAACGGGCGTAAGTGTCTGAGGGATCGAATTTTAAAGTAGACCGCTCTGACAGTGTTAGCTATGTGTTGCTTCATGTCAAGATGTTGGTCCAACGTCACCCCAAGGTAACGAATAGTTGATTTCACTTGTAGCTCGGCATTGTGTACTTTCAAACAACTGGGTGGAGTGAAGTTAGGGTTTCTCGAGATGAAAAGCACCTCAGTTTTCTTGTGTAGAATTCTTAAATTTTGTGATAGCAGCCAATCGGATATGGTGTTGAAGCATGCAATCAGAGGGGTAAGGTTTGGGCAGTCAAGTGAAATCGGCATGTACAACAGTACGTCGTCGGCGTATAGCATACAGCTCACGTTGAACGATCTGATGATGTTGCAGATGGGTTGAATGTATATGTTGAACATCAAGGATGATATGGAGGATCCTTGAGGCACTCCTTGAGTTTGAGGAAATGGTTCAGATGTGGCCCCGTCTGATCGAACATGTTGCCATCTTCCTGACAGGTAAGATCTGCACCACTCTAGTGCTGATCCGCTGATGCCTTTTTCTCTTAGCCGGTATATGAGAATCTCATGACAACAGAGTCGAAAGCCGCTGCTATATCTAAAAAGATGAGCGCAAAGCCATGTCGTATGTTGTCAATGCCTGAGATTACAGTGTTGAGGAGAGTTGTGAGTAATGTTTCAACTCCATGTGACTCTCTAAATCCATGTTGCGATGAATCCAGTGGGGCATTGGTGTCGATATGATCTTGGAGTTGCCTGTAGACTGTTTTTTCAATGATTTTTGCAAGCATCGGGATGCTGGATATTGGCCTGTACGACTCTACCTTTAGGGGATCTAGCTTGGCGTTCTTTAATAGAGGTCTAACGGAGGTCTGCTTGAGAGTAGAGGGGAATGACCCAGTGCTAAAGGATAGCTTTATCATGTTGGCTATGATTGGGGCGAAGTCACTGCGCAACTCTTTTATCCAATATGCTGGGCATGGATCTGTGTGTGCAGTGGTGGTGTTTAGAGCTGAAATGGTGTCTTCGATAATTTTCTTTGAAGGGGTGGAAAAGGAAGTTAGAGAGGTTAGGTACTCTTGTTCGCTGAGGGGGCCAGGTATTACTATCCTGTCAGTCTTGCACATTTTGGACTGCATGAAGACAGCATAGTCCTGCGAGTTGATGCTGGCCAGTTGCTCGGGGGTAGGTTCTTTGGTAAGAGATTTGACTAGGTTGAACAGGTCATGTGGTTTATTCAATGACCGTTTCAAGGTGTCTGTGTGGTGTTGCTTCATCTTGTCTGTAATGGCTTTGCGATGTGTGTGCAGGTGTTGGTTGTATGCTGCTTGGTCACTACTGGTGCGTGATTTCCTCCAGCGTTTTTCAAGCCTTCGTAGAAGGGTTAGTGAATCCTTAAGGTCGGGTGTGAACCATGGTGTGGAAGGTCTTTTCTTTGGGGCCTTGTTAGTTGAAGAGCGAATTGCGATTGTGCTGAGACTGTTGTTCCAGGAGGTGATCAACTCCTCTAGGTCTAGGGAAGACTTCTCAAGGAGCTTGTTTGTTTCAGCGAGAATCAGTTCTCTGTTAAAAGGGAGGAAGCTTCTGGTCGTTGGTTTAGAGGTCTTGCTTTCATCCTGTTGGGGTCTTTGTGGCCGCGGGGTAGGCATCTGAAAGGTGATGAGTTTATGGTCTGACCATGGTACTGATGTCAATGATAGCATGATATTTTGTGGTTGGTTCAGAACTGCTTGAGGGGCAAAAATGAGGTCCAGCGTGTTACCTTTTGTGTGAGTCGGTTTCTGCACCAGTTGGGTATACCCCAGAATATCTAGAGCTTCTATGAATGTGGATGCTTGATTGTCCTGTAAGGATGGGAGATTAAAGTCCCCTAAGATCCAATTAGGTTTGTATGGACTCTGCGTGTTGGATGCTATATTTATGATGGTGGACAGGTTATCTGGATCCGCAGTTGGAGCTCTGTAGAGTAAGTTTATAGAACATGTGTTATTGGAGATTGATACGGTTTCCAGGTTTTTAATGCAGTTGGACTCGACCATTTTGAACTGGAGCTCAGTTCTGGTGATTATAACAACTCCACCCCTCTCTTGTTCTGCCTATGGCTGGTGAAGGCAACAAAGTTGGATGGAAGTAGTTGATTGAGAATGGTGTTGTCTTCAGTAGAGAGCCAGGTCTCAGTGATCATGATGATGTCTAATTTATGGGATGTTATCGTTTCAGTGATTGCCGGCCACTTTTTGCGAAGTGATCGAGCGTTAATGAGTGCGCATTTTAGGGCACAAGGGAAAGGGTTTTTACCTTGCTTGGCCTTTGGGAAGTACTGTAATGGGATGTGCAGTAGGTGGTTACGATGAGAATAGTGAGAGTCATGGGAATTGCGGTAGAAGTCACCTGACCATTTCCTTCCACCAGTTGAGACTATGGGGATGTGATTATGTGATGTAAGAAGAGCTAGTGAGCTGGGTGGCCAGAATGCGAGGAGCAGGAAAAGGCTCAATAGGGATGTAAATGTATGCTCCATTCTAAAGTCTTTTGGGCTAGTTGGTGAGAAAGGAGTTTAAGTTGTAGGAGGGGCTTGGTGTGGTGCTTTAGTAAGAATGGTCCTAATCAAGCTGATAATGTTTCAGTTGCTTTGACATAGGTGTGAAGGTTCTCTCCTAGGTGTGTGGGTTTTGGTAAAGTACAATGTAACAAGTGCAGGTACAATGTAGCAACAATGGTTACAGATATTTGATAACACTCTTATTTGGCTGTTTAAATACAGTGCAGATCTATTTATTGCACTGTTGCATATAAACACTATGTGATCATCAATGTTGCAGTGATGGAGAAATCTGCTATGAATAAGTTATAAATGTTTTATAACATACTAAACCACATAGAATACTGGTGTGGGAGCGGTATGCTATTTAAATATATAATATGTGAGTATCCAGTAAATAACCTGCTGTGACATACTTCAGACTACTCGGCTATGGTAAACGTTACATTGTTGATACATATTTACTTTGTGTGCTACAGTAGATAATACACATCATTGATACAGTGTAAAGTACCTGAGCTGATGTTTCTTGAGCGCAACAACAAATTGTGGATTGTAAGAGGGAGACACAGAGTCCAATCTTAGCGTTCATAGGGACACATGGGATAATAAGTCTCTTTTAGTGAGCTGGTCTTGTCGACATCTGCCGAGTAGCGATATTTGTGGCTCTGGTGCTGCACTTGCTAATTGTTCGGAAGGTTGCAGGACGTTTCTCGCCTGCGTGCCCCGCCTAAGGGCCACGCCAAAGGGCCCTCTTGCGAGGCCCTCAGGCGCGGGCCCGCAAGACGCGGGCGCGCTTGCACGCGGCTGTATTTTATCCTTGCCGCTGAAGCCTCCCACGGCCCGGATTGGGCCGGAGTGTAGGAGCGGGAAGGAAAGCTCACCCCCTGCTCTACCCCGAATGGGGAGCTGATGTAAATGGCTGCTGCAGTAAAGAGGGCTGTCTCGTGCCCGCGGCTGCTTTTTATCCTTGCCGCTGAAGCCTCCCACGGCCCGGATTGGGCCGGAGTGTAGGAGCGGGAAGGAAAGCTCACCCCCTGCTCTACCCCGAATGGGGAGCTGATTTAAATGGCTGCTGCAGTAAAGAGGGCTGTCTCGTGCCCGCGGCTGCTTTTTATCCTTGTCGCTGAAGCCTCCCACAGCCCGGATTGGGCCGGAGTGTAGGAGCGGGAAGGAAAGCTCACCCCCTGCTCTACCCCGAATGGGGAGCTGATTTAAATGGCTGCTGCAGTAAAGAGGGCTGTCTCGTGCCCGCGGCTGCTTTTTATCCTTGCCGCTGAAGCCTCCCACGGCCCGGATTGGGCCGGAGTGTAGGAGCGGGAAGGAAAGCTCACCCCCTGCTCTACCCCGAATGGGGAGCTGATTTAAATGGCTGCTGCAGTAAAGAGGGCTGTCTCGTGCCCGCGGCTGCTTTTTATCCTTGCCGCTGAAGCCTCCCACGGCCCGGATTGGGCCGGAGTGTAGGAGCGGGAAGGAAAGCTCACCCCCTGCTCTACCCCGAATGGGGAGCTGATTTAAATGGCTGCTGCAGTAAAGAGGGCTGTCTCGTGCCCGCGGCTGCTTTTTATCCTTGCCGCTGAAGCCTCCCATGGCCCGGATTGGGCCGGAGTGTAGGAGCGGGAAGGAAAGCTCACCCCCTGCTCTACCCCGAATGGGGAGCTGATTTAAATGGCTGCTGCAGTAAAGAGGGCTGTCTCGTGCCCGCGGCTGCTTTTTATCCTTGCCGCTGAAGCCTCCCACGGCCTGGATTGGGCCGGAGTGTAGGAGCGGGAAGGAAAGCTCACCCCCTGCTCTACCCCGAATGGGGAGCTGATTTAAATGGCTGCTGCAGTAAAGAGGGCTGTCTCGTGCCCGCGGCTGCTTTTTATCCTTGCCGCTGAAGCCTCCCACGGCCCGGATTGGGCCGGAGTGTAGGAGCGGGAAGGAAAGCTCACCCCCTGCTCTACCCCGAATGGGGAGCTGATTTAAATGGCTGCTGCAGTAAAGAGAGGTCTTTACTGAGGAAGATGTAGGGATGTTACCCATGACTGAAGTGGTATTTAAAGGTGTGGAAGAATTGAAGGAAATATCGATACATCGGGAAGATGTCTTCCAACTATTAGATAAACTGAAGAGTAGCAAATCACCTGGGCCGGATGGTATACATCCAAGGGTGTTGAAAGAACTGAAATTTGAGATTGCAGACCTGCTATCAGTAATCTGTGAACTATCATTAAAATCATCTCTAATACCTGAGGATTGGAGGATCGCCAATGTAACACCAATTTTTAAAAAGGGTTCGAGGGGTGATCCAGGAAACTACAGACCGGTGAGCCTGACATCAGTACCGGGAAAAATGGTAGAAACCATCATAAGGAATAAAATTACTCAGCATGTAGATAGTCACGACCTAATGGGAGACAGCCAACATGGCTTTAGACAAGGAAGATCTTGTCTTACTAATCTGTTATGTTTTTTTGAAGGAGTGAATAAACAGGTGGACAAAGGTGAGTCGGTTGATATTGTGTATCTGGACTTTCAGAAAAAGAGTCATGGGATAGGAGGCAGTGTACTACTGTGGATCAGGAACTGGTTAAAAGATAGAAAGCAGAGGGTAGGGCTAAATGGCCAATTTTCCCAATGGAGAAAGGTGAATAGTGGTGTACCCCAGGGATCTGTGCTGGGTCTGCTGCTTTTTGACATATTCATAAATGACCTGGAAAGTGGAATAACGAGTGAGGTTATCAAATTTGCTGATGACACAAAACTATTTAGAGTTGTTAAAACCCAGGAGGATTGTGGAAAATTGCAAGAGGATCTTGATAAATTGGAAGACTGGGCATCAAAATGGCAGATGAAATTTAATGTGGAGAAGTGCAAGGTTATGCACCTAGGGAAGAACAACCCAAACTATGGTTACACGATGCAAGGTTTCACATTAGGAACCACCACCCAGGAAAAAGATTTAGGCGTCCTTGTAGATACCATGTTAAAACCCTCGGCCCAGTGTGCAGCGGCGGCCAAGAGAGCAAATAGAATGCTAGGTATGATAAGGAAAGGAATGGAAAATAAAACAAAAGATATTATAATGCCTCTATATCGTTCCATGGTGAGACCGCACCTTGAATATTGTGTGCAATTCTGGTCGCCGTATCTTAAAAAGGATATAGCGATTTTAGAAAAGGTTCAGAGAAGAGCCACCAAAATGGTAAAGGGGATGGAAGTCTACTCCTATGAAGAAAGGCTACAAAGGTTGGGGCTCTTTAACCTGGAAAAGAGACGGCTGAGGGGAGATATGATAGAAGTCTATAAATTAATGAACGGAGTGGAACGGGTAAACGTAGATCAATTGTTTACCTTATCAGAATATAGAAAGACTAGGGACATGCAATGAAGCTACAGGGTAAACTATTTAAGACTAATAAAAGAAAATATTTTTTCACTCAACGTGTAATCAAACTCTGGAATTTGTTACCGGAGGATGTAGTAAAGGCTGTTAGTATAGCTGCGTTTAAAAAAGGTTTGGACAAGTTCCTGGAGGAAAGGTCCATAAACCATTATTAAGAAGGGACCCAGGATATCAATGCTTGAACCAATACAAGCATTGTGGAACCTGTGTCCCTTGGGGAAACTGCTAGGTACGTATGACCTAGATTGGCCACTGTTGGAAACAGAATACTGGGCTTGATGGACCTTGGTCTGACCCAGTATGGCATATCTTATGTTCTTATGTTCTTATGAGGTAATCAAATCTGTAGTTGATACAAAATTATTCAAAATTGTTAAAACCCATGGAGTATTGTGAAAAATTGCAAAAGGACCTTGATAAACTGTAAGACTGGGCATCCAAATGGCAGATGAAATTTAATGTGAACAAGTGCAAAGTTATGCACCTTGGAAAGACAACCCAAACTATGGTTACACGATGCAACGTTCCACATTAGGAACCACCATCCAGGAAAAAGATTTAGGCGTCATTGTGGATAACATGTTGAAACCCTCCACCTTGTTTCCCCTATTCTTAAATCAGCAGTCCTAGTTTTCAGAACACAGGACTTTTTTGGGTCTCCTGGGTCAGCTGTTTTAGCACTAACAGCACATTTCAGCACAGTTTGCATAACCACTATTGCTCTTCTTACCAGTTCTGTAAGGGTGTTTATAAATATTTCTCTATCTTACAGCATTCCTTCACCTCTGCTTTCTGTTCTTTGTAAGTGCATCTTATATTTTTCCAGACTGCAGTCACACCAGTTCAGCACATAGCTTTCACAACTATTCTTCTATATTGGAGAAATTGCAGAGCACAGAAGAAGATTTTCGAAGTCCTAGCCTTATTCCACGTTTCAGCATCGTTTCTGGGAAACATTTAAAACGTACATGGGCCTTTCCGGAATATGCTTTTTATATCTCTGCAGCTGACCACGCCCCCGTCCTGCCCCTTCTGGACATGTTCTGAGATCTCCATGCTAGCACCATGTAAGTGTATGTTAGCTGTGTTTCAGAATATGATCGGGGACATTTTTGGCACATAGACATCCCTGCCACACGTACAAGCCTCTTATTCATGTTCTGGAATGACCTCCATAGGGGGTATGTATACTAAGTCGGGTTAACAGCTAACCCGGGCTATCTGCAACTAGGTCTCATGTTATTCAGTGGGATCTAGTTGTAGATAGCCCGAGTTGACTGTTAGCCTATCTTAGTAGACATACCCCATTGGCACTTTATAAAATGAGACTAAAATTATGCACTTTCTCCACCTCCAAAACAGCACAACCTATTATAAAATTAGTCCCTATATGCACATATGTGTTAGATATTGGGCAGTATTCAAAAGCTCCCATTTATGTGTTGAACCATATTTTATGCACAAAAAAGCCTTTGAAGATTGTCCTATGTCTGAACATCTTGAAACAATTATACCAGCAAGCAAGTTTCTCTCGTTCTCTTCCTCCCACTATCCTGTCCCCTTTTAATAATAAATATAATCCCTACCAATCAGTGTCCCTTTTACACCATTCAGCAGACTGAGGGCATAAACTCTAGGAGATAGCACAGTCCTTCCAGGGCTAACTCCCAGGATTTCTAGGGTTCTTGGGGCGAGACCAGCATAAGGTGGGGGCCCTATTGAATTCCAACTCCACTCACTCTTAGCGTTGCATTACCAACAACATTCAGTTCAAACCAGAAGGTTTGTTCTGAGCCAAAAGGATTTACTGAAAATTTGTTTAAAGCTGATTACACTCACAGCCCCTAAATCCTTTCCACAGTCCATGTCTCTGGGCTCTCTCTGATGAAAGCAGTCTGGCTAATCCCTCTTCTCAAAGGAAGCAGCTCTGCTGGACTCTGAAGCTGGAAAACGCTTGCTTCAAGCGCTGTTCCCCCTCAGTGCTTGGTTTCTTTTGGGTCAGATTCCTAGGATGTTGCATCTGAGGAGAAAAGATCATAGGGAAGCTACACTTCTCCTGTCTCTCCCCTTGCTGGATCCACTGAAACGTCCCCACCGGTGCTTCAGCCTAAGCAGCCTCAGTCACCCCTTTCCAGATGTCCTTGGAGTCTGGCCTGGGTTATACAAATCCTACTCCTTCTCCCAGATGTATGGAACGAAGGTCAGGGGCACAGCTCTACAGTGCAATGGCTGTGAAGCCAAACACCAGGATTTGGGACTGGGCTTGGCCTTTATATCCCTGCAAATTCCCTCCAGTATTACAACTCCTCCTCCTTCACCATTTGCCAAGAACTCTCTCAGCAATACTTCACTGGGACGAAAAGTTACATTATTGGTAAGAACATTCCCACCTGTTCTACAACCAGGATGAGGGGCAAGAATGGCATTCGTTAGTAGAGCCACTAGAGCTTCCTGTATAAGATGATAAAGCGGGCCCTTCTAGAACTAACAATTTACAGTATGGTCCCTGTTTGCCCCTACTAGACAGTATTTGCAATGTACTATACATTTAAACCATATCACCTGTGAATCTGCTTTCTTTCACAAAGAAATTTACAGGATAGAGATTTGCCTTATTGAACACACTGCAGCTTGTTTCCCCTATTCGAACAGTATCTTTTCCAAATCATCTTTTATAATTCTCTTTTTTCACAAGTCTGTACTTTCAGTGGGGATAAGACCCGGTGTTCCTGTGAGATTGGATATAGATGGCCCAATGATGTTTGCAACTCAAATCCATCGTGTTCTAGTCCTACAGCAGAGACGTGCTCCTGCATTAGCACATTTCCTGAAAAAGGACCATACTGCCAGTTGAAAACTCCAACGGGTAAGAGGACACCTTTTCATTAACGGTATCATAATCTTGCTTGGTACTAAAATTGATTTTAAAATCCTAAAGCAATGAGGTTCATAGCGAACAGGCTATATCAGCACATTAGTGCACTGTGAAACCTCTAGTGAAATGAAATATTAATGATACATTTCAGTTTGCTGAATGATTAATAAGCGAGGCACTGTGCCGTAGTTACTTCATCTATGCTCAGTTTCAAATAGGAGAAAATTATTTGGGTTCTTTGTTAAGAGTGATTACAACTTAAACTTGAAGATCTGTATGTGCAGTTCAGAAAACATTGCATAACAGTTAAGCACAGATCCAGCAAACAGTACCTCTGGCCAGGGAAAATTTGTAACTGAACACTGCTTTAAAACCTAATGCGCAGAAAATATTTATAGGAAGTAACTATAGCAGTATTTGTTTTGTTTGATGGATGCGATCAAAATATTCTGACAGATGTAATTAGTTTGCAGCAGCGCTGTTAAGTGCTATTGCTGCATAAAATTCACCTCAAAAAGCCACCAACTTCAGACACACAGAATCTAACCAATTCTAGTGATAAGGTTATATTCCTGAAGTTCTTAGGGGGAATTTTCTCCGAATGGGTTAGTTTTGCTCATTAAACAAAAAACCACTGCTCTAAGGGCTAAACTTATTCAACAACCAAAAACAATGCTCCTTAAAAACACGTCTCAACTTTATTGCCAACCATTAAAAATACTTCTCATTAATGGTTGAACATTCTCTTCAAACAAACTTTTTACAAAGGAGTATAATCAGGGAGAAAAGACCTCAGGATGGCTATAATCCCAACATGCGGCGATTCAAATCACCATAGGGGAAGAAGCAAGATACTCATATCACCGGTCTGAAAAACTCTCTTTTAAATTTAACCTTTCTTAATAATATTTTTTAAAAAGTACTTTTTCCGATTTTTAATTAATACTTACAATCAAACGCGAATTGCATCCACTTCACATTTAAAAGGGAGTTTTTCAGACTAGTGATGTGAGTATCTCGCTTCTTCCCTTATGGTGATTTGAATTGCCGCATGTAATCCTGAGGTCTTTTCTCCCTTATTATATTCTTTTGTAAAATGTTTGTTAGAGAGAGAATGTTCAGCCATTAATGAGAAGTATTTTTAATGGTTGGTGATAAAGTTGAGGGGTGTTTCTAAAGAGCATTGGTTTTGGTTGTTGAGTTAGTTTTGCTCATACCATGACAGCAACAAACCTCACTCACCAGGGTGTATGGAGTATGATCTCAGTCTATCAAATTTACTGCAAATGCTTACCTTAGTACTTGAATCATGCCAGAGAGAGCGTCCTTCTGGAGTTCATAAGATGTAACATGTATAGGCAACTTCTCAAGGTGTCATTGGAGATTCCTCTTAATCGCATTCATAGCTTCCAATATGATGGGAAATAATTCTGTATCTTTCTGCCACGTTTTCTTGGTCTCTGGCTGCATTTCTTGATACTTCAGGGTCTTCTCCACACAATTCATAGCATAATCTCTTGGAACCAACACCTCTATTATCAATATCATTCTGGTGTTTTTCTCTTGTACCACTATGTCACATTTCTTTTTATCCAGCTTCATATATGTCAGAACGGGAATCTCCCAAGTTATCTTAACTTCTTCATTCTTTGTAATTCTCATAGGGTCATGATCCCAGTACTTTTCTGGTGCAGTGATGTTATAGTGTTTACAAATTTTCCAATGGATGAGGCATGCATCTTGTTGTACCTTTCTATATAGAAATTTTCTGCCATCAGAACTTCACAACCAGCTTCAAAATGAATAACTATTTCTAGCTCTTTCTCACAGAATCTGTCTTATCAGTTTTCTCTATAGTTGCTGTGAACCATCTCCTCATAATCTACTATCCTGGGCTGCAATTATCAGTCTCTTCTCATTAGGTTTCATTTTGCCTCTCCTTTACTATTCATGTGTCCAGTCTTGATTGACAAATGGTTCCTGGAATAACACTTTCCAACTGTATTTGTGCATTTGACACTTATTTTTCCTTTTCTGCTAAGAAAATAAGAACATAAGATATGCCATACTGGGTCAGACCAAGGTCCATCAAGCCCAGTATCCTGTTTCCAACAGTGGCCAATCTAGGTCATATGTACCTAGCAGTTTCCCCAAAAGACACAGGCTCCGCAATGCTTGTACTGGGTCAAGCATTGATATCCTGGGTCCCTTCTTAATAATGGTTTATGGACCTTTCCTCCAGGAATTTGTCCAAACCTTTTTTAAACCCAGCTACACTAACAGCCTTTACTACATCCTCCGGTAACAAATTCCAGAGTTTGATTACACGTTGAGTGAAAAAATATTTTCTTTTATTAGTTTTAAATAGTTTACCCTGTAGCTTCATTGCATGTCCCCTAGTCTTTCTATATTCTGATAACGTAAACAATTGATCTACGTTTACCCGTTCCACTCCGTTCATTAATTTATAGACTTCTATCATATCTCCCCTCAGCCGTCTCTTTTTCAGGTTAAAGAGCCCTAACCTTTTTAGCTTTTCTTCATAGGAGTATCCTTCTATCCCCTTTACCATTTTGGTGGCTCTTCTTTGAACCTTTTCTAATAACTCTATATCCTTTTTAAGATACGGCAACCAGAATTGCTGATCTAATTCTTTAAAGAAATGTTTGTCTTGTTTTGCAAATTCTGTTGCTTCCTTATCTGTGTGTAGTGGTGGATTCTCACACATCCCTTCCACTCTTCAGAATTCTTGTTCAAGTTTGATGATGGAGGAAGATTCTAGATGTTTATTTCAGCATGTTTTGTATTTTTGGATCCTACGATATTATAAAGTAGGCCTGAAGGACTATGACAGTAGCTCTGTAGTTAAAATAAATTTCTATGAGGTCCAGTCCTCCTTTGGCTTTAGGGATGTAAATTCTCAGCATGCACTGGTTCTTATAAATTACCTTATGGGCATGGCAGAGTTTTCTTGTTCATGAATCCAGTTTTTCAAGATCTTTAAGAAGCCAGCTACAGTCTCAAATCTGTATGAGAGTATAGGGATTGCCAGCTGATTAATGGTTCATACCTTATTCTGTGATGTTAAAGCACTTTCCAATAATATAGTATATGACAGCAGATAAAGACCAGCATGGTCTATCTAGTTTGCCCAGAAAGGTGGCAAGAATATGTGAACCCACCGCACCATGCAGGTCACCCCTCTCCATGCCTTTGTTTAGGGATGTACCCACTGCTCCATGCAGATCACATCTACTTTGCTCTCAGGGAATGAGTCCAATCTCTAGAGGCTATAGTACAGGACTTGGAGGACATAAGGAAGACAGAGAGGTACATAGACGAGACCTACAGAGACATATTATTGAAGTCCCACCTCCAGTCTGGCAGCATCCCTGTTGCCATGAAGGAGAGAGGTCACATGACAGGAGAGCATCACCCTGGCATGGCAGGAAGTAATCCTTTAGCTAGGACCTGTCCTCCAGGTGATGTAAAACTCTCTCACGCCGAGGAGGTTTCTCCAGGGCCATGTGCCCACGAGGGAAGGGTTAGGACAAACAACTGAATATATATAAAATATGATTCTAGCACCACTGTAAATAGCCCACCCTGTATATAGCTCAAACAAATCAAGCACCCAACACATCCCTCACACAACTAAGTTTTATCCTCACTGCATGTACAACACACACACTTTACCTGATTGCTTGCTGTGATACCACCTTGATTATTAAGATAAGGCGGTTTAGAAATACTGTTAAATAAATAAATAAATAAAATTATAGTTGGTGATTTGATCATTAGGCATGTAGATAGCTGGGTGGCTGGTGGACATGAGGGTCACCTGGTAACATGCCTGCCTGGTGTGAAGGTAGCAGACCTTATGCACCACCTAGACAAGATCAGATAGTGCTGAGGAAGAGTCTGCTGTCTAGGTACATGTCGGTACCAATGACATAGGAAAGTGTGGTAGGGAGATTCTGGAGGCCAAATTTAGGCTTTTAGGTAGGAAGCTGAAATCCAGAACTTCCAGGGTAGCATTCTCCAAAACGTTTCCCATTCCACATGCAGGACCCAAAAGGCAGGCAGAGCTCCGGAGTCTCAATGCGTGGATGAGACGATGGTGCAAGGAAGAGGGGTTTGGATTTGTTAGGAACTGGGGAACATTCTGGGGAAAGGAGGGACATTTCTGAAGGGATGGGCTCCACCTTAACCAGGATGGAACCAAGCTGCTGGCATTAACCTATAAAAAGGAGACAGAGCAGCTCTTAAACTAGATAATAGGGGAAAGCCGACAGTCGCCCAGGAGCGCATGGTTCGGAACAATGTATCCTTGAAGGATACTAGCAAAAGAATGACAGGGAATATCAGCAGAGAGGTTTCAATAAAGACAAAAGTAGCCCAAATGCCCTTGAGTACAGAGCAGATAGAGCTTAAAGATTCCAAATTACCTCTGCCTACCGATAGCCAGGTTAATATAAATGAAACACAGCCTCTAAAATGCTAGTATGCAAATGCCAGAAGTCTAAAAAATAAGATGGTGGAGTCAGAATATATAGCACTAAATGAGAGGTTAGATATGATTGGTATCTCAGAGACATGGTGGAAGGAGGACAACCAGTGGGACACTGTGATACCTGGGTACAAACTATATCGTAATAATATAGCAGATCAAATTGATGGTGAGGTTGCACTCTATGTTAGAGAGAGCATTGAGTCACAAAGGGTTAAAGTTTTGCAGGAAACAAAATTCACTGTAGAATCTCTATGGATTGAAATTCCATGTAAAAAGGGGAAGGGGAAGACTATGGCAGTAGGGGTGTTCTTTAGACTGCCTGGCCAGAGTGAACAAATGGATGATGAAATGCTCAAAGAAATCAGAGAAACTAACAAATGTTACAGTACAGTAATAGTAATGGGTGATTTCAATTACCCTGGTATCAACTGGTCAGTGTCATGGCAGGACATGCTAGGGCGATAAAGTTTCTAGATACAATAAATGATTGCTTCTTGGAGAAGCTGGTTCATGAACCGACCAGAGGGGAAGCCATTTTGGACCTAATCCTTAGTGGAACACAAGATCTGGTGCAAGAGATAAGGGTGTTGGGGCCACTTAGCAATAGTGATCATAGCATGATCGCATTTGAATTAATAAATGGAGGAAGGATGGTAAGGAAATCCACAGTACTACCTTTTAACTTCAAAAGGGAGATTATGATAAAATGAGGAAAATAGTTAAGAAAAAATTAAAGGAGCAGTTGCAAAGGTTAAAGATTTACATCAAGCATGGGTGTTGTTTAAAAATATGATCTTGGAAGTCCAGACCAGCTGCATTCCACGCTTTAAGAAAAGTGGAAGGAAGTAAAAAAAACTGCCAGCATTGTTTAAAGGTAAGGTCTGAGAGGCTGTTGTTGCCAAAAAAGCATCTTTCAGGAAATGGAAAAAGGAGCCAAATGATGAAAACTGAAAACAACATAAGCACTGGCAATTTAGATGCAAGGCACTGATAAGGCAGACAAAGAAAGAATTTGAGAAGAAGCTTACCGTGGAAGCAAAAACATGTAATAAAGACTTTTTCAAGTACATTCGTAGCAAAAAAAACTGTGAGAGAGTCAGTTGGACCATTAGTAAAAGTAAAAGTGGCACTAAGAGGGGACAAGACCATAGCGGATAGACTAAATGAATTCTTTGCTTCAGTCTTTACTAAGGAAGATATAGGGATGTTACCCATGACTGAAATGGTATTTAAAGGTGATGCCGCAGAAGAATTGAAAGAAATATCGATACACCATGAAGATGTATTACAACTATTTGATAAACTGAAGAGTAGTAAATCACCTAGACTGGGTGGTATACATCCAAGGGTGTTAAAAGAACTGAAATATGAGATTGCAGACCTACTATTAGTAATCTGTGAACTATCATTAAAATCATCTGTAATATCTGAAAATTGGAGGATGGCCAATATAACGCCAATTTTTAAAAAGGGTTCCAGAGGTGATCCGGGAAACTACAAACCAGTGAGCCTGACATCAGTACTGGGATAAATGGTAGAAACCATTATATAGAGCAAAATTACTGAACATGTAGATAGTCATGGCTTAATGGAAGACAGTCAATATGACTTTAGCCAAGGAAAGTCTTGTCTTACTAATATGTTATGTTTTTTGAAGGTGTGGATAAACAGGTAGGCAAAAGTGAGTTGGTTGATATAGTGGATCTGGATTTTCAGAAAGCCTTTGGCAAGGTCCCTCATGAGATACTTTTGGCAAAATTAAAAAGTCATGGGATAGGAGGCAGTGTACTACTGTGGCAGGGGCGGCTCAAGGCAACCTGCTGCCTGAGGCGAAGTATGAAAAGGTGCCCCCCCCCCCCCACACACACACACCTTACAGGGAGCGGGCTTTTTCAGAAATCCAATCAGAGACTGAACCAAACCAAAAAGCCGATTAGATTATATGGAGGAAATGCAAGATGTTTGCACACAGGGCCGTATCGAGCTGCAATCACACCCTGTGAGACTTGCAGCTTGGGCTCACGCCCCCCCCCTCTCCCCCCATACCTCCGTCCAGCGCTGCCTGCTCTTTCCCTGCTGCTGCCGCCCTCTGTTTTTATCACGGAGGCGCCAGCGGCAGGAAAAGAGCAGGCAGTGCTGGATAGAGGTATGGGGAGGAGAAGGGGAGCATGCGCCCGATCTGAAAGGCACCAACACTTTAAGCAGATCTGTCCCTCCTTGACATAGAGTTGGAGGAGGGAGGGACTAGACCTGCTTAAAGTGCTGCAAAAAGGCTTGGGGAGCGCATTTCGGTTGCCTGCTATTGTACTGCCAGCGGTGGCAGGGCGACAGCAGACAGCTGAAATACGCCTCCCAAGCCTTTCAGCCCTGTGTGGCTGCACCGCTTGCACAGGGCTAGGTACGGTCCCATTTGCACAGCAAGGAACTAAAAGACAGCAAGAACTAACAGCACAGTTTATAAAATTAAATTATAACTCATTTTTATTTTGTTATAAACTGCGTTATGGTTCTCCCTTTTTCTTTTTCAACATATATTTTGCATCCACAGTAGGTGCAGAGCAGAACCAGGACATTCACCCACAGAATTCAATATTTAAAAAAAAAATCTGATTCTCACTAATAACAACAACAACAACCACTATTCTCCAGTACCAGGTATACTGTGAACTAATACAAAACCCTACAACAAAGAGCAAACCTACCATATCATACCATATCAGCACAAACTTCCAAAACTCAGATAAGGAGCCCATCCAAAGAAAGCATCACTGTAAATATTACAGTGGGCCCTGGAACATCCATATACCTATTTGAAAAGCTGAACAAGTCAAATTACTACAGAACAGTATAGATCTTTATGTACAAACTCCATGTTAACAGAACACCTGAACTGAGTCACACACTCGCAACATCGATCCTCACAAAGTACAGAATAAGTAACCACAATCTAAAGTAAAAATAATAATATGTAGACTAAATTTAAATTGAAACCCCAAGAAGCCAGAGTCCACATGCAGTGCAACATCAGATGAATAAGAGATGCAGTTCCCCAATACTGTGTAAAATATAAAAATAGCACAAAGTCCAATCACTAAAATTAAATGAAATTATTTTTTCTACCTTTGTTGTCTGACCATTTTATTCTCTGATCAAGCTGGTCCCGATCTGAGGCTTCTGCTTTCCTGTCTTCTCTTAGCTCTCTTTCTGTGATCTATGGCCCATCTGCCATTTCTTCTCTTCTTTTGTTTTTTTCACTTCCTTCCATCAGCCCATTTCCAGTTCCAGTAACCCTCCCCAGTATCAGCCCCCTTTCCAGTCCTTCCCTCCCAGTACCTTCCAATGTCAACTGCCTTGCATTCCCACGACTGCAACTGGTGTCCATTCCCTTCCAGTCCCCTGCCTTCCCCACTATCCAGCCCCTTCTAGTTCAAATACCATCCCAAATATTAGCTCACGTCCACTCTCAGTGCCACCCCCCCCCCCCAGGTTAGCTCACTTCCAGTCACCCTACCCTCTGTCCATCCCCCTTCTAGTGCCATTTGCATGTCATCTCCCTTCCAGCCTCCTCCCCATTACCCAACCACCTACCACTCCCATCCCCAAGTGTCAGCTCCCTTTCAGTCCCCCTTCAGTACATCCCAGGTGTCAGCTCCTTTCCAGCCCCCTCCTTCCCCCGTGTCAGCTCCCTTCGTGCCCCCTCCTCCCCCTGGCAGACCCTCCCATTATCTGCTCCCTTCCAGTCCCATTCTACCATCCTCCTGCATCAGCCCATTTGTAGCCCTAGCCCCTAGTTTTCTTCCAGGGCCAACAGCACTCTCCTCCCCTCCCCCATTAGACCATTTCCAGTCCCAGCCCATTTCCAGTCCTATCCCCCTTATCAGCCCACTTATTTATTTATTTAACATTTCTTATATACTGCCTTTCATGATATCAAGGTGGTTTACATTGAACAAACTGAAATTACATTGAACAGGGCATTATAACTTGGTGATAACTATTTTACAGGGATCATGGGCAATGGAGGGTTAAGTGGCTTGCCCAAGACCACAAGGAGCACCTGTGGGACTAGAAACCCCAGTCCTTCCAGCCCAAGGTTGCTGTCCTCTGGTGGGATTTGAACCCCCGCCCTTCCGGCCTGAAGTACCTTGCCCCAACCACTAGGCCACCCCTCCATGTCCAGTCCTAGCCCTCCATAGTCTATGACCAGTCCTAACACCCCTATCAGCCCATTTCCAGCCCTAGCCTCCCATAGCCCATTACCAGTCCTAGTCACCCCATAGCCCATTACCAGCCCTAAACCCCCCATCAGCCCATTTCCAATCCTAGCCCCCCATCAGCCCATTTCCAGTCCTAGCCCCCCCCGTAGCCCAATACCAGTCCTAAACACCCCCCATCAGACCACCTCGTCCTAACCCGCCATCAACCCACTTCCAGTCCTAGCCCCCCCATAGCCCATTACCAGTCCCTACCCCCCATCAGCCCACTTCCATTCCTAGCCCCCCATAGCCCATTACCATTCCCTACCCCCATCATCCCATTACCAATCCCTACCCCCCATCAGCCCATTTCCAGTCCTAGCCCCCCCATAGTCCATTACAAGTCCTAAACACCCCCCATCAGCCCATTTCCAGTCCTAGCCCCCATAGCCCATTTCCAGTCCTAGACTCCCCCTCCATAGCCCATTACCAATCCTAACCCCCCTCCCATCAGCCCATTACAAGTCCTAATGCCCCCTCCCGGAAATTAAAAAAAAGAACCTGGCTGCTGAAGCTGCTGCCGCCACGGCAACAGGAAGTGCCCCTTGGCCTCCCCGGCAGAGCCCTCCTGTCTCCCTCAGTTTTAAATAGAAACGAAAACAGTGCGGAGCCTTCCTGCATCTGTGAAGGACCGACCCTGTGTAGCTTGGTCCTGCCCCCATGTAACTTCCTTTGGGGGTGGGACAAAGCTGCATGGGGTCCTTCACGGAGGTGAGAAGGCTCCGCACCGGTTTAGTTTCTATTTAAAACTTCAGATCACAGCACAGCCGCGGTTCCCTAAGAGGCAGGGAGCCGCAGCTGCCAGGGAAAGGAGAGTGAGTTTGCCGCTGCCGAGAAGCAGACTCGGCAGCAGCAGCAACTTGTGCACTTGTTTTTTGGGGGTGGGTTTAACTTTTCAAGGCGAAGTGAAGCGGCTGTTTTGGGGCATTTTTTTGCCACCCTCAAGACTTTGCTGCCTGAGGCAGCCACCTCACTTCGCCTCATTATAGAGCTGCCCCTGTACTGTGGTTCAGGAACTGGTTAAAAGATAGAAAGCAGAGAGTAGGGCTGAATGGCCAATTTTCCCAATGGAGAAAGGTGAATATTGGAGTACCCCAGGGATCTGTGCTGCGTCCGCTGCTTTTTAACATATTCATAAATGACCTAGAAATGGGAATAAAGAGTGAGGTAATCAGATTTGCAGATGACACAAAATTATTCAAAGTTGTTAAAACCTATGAGGATTGAGAAAAATCGCAAGAGGACCTTGATAAATTGGAAGACTGGACATCCAAATGGCAGATGAAATTTAATGTGGACAACTACAAAGTTATGCACCTAGGAAAGAACAAGCCAAACTATGTTTACATGATGCAAGGGTCCACATCAGGAACAACCACCCAGGAAAAAGATTTAGGCGTCATTGTGGATAACATGTTGAAACCCTCCACCCAGTTTGCAGTGACGGTCAAGAGAGCAAATACAATGATAGGTGTCATAAGGAAAGGAATGGGGCATAAAACAAAGGATATTATAATGCTTCTGTTTCATTCCATGGTGCGACCGCACCTTGAATATTGTATGCAATTCTGGTCACCGTATCTTAAGAAGGATATAACGTTATTAGAAAAGGTGCAGAGAAGAGCCACCAAAATTATAAAGGGGATGGAAGGATACACCCGTGAAGAGAGGCTAAAAATGTTAGGGCTCTTCAACCTGGAAAAAAGACAGCTGAGGGGAGATGTGATAGAGTTCTTTAAATTAATGAATGGAGTGGAATGGGTAAATGTAGATTGATTGTTTACACCATCAAAATATAGAAAGACTAGGGGACATGCAATGAACCTACAGGGTAACCTATTTAAGACTAATAAAAGAAATTATTTTTTCACTCATTGTATAATCAAACTCTGGAATTCATCGGAGATTGTAGTAAAAGCTGTTAGTGTAGCCGAGTTTAAAAAAGGTTTGGAAAAGTTCCTGGAGGAAAGGTCCATAAACCATTATTAAAAGGGACCCGGGATATCAATTGCTTGCCCCATTACAAGCTTTGTGGAACCTGTGTCTTTTAGGGAAATTGTTAGGTACTTGTGACCTAGATTGGCCACTGTTGGAAACAGGATACTGGGCTTGATGGTCTAACCCATTATATCATATCTTATTTTCTTACTTGTTGAGGATCAGAGACAGTTAAGTTTATTTTGATTTTATGCTGTTGCTATAAAGGGATCTACTGTGTCTGTCCCATACAATTTTGAATTCTTTCACTGTATTTGCCCCACCACTTCCATCGAGAGAGCATTCCAAGCATCCAGGGCCGGCCCGTCCATTGAGCAAGAATGTTTTTTGCACAGGGCCCCGCGTTTCAGGGGGCCCCGCGCAAAGAACATTCTGCTTTTTTTTTTTTTTTAATTACATTTTTAAAAAAAAACCTGTCTCTGGCTGCTGCCGCTGCCGCGTCCGTCGCAGCAGCGGCAGAATGGAGTGTCCCGCGGGGCCCCTTCTCCTCGTTGAGCCCTCTGCAAGGGCTTTCAGATTCGCGAAGGGAGAGTGCTCCCTCGCGTCTCTGTAAAGCCCGCAGGGGCTAATGGGAAATTTCCCATCAGCCCCTCGCGTCTAAAGGGGCAGATGGGAAATTTCCCATTAGCCCCTGCGGGCTTTACAGAGACGCGAGGGAGCACTCTCCCTTCGCGAATCTGAAAGCCCTTGCAGAGGGCTCTACGAGGAGAAGGGGCCCCGCGGGACACTCCATTCTGCCGCTGCTGCGACGGACGCGGCAGCAGCAGCAGCTAGAGCCAGGTTTTGTTTTGTTTTTAATTTGCGGGAAGGGAAGGGGGGGGTTTAAGACTGGTAATGGGCTGGGGGCTGATGGAGGCTGTCTGGAAATGGGTGATGGGGGGTTAGGACTGGAAATGTGCTGGGGGAGGGGGTTAGGACTGGAAATGTGCTGGGGGGGTTTAGGACTGGAAATGTGCTAGAGTGGGGTTAGGACTGGAAATAGGCTGGGGGGGTTAAGACTGGAAATGGGCTGGGGCTGATGGAGGCTGACTGGAAATGGGGTGGGTGGTGGGGGGGGTTAGGACTGGAAATGGGCTAGGGGGGGTTAAGACTGGTAATGGGCTGGGGGTTGATGGGCTGACTGGAAATGGGTGATGGGGGGTTAGGACTGGAAATGGGCTGGGGGGTTAAGACTGGGAATGGGCGGTGGGCTGATGGCGGCTGTCTGGAAATAGGGGGATGGGGGGTTAGGATTGCTAATGGGCTATGGGGGGGTTAGGACTGCTAATGGCTATGGGGGCACTAGGACAGGAAATGGGCTGATGGGGAGGGTTAGGACTTGAGGTGGGCTGATGTGGTTAGGACTGGTAATGGGCTGTGGGCTGATGGGGGGGTTAGGACTGGCAATGGGCTATGGGGGGCTGACTGGAAATGGGCTGATGGGGTTACGACTGGAAGTGGGCTGATGGGGGGGTTAGGACTGGTAATGGGTTATAGGGGGGCTTAAACTGAAAATGGGTTGATGGGGGGCTAGGACTGGTAATGGGTTGGGGGATTGCTATGACTAGAAATGGACTGAGTGGACGGGGAGGCTTGAACTGCAAATAGCTGATGGGGAGGGAGCTTGGAATGGAAATGGGCTGTGAGGGAAGGGAGCTAGGACTGAAAATGGGCTGATGGAGCAGCTAGGATAGGACTGGAAATGGGCTGTTGGGGGGGAGCTAAGATTGGAAATGGGCTGTGGTGGGGGCTTGAATTGAAATGGACTCATGGAGGGCTAGAACTGGAAGTAGGCTCATGGAGGGGCTTGGACTGGAATTGGGCTGAGTGGAGGGGAGCTAGGATTTGACATGGGCTGATGGTGGGGCTAGGAAATGACTAGAAATGGGCTGATGGGGGGCTAGGATTGGAAATGAGCTGATGAAGGGACTCAGACTGAAAATGGATGGGGGAGCTAGGACTGGAAATGGGTTGATGGGGGCTAGGACTGGAAATGGGCTGATGCAGGGACTAGAAGGGAATGGATGCTGGGTGAGACTGGAACTAGAAGGAGCTGATGTTGGGGGAGGATTAGAATGGGATGGGGCTGGGAGAGTAAAATGGAGAGGGGAAAAAATATTTTGTGTGGGAGGGATGAAAAATCTACAATTGGCCGGGTATGGGAGAGTAAGTGGGGATTGAGGATGGAGGGGTAAAATTTGTGTGGATAAAATAAGAATGAGGAAAGAGCAAAAGGAGAAGATTAGTATGTTAAAGCAGATGTAGAGAGAGAGAGGATGGAAAGAAACTAGAAGAGAGAAGAAAGGACAAATGGACAGCAGACGATGGAGAGTTAGCAGAAAACATGAAGAAACCGTGGCAGGAGCAATTGCAACTGAAAAAAAATGCACAAAAGGTAGAAAGATATCTCTTTATTTTGAATTTATTAACTGGAATATGAAAGCTCTGGGAAATGTGCATCATTAACGTCTGCGCTTGTTTGGTACAAGAGGAAATTGATTTATAGTTTTATTTCTACAGTGTTGTTGTACATTCCAAGTTTGGCTTTTGGGTTCCCCAGTTTAATTATTGCCTTCCTGTTTCTAAATTGTGATTCCTTTTTGGTGATGGTCTATGTTCTGCATGTGTAACTGAGCTGAGGTATTCTGTATGTAATTCCTATTTGACATTGCTTGTTCTCTTTCCCCAGTATTCTCTGAAATGTACTGGTTTAATATTTGCAGTGTTTCCTTTTGATAGGTAGGGTCTGGTGCTTTGTGAGTCCTGGTAATGCTGTCAGGATACAGCGGGTTTGCTATGGGTTCTAAATGGGCAGCGTTTGTAGTAGTTCCTAATGTGCCTGGCGGTTGGCACTGGATTATAGTAATGTAGAAATCTTTTAGTCTTTCTTTATCCATACCTCATTAAGAGACATGTTTACTAAAAGTTAGTGAATGGTAACATTATGCAAATATTTATGCAAATAAGACCACTTATGCAAATGAGGCCCCGCACCGAGTCTCCGCACATGGCCCCGCACCCCCCTTGGGCCGCCCCTGCAAGCATCCACCACCTGTCAGTGAAAAAGTATTTCCTGATGTTGCCCTTCAGTTTACCCCCTTGCAGCTGCATGTTATGCCCTCTAGTTTTACAGCTTCCCCATCTTTAGAAGAGGTTTGTTTGTTCATTAATACTCTTTAAGTATTTAAAGGTCTGTATCATATCTCCCCTGTCCCTCCTCTCCTCTAGAGTGTACATATTTAGGTTTTCAAGTCTCTTTTCATATTTCTTCTGGTGCAGGCTCCAAATCACTTTTGTCACCTTCCTCTAAACCATTTCCAGTGTTTTTATATCTTTTGTGAGATATGGTCTCCAAAACTGAACACAATATTCCAAGTGAGGCCTCACCAGCATCCTGTACATTGGCATTAGTACCTCTTCCTTTCTACTGGTAATTCCTCTCTGTATGCAACCCAGCATCCTTCTGGCTTTGGCCACCGCCTTGTCACACTGTTTCACCACTTTGAGATCCTCAGAAACAATCACTCTGAGGTCCTTCTCCTGGTCCGTGCTCACCAATCTCTCGCCCCTATTGCATACAATTCTCTTGGATTTCTGCTTCCCAAGTGCATGACACTGCATTTCTTCACATTAATTTTTAACTGCCAAATATCAGACCATTCTTCCAGCTTTTCTAAATCTTTCCTTATGTTATCCACTTCCTCAGGGGAGTCCACTCTGTTGCAAATTTTCGTGTCATCTGCAAAAATACAGACTTTTCCATTCAATACTTCAGCAATATCACTCACAAATACATTGAACAGTTCCAGCCCCAGGACCGATCCCTGAGGCATGTCACAAATCACCTTCCTTTCATCCAAGTGAGTTCCATTTACCATCACCTTCTGTCGTCTGTCAGTCAACCAATTTCTGATCCAGTTCACCACCTTGGGACCCATCCCCAGGCTGTTCAGTTTATTGATAAGCCTCCTATGAGGAACAGTATCAAAGGCTCTGCTAAAATCTAGGTAGGCCACATCCATCGTATGTCCTTGATCTAGTTCTCTGGTCACCCAGTCAAAGAACTCAATCAGATTTGTTTGGCATGCTCGCCTTTGGTAAAAACCATGTTGCCTTGGGTCATGCAACCTATCGGTTTCAAGAAAGTCAACTATTCTCTCTTTCAGGAGCGCCTCCATTACTTTTCCCACTACTGAGGTAAGGCTTTTCCAGTCCTGCGGAACTTCTCCTGTCTCCAAAGATCTATTAAAAACATCCTTTAAAGACCCTGCAAGAACCTCTCTGAGCTCTTTCAGTATCCCGTGATGTAGCCCATCCAGTCCTATGACTTTGTCCACTTTCAGTTTTGCGAGTTGTTCAAATACATCATCTTCTGTGAATAGTGTAATATCTAGTCCATTTCCATTTGTATATTTGTCCTCCTAGATTTTCTTTAGTAAAAACAGAAGTATTTGTTTAGCATTTTTACTTTTCCAATATCAGCACTTTTGAGTCTTGAAATTTCACCTCTGATCTTCCTCTTCTCCTGAATATACCTGAAAAAAGTTTTATCACCACACTTTAGATCTTTAGCCATCTTTTATTTTGCCTTTGATTTTGCTATGCTTATTTCGCTTTTTGTCTCTTTTAGCTTTATCCTGTATTCTTTTCAGTGTTCCTCTGTTTGCGAACATCTGAATTTTGTGAAAGCTGTGGTTTTTGCCTTTATTTGTGCAGCTACTCCTTTAGAAAACCAAATAGGTTTCCTTTTCCTTTTATTTTATTTACTTTCCTTACATATGTATCTGTTGTATCTGTTGCCCCTTTTATTGCCTCCTTTAGTTTAGCTCACTGCAATTCCACTTCCCTTACCTTTTCCTACCCTGCCAACTCCTCCTTCAGGTACTTGGCCATCTTCTTGAAGTCAGCATTTTTGAAGTCTAGGACTTTGAGCTTGCTGTGAGAGTACTCTGCCTTGGCTTGCTGCTCACATGGGCACCCACTTGGACATTCGACACACTTTCTCCGTTGGTGAGTGCTAAATCCAGCATTGAACTTTCCCTGGTCGGTTCCATCACCATTTGTCTATGCAATGCATGTTGGAAGGCATCCACAATTTTTTTACTTCTTTCCAGATTTGCAAAAGGAATACTCCAATCCACATCAGGTAGATTAAAGTTACTCAATATGATCTACCCTTCATGACTACCTTTGCAATATCAAAAATATCAAGTCTCTATCCATTTCTTCGGTTTGAGTTGGAGGCCTGTATAGTACAGTATTCTGGACTGGAATACTGTGTTCAGTTTTGGAGACCATATCTTGCAAAGGATATAAAAAGACTGGAAACTGTTCAGAGGAAGACGACCAAAATGATTTGGAGCCTGCATCAGAAGCCTTATGAGAAGAGGCTTGAAGACCTAAACATGTACACTTTGGAGGAGAGGAGGGACAGGGGAGATATGATTCAGACCTTTAAATACTTAAAGGAAAATAATGAACAAACAAACCTCTTCCAAAGACGGAGAAGCTGCAAAACTAGAGGGCATAACATGAAGCTACAAGGTGGTAAATTGAAAGGCAATGTCAGGAAATACTTTTTCACTGAAAGGGTGGTGGATGCTTGGAATGCCCTCCCAATGGAAGTGGTGGGGGCAAACTATCACACCCCAGCCCCCGGCCACGTGCCTAAAGAGCTAGGGTGGACATTATGTCCTTCATAAACGGGTTGAAACCTATCTTCAGCACTGAAGCATGTTGGGAGTTGTAGTTTCCCTTTTAAAAGTATAGCCGTGACAAACCAGTATGAAGGTAAATGATAAAGATTTTATTTCCCCAATGTCACAAAGTTCAACATAAAGCATCAGGATATTCTCTCCAGTTAGTATTTCCAAAGATATTTACAAAACTCAGGTTGAAGGTGTTTCACAGTCACTACTTCTGTTCAGGGGTTTTAATCCAAAACATAGCAGATAAAACAAAACATAAGCTTCTTTAGTAAAAATGTTCTCTTTTACCCTTTCCTTCTTTAGTAACACCAAGCACAGGTGCTAGGCAATATTCCTTTGGTTAAACAAGCTCTTACCTTCAACAAGGTCAGGCTTCTTTACTCTGTTACCCAAAAGCGCATATCCTGAAAGCTATTCTTTAGTTAAGGACACCATGCTTCCAGCCAAACATAATGTGCAATCCATGGGAAACTCAGGCAGTAAGGAATCCTGTTCGCTAGGATCTATCTGCATTTCTTCCTGCTCTGAAGAAACATCAACTTGCTCTGAGCTTTCCCCGTATCTCCCAGGATATACTTTCTCGGGGGATCTCTGTAATTCCCTCCAGCAGTGGTCTACCTGGTATGGAAGACAGGTATCTGGGGTTTGAGCTATCTCTTTCTGGCTAGGTTCAGAAACCTCTCTCCAGCTGCGGTTAAACAGTTCCTGGCCTCCTTGCTTAAATTCCTCTCTGGTGTTAATCGATTGCTCCCTGTTCCAGGCTGGGTTCTTCTGCCTCCTAGCTTGAGCCCTGGGCACCCACCTCTGAACACCTTGAGACTTCCAGTCCGGCATAGACGTGGGAAGACTTTTATGCTCTCTCTCCCTGAGCTGTGTCTTCCTGGTACCTCTCCTGACGGCTTCTCCCTGGAGCTCTCCACCTGGGAACTGCTGGCCTCTTTGGAACTTTCTCTTATCCTGCAACAACAGCCCCTCCGGCTGCCTTTCTTGGTGTTGCTTCGTCGCCTTCTCCCTCTTCTTCTTCCGTTTCTCTCCTTCTAAACAAGGCTTATAAAGCTGCTTCTCTGTCAGGGTCTCTCTCACTCCCCACAGGTGTGTGTGATCATCCCCTAAGTTTGTAACTACCTCAGGATAGCTTGGGTGTGGCAACCTAACTTCAGACTCTCTGTGCTTACTCCCTCTAGCTGCACTCTGCAGTGTGTGTATTGCAAACCTGTCACATTCTTTAAAGGTACATTCACTAGTTTTTCCTATCTCCATAGGCTCACTAGCATCTTCTTCATCACAAAACACAGTGACGGAGTTCAAAAGGGCATGGGACAGACACAGTGGATCCCTTTACAGCAACAAGAAAATATCAAAATAAACTGAACCATCAAATTCCTCAACAAATCGGGGTGTCCTACATGGAGTGGTGGGTTCACCCCTAAGCAAAGACATGGGGAGGGGTGGCCTGCACAGAGCGGCAGGTGTACCTACTCTTGACATTGTACTGGGCAGACTAGATGGACCATACCGGTCTTTATCTGCCGTCATTTACTATGTTACTATGCTACTATGTTACACCAGCATAGATGACAGTGCCATCTCCTCTTTTCAACACAATGCACAGCATTTGTTCTTTTCCCCATGCCCCCTACTTTTCAGTAGCTTTAAAATTGCTTTTGCCCCAACAATACCAGTGACCAAAAAAACTAAAAATCATCCAACAAGGTCCCAGTCAAAGATAGCTACCAATTATTTGTCGGAGCTTCAAACAAAAGAAGGTAGAGAACAGCATCCACCCCCTCGCTGTAGCAACTCCCTTTTAATTATATTTTAAAGTGAAAAAAACATGTAAAAACGATTCAACCACTTATCTCAAAAATGTGCTTTTGTGCTTTACCTCCACCCAACAGCAACAACGTGCCACGTTTCAGGCCAATATTCTCCACCCTGCTTCAAGTTGAAGGGAAAGTTAATTCCGACAGTCTTACAAACACAGCATTTCACAAAGTCCCTCATGATCAGATATTCTTGAGAAAATTAAAAAGTCATAGGATAGAAGCAATGTCCTGTTGTGGATTGGGAACTCATTAAAAGATAGAAAATGGAAAGTACTTTCTCAATGGAGAAAGGCAAATAGTGGAGTGCCCCAGGGATCTGTACTGGGATTGGTGCTTTTAAACATATTTATAAATGTTCTTTTCTGAAAGAAACCTGAAAGTGGATAAAGCCTTTGTGGGTAAGTGAACATTACTTTGTTGGCAAACTTGGTGACATGAAGCCTGGAATATCTTTATCTTTATCTTTATTTCAGACTTTATATATTGCTTTGGCCTAGGCATAAAAGCGGTTTACAATAAATTTTTTTTTAAAAACCCAATAACTAAGCTGCCAAACAAGAAAAAGAACACCATAATAAAATAGGAAAGAGGGAAAAGAATAGTATACGACTTATAAGAGACAAACTAAACACAACTGACAAAACTCAGGGAGGGATATCGGGAGGCAGATCAAAGGCTTGTCGAAATAAATGAGTTTTCAGCAATTCCTTGAACTTCAAATAAGAGGGTTCTAGACGGAGGGTGGGTGGTAGGGCGTTCCAAAGCATGGGGCTGAGAAAAATGAATGCGGAGTGACGAGTTTGTTCCAGATGAGCTTGAGACAGAGAAGGCAGAGACAGACGATTGGCATGTAGAGTACGAAGCTGACAATAGGGTGTATGAAGAGCAATAAGATTTGATAGGTACAGAGGGGTGGAAGTATAGACGGCTTTATGCGTTAGAATAAGGAATTTATAATGGAACCAAAAACGGAGAGGTAGCCAGTGAAGACGATAAAGGATGGGAGTGACATGATCATAGCGACGGGCTGAGGTGATAAGGCGAGCTGCGGTGTTCTGTATAAGTTGGAGATGCTGTAGTTGGTAAGCCGGCAAGTTAGCCAGCAGGACATTACAATAATCCAACCGGCTGATAACTAGTGCCAGTACCAAAGTGACTAAGGAACTAGTGGGAAGAAGGGAACGAACAGCACGAATCTGGCATAAAATTGCAAAAGAGTAACGTGTGAGGGCAGAGATATGACTATGAAAGGAGAGGGAGGAATCCAAGATTACCCCTAAATAACGGAAAGAAGTAACAAGCGGAATTGGAATATGATTAATTTGGGGGGCCACTGATGGATAGGGCCCACTTAAGGAAACCCACATCGCAGTGGACTTAGAAGGGTTCAGGTGGAGAAGGTTCGAGGAGAGCCAGTGGGAAACATGAGTGAGACACTGATTTAGCTGCGAGATATCTGGCGAAACTGGTGAGGTATGAAACAAGAGGATGATGTCATCTGCGTAAATATAGGATGAGACTGGGTATTGCTGAATCAGAAGGGGCAAGGGGGAAAGAAAAATATTGAATAGCAAGGGAGAAAGAACAGAGCCCTGTGGTACACCACAAATCAGAGGAAAGGAGGAGGAGGATTGGTTATTAGAATGAACAGTAAAGGAGCGGGCAGTGAGAAATGAACGAAACCACTGCCAAACGGTGCCGCGTAAGCCAAAGTCGTAGAGACGAGAAAGGAGTGCTTGATGGTCAATGAGGTCAAATGCAGCAGATAAGTCCAGAGAAACAAGAAGAGTGATGTCCCCATGATCATGAACAACATGGATCTCATTTAGGAGGGCTGAAAGAACGGTTTCTGTGCTATGTCCAGGTCGAAAACCTGCTTGTCGGGGGTGAAGGGTGTTTGTAGTTTCAACATGCGAGTTTAATTGAAGAAAAGCAAAGCATTCCAATAGTTTAGCTAAAAAAGGGAGATTGGAGACAGGACGCCAATGGGAAGGGACAGATGGATCAAGAGAATGTTGCTTTAGAAGAGGGTGGACTATGGCAGATTTCCAAGAAGAGGGAAAGACGCCAGATGGAAAACTAGTATTGATTATGGTAACCATAATAGGAATTAGTTGTAAAGAGGGTTTAACCAGCCAGTGAGATGGAATCGGATCAAGTTTAGAGGAGAGATTGTGGGTTTATTTAGGAAAGCTTGTTTTTTATTTAATACAAAAGTAAAAATAACTATCAGCTTGCTTTAGAGGTTTAAAATTAATTTTTATTAAATTTAGCAGGTTGTTTTAGAGGTTTTAAATTAATTTCTGTTAGATTTAGGTGGGCATTTATAGTCTTAAAAGAAAAGATACAGGTAGCTAGGCTTTTTCCTACTTATCCTAGGTACATCCCTGAATTTATAGGTATCCCATTTAAGAGAGAGAGTTAAATTTGACCCCATATTTATTTTCACCAATAAGTGATTAACTCTTAACAGATTATTATCAACTAAAAAATAATAGCATAAAATATACCAAATAATCCTAAAGGACTTGACAAAAATTTAGGTATCCCTACTCCCTTAACAACTCCTTTAACAATTCAAACTACTAAACTCACTAATACAAAGATGAAGACAGCAGTCCAGCAGTGAGATGAGAGCTATCCAGTCTTTTGCACTGAATGCCACATGTATGATTATGTCCCAGTTGCTTAGAAGTCATATGTATGCACTCAATTCAAAGAGCTCTTGACTCTCAGAGAACAAGTCTGATCTCTGGAGAAGCAGATTTGGAGGGCTGAGGCAAGCAGAGAGATATATAGAAAAGACCTTCAGGGACATAGTAGACAAGTCCCAATTCCAGTCTATTTGTCTTGTAGGAGAGAGGTCACCTGGAAGGACAGCATCACTTTGCTGTGGCAGGAAATTATCCTGTGGCCAGGACATTCTCCAGGGGATGAAATATCCTCTCATACCAAGGATGTATCTCCAGGGGATTCTGCCCAGAAGGGAAGGTTTAGGACAACCATTCTAGTTAGTGATTCGATCATTAGACATGTAGTTAACTAGGTGAATGGCAATCATGGTGATTGCTTGGTCACTTGCCTACCCAGTGCAAAGGAGTCAGACCTCTCTATCACCTAGATAGGACTCTAAACAGTGCTGGTGAAGACCCAGCTGTCTTGGTACATGTAGGCAACAGTAACATAGGAAAGTGTAGGAAAAAGGTTCTGGAAGCCAAATTTAGTATTTTAGATAGAAAGTTGAAATCTAGGATCTTCAAGGTTGTGTTTTCAAAAATGTTCCCTGTTCCATATGCAGCTCCAGAGTCTCAATGTGTAGATCAGATGATAGTGCAGAGAAGAGGGCTTTAGATTAGTTAGGAACTAGGCGACAATCTGGGGAAGAGGAGACCTTTTCTGGAAGAATGGGCTCTCCCTTAAACAGGGTGTAACCAGGCTGCTGGCACTAACCTTTTAAAAAAAGATAGGGCAGCTTTTAAACTAGATTTGGGGGGAAAGTTAACAGTCACCCAGGAGTGCATGCTTTGGAATAATATATCTTTGAAAGATACTACTAAAACAATAAAGATAAGTAGTACAAGCACCTTTAATTAAAAAGTAGACAGTTGAAAGATTCTAAATAACCACTGTCAGCAGGTTGCAATATGACCAAAAAACGTTCTTTGAAATGCCTGTATAAAAATGCTAGAAGTCTAAAACATAAGATGAATGAGTTAGAATATATAACACTGAATGAAGAGGTAGATATAATTGGCATCTCAGAGATCTGGAGGAAGGAGGATAACTAATGGGACGTGATACCTGGGTACAAACTATATCACAATGATAGGGTAGATCAAATTGTTGGAGGCGTGGATCTATGTGTTAGAGAATCAAACAGGATAAAAATTTCCATTTTGGCTCAGGACTTGATGCAGGTGTGTGGCCTTGGAAGTTGCTAAGTGATGGACTGATGCTTGAGCAATTTTGGCAGCACAGACATCGCTGATCTTCGAACATGACTCCTATGAAGAAAGGCTAAAAAGGTTAGGGCTCTTTAACCTGGAAAAGAGACGGCTGAGGGGAGATATGATAGAAGTCTATAAATTAATGAACAGAGTGGAACGGGTAAACGTAGATTGATTGTTTACGTTATCAGAATATAGAAAGACTAGGTGACATGTAATAAAGCTACAGGGTAAACTATTTAAGACAAATAAGAGAAAATATTTTTTCACTCAACGTGTAATCAAACTCTGGAATTTGTTACCGGAGGATGTAGTAAAGGCTGTTAGTGTAGCTGGGTTTTAAAAAAGGTTTGGACAAGTTCCTGGAGGAAAGGTCTATAAACCATTATTTAAAAGGGACCCAGGATATCAATGCTTGATGCAGTACAAGCATTGTGGAACATGTGTCTTTTGGGGAAAGTGCTAGGTACGTATGATCTAGATTGGCCACTGTTGGAAACAGGATACTGGGCTTGATGGACCTTGGTCTGACCCAGTATGGCATGTCTTATGTTCTTATGTTCTTAAAATGCACTGTAAAATCTTTATGGATAGAAATTCCATGTGAGAAGGGGAAAGGAATAGCAGTTGAGATGTACTACCATCTGCCTGGCCAGAAACAACAGATAGATGAAAAAATGCTAGCAAAAACTAGAGAAGCTAAAAAAATTGGCAACACAATAATAATGGTGATTTCAATTACCCCAGTATTGACTAGGTCAGTGTCGACTAGAGAAGGAGCCTGACCTACTGACTCAGGTGTTTGTTCCAGGCAGATGAAGCAGCAAGGTGGAATGAACAAAGTCTAGAGTTGGCAGTGGCAGAGAAGGACACAGTTAAAAGTGATTTGCCAGAGGAGCGGAGTTCCTGAGGAGGGGTGTAGGGTGAAATAACAGAGGATCTAGTCCTTAGTGGAATGCAGGCTCTGGTGCGAGAGGTTGGGGCCACTTGACTTTAGTGATCATAAAATTATTAAATTCATTTTAATAAATGGAAGATAGAAAGGAAATCTACTGCACTAGAATTTAGCTTTCAAAAGGGAAAAGATGAGAAAATGAGAAAAATGGTTAGGAAAAGCTAAAAGGAGCAGCTGCAAATAGTTTACATCAGGTCTGGACGTAGTTTAAAAATACTATCTTGGAAACCCAGACTAAACATATTCCACACTTTAAAAAAGGTGGAAAGAAGGCCAAACAAATGCTAGCATAATTCAAAGGTAAACTGTGGGAGGCACATTTTAAATAAAACAAAACTGCAGAGAGATCATTCAGACCTCCGGAACAGAAGTGTGCCCATAGATTTCCATTTCGTTACAAGGCCAGAGACTTATCAGCCTCTCCTCACATATCAAACCACAATGCACTATAATAAAAAAATTCAATGTACTGTACCACATCTATGCAGATGATATTATGATATACACACCTTCACCACAACTTGCCCAGTCTATACAATAATAGAAAAGTACTTTAAGGCAATCGTTCAATGGCTATCACAGTACAACTTGTCCATAAACTACAAAAAACCACAGAAGCACTACATGTGACTAGAGATCCCACCTTCACCCCTCCACCATCATTAAGAATAGCAGACAATGACCTGGAAGTCAAGTCCAAGGTTAGATACCTGGGGATTATGCTTGACTAAAATCTAAATTTAGAAACATATGTCAAGAGTACATCAAAAGCACCCTACCACAAAATGAAGGTCATACAAAAATTCCGCCCATTACTTGACCCCAATGACTTTCATACAGTATGCCAGGCCATAATACCACTGCACTTGAACTACTGCAACTTATTCTACCAAGGACTCCCAAAGCACATAATTCACTCTCTGCAAATGGCCCAAAATACGGCAGCCCGTATAAGCGCATCAAGACATGACCGCATAACACCAACAGTAAAACAATTACATTGGCTTCCAATATAGTTCCATATCAGATATAAAATAATACTCTGCATTTTCAAGATCCTTCAGAAGCTATTGGCAGAGTGTCTAAAAACTCTGATGCACAAAGCTCCTGAGACTAGACCAAGAAGAACCAACAACCAAAACTTACTTATAATCCCCACCCCAAATATGTACACTCTGGAGGAGAGGAGGGACAGGGGAGATATGATTCAGACCTTTAAATACTTAAAGAGTACTAATGGACAAACAAACCTCTTCCAAAGACGGGGAAGCTGTAATACTAGAGGGCATAACATGAAGCTGCAAGAGGGTAAACTGAAAGGCAATGTCAAGAAAAACCTTTTCACTGAAAGGATGGTGGATGCTTGGAATGCCCTCCCGATGGAAGTGGTGGGGTCAAACACAGTGACAGAATTCAAAATGGCATGGGACAGACACAGTGGATCCCTTTATAGCAACAGGATAAAATCAAAATAAGCATAACTATCTCTTATATCTGAACAAATAGGGGTGTCCTACACAGAGCGGTGGGTATACCCCTAAACAAAGGCATGGGGAGAGGTGACCTGCACGGAGCGGCAAGTGCACCTACTCGTGCCGCCTTGCTGGGCAGACTAGATGGATCATGCTGGTCTATCTCCAGGAAAAAGCAGGAATGAGTCTTCACATATGGGTATCGTCGGTATCGACGGAGCCTGCGCGGGAACGCTCCCCAGCGTCCAAAAGGAAAGCTTTTGGGAGCATCCCACAGCACCTGTGCGCTGCCTTCCCGCCTTTCCCAACCGCCTCTCTCCAGTTCTTCTTTTCCGCGGAGCCAGCAGGTCGTGTTCCTGTCACCGCTGAAGAAGTTCTTTATTTTTCTTTATTTCTTTGGTCGCGCGTCTGCCTTCTTCGAGGTCGGACCGGTACCGCCGGTCTTTTCTTCTTTCTTCTTTAAAAAAAAAAAAAAAAAACTACCGTTTCCCACTTCTGTGCAATTTTTCCTTTTGGGCCTCAGGCCTAGAAGATTTTTCCTCATGGAAAAGCCCGCTTCCGGGTTTAAAAAGTGCACAAAGTGCAGCGGTACTCTTTCTATCACCGACACCCATGACTGGTGTCTAAAATGTTTGGGTCCTGACCACTCCATCACCGATTGTGAGTCCTGTTCCATGATGTCTAAAAGAGGTCGACAGAATCGAGCGGCAAAGCTCAGTACCCTGTTTCCCTCTGATGCAGCTTCGGTGGCATCAACATCTTCCAGGGCTTCTTCTTCCTCCCATGGATCTCAGGTAACCAAACATAAGTCCAGCCGGTCCTCGAAGGGTAGATCTCCCTCTAAGTATCGAGATGCCTCCGGGCTTGCTCTCGAGGATCCTGCACCGGCAAAATTACCCCAGCAGGAAGCTCCGGCTTCCAAAGCTTCATCTATGGGGTCATAGGTTGACATCGATGGCGTGGCCTCGACCGATCACCTGTTGCCATGTTCTGGGGTACCGGTGGTCTCCACTGGTACCGACATCCAGACATTGGTTGCGTCGATGGATCAGAATATTCTGACCATGCAGCGTGCCATCACGGCATTCATACAAGCTGCGACGCCTCCGGTACCACAACAAACTCCGTTGTCGGTACCGGCTCCGGCACCGGCACCGATATCGGTTCCGGTGCCGGTACCGATTGCATCGACATCGGCTTCGGTGTCGACTGCAGCGGTACCCTGTCCTGTGATGCCCATCGGTACCGATGCGAATCGGTACCGATCACTCCCGATGTCGATACCACTCGGTACGCGTATTGGGCTCTGCAAGAGCATCCAGACAGGCGATACTTCGATTCCTCCGAAGACTCTGATGAATCAGAGGCTTCTGTCGAAGCATCAGTACTCCTTCCTCAAGAGCCCTCTTCTCCAAAAAGAAGAATGTCTCCTCCAGAAGTCTTTTCAAGACTTCATTAGGGAAGTGGCCAGGGGCCTCTCTATTTCAGTGGCCCCTGAACCAGAGCCTAGAGCCAAGAAATTAGATATTCTACAATATCCTAAGGCTCCTAAAGAGGCAGTTACTTTGCCAATTCATGAGATCCTTTATGATCACATGTTGGGTATATGGGAGACACCTCTTACTACTTCCCCTCATTCTCGCAGGTTGGACACGATGTACCGTGTTCCTCCCTGTCCTGGCTTTCATAAGACTCAGCTTCCTCACCACTCTATTGTGGTGGAGTCTGCTATGAAAAAGATAAAGAGTGCAAAGAGACACTCATCTAATCCTCCAGGAAGAGAATGCAGAACCTTGGATGCTTTTGGCAGGAGAATTTTCCAGGCCAATATGCTTACTGCCAGAATCAACTCCTATAGTCTCTATATGGGGATGTTTCTAAAGGAAGTTACAGATCATCTGCTAACTTTATCTCCTTTTATCTCAGAAGATAAAAGGGAGGAGTTTCTCACCTGGCTTAAACATGCCCAGGATGTTTCCAAATTTCTAACCGTGCAGCCTTTGACTCTTTTGAGTTTGCCAGCAGAGCCTCGGCTATTGCCATAGGTGCACACAGACTTGCTTGGTTACAAGCTTCTGATTTGGAACCCTGGGTCCAGGATGGATTAGGAAATCTTCCTTGTACAGGTGAAAACCTTTTTGGCAAGGATTGGCAAGTAAAGGCCACTCAGATGGATGCTGAAAATTCTGCCTTAGATAGACTTTCAAAGTCTACTTCTGCTCCTGCTAGAAAAAGGTTATTCAAAAAGGCTTTCTTTCCCAAAAAAGGGAAATATTATCCTGGTTATGGTCACCAGGCATCTTCTACAGGTCATTTTGCTGCAAAGCGTCAGCAACAACCTAAACAAGCCAAGCCTAAGGCTGCAAGGACTGCTACGGCCCAACAGCCTCAGCCTCCTCAGGGCCTTTGACTTACAACTAGAGAACTTAGTCTTTCTGGCTCTAGAACAACCAGAGCCTCTCACCATTCCAGGAAGGTTAGCTCATTTTGCTCCCAGATGGGAACAAATCACAGCAGAGCAATGGACCCTCTCCATCATAAGGGAGGGGTACAAGCTTCATTTCTCAAACCTTCCTCCTCATACCATGGTGAGACAGTTCAATTCTCCAACATCTCTCCTCGACCTTCTGGGTCAGGAGGTTGCTACCCTTCTTGCCCAAAGGGCAATAGAAGAAGTACCCCTTCTTCAACAGGGTTCAGGGTTCTACTCCCCCTATTTTCTTATCCCAAAGAAAACAGGGGGCTACAGACCCATATTAGATCTCAGAGAATTGAACAAGTTTCTATGCAAGGAGAAATTCAAGATGATTTCTCTCGGTACTCTCCTTCCATACCTTCAGAGTCAGGATTGGCTTTGTTCTCTAGATCTCAAGGATGCGTACACCCATGTCCTCATCCATCCAACACACAGAAGGTTCCTTCGGTTCCTTTATCAGGAAAAGCACTACCAATACAGAGTGCTTCCTTTCGGTCTGGCCTCTGCTCCAAGAGTGTTCACAAAATGCATGGCAGTAGTAGCTGCATTTCTACGCACTCTGGGAATATTTGTATTTCCATATCTGGATGACTGGCTCATCCGAGCTCCATCCCAGTCAGAGGCCCAGGCTTCCCTAGCCTGCACAAGGCGTGTTCTTCAGTATCTGGGACTTGTAATAAACATCCCAAAATCACAACTCACCCCTACTCAGTCATTGGAGTTCATAGGGGCCTTGCTGGATACCACAACTGCAAGGGCCTATCTTCCCCAGGCCTGTTGCCAACGCTTGGTGCAGTTAGCCTCTCAAATTCAGTTAAAGTCCCATTTAACTGCTCGAGAGATGTTACAACTGTTAGGCCACATGGCATCCACCGTGCATGTGGTTCCTTACGCTCGCCTTCACATGAGGGCAGCTCAGTGGACTCTGTCCACCCAATGGACCCAGGCATCAGGTTGCCTGTCAGACAAAATAGCAACCTCCAGTCGCCTTTTTTGGTCCCTCCAGTGGTGGAAGTCCACTCAAAATCTGTTGCTGGGGTCCCCCTTTCAACAGTTGCTACCCCAAGCAACCCTTACAACAGATGCCTCCCCAAAGGGTTGGGGAGCTCATCTACAAGATCTCTCCACCCAGGGCATCTGGTCTCCACAGGAGACATCTCTGCATATCAACCTCTTAGAGCTCAGAGCAATCTTTCTAGCTCTCAGAGTCTTCCACACCCTGCTCAGCTACAAGACAGTCCTCATCCACATGGACAACCAAGTAGCCATGTTCTATGTGAACAAGCAGGGTGGGACTGGCTCTCTGTCACTTTGCAACGAAGCTCTGAGATTGTGGGCCTTCGCCAGAGAGCATCAAATTCATCTCATGGCAGTGTATCTTCCAGGGGTTCAAAACTCTTGGGCAGACAGACTCAGTCGAGTTCTGCTTCCACACGAATGGTCCCTCCATGGGGACCAAATAGCCAGGATCTTCCGAATCTGGGGAACCCCAGACATAGACCTGTTTGCAAGTCCGTGGAATGCCAAACTTCCCCGGTTCTGTTCCAGGATTCCGTGTCAGGGAGTTCAGGCCAGGGATGCCTTCCTCCTTCATTGGGGGCAAGACTTCCTCTATGCCTTTCCACCCATTCCCCTAATTCCCAAGACACTATTCAAACTTCAGAGAGACAAGGGATCTATGATCCTGATAGCACCACATTGGCCACGCCAAGTGTGGTACCCTCTACTTCTGCATCTCTCTCAAGCTCCCTCCCTGGACTTCGGATCTGCTCCAGACCTCCTGTCCCAGGAGGAGGGAACATTGTGGCACCCAAATCCCCAGTCTCTTCATCTCAGGGCCTGGTTGCTGAAGGTCTAGACCTTCAGGATTTGCATCTTTCTCAGCAGGTGAAGGATATCCTTCATGCTTCCAGAAAGCCTTCCACTAGACGTTCCTATGCTTTTAAATGGAAAAGGTTTACCATTTGGTGTGCAGAGAAGGGTCTTAACCCCCTTGCAATACCTCTGAATTCTTTACTAGAGTATTTCCTGCATTTATCCCATGCAGGCCTTAAAACAAATTCAGTAAGAGTCCATTTGAGTGCTATTGCAGCATCCCTTAAGCCTCTCAATGGACAGCCTATTTCCTCTCATCCTCTTATAGCAAGATTCATGAGAGGCCTTCTTTTGACTAAACCTCCCATTAGACCACCTCCAGTGGCATGGGACTTGAATCTGGTTCTTGGCCAGCTTATGAAGCCACCCTTTGAACCCTTAGCCACTATCTCCTTGAAATTTCTTTCCTGGAAGGTTATTTTTCTCATTGCAGTCACTTCAGCTCGCCGCATCAGTGAACTGCAAGCCTTGGTGGCTAATCCTCCTTATACAAGGTTCCATCATGACAAGGTAGTCCTCAGGACCAATCCACACTTTATGCCTAAAGTGGTTTCACCTTTTCATCTGAATCAGGAGGTATATTTACCTGTCTTTTTTCCAGGACCTCATGCATCAAGTGCAGAGAGGAATCTCCATACCCTGGATTGTAAGAGAGCGCTCGCTTTTTACTTACAAAGGACACAGCAACATAGAAAGTCCTCTCAACTCTTTGTTGCTTTTGATCCCTCTCATTTAGGATTTCCAGTCTCTAAGAGAACTCTGTCCAATTGGATTGCTCAGTGTATTTCTTTCGCCTACCAGAGTAAGAACCTTTCTCTGGAGGGCCATGTCACAGCTCACAATGTGAGGGCCATGCAGCCTCTATGGCTCATCTAAACTCTGTGTCCATCGACCAAATCTGTCGAGCGGCCACCTGGGCCTCGGTTCATCCCTTTACAGCCCATTATTGCTTGGACAAAGACTCCCGCCGGGATGCCTTGTTTGGTCAGGCTGTTTTCAAACACCTGTTCCATACTTAAACAACTCCTACCCCCCATCCCTGGTTGGATGCCTGAGATCCATGGAGGGAGGTAGAGCCCTTCTCAGGGACTCACAACCTTGGGGATCTCCCTGGCATCTCTAGCTGGGGAGTCCCCATATGTGAAGACTCATTCCTGCTTGTTCCTGGAGATAGCACAGTTACTTACCTGTAACAGGTGATCTCTGGGAACAGCAGGAATAAGTCTTCACAACCCACCCACCTCCCCTAGGAGTTGTATCTCTCTATCTATCTTTCCTTTCCTCTCTCTCTCTCTTTGTCTCAGCTTAAAACTCGAACTGGAGAGAGGTGGTTGGGAAAGGCGGGAAGGCAGCGCGCAGGTGCTGTGGGATGCTCCCAAAAGCTTTCCTTTTGGACGCTGGGGAGCGTTCCCGCGCAGGCTCCGTCGATACCGACGATACTGTGACGCTCGCGCCCCTACCAGGCGGTTGCCTAGTAGGGACGGCTGGCCATCTGTATCCCTTCGAGGGTTGTAGTTGTGTCAATAAGAAAAGCCAAGTGGTTATTTAAAGCGGGTTACCTGATTCTGATGCAGGTCTCAGCACTTCCACCAGTCACAGCGCTCCCGATCCGAATCCGCTCCGGTTTTTCCTCCGTTTCCTCGATCAGTCACCGCCTTTCCTGGAGTTCTCCGTCCAGAGGTATGGCTCAAAGACGCTCTTCTTGACCACTGGAACACCGCATCCAAGAACTACGCCACCTGTGATGCTCGCGCCCCTACCAGGCGGTTGCCTAGTAGGGACGGCTGGCCATCTGTATCCCTTCGAGGGTTGTAGTTGTGTCAATAAGAAAAGCCAAGTGGTTATTTAAAGTGCACAGGAAATTTTTATTCGGTTTCCAAAGTTGGCAAGTGATGAACATAAAAATTCTTTAAGCACTTTTTCCAGACAAAAGAAATACAGGATAATTTCTCCAAATCAAAATGTCCAAACAAAACTCACAGCAGTTTCTATTCTTCACTGCACTTGCTTGACACTTACAAAACAAAAGCATTTGTAAAAACTCTTCACAGCTTCCAACCTGCTGTTGCCATGCCCATACAAACAGTTCTAGCTGTTTGGGCCTCCACTGAAGTTTTGCAGTTTTTGCTTCCTAAGAGAGAGATTCCTAACCTCTTGTCTTCAGGGTTACTCTTCTCTTTCAACTCTTGAAAACTGCTTTAACTTGCAACAGCTTCCTTTTGTATTTCACTGTTTTCTAACACACATTACTATTGTATTTTAGTGCACAGCTCGCATTCCATCTCAGAGGCTTCTGACTCAATAACACTTTCTTCAGGGCCTACCTCCATGCTCTCAAGTGAGCTACAGCTGGGTGCTCTCTGAAAGTGCTCTGGTAACTTTTCCTTAAGAGTCTTTGCAATGTTAAACAGTCTCTCACACTGCCTGGCCTTGGCTCCTCCAAGCCGGTCTCCTGTGTGTCTCTCCTGCTTAACCTCCCTCCTGAGATACTTCTTGCTGTGCTGAGGCTTCAGGTGTCTGAAAGTCTCCTCTGAGTCAGAGCAAGAACTATTCTGGTGGTACTGCTCATTCCCTGCGTACCTTTCTTGGCTGCCTTTATACTGGTTCCTCCATTTGCTGCTCTCCTTGGCTGCAAGGATTTTCCACAGCTTGGCCCCAGACCTCTCCTGTCTGTGCCTCCGGGGAATTGGACTTGAACCTGGGCTAGGGCTTGAACTGCAGCTGCCACTGGTGCTTGCTCCTGCACTCCTCCTGGACCTTCTGCTCACAGCTCCTTCCTCCTCCTGCAAACTCAAACTGTGCCTCTCTCTTTTGTTTGTTCTTCCTCTGTTAACTGTTGAGCTGGGCAACTCCCTTCCTAGCTCCTCCCACTTGGACCTCCTACTACTCTGCAGGGTTGTCCTGTGGTCTGTGATTGGCTTACGCTTAGCTCTGCCCTCTAGGTTTCTTTCAGTGCTTCTAGTATGGAGCCTAGGAGTTTGTGCTCCCATCCCCCGCAATGAAAAAAAATCCTTCATTTTTTCAGTTTTCCCTAGCTGGGCTGCACTCACCTCATCACAATACCCATATGTGAAGACTTATTCCTGCTGTTCCCAGAGATCACCTGTTACAGGTAAGTAACTGTGCTTTATCTGCCATCATATACTATGTTACTATGTTAAGGCAAAAAGCAAACAAACAGCCTGCAGCAGGGCATTCTCCTTACTCGCACCATCCCTATAGAACTCACTTCCAGACAAATTAAGATCTATTGACAATAGCCTCGCATTTCAAAAAAGGCTAAAAACATTCCTCTTCTCAGAACACTTTGGAACAGATGCTTAACCTAACACCAAAACATAAGAGGAAGAAAAACATTATATAACCAGAGCAACACCCTACTCCCCAAGATGACTACAATTCCATGATAACCACAAATTACTCAACACCACCTTCCCCAAGGCTAAATACATCCTAAAACACCCAGTATCTCGAACTGAGAACACTTGTTACCTATGTTTAGGCACAGACCACAGGCAAGGACAAAAGAAGCCAGAGAAAACACCTGAACGTGAATGAAACCTGCGACAATAACAGCATATAACCCAAAAGGGAAAGAGGACCATATGGTCAGATATACAAGCAATAACAACGGAAAGCATCCAACAAGGCAAGGACTCCCGCCAGTGAATACTCCCTATACGGGTCCCTGACCACAATAAAATCTGCACTACTAGGTATCCACAAGCGCATACCTATTATCACCCGCCCTGTTGTGAACAACCTCAGAACTCAGGTAACTCCGAGTGGACCCCAACGGACAAAGATATACTTCACTCCGGCTCCCCTCCCACAAGGCAATCTGAGTATTCTCTCAGCAGCTACTCCTATCAATCCCAAACTACCAAGCTCGGTTATCCTCTCTACAATCCAAGTAGGACCCCGCAGCACCAAAATGCAAGTAATTGTCACCATCTTAAAACTTCAGCTCCTCCTGGCTGTAATCGCATCGCACCTGGCAATCTCGATGGGCTCTAAATTCCACTCTTTCCCTGCACAGCAACCACCACTGCTATTCACACATCTCCCATCGACGCTGATATACCAATCCATGAGAGCCACCACATGAAGAGCACACAATCTAATCCACCTACGACACATACACCATATTCAAACCACACACACAAATCCCACCATGGTCTCCCCCATCAAATGTGTCCTAACCAACGAAAGATCTATCAGAAATAAACCAGACTTCATCTATGACTATATGCAAACCCACAAAATAGACATCATTTGCATCACGGAGACGTGGCTAACGAACACTGACCAGGTTATCCTCAATCAAATAACACCACCTGACTTCACAGCATTCAAATGCCCCTGGTCACATAAAAGAGGAGGTGCTGTTCTATTACTGGCAAGAAGGGATTGCAGTACCTCATCCACCATCTACAGAGATCAATTCTATTACCATCTCCAACAAATACCTGAGCATTTGCCTTATCTACAGACCACCAAATACCAAAAACAAGGATCTTTCTCCCATCTTGGACACAATCTGCTCACATAGCTCGCATCACAAGCCACTTGTCACCCTCGGAGACTTTAACCTATGCTTCTCACCTGGTAAGGAAGCAAACTCATTCCTCAGGGCAATTGAGGCTCTTAAATACACCCAAATAGTAGGCACACCCATGCATCAGCACGGAACAAAGCCAGATCTAGTCTTCATACCGAATCAACTCATGGAGCAACATCAGGTTTCAGCACCAACAATCACCCCTGTTCCCTGGTCTGACCACCATACTATAACATTCTCAATGAGCATTAAGGGCCCCGAGCATCTCCAGGATCCATGGCACCCAAAAAGAAAATTCAGGTCCTTCAACAAGGAAACATTCCTACAGGACATAACTCCGAAGCTCCTGAAAAACACCCAAGACATGGACAATATCATTGAAAACTGGAATACTACCATCTCAATGGCTGCAACAATCACAAACCAAAACGCACACACACTCGTAAAAGGCCCAACGCACCTTGGTACTAGGATAACATCAGAGAAGCTAAAAGAGCTCTAAGGAAACTTAAAAGAAAATGGAGGCACAACAAGACACAGAACTCACTTCTACAATACAGACACAAGCAACAGAAATACAACCATATAATCAATGAAAGTAAACAACAATACTACACAAACACCATCATGAAGGCAGCAAATAGACCCAGAGAACTCTTCAGTATCGTGCGGCAGCTCACCAAAGACTCTACATAACAGGACATACACATTGTCGGCCCCCAACTTTACACAAACTTCCTAACCAGCAGACATGGCAAACCCCTCCCAAAACCAGGCACCTACAACTGCTAAACCTATAAGCAATGCGCATAAGACAAACTGGGATAACTTCACTATCCCCTCCCTTACACAGGTTGAGCACATCATAGATGTGCTTAACACTACAACCTCCTCAACTGACCCCTGCCCTGTGGCATGGATCAAGGCCTCAAAAGACCAGCTTGGCAAGCACCTTCAAAAAATGATAGAACTGTCCCTCCAACAGGACTACATGCCATCTGCCCTCAAGCAAGCTGCTATATGCCCGACTCTCAAGAAAAATTCCCTTGATCCAGAAGACCCAAAATTCTACAGACCAGTCTCCAGTCTGCCATTCATTGCAAAAGTCATCCTAAAATCCATACAGATGCACCTGCAAGACCACATTGACCTAAATGCAATTTTGGACTCACACCAACACGGATTCAGGCCACAACATGGCGTTGAAACCCTTCTAACCTCCCTATTCAAGAACCCTATTTCCCTATTTCGAGAACCCTATTTCAGTTTGTTCAATGTAAACTGCACTGATGCAGAATAGCGCGGTATATAAGAGAATGTAAATAAAATAATAAAATAAAATAAATAAATAACCTCATTAGGGGAATTGATAATGCCAAAAAACAGATTTATACTAATATTCATGGACATCTCTGCTGCCTTTGACACTATATCTCACTCCATATTGATACAACGACTACAAGAAATTGGTCTATGCAGCAATATTTATTTATATTCTCTTATATACCATGCTATTCTGCATCAGTGCGGTTTACATTGAATAAACTGAAATTACATTGAACAGGGCATTATAACTTGGAGATAACTATTTTACAGGGAACATGGGCTATGGAGGGTTAAGTGGCTTGCCCAAGACCACAAGGAGCACCTGTGGGACTAGAAACCGCAGTCCTTCCAAGGTTGCTGTCCTCTAGTGGGATTTAAACCTCCAACCTTCTGGCCTGAAGTACCTTGCCCCAACCACTAGGCCACTCCTCCACTCCAATACCAAAAAATGGTTCTGCTCCTACCTCAATGACCGAACCCAGCAGGTCACATATGGCGAAAACAAGTCAGCAAAGTTCAACATATCACATGGCATCCCTCAAGGCTCTGCATTATCCTCCATTCTATTCAACATATACATACAGCCCATCTGCAGCATAATCAGACACCACAAGATGCTTTACCACCTATACGCGGATGACATCATGGTCTACACCCCCATCACATACACAACCCAGACCTGACTCCCATAACCAGTTGCCTAGAAGACATGATTACCTGGCTCACTAACAACTCACTCTCTGTGAACTGCAACAAGATGGAAGCGATGTTTATCACCAGAAGCTCCTCCTTCTCGCCACCACAAACAATCACCATCCATGACAAATCCATAATAGTAAAAGAAGAAGTACAATACCTAGGCGTTACTCTGGACAAACACCTGACTCTACAGACTCACATAAACAAAACTGCCTCCAAAGCACATCACAGACTAAAACTCATCCGACGACTCAAACCTATCCTGAACAATGAACACTTCCGCTTGGTGTGCCAAGCAATGATCGCCCCCATCTTGGACTATGCAAATTCACTCTACCAAGGACTACTGACACAGTCCCTCTACCCTCTCCAGCTGGTTCAAAACACAGCGGCCAGGATTATCACAAATACACCCAGAAAAGAACACATCAATTCTTCAACTGCTTCACTGGCTGCCCATCCTTTCACGCGCACAATACAAAGCAACTCTAAACATCTACTGAATCTATCGCAATACCTCTGCTACAGCCCTTCAAAGCCTGGTAATCAAGGACCATAGCACAAGGCCCAGGTGCAGTAACATGATAAATAAGCTCATTATACCTGCTGAATTCCAACGCTCCAATCAGTCTACAGCCAGAAGAGCCCCTTCACTCGCTGCATATGGAACTCTCTACCTGAACACATGAGATCCACAAAGGACATTAACGACTTCCGCAAGATGTTAAAAACACTTCTGTTTGCTGAACACTATGGTCCTTCCCAGTGCTCATAATCCTCTGTCAACAAGCCCTCCGGTTTCACCCCTTTTACCCCTTACATAAAATGTAAATAACTCCCAATGTAAACCACTCTGATTGAAGGAAAAGGTGGTATATGAATCTGGATAAATAAATAAAATAAAATAAATAAAATGTTACAACACTCTTTTACATTGTTAATCCCCTGTCAACACACTCTTTACTACAATGTTACACTGTACACACTGTTATATGTTAACTGTACTCAGTCCTGTTCACTGTATAACCTCAGAGTTCTAGTTAAATGTAAACAGCTTTGATGTAATGATAAAGCGGTATAGAAAAGGTGTTAAATAAATAAATATAGGGGAGATACTCATGTCAGAAATGATATTTAAAGGAATTAAAACAAATCTCTGTGAACCTGGAAGATGTAACAGGACAATTTGGCAAATTAAAGACTAGTAAATCACCTGAACTGGATACTGAAAGAACTCAAAAAAGAAAAATATTAGTAATACCAGTATTTAAAATGGGTCCAGGGCAGTCCAGGAAACTGCAGACCAGTGAGCCTGATGTCAGTGCTGGGCAAAATAGTAGAAACCATTATAAAGAACAAAATTCCTGGGGAGGAAGCAAGATGGCAGCAGGAAGTGCTGCCGGAGTCTAGCTGCATCTACCTTAGTTGGGCTGTACCGGAGTTGTGCTTCTTGGCCGTGGCTATGGGCCATAGAAAACGGAAGCAGGAACACCTACCCTCGGGTCCTACGGTGAGCTCTATTGGACAGAGGACTTTGGATTCTTGCGGCTTCTTATCTGGCGCTGGAGCAGTGTCTACAGCGGAGCCTTTGGAGGGTGTGCTGGCTCTGTGCGCTCAGGGTGTCTTGCTCTCTCCGGATCTTCAAATCCCCCCTCTGAGACCCGAAAATGCATGGACGGATGGAGAAGTGCTTCCCCCTGGTTTACCAACGAGTACACCGGTGAGGGATGGCAAAGAGGGCTCTCCGCCAGCAGAAGCAACTTCTGTGGTGAATGAGACTTTAAGAGCAAAGGATCCTGCGTTCTTGGTAGCGGCTACAGAGACTTTATCACAGCAGACAGGAGAATTGCTGGCTTCAGGGATCAAAACCTTGGTGAAACCGAAGATAATTTCAACACATTACACCACTTTCCCATATTACAAGGCTCTTTTCAGACAATATGTCTTCCTAATGTAAATAATTACTCTGACTGCTTTTGTTGTAAATAATTGCCCCGGTTATCCAAGTTATTGTTCCTGTTATATGTAAAACCAGATAAATGTAACTTGTCTGAAGTTTTCTTGTTCTCTGTAAACCGCGCTGATAATGAATAGTGCGGTATATAAAAGATGTTAATAAATAAAATAAATAAATAAATAAATAATAAATAAATGGAGGCACTATGGGATGCGATCGCCACTGTGAATTCTTCCTTGGGAGCTCTTGTGGAAACTGTGAGTTCTGATTTGATGATTTGATTCTCCCTGCTTGATTTGATTTTGATTTGATTCTCCCTGCTTGCTGTTCCTGGACAATGGAAATAGTATCATAACAGGAATTATGATACTGTTTCCACTGTCCAGGAACAGCAAGCAGGGAGAATCCTCACTTTGGAGCAGGAGCTGGGGCATCTCCAAGACTTGGTTGGAGCCCTGAATATAGACAGGTTTGTGCTGAATTGGAAGACAGAGTATTTGGAAAATCAAGTCCGTCATAACAATATCAGACTTTTGAACTTTCCTAGGTCTCCAATTTTGTTACCTATGGAGATGGTGAGAAAATACTTCAGAGAGGTTTTAAAGATCTCCTAGGAGCATTTTCCTTTCTTGACTCGAGTGCAATACTTGTCTTTGGGATCTAGTGTACATGGGGTTGCCCCAGGGACTGTTTATTTGGGGGGAGGTGACCTAACGGGATTCCTAGAGAATTCCTTAGAGATCATTATGGATAGGTCTACCCTGCTGGTTACCATGGCTTTGGAGACAGATAAAGCTATGATTTTCTGCCCTTATTTTAGGAACTTTAATGAGCATTTTTTGGGTCACAGATTAGGATGTTTCCTGATTTGTCTCGTGGTTCTCAGTTAAGGAGGAAGGAGTTCCTAAGCCTTCGGCCGAGGGTCTTGGCTATAGGGGCAACTTTCCAATTTAAATTTCCTGTTAAGTGTTATGTTTCTTATAAGAATAATGTGTATTTGTTCTTTGACCCAAAACAGCTTGTTGAGTTCTTAACTGTTAGAGAAGAAGGTTTAGTTCAGGTTGCTGTTCCTTCCCATATGGCTGATGTTTAAGTTTCCGCCTGCCTGATTATTTCTTGTGGTGGCTTGGGCGGGATACTGTCTCAGCTACAGGTTTTTCTTTGGACCTCCCCTTATTTCCTTAATTGTGGGCTAATTATGGAGGTTTATGTTTTTCTTTGTCCATGTTAACCTGTTTAATATGATTTTCTGCTCCTTTCCTTCATTCATTAATATATTGGATGTGCAATTCATAATTATCAATAAAAATAAAATATAAAAAAAGAACAAATTTACTGACCATATAGATAGTTATGGTTTAATAGGACAAAGCCAACATAGATTTAGCCAAGGGAAGTCTTGCCTCACCAATCTGCTACAATTTTTTGAAGGTGCGAGTAAACAGGTAGATAAGTGAGTTGGTTGACATGAAGGCATGTTTTAGAAAGGCCGTTTAGGTGAAATCTGAGATGCCCATGTCAAAATATCTGAAATTCTGTGGGAGGGACAGCAATGAAAGTAGACCTGTGAAAGACACTTCACTGTACCAAAAATATAGACATGTCCATAGCGATATAAAAAGAACACGGATGTGCAGAATAAGGGCCAAGATTCATGGAGGACACCAGTCTCAGAAACGTGTACATGCTAGATGTGGATTTGTGCTGGCTTGGCCACATAGACATGCCAGTGCTAGTATTTCAGAATGTGCATATGTATATGTGACCATATACACATCCTGGCGTGCCATCTTTTAAACGGAAATGTGCAGTGGTGCCGCAGAACATAATAAGGCCTGAATATTTACCTGCTAGGTGTTTTTGAGTTGGTGAAAAAGATTGAAGGAATGAGAGGGTATTTATGGATAGAAATTCCATATTACTTGATATAAACATGGCTGTGTCTTCCACCAGTTTTAAACATGGGATGGAAATCTAAAATCAACTGCGCATGTGTATTTTTTTCCAAACGCCCCAGACACACCGCCAGCATGCCCTGTGCAACCAGGGCCGGCCCATCCATTAGGCGAGCTAGGCAGCTGTCTAGAATGGCCGACCTTGGAGGATGGCATTGTGCCACTGCTTTGATGCCCACAGCAGGCCATGTGCTTCAGCACACATGACCTGCTTCTTCTGATCGGAGGGGGGTCAGACGCAACAGGCCATGAGTTCTGAAGCCCACATTTTATTTATTTATTTATTCTTATATACTACATTTCTGAGGATCAATGCAGTTTACAGAGAACAGAACTTCAACATTACATGGAACAGATTTATATTATAACATGAACAGAAACTAGGGATAACACAGAACAGCATGAACTATATACAAAATAATGAGGATACTTGTAGCTGACTACGGATCAGAGTTGATCTTAAGCTAGTGGCAGGAAGGTGGGGGATGGGAGCAGGAGTAAGAGGGTTGAAAAGAAGAGGGTGGGGTCATGTAATCCCATCAAAATGTTCCATAAACTGGTGGGTCTTTAAATACTGCTGCTGCTGCTACCGCCATTGCCCACCTCCCCCAAGATGGAATCGACGGCAGAGGGGGCGGTTTGGCACGGGGTTTCTGCCTGAGATGGCTGAAACCCCTGGACCGGCCCTATATGCAACATAACATGATTGTGCCAGAGACATGTAAAAGTGAGGAGTCCTAAAATGGCTCTTGGGAAGTGGATGTGATTGGGATGTCTGAATGGCTGTTGTCAGACGTCCAAATTATAAAGGTGAGTCGGTTGATATAGTGTATTTGGACTTTCAGAAAGCCTTTGACAAGGTCCCTCACGAGAGACTCTTGGAAAAATTAAAAAGTCATGGGATAGGAGGCAGTGTACTATTATGGATCAGGAACTGGTTAAAAGATAGAAAGCAGAGGGTAGGGCTAAATGGCCAATTTTCCCAATGGAAAAAGGTGAATAATGGAGTACCCCAGGGATCTGTGCTGGGTCCGCTGCTTTTTAACATATTAATAAATGTCCTGGAAATGGGAATAACGAGTGAAATTATCAAATTTGCAGATGACACAAAACTATTCAAAGTTGTAAAACCCATGAGGATTGTGGAAAATTGCAAGAAGAACTTGATAAATTGGACGACTGGGCATCCAAATGGCAGATGAAATTTAATGTGGACAAGTGCAAAGTTATGCACCTAGGAAAGAAAAACCCAAACTATGGTACACAATGCAAGGTACCACATTAGGAACCACCACCCAGGAAAAAGATTTAGGCGTCATCATGGATTACATGTTGAAACCCTCCGCCCAGTGTTGGAAACAGGATACTGGGCTTGATGGATCTCGATCTGACCCAGTATGGCATATATTATGTTCTTATGAATAGTGTATCTGAATTTTCAGAAAGCCTTTGACAAGGTCCCTTATTAGAGATGCTTGAGGAAATTAAAGTCATGTCCTATTGTGGACTAGGAACTGGTTGAAAATACAAAATAGAGGGTAGGGGTAAATGGTCAATTTTCTGAATGGAGAAAGGTGATTAGTGGAGTACCACAGAGATCTGTACTTGGCTCACTGATTTTTAACATAAGAACATAAGATATGCCATACTGGGTCAGACCAAGGTCCATCAAGCCCAGTATTCTGTTTCCAACAGTGGCCAATCTAGGTCATATGTACCTAGCAGTTTCCCCAAGAGACACAGGTTCCACAATGCTTGTATTGGTTCAAGCATTGATATCCTGGGTCCCTTCTTAATAATGGTTTATGGACCTTTCCTCCAGGAACTTGTCCAAACCTTTTTTAAACCCAGCTACACTAACAGCCTTTACTACATCCTCCAGTAACAAATTCCAGAGTTTGATTACACGTTGAGTGAAAAAATATTTTCTTTTATTAGTCCTAAATAGTTTACCCTGTAGCTTCATTGCATGTCCCCTAGTCTTTCTTAATTCTGATAAGGTAAACAATCGATCTACGTTTACCCGTTCCATTCCGTTCATTAATTTATAGACTTCTATCATATCTCCCCTCAGCCATCTCTTTTCCAGGTTAAAGAGCCCTCACCTTTTTAGCCTTTCTTCATAGGAGTATCCTTCCATCCCCTTTACCATTTTGGTGGCTCTTCTCTGAACCTTTTCTAAAATCGCTATATCCTTTTTAAGATACGGCGACCAGAATTGCACACAATATTCAAGGTGCGGTCTCACCATGGAATGATATAGAGGCATTATAATATCTTTTGTTTTATTTTCCATTCCTTTCCTTATGATACCTAGCATTCTATTTGCTCTCTTGGCCGCCGCTGCACACTGGGCCGAGGGTTTTAACATGGTATCCACAATGACGCCTAAATCTTTTTCCTGGGTGGTGGTTCCTAATGTGGAACCTTGCATCATGTAACCATAGTTTGGGTTGTTCTTCCCTAGGTGCATAACCTTGCACTTGTCCACATTAAATTTCATCTGCCATTTTGATGCCCAGTCTTCCAGTTTATCAAGATCCTCTTGCAATTTTCCACAATCCTCTTGGGTTTTAACAACTTTAAATAGTTTTGTGTCATCTGCAAATTTGATAACCTCACTCGTTATTCCATTTTCCAGGTCATTTATGAATATGTCAAAAAGCAGCGGACCCAGCACAGATCCCTGGGGTACACCACTATTCACCTTTCTCCATTGGGAAAGTTGGCCATTTAGCCCTACCCTCTGCTTTCTATCTTTTAACCAGTTCCTGATCCACAATAGTACACTGCCTCCTATCCCATGACTCTTTAGTTTTGCCAAAGGTCTCTGATGAGGGACCTTGTCAAAGGCTTTCTGAAAGTCCAGATACACAATTATCAACTGACTCACCTTTGTCCACTTGTTTATTCACTCCTTCAAAAAAACATAACAGATCTTCCTTGTCTAAAACCATGTTGGCTGTCTCCCATTAGGTCATGACTATCTACATGCTGAGTAATTTTATTCTTTATAATGGTTTCTACCATTTTTCCCGTAATGATGTCAGGCTCACCGGTCTGTAGTTTCCCGGATCACCCCTAGAACCCTTTTTAAAAATTGGCGTTACATTGGCGATCCTCCAATCTTCAGGTATTAGAGATGATATTAATGATAATTCACAGATTACTAATAGCAGGTCTGCAATCTCATATTTCAGTTCTTTCAACACCCTTGGATGTATACCATCTGGCCCAGGTGATTTGCTACTCTTCAGTTTATCTAATAGTTGTAATACATCTTCCCAATGTATCGATATTTCCTTCAATTCTTCTGCACCTTTAAATACCACTTCAGTCATGGGTAACATCCCTACATCTTCCTCAGTAAAGACCGAAGCAAAGAATTCATTCAGTCTCTCTGCTATTGCCTTGTCGCCTCTTAGTGCTCCTTTAACCCCTTGATCATCTAATGGACCAACTGACTCTCTCACAGGTTTTTTGCTACGAATGTACTTGAAAAGGTCTTTATTTCGCGTTTTTGCTTCCGCAGCAACCTTCTTCTCAAATTCTCTCTTTGCCTGCCTTATCAATGCCTTACATTTGACTTGCCAGTGCTTGTGCTGTTTCCAGGTTTCGTCATTTGGCTCTTTTTTCCATTTCCTGAAAGATGCTTTTTTGGCAACAACAGCCTCTCTGACCTCACCTTTAAACCATACTGGCAGTTTTTTGGACTTCCTTCCACTTATCTTAAAGCGTGGAATACAGCTGGTCTGGGCTTCCAAGATAGTATTTTTCAAGAACACCCAAGCTTGATGTACGTCTTTAACCTTTGCAACTGCTCCTTTTAGTTTTTTCTTAACTGTTTTCCTCATTTTATCATAGTCTCCCTTTCGAAAGTTAAAAGGTAGAACTGTGGATTTCCTTACTATCCCTCCTCCACTAATTAAATCAAAGGCGATCATGCTATGATCACTATTGCCAAGTGGCCCCAACACCCTTATCTCTTGCACTAGATCTGGTGTTCCACTAAGGACTAGGTCTAATATGGCTTCCCCTCTGGTCGGTTCATGAACCAGATGCTCCAAGAAGCAGTCATTTATTTCATCTAGGAACTTTATCTCCCTAGCATGTCCTGACGTGACACTGACCCAGTCGATACCGGGGTAATTGAAATCACCCATTATTATTACTGCGCTGTAACTTTTGTTAGCTTCCTTGATTTCTTTGAGCATTTCATCATCCATTTGGTCATTCTGGCCAGGCGCTCGATAGTACACCCCCACTGCCATTGCCTTCCCCCTTTTACATGGAATTTCAATCCATATAGATTCTACAGCAGATTTTGTTTCCTGCAAAACTTTAATCCTTTCTGACTCAATGCCCTTTCTAACATAGAGAGCAACCCCTCCACCAATTTGATCAGCTCTATCATTACGATATAGTTTGTGCCCATATTTTTAAATGACCTGGGAATGAATGAGGTGATCAAATATGCAGAAGGCACACAATTTTTCGCAGTTCTTAAATCACAAGTGGATTGTGAGAAACTTGCAGGAGGGATCTTATAAGACTGGGAGAGTGGACATCCAAATAAGAGATGAAATGTAATGTGGACAAGTGCAAAGTGAGGCACAGAGGGAAAAATAAACCAAACTGTAGTTAAATATTGTTAGTTCCCATATTTGTAGTCCCAGCTTAGGAAGCATCCATACATCATCATGGAGAATACATAGAAATCAGCAATTCAGAGTGCAGCGGTAATCAAAAATGCAAATAGAATGTTAGAGATTATTAGGGAAGGAGTGGAGAATATAATAGAGAATATCCCTATAAATCTGTATTGATCTATGGTGTGACTGCACCTTGAGAGCTGCATGCAATTCCAGTCATAGCATCTCAAAAAAAGATGTTACAGAATTAGAAAAGATACAAAGAAGGGCAACAAAAAAGTGAACGGGATAGAATAGCTCCCGTATGAGTAAAGGCTAAACAGGTTGCAGAGGAGATGGCTGAGGGGAGATATACTAGGCGTCTATAAAATCAAGAGTGAAGGGGAATAGGTAAATACAAATCAATTGTTTACTCTTTTAAAGAGTAGAAAGTCTAGGGGGAAGTCCATGAAGTTATTAAATAGCACATTTAAAACAAATTAGAGAAAATATTTTTTTTCACTCAGTGCCTGATTAAACTCTGGAATTCATGCTAGAGAATATAGTGAAAATAGTCCCTAAACTATTATTAATCAGGTGGACTTGGAGAAAGCCATTTCTTATCCTTAGGCATGAATTGCAGCAAGGCAGGCTTTATAGGCAAGCCAGTAAGGCACTAGCTCAGGGCACACAAGCTTTAAGGCTGCCCAAAGCCTGCCTCACCATCTGCCTCTTCACAGCCGCAGGAGAGTTTCCCTTTGCTCCCATGGCTGTGCTGTGCTTCTGCTGCTGGCACCATGGCATTTTTGAAATGTAAACAGAAACTCTTTCTGTTTCTTGCAGGAAACTCTTCTGTTTACCTTTATAAAACACTGCGGGAGTGAAGGGAAACACTCCCATGGCTGTGTTAAAAAATGCCATTGCAGGTCAGGCAGAGGAGCTGAGTGGCTGGGGCAGGAGATTAGCTGATGGTGAATCTATGGGGGGCAGGGGATGGGCAAATGATGAGTTTTGGGGGGTTGGGGCTAGAGATGGGATAATGGTAAGTTTGGGGGAAGCTGGGGGCTGATGGTGAATCTGGGAAGGCTGGGGCTGGAGGGGCTGATGGTGAGTCTGGAGAGGCTGGGAATGGAGATGGACTGATGAAGGGAGGCTGGGGCTCTAAGATGACTGATGCTGGGGAAAATGGGGCTGAAAAGGGGCTGATGTTTTGGGAGCTCTAACTGGGACTGGAAGAGAGCTAGTGGGGGAAATAGGACTGAAAACTGAAACTAGATGTAGGCTGATGCTAGGGATTGGAAATAGGCTGATGTTGGAGGGGGCTGGGACTGGAAAGGGGCTGGGGGGTGGGAGGCTGGGGCTAGGTGGTGGAAAGGGGGCAGGGGCTGGGTTTAGACTGAGAAGGGAGACAGGGAAAGACATCGTTTGTGGGTAGAAGCAAGGACATATGCAGGGAAGGCTGAGAGGAGGAGGCATAAATATGGATCAAGCTGGATCAAGGAAAAAGTAGATGAGTGAGTGCTGGGGATGGGGAGTAGGAGGCAGAAGGGTAGGTACTGGGGGCATGGGTGGTAGAGCAGGGACTTGGACTAAATAGAGACTCTAAATTTGGTTGAAAGAACTCTAAGATTGGCTGGGTATTGGGAGTGTAAATGGGGATTCAGGGACTGGGTAGGGTGGAAGAGTAGGGACTTGGGAGTTAGCTGGAGAGATAGTGGGGGCTAAGAAATTGACCAGCAGGAACAATGTGATTGGGTGAAGGGTATGAGTAGGGCTGTGAGACTGCATGCAGCAATATGGGAAGGAGAAAGGGGAGGGACTGGGAGGAAGATGAAAAGAGAGGGCTATAGAGTAGGTGAGAGATAAGGGAAGGGCACAGGTGTTTGAAGGAGGATAGAAAGGGTAGAAATGGGGAATATGAAAGGGGAAATAGAAGCTGGATGGGGTAAGACATAAGAAAGGGACTGGAGGTGGAGAGGAGATGAATGATAGGGAAGGAGCTGGGGATGAGAGGCAGAAAAAAGGTAGATGGGACTGGGAAGGGGATGAGTACAGAAAGAGGAGATAGAGGACTAGAAATTGGGTGAAAGATGGGAAGAGGAGGCCTGAGAAGAATGAGACAGAGGTGGGGAATGGAATTATAGGGTGGTAAGAGTATGAAATTGAAAGCTGGTTAAGAAGGTGAAGGGTGAAAAGAGAAAGACTGGAGATGAGATGAAGGAGTCAAGGAGGAATGACATCTAACTATAGCTAGGTAAAAAAGCAGATGAGAAAATGGAAAAAATAAAGATGAACCAGAAGAATCAACTTCAAAGAGAGATGGAGGGAAGAAAGGGAAGAAGACAAACAGAGTGAGGAAACAGAACATGGAACAGGATTTAGGAGAAAACCAAGAAGCAGGGCCAGTGCAAGGACTGGAAGGGCCCTAGGTGGGTTCCTCCATCCTGCTGCCCCCCCCCACCACAACCCCCGCCCCCCTTGCCACTGCTGCTGCCCCTCTCAGAAGAGTGGCCTAATGGATGGGGCAAGTTGCCTCAGACTGGAGGACAGCAACCTCAGCCTGAAGGGACTGAGGTTTCTAGTTCCACAGGCACTCCTTGTGGCCTTGGGCAAACCACTTAACCTTCCATTGCCTCAGGTACAAAAGGTAGATTGTGAGCCCTTTGGGGACAAGGGAAATATATATGGTACCTGAATGTACACTACTTTGACTTGGTGAAAAGTGGTATATAAGCATTGCTAAATAAATACCAAAGGCTCTGGTGATGTGTTGTGGTTCCTGTCTGCTATCATTGGCCACTTCTGCCCCCTCCAGCATAGACTTCCAGTTTATGCCAAGCAGAAAGTATGCATCAGAGGGGGGTGGAAGCAGCCAATGATAGCAGGAAGGAACTGTGATGCAGTTCCAGAGCCTTTGGTAAGTGCTGCATTGTGGTTCCCTTGCCATTACCACCATTGCTGGCCCTGCAAAGGAGTGGCCATGGAGGCAAAGGGCACCCCCAAAAAACCAACACTCTAGGCAACCACTTTGTTTGCTTGATGGTAGTACCAGTCCTGTCGAAAGAACTTGACAAAGAGAGACCAGGGGGTATGTTTACTAAGCAGTCCTAACGTGCACCCGGCGATAGTGTGCAGGCTGCCATAAAAGGAGTGGGCGTGTCAGTCTTATCATAGCAAAATGGGATTATCGCGTGATAACGTGCGCTGCGCACATTATCGGGTGAGATGCCACTAAGCACGTTAAAGCGCGGTAATCTTAAGTAGGCACCCAGACATACAAACACAGAAACAGAGGTGTAGCACAATGGTTAATACACTGACTGATGGTACAGGGGTCATGCGTTTGATCCCCCAGTGTGCCTAATGCATAAGGCTGGCTGAGGCATCACCTCTTACATTTAAGTAGTTCTCAATGAGGCCTTTTATTTCTAGTTTTAGTATTGCTACCGGCAAACACACCCTCACAGTGCCGTACCTAAGGTGCCACATAAAGCACCCTATAAGGCACTCCAGAGGGCACATTAGAAAGTGCACTGTCCGCCAAGGCACCCTACAATGTCCCATATAGGACACCTTATAAGGCAGCTTTGAACCCACGACCACTAGATCCACAGGCAGTGAAGTAACCAGTTGGCTACAGCTGCTAACAAACCCCTGGCTGGCTGCAGGAGGACTGCACGTCACCACATAACCATTCTTCTGTGGTTACCAGAATAGGGTCAACCCACCTTACCCATGATGCACAGCACATGCAAAGCAGCAGTCTACAGATGATCACAAGATGGGGTATGCACCCCACAGCGCCAAGCCTGGTAGGGGGTCAGACGGTGTGTGTTAGTGGCACGGAGTAGCTACAGACCATCACATTGTGTGAGTATTCCGCACACCCTGAGGATGAGGTGGGGCGGCCAGCACCAGGTCCGCAGCACCTTCCATGGCTGAGTCAGGCCATGTCGCAGGTGTGAGTCAGTTCCTGCAGACCCTCCTAGGATACATTCGTGTCCATCTGTAGGTGTCACTCAGCTCTAGCCCTTATGAAATATGATGCACCCAGAATAGTGCATATCCTGTGTTGGTGCATGGTAACATGATGTAAGTGAAGGGGGGTGTTTGGACCCATAGGCAGATTCTGTACCACCACCCATCCCACCCTCCGTGGCTCACAGTGGAAGACAGGAATCCCCACCAACAGATCCACATTCTACCTCCCTGCAACAGTGGTAGTAGAGGAGGGCATCAACCTCAGTCATGCTGGGGAACAGACACCCTACAGGGCAGCCAATGCAGAGCTGTACACATCCCTAGGTCAATGGCAGGGAGACAGTAGGCCTTGAAATGCTCAGCTGCCCTCACCACCATCTGACATTCACCAGCAGCAAGCACACTGAGTCACCAGCCATTGCACCCTGCAAGGTGTTCCAGCCATACACATATAACTGCAGACAGTCTGCTAGCTAGTCCACTGTGCATGATCCTGGATGAAATGTGTGCACCTAAACATTGGGATATGAGCACACCCACCAAGCAGATAAGTCAGTGATTAGGCTCCAGAGAAGAGAACCCATATATTTCACTAAAGAAAAATACAATATAGCACTATGGGGGAGCCTAGCCATGCCGTGGTCACTGCTCAGTCAGGGTGAGGGTGACCTCCCAGCAGGACATGCTGTGGTCACCCTGTCGGTGCAGGTCATGGCCGGGCCCCACAATGTCCAAGCCATTGCCCTATGCCCTGTGCTGATGCATCCAGGTCAGGCCACCCTGTCCAGGCTATACCCACAGTACCTTGCTCCTCATTATGCACATTGGCAGGCCAATACTGAGAACAGTTCTAGCAGTGTGGGCTGAGGAAGGTGTTAGCAGCCACCACACACTCGATAGCCAGACACACACTCCCCACACCTATGCCAGCATTGTGCAACTATAGAGGTGTTTGGCAGCCCTGGCCACCACACCAGTCCTGGGCACAGTGCAGGCAATGCTATGGTACGCAATACTGTTGGGGGTCACTTTTTGTCAGACACCAGACCTGAGGCACACTCCACAGACATCAGAAAGGTTGCTCTGATGCAGCTCAATCAGCCAATTGTGCTTAATGTAGGGATTGCTATCTGCCGGTTATCATAGCAACCTTTTGATAGCTGTGTACAGTTTTCACAGGTTTAGGGTGGCATTGCTAAGGTATGCCAGTGCTAGTATTGGGAGATGCACGCAGGGCCCAACATCCTGCCTCTCCAGGAGGCTTCGGATAATGGAGCCTGTGGGTGCTGGTGTGTCTGCCCCTGTTGACCGCTGCTCTAGGGCAAAGGTTCCCAACCCCAGTCCTGGAGGGCCAAGCACTGTTCGGGTTTTCATGCTGTCCCTAATAAATAATCCCCGGTTCGGTAACAATAAACCACTATAGAAAAGAACCAAACCCAAATCTAAATTATAATACCTCTATCTAATTCTTTTTGTTGGAGCAGGCTGGAGGCGACTGAAAGGGAAATCCAGTCGCACCAGACAGCCTGTTCCTTTTTAATCAACAAAGTAAACTCAGTACTTAACTAACAGATGTCCCAGTGAAATCTTGATCATATCCGTCATATACGATCTCCTTGTGCAATAGCGGTCAAAGGCAGCATATCCACGATGCGCACATTTCGGGCCCTGAGCCCTGTATTTATTTATTTATTTATTGAACGGTTTTATATACCGCTTTTCAGCAAAATCAAAGCGGTTTACATGGAACAAAACTTGAAATATTACATTGTAACATATTCTGAACAGTTAGCATTACAGTGAACAAAGGGAAGTGTTATAGAATTTTACATAATAGATTAAGTAGTTTTGAATTACAAGGTTGAGTAAATGCTGATTAGAGAGTTAAACAGTTTTAAACATAAACATATTTACAATATGTACAAAACGTATATATGTCTTTTCATCCTATCTGGTTCAGGTAATAATAATCGTATCTCGCTAGAGTTGTCAGTGTGGAGGTTAAATGAAATAACTATCTTAAACCACGAGAAGGAATGGGAATTGTGTAGATTGGAGAGGGAGAAAGGAAAAAGTAAATTGAGTTTTGATGAGTATGAGTATACATGTGTTTAAGTGGGAAATGTTTCATCATTAGGTATTAAGTTGCCAAAGTACTCCTTAAAAAGGTGGGTTTTAAGATCTTTTCTAAAGGTTGTAAGGTCTGTGATATTTCTGAGCTTGTCTGGAAGAGCAGTCCATATTAATGGGGCATTGAAGCTGAATGCTCTATTTGTTGTAGTTTTATTGAGTTTTGTGAAGCTGCTCAGAATAAGTAGAGTGTTCAGGTTTCTTTGTCTCGCTGTTTTGTTACTTGAATGAATTGTTAGTAAGTCAGTTAGATAAGATGGAGCTATATCTCTTATCAGTTTAAAAGTTGTTATGATAATCTTATATTTTATCCTGCTTTGGATGGGTAACCAGTGAAGTTTGAACAATATTGGGATTCTGTGTTCAGTTGGACTTGCATTTATAAGCATTCTTGCAGCAACATGTTGTGCTATTTTTAGTTGTTGAAGAGCATGTTTTGGAATACCTTGGAGGATAATGTTACTGAAGTCTAAGGGGTATGTTTACTAAACTGCGGTAAACGTGAATAACGCGCGTTGTACGATGTTAACAATCGTTAGCGCGCTATAGCGCATTAACGATCGTAAACACGCTATAGGGTGCGTGATGCTCCACGGCGCGGTAAAACAACGCAGAAGGCGGAGAGAGGGCAGAGAGAAGGGGTCAATGGGCGGATAGTGGGCGGGGAGAGGCTCCCATTACACTAACGCGCTGAATTGCAGAGCTGAATTCCAACGCGAATGAAAACCTGCCGTTAAATGCACTTTAAAGGGGAGAGAAACCATTTACGTGTCAGCAATGTACAGCCTAGTCAGGGAAACAAAAAAAAGGTGATAAGTGTGATACATGTGCACGGAACAAAAGGGCACAGAAACACTGAAAATGACCCCAACAAACTGGAAAAAAATAACAACCAAGCTGGCCAATAATGGTAGCAATGAGAAACATCAACCCCCCCCCCCCCTGAGTAAGCTCCATAGAACAGAGATAATTCGTGGAAGGGTCCATACTCCGTCCCCATACAAGGTGCATGGGCCCACAGTGAAATAGCGCTGCTCAGGGATTTCCCCACCATCGGACAGGGTTCCTATGGCGTGCACATGTCCCGCAACATCAGGGTGGGCATGTCGGAATGGGCAACCGGGCAGATGCTGGAAAAGGGGATACAGAGGGCTGCAGGCGGCACATGCAGTGGCGCAGCTGGGCCACAGTGGGGACTAGGGTGATGCTCAGTTGGCCCATAGGAATGCGTAACCAGTAGAGCCAGACAGCAACTGATGAGGGCCCAACATGGGCACGAGTGTGTTTCCCAAAGCGTCACAGGGGAGAGTACCCAACAGCAACCCCCAAGGGCACGGAACACTGGCAGGCAGGGCTGGGGGGGAGCGTGGACGTCTATGCAGGCACCCCTACCCCAGAACACGCACCATAGGCAGACGCCTACCTGCACACTGGATGGCCTGAGACCGCGCACCACCAGCTCCATCAGCAGAAGGGCATGTCAGCATGGTGGCCGAGGGATACTGGTGGTGGAGGGGGCAGTGGCAGCTGCCCGGAGCAGACCGTGGCCTAACACTGTGTGGGTGGGTGGCATGCACTGCAACAGACAGGCCCTGTCTGACCAACAGTCATGGTATCACCAGGGAATGCACCATCTCTGTGAGAACATGGTGGTGCACTGCACAGAACCACTGTATTCAGAAGCCGAAAGTCACAGGTTCAAGTCCCAGCTGTGGTTTCCGCCAACCCAGTCCTCATATTTTACCCACTACTATAACGTGCTAATACAGGCAGAACCATTCTTGCATATGACGTTAACATGCCCAAAACACCAACATTTTACCCTACAGAGCACAGACACCATAAACATGCACATTACCTAGAGCAGAGCCTCCCAAATGCAGTCCTGGAGGGCCAAACACCATTCAGGTTCCATGCTGCCTCTGATAAAGATGCCTGTGCTGCATTTCTATGCACTGCCCCCATGGTATGCAGATGTATCTCATGCATATTCATGAGGGACAGCATGAAAACCCGAACAGTGTTTGGCACCGCAGGACTGGAGTTGGGAACCTCTGCCGTAAAGCAGCAGCCAACAGGGGCAGACACACCCGCACCCACAGGCCCCATTATCCCACCCCTCCTGGAGAGGCAGGACTTTGGGCTCTGCGTGCATCTCCCAATACTAGCACTTGCATACCTTAGTAATGCCACCCTAAACCTGGGAATATGGTACACAGCTATCAAAAGGTTGCTATGAGTACTGGCAGATAGCAATTCCTAGGTTAAGTACAATGTTCGGAGTGATCTGCAACCCTTCTGATGTCTGTGGTGTGTGCTTCAGGTCTGGTCTCTGACAGTGTTTACCACCCTCGGGAGTGACCCCCACCAGTATTGCGTACCATATCCATGCCTGCACTGTGCCCAGGACTGGTGTGGTGGCCAGGGCTGCTAAACACCTCTATAGTAGCGCAATGCTGGCATAGGTGTGGGAGTGTGTGTCTGTCTATCCAGTGTGTGGTGGCTGCAAACACCCTCCACAGCCCACACTGCTAGCACTGTTGCCAGTATTGTCCTACCAATGTGCATAATGAGGAGCAAGGTACCATGGGAATAGTCTGGATAGGGTGGCCTGGCCTGTCCGCATCTGCACAGGGCATAGGGCAATGGCCGGACATTGTAGTGCCCTGTACATCTGCACGGACAGGGTGGCCATAGCATGTCCTGCTGGGAGGTCACTCTCACCCTGACTGAGCAGTGACCATGGCATGGCTGGGTTCCACCATAGTGCTATATAATATTTCTTTTATGTGATATTTATGGGTTTCCTTTTGGGGCTCAATCACTGACTTATCTGCTTGGTGTGTCTGCTGATATCCCCATTCTGGGTACATGCATCTCCTCCAGGACCATGCACTATGGACTAGCTGGCAGACTGTCTGGAACACCGTGCAGCGGCTGGAGGCTTGCTGCTGGGAATGTCAGATAATGGTGGGGGGCAGCTGAGCATTTCCAGACCTGCCGTCTGTCTGCTATTGTGTTATGGATGTGTACTGCTCTGCATTGCCTGCCCTATAGGGTGTTTGATCCCTAGTAGGACTGGGGTGATGGTCTCCTCTATTGCCACCATTGCAGGGGGTTGAACGTGGCTCTGTGGGTGGGAGATCCTGTCCCCCACCCTGAGCCCTAGAGGGTGCGTTGGGTGGTGGTATGTAATCTCCCTGGTAACCACAGCAGAATGTGGGTGTGGGGCCGTGCAGTCCTCCTGTAGCCAGCCATGTGTTTATTAGCAGCTCTAGCCCACTGGTTACTTCATTGCCCATGGAGCCAGAGGTCATAGGTTCACAACCCACAGTGGGGTTCATTGATAGGGCTGTCTTAGGCATTGTCTATTTTTACTGTATATTAGTGCTGCCAGCACAACCACCCTCAGGGTACCGTCACCCTAGGGTAGCTCAGAAGGCGCCCTATAGGGTGCCTTACGCGGCGCCCTATAGGGCGTGCCTTACACTTCGCCCTATATTATATATATTATATGCCATTTGATAGGAATATTTAGACGCTCCCTATAGGGCGCGCCTTACACTTCACCCTATAGGGATCGCCTCAATATTCCTATCAACTGGTATATAATACATGACCATGTCAGAGAGAACGTCACTATTGGAACCTATTTCATAGGACGGGTACAATTTTCCTGACATATGCAAACTGTAACCCACCTGCAGACTGTGGATTAAAATATTATAGTTGGCTTTCAAAGGGTTACACAGGATGCCTCAGCCAGCCTTATTCATTAGGCACACTGGGGAATCGAGCCCATGACCCTTGTACCATCAGTCTGTGTAGTAACCATTGTACTACAGCTCTGTTTCTGAATTTGGGTGTCTGCACGCTGTCTTACGCTTGCGCGCAGCAGCGCGCGCGCTGTAACGATCGTTGCTGCGCCGCACGTAATAATGCGTGCAACTGCGCGTTATCGGTTACGATGTACCGCCCATGTCCTTTTTTGGCTTTCCTTCCACTAACGTGGCTCCTAACGCGAATTGCACTAACACAGTTTAGTAAACATACCCCTAAGTGTGGCAGGATCAATGCTTGTAGGACTGATCTGAAGTCCTGGTGTGATAATAAAGGTTTTAGATTTTTAAGATATCGTAGTTTATTGTATATTGTGTTTGTTGTGTTCCTAATGTGTGTTGATAGGCTTAATGTTCTGTCTATAATAACTCCAAGATATCTTATTTCTTCTTTTATGCAAATACTTGTGTTATCAATTTTTATTTCTGTTGGGGGAGTAAATTTTTGATTTCTAGAAACAAATAATGCTTCTGTTTTCTTAATGTTAATATTTTAATAAAGCATGATTTAATATTAGAGAAGTTCAGAGAGTCAATGTCCATAGGAAGGTAAATCATAATGTCATCAGCATAAATTGCATATTTTATTTTGAACTGTTGAATGATGTGGCAGATAGGTTGTAAATAAATGTTAAATAGTAGTGCTGATAAATTTGAACCTTGTGGGATTCCTGCTTTTGAGTGTAAGTTTTGGATGTATGATTTCCTATTTTGACTTGTTGTGAACGATCAGTTAGATATGATTGGAACCATGCAAGTACAGTACCAAGTATTCCAATTTGTTGTCAAGTGTTCACAGTCCCGCTAGCAAACCGCTTTGAAATAGACCATAGAAAGCATCAAACACTGGAAATAGAAGGTGAAACACACAATTTGGCTGATGTCATCTGTCAGTCCATCGGAAGCACCTATCAACCAAATGGGAGACCCCACTGACACCGGGGAATCCCTTGGCGTCATAGATGACGTTACAACAAGCTAGACCAATCCACTTCTTTATTCAAACCCATCGGATGGACAGCATTCATTTCAAAAATCAATTGTTGCTCTCGTCTTTGCAGTAAGGCTAGCCGATTCCCACCCCGGGGATTCGATGGAATATAATCCAGCACAGTCCAAGAAACATCCTCCCCAAACTGATGGTGGTGAGCCATACAATGCTCCACAATTGGCGCCGATAGCACCTGTTGCCGAACTCTAGAAGCATGTTCACTAAGTCTGATTTTAATTTTTCGCGAGGTTCTACCCATGTAAATCAAAGGGCAGGTACATTGCAAAACATAAATCACATAGGCAGAGTCACAAGAAATCGCCCATCATCTTGTAATGCCCTGAAAACTAATGCTAAATGCCCTGAAAACTAATCTTAAATTTACAGCACATTTTGATCTGCAAAAAATTGAGTTTTTGGATATGTTGATCATTAAAGATCAGGGAGCGTTTCGTACTACATTATATCGCAAAAGTGTCCAGCGCAATAGTCTTTTAATGTATCATAGTTGCCATCCTGGCCCAATGCGAAGGAACCTGCCCTATGGACAATTTCTTTGTCTTCGGAGGATTTGTTCTACCTTAGCAGATTTTAAATATAATGCTCATGACCTCATTAACCGATTGGCTCAAAGAGGGTATCCCGATAAGGTGATTAGGTCTGCCTACCGCCGGGCCATTTATACCCATCGTGACTGGTTGTTAGATGAGTCTTATCAATCACAATGCTCCTTCTCTGGTGAGTCTGAATACATAGTGGGGATACTGCCTTATACTACCTTGAGTACGTCTGTTGTGGCTATACTTTGTAAACATTGGCCCATTTTAGGATTACACCAGTGTTTTCAGAAGCCCCTTCGAATTGCTTTTTCCAGGGCACCTAACTTGCAAAACAAATTAGTTCGATCTGCAACTTCGATTGACCGTCCTACACCTCCTGACCCTAATGTTCGGGGCCATTCAATATGTTCGACTTGCACGTTTTGTGCTTCTTCACTTACTGGAGTAGATTGGATTCGCCCCAATATGGGTCAAGTCTTTACAAGATGATGGGCGACTTCTTGTGACTCTGCCTATGTGATTTATGTTTTGCAATGTACCTGCCTTTTGATTTACATTGGTAGAACCTCGCGAAAAATTAAAATCAGACTTAGTGAACACGCTTCTAGAGTTCGGCAACCGGTGCTATCGGCGCCAATTGTGGAGCATTGTATGGCTCACCGCCATCAGTTTGGGGAGGATGTTTCTTGGACTGTACTGGATTATATTCCATCGAATCCCCGGGGTGGAAATCGGCTAGCCTTACTGCAAAGACGAGAGCAACAATTGATTTTTGAAATGAATGCTGTCCATCCGATGGGTTTGAATAAAGAAGTGGATTGGTATAGCTTGTTGTAACGTCATCTATGACACCAAGGGATTCCCCGGTGTCAGTGGGGTCTCCCATTTGGTTGATTGGTGCTTCCGATGGACTGACAGATGACATCAGCCAATGTGTGTGTTTCACCTTCTATTTCCAGTGTTTGATGCTTTCTATGGTCTATTTCAAAGCGGTTTGCTAGCGGGACTGTGAACACTTGATACAGGGCTCAGGGCCCGAAACGTGCGCGTCGTGGATATGCTGCCTTTGACCACTATTGCACAAGGAGATCGTATATGACGGATATGATCAAGATTTCACTGGGACATCTGTTAGTTAAGTACTGCGTTTACTTTGTTGATTAAAAAGGAACAGGCTGTCTGGTGCGGCTGGATTTCCCTTTCAGTCGCCTCCAGCCTGCTCCAACAAAAAGAATTAGACAGAGGTATTATAATTTAGATTTGGGTTTGGTTCTTTTCTATAGTAGTCTCTAATGAATATGCATGAGATACATCTGCATACCATGGGGGCGGTGCATGGAAATGCAGCACAGCCATATTTATTAGAGGCAGCATGGAACCTGAATGGTGTTTGGCCCTCCAGGACTGCATTTGGGAAACTCTGCTCTAGGTAATGCGCATGTTTATGGTGTCTGTGCTCTGTAGGGTAAAATGTAGGTGTTTTGGGCATGTCTACGTCATCTGCAATAAAGGTTCTATCTGTATTAGCACGTTTTAGTAGTGGGTAAAATATGGGGGCCAGGTTGGCAGGAACCACTGCTGGGACCTGAACCTGTGACTTTCTGCTCCTGAACACAATGGCTGTGTGCACTGCACCACCATGTTGCCACAGAGACAGTGCATTCCCTGGGGATACCATGACTGTTCGTCAGACAGGGCCTGTCTGTTGCAGTGCATGGCATCCACCTACACAGGGCTAGGCCACGGTCTGCTCTGGGCAGCTGCCTCTGCCCCCTCCACCACCAGTACCCCTCTGCCATCCTGATGACATGCTCTTCTGCTGGTGGTGCTGGTGGAGCGCAGTCTCAGGCCATCCAGTGTGTGGGTAGGTGGCTGCCTATGGTGCGCGTTCTGGGGTAGGGGTGCCTGCTTAGCTGTCCACGCTTCCCCCCAGCACCGCCTGCCAATGTTCTGTGCCCTTGGGAGTACCTGCTGGGTACTATCCCCTGTGACACTGTGAGAAGCACACTCGTGCCTATGTTGGGCCCTCATCAGTTGCTGTCTGGCTGTACTACTGTTTCAGCATTCCTATGGGCCACCTAGGCATCACTCTAGTCTGCACTGTGGCCCAGCTGCACCACAGCATGTGCCGCCTGCAGCCGTCTGTGTCCCCTTTTCAAGCATCTGTCCAGTTGCCCGTTCCGACATGCCCGCCCTGCTATTGTGGAACATGTGCATGCCATAGGACACCTGCCCAATGGAGAGGGAAAACCCTGCTCAGCGCAATTTCACTGTGGGCTCATTCACCTTGTATTGGGACGGAATATAGACCCTTCCAGACTTCATATCTTTTGTTTGGAGCTTTCTTGGGAGTGGTTTTTGATGTTTACCATTAAAATCACTACTGGCCAGCGTGGTTATGTTGTTATTACATTTTCTGCTGGTCATTTTCACTGTTTATTTGCCCTTTTGTTCCGTGCACATGTATCACACTTATCACTTTTTTGTAGGTTTCCCTGGTTTTGCTGTACATTGCTGACGGAAATGGTTTCTTATCCCTTTAAATCAGCTCTAACGCCAGGGTTTCACTGACGTTAGTTTTCAGCCTCGAATTTCACAGTGTTAATGTGCAGGGAGCCTCTCCCCTCCCACTCTCCACCCATTGACCCTCTCTCTCTGCCCCTGGGGAGCCTTACTCCGCCCTCCAGGAGCCTTTCTCCACCCTCAGCGCTCATTTGCGCCGCTGCGCGTGTTATCGCGCGCTAAGGTACCTGTGCGCCTGGTAAAGCACCATTATTGCATGATAAGGTACTTTATCGCGCGATAACGTGGCAGAGCGCACATTAAGACGGTTTAGTAAACATACCCCCAGGACTAACCCAGTTGTTGTGTGATCATTTATTTTTCACAAAGGTACAAAAAAATGTCAGCTTTAGAAAGAAAATATGTGAGCTTTGAAAATTGTGTATTTCTTATAGATCAGGAGGAAATGTACATGTATTTCTGTTTCTTTATTCAGTGTTCAACACTTTCCATAGCTGACATAGAGTCTGTTTTTTGGGTTTTCTATTTTAATTTTCGTATGTATATTTTATCTAATTTATAATCTTGTATTCTTTATTAGGTGATGTTTTCTCTGTGTTTGGTATGTGTAACCAAGGTGAAGGATTTTGTTCACATGTAAGTTCTATGTAAGAATCTTTAGCTGTCCAAACTGGAGATGACTGGTATTCTAGAACAGAGGTTTTCAACTTTTTTGGTTGTGTGGATCCCTTATTAACCTCCAAAAAGTTCAGAAATCCACAGTTCATGCTCATTAGTCTTTCTGGACCCTTTTCTCTCAGCATCAAACTTCTCCACTAGCGCTCATTATCTTTATTCCCCTACTTGTCTCTACTAGGCTCTCTCTTCCATCTAATCTCCTCAGTCTCTCTCTCTTCTGTGGCCCACAGACATCCAGGGTCTACGGACTACTGTTCTAGAATATTTTCAGTGGTGAATTTTCATAGGTAGGGTTGGTACAATTCGAGTTCTTGAAGATGGTGCTGTTATGGTATTTTAAGTTTTTGTATGTCCACAGGCGGCAGTTTAGACACGGGACTTATTCCACCTTGGAGATGGAATAAGTCCCATGAGCGGCAGCGATCAGGGCATGCAGAGCCACCAAAGTCACTGCACAGCTGCAGGTAAGCCCTTGCTGCCCGAACTCGGCCCTAGCTGCCCCCACCAAGGTTTGGCCGATCGGGAAAGGAAGCTTTAGGCGCTGTCAGGCCTTGCTTGCTCTTGCTGGGCATCCCAGTGCCGTGGCGACAGGATGCCACAGCACTGGCACACCAGCAGGAGCAATGTGCGGTGGAGACGGACAGGCACGTGGATGGGGACCAGGGCAGAATGCAGTTCATGCCGGCCTGTCCAAGTGCCCTGATTCTGCAACCGTGGGAACATATAGCTCCTGCAGTTGCAGAATCTGGTGCAACTCGGCCACGTACATTTTCTGCACATCCGGATGGCCTGGACATTGCACGGTGCAGAACTGGCTTCCACATAGATACTAATGCTGAAAATACGGATTAAGTTAAATGGTAGCACCAGAATTGAACTTAAGCCAGTGACCACACCAGCTGAAAATTTATCCTAAAGGGACTGGAGGCGGCAGAGCAATCCCTTGAGCCGGCACAAAGTAGCAGAGTCTCTGAATGCTCACTGGCATCTTAGCAGCTATTTATGACCTGGATTGACCACTATGGAAAACAGGGTACCTGGCTTCATGAACCTTTAGTCTGGTCCAGTATTGCAATTCTTAATTTCTTATGCCTGTATATAAAAAATAAAGAGCAAGACAGACCCCTTAAAAGCTGCCTGCAGAATTTTTTTCTTCAATCCCCTGCAATTAAACACTAAATTGAACCCGCCAATGCCGTCCAATCCAGATCATCAATTATTTACAGCATAGTAAATACATCTAACTTTAAAAAAATTGCACAGATAATGCAGTTTGTCCGTTCTTAGTTGGCACCTTCTTTTCCAGGCAGACTCAATGCCCTTTGATCAGATGACAGACTAAAGAGGTCAATCACTCAATGTACAATGTGGACAAAATATGAACGTAAGATTCATGTACAATGTAAAATGTGGACAAAATATGAACATAAGATTTATTAAAAATATGTTAGAGCATTGAAAATAATCAGTAATATACTCTATCTGTAGCATTTGATTTTTCCAAAAGGTACAATATTACTACATTTTTAAAAATTTGTATAATTTTATTAGTTTCCACAGGGCAAGTATCAATAGTGGCAAGCAAAAGCACCTCTGTGGGAAAAGCCTTGTCTCTGATTTGTTATTATGATGTCAGCAGTTACAAGGACCATACTTGGGAAATTAATAATGGAGCTGCAAATTATTTAATACCTGGGAAATACTATAATGTGAGCACAAATGTAACACACACGATTTCTACGCTTAGTGTTCAAATTGCAAATTTGTTCTGGAAAGGTAAGTTGACTATTATATCACACAAATGTAAACATCCAATCCAGTTTCCAAAATATTTAATTTAAAATGCATTATAATACTTTCTTTTCCCATCAGTGATAACTTGTGACAGCAAAGTTCTGTATCGTGAGACTCAAGGGCAGTAAACTCAGGAATAACATCTGCCCGATCAGGCATATGCAATTCTTAAGGATGAGGAAAGAGGTTTTGCCTTCAAAAACTAGTCAAAAAGAGGGAAATGTTCTAAATGCCCGTGCAATCAACATATGTTATCATACACTTATTCGGCACGCATGTACTGGCATGCATGTAATGCATGTAAAGCACGCATGTACTGGCATGCCTTAATTTAGTCCCAGCAGTTACACCCGCCCTAGAGTTGCGATAGGGAGCCGCAGCTACCTTTGCAGAATGTGCACATAAGTTATGGGATTCTGTAGCTTATGTGTGTAAATTGAGGCCCTGCCCAAGCTCCTCCCCATGCACATCCCCAAGGCAAAATGGGCCTTATGTGCATGCTTACAGAATAGCAATCGCCCAAAGTACATGTGCACGTGCCCATTCACATGCAAAATTCTTTTCAAATAGGGATTACGTACAAAAATAGCACATAACGTTCTGTGCACCCCTTATAAAATCAGTCGCCAAATGTAGTTAGCCCAATGAAAAGATACCACTGTAATTTCTTTTTTAGTTGTTTTGTCTTTATTGATTAACCTTTAATATGGACCAACACAGCAACCACACTACTTTATTCTCAGAGGCACAAATTGTAATTTTTGTTTCTGAGCACCAGGGTACTACAGTCAGCATGGAAGCGCCTTTCCAAAGAGAACAGCTCTTCATACCAACTCATAATTCAAAGACCTTCTGCTTTATTTCCACTTGACAATCAACCCTGGAATCTGCTTCCAGTAAATCAGTCCATGGAGGAGGATAGGTTTAGAATATCAGTGCTCACATAAATGATTCAAAGCACACATGATGACAGAAACTTTGAAACACAGAGAGAAATCTATCTACCAAGGGTCTCTGAAGGCCCTCTAGATTCATAGGAAACATCTATGCTGAAAATACGGATTAAGTTAAATGGTAGCACCAGAGCTGAATTTAAGCCAGTGACCACACCAGCTGAAAATTTATCCTAAAGGGACTGGAGGCGGCGGAGCAATCCCTTGAACTGGCACAAAGTAGCAGAGTCTCTGAATGCTCACTGGCATCTTAGAAGCAGAACATTGGCAGGCAGTGCTGTGGAGAAGTGTGCATGTCCATGTAGGCACCCCTACCTAAGATCCCACACCATAGGCAGCCGCCTAACGGCACACTGGATGAGCTGGGACTGTGCACCACCAGCACAACTGGCAGAACAGCATGTCAGCATAGTGGCATAGGGGTGCTGGCGGTGGAGGGGGCAGTGTTATCTGCCCACAGCAGACCAAGGCCAAGCCCTGTCCAGGGGGGTGGCATGCAGTCCAACAGACAAGGTCTGTCTGACAAACAGTAATGGTATCCCCTGGGAAGGAGCTACCTCTGTGGCAACAGTTTGACACAGTACACACAGTCAGTGTGTACAGGGGCAGAAGGTCACAAGTTCAAGTCCCAGCTGTGGCTCCTGCAAACCATGTCACTATATTTTACCCCACAGAGCACATACACAATAATAATGTTCACTCCCCAGAGCAGATGGTGGCAACCCCAGTTCCGGAGGGCAAACACCATTCAGGTTGTCAAGCTGTCCATAATAAATATGCATGAGATGCATTTGGAGGAACTGCCCTCATTGTATGCAAATGTACCTCATGCATATTCAGTAGGGACAGCCTGACAACCTGAATCCTGTCTGAACAACAAGGACCGGATTTGTGAACCTCTGCCCCAGAGCATCGGCCAACAGGGGCACAAACACCCACACCCACAAGCTCCACCATCCAAAGTCTAATGAAAAGGCAGGCTGTTGTGTCCTGCACAGAGCACCAGCCCCCACTACTAGCACCTGCATACCTTGGCAATGCCATCACAAACATGGAAATACGTCCCAAATACATCAAAAGGTAGCTGTGACCAATGTCAGATAACAAACACATCTTTCTAACAGAGATCCATCATAGCAACCTTACTGATTTATGTGGTGTGTGCCCCCTCATCCATTTCTGACAGTGTTTACCACCCTGGAGAGTGTCCCTAACAGTATTGATTATCCTACCAATGCCTGCACGAAGCCCATGACTGGTGTTGCGGACAGGGCTGCCAACCACTGCTATCTTTGCACAATGCTCAAATAGGTGTGATAATCTGTGTATGTGTGTCCATTGTTTTGTGGCTGCCCACACCCCACTGAGCCCCCAATGCTTGCACTGGTTCCACTGTTCCACCTCCAATGTGCATAATGATGAGCAAGGTATTGTGGGTATGGCCACTACAGGGCGGTTTATCCAGGATGCATCTGAATATGGCATAGGGCAATGGCTGGGATATTGTAGTGGGCAAACGCCATCTGCACGGACAGGGTGGCCACAGCAGGTCATGCTGTGAGGGCACTCTCACTCTGATTGAGCAGTGACCATGGCATGTCAATCTTCCCACATAGTGCCATACAGTGTGTTCAATAGTGATATATGTGAGTTCCCATTCCAATCACTGACATACCTGCTTGGTGTTGGTGCGAATATCCTACATCTGGGTGCACATTGTTTCTCTGGGAATGTGCACTAGGTATGGGCTAGCACACTGTATGCAGTCAGCATGTGTCTGGCTGCTACACCTTACAGGGTGCAGCAGGTGTGCACTGACTGTGACCTCTGCTGTTGAATGGCAGATTGTGGTGGGGGCAGCTGAGCTGATCATGCCTATCACCTGTCTGGCAAGGGCCCTGGTACATGTACCAACCTGCATCAACTGTCGGGTTCCCCAAAGGAAGCCTTAAATCATGAACTGCCCCTTTTAGAAAAGTTCAGAATGTGGAGATGTTGGGGGCGGATCATGTCCCTTACCCTGACCCAGAGAGGCCGGTTTGATATGTACATCATCATCATGTGAGTCCACACACACCCCTGGTCCGAGAACAAGTGACCATGGCAAGCACACTAGCTATGCACCAGTCTACACGGTCTACAAGGGGCAAACAAGACTGTCAAATTCAAACAGAAACAGGGCATTCGCAGCCATCTCTGCAAATACCTGTCACACACTAGCCCTGATGGAGACCTGCAGCAAAGCCATCTCAGCCAACTTGGGTACTGCGGACCTGGTGCTGGCCACCCCACCTCACCCTCAGAGTGATCACAGTACACACACAATGGCAGGGCCTGTAGGTAGTCAGTGGCAGTAACACGCACTGTTAAAATAACAAATGGGGGCATGGTGGCGAGATCGGGTGTATGGGGACTGTAAAAGCGTCTCATACCGTTCGTGGCGTGTTTCACTGTTCTTCTAAGAATACTATGATGTGTTCTGGATGTCACAATGCCACGTGTGCTGTGCACCATATTAGCGCCAGGTAGTGCGTAATAGCGCAAGATAGCACGTGTACATGCGCCATAAACATGCGCATTACCTAGAGCAGAGTCTCCCAAATGCAGTCCTGGAGGGCCAAACACCATTCAGGTTCCATGCTGCCTATAATAAATATGGCTGTGCTGCATTTCTATGCACGGCCCCCATGGTATGCAGATGTATCTCATGCATATTCATTAGAGACAACATGAAAACCTGAACAGTGTTTGGCCCTCCAGGACTGGAGTTGGGAACCTCTGCCCTAGAGCAGCGGCCAACAGGGGCAGACACACCAGCACCCACAGGCTCCATTATCCGAAGCCTCCTGGAGAGGCAGGATGTTGGGCCCTGCGTGCATCTCCCAATACTAGCACTTGCATACCTTAGCAATGCCACCCTAAACCTGGGAAAACTGTACACAGCTATCAAACGGTTGCTATGATAACTAGCAGATAGCAATTCCTACGTTAAGCACAATTGGCTGATTGAGCTGCATCATAGCAACCTTTCTGATGTCTGTGGAGTGTGCCTCAGGTCCGGTGTCTGACAGAGTGACCCCAACAGTATTGCGTACCATAGCCATGCCTGCACTGTGGCCAGGACCGGTGTGGTGGCCAGGGCTGCCAAACACCTCTATAGTTGCACAATGCTGGCATAGGTGTGTGGAGTGTGTGTCTGTCTATCCAGTGTGTGGTGGCTGCCAACACCCTCCACAGCCCACACTGCTAGCACTGTTGCCAATATTGGCCTGCAAATGTGCATAATGAGGAGCAAGGTACTGTGGGAATAGCCTGGATTGGGTGGCCTGGCCTGGCTGCATCTGCACAAGGCATAGGGCAATGGTTTGGACATTGTAGTGTCCGGCCACCACCTGCACGGACAGGGTGGCCACAGCATGTCCTGCTGGGAGGTCACTCTCACCCTGACTATGGCATGGCTAGGTTCCCCCATAGTGCTATATAGTCTTTTTCTCATGTGATATTTATGGGTTCTCTTTTGGTGCCCAATCACTGACTTATCTGCTTGGTGTGTATGCTGACATTCTAGTTCTGGGTACATGCATCTCCTCCAGGAACATGCACTATGGACTAGCTAGCAGACCGTCTGCAGCTAGTGTGTGTCTTGCTGGCATACGTTGCAGAGTGCAGTGGCTGGAGTCTTGCTTCTGGGGAATGTCAGATAGTGGTGGGGGCAGCTGAGCAGTTTCAGGCCTACTGTCTGTCTGCTATTGCTTTATGGATGTGTACAGATCTGTATTGACTGTCCTGTAGGGTGTTTGTTCCCCAGCAGGACTGGGGTTGATGGTCCCCTCTACTGCCACCATTGCATGACTGAGAAATACAGATGTATCCTAGGTGTGTCTGCAGGCACTACCTATCACACACAGTAGCACTGATGGAGATCTGCAGCATGGCGTATATCAGCCATGAAAAGTGCTGTGGACCTGGTGCTGGTACTGGGCGCCCTACCTCACCCTCGGGGTGAGCACAGTACCCACACAATGTGACGGTCTGTAGCTACTCTGTACCAGTAACACACACGGTCAGTACCCCCCTACCAGGCCGAGGTGCTGTGGGGGTGCATACCCCATCTTGTGATCATCTGTAGACTGCTGATTTGCATGTGCAATGCATCATGGGTACAGGCGGAGACAGTTGGAGGATAGCCAACTGGAAACGAGAGTGAGACATGAGTTCAAGGGTGCGAGGTCAGGATGCAGAGAACTGGTGTGATGAATGATGATAATGTCATCTGCATAGAAAAAAGCAGACAGACCAGTTTGTTGAATACAAAGGGCCAATGGTGCAAGGAAGAGATTGAACAATAGGGGGGCCAGGACAGAACCTTGAGGGACACCACAGGGGAGGGGGGAAGCATTAGAGGGAGAGTGTGGGTCTGTGAAAGAAGCTATGGAGAAAAGACGGGAGGAAAGAAAAGAGTGGAACCAGTGGTGGACAGCGCCACCTTGGAGGTCGAATAAGTCACCCTAGATGGGGGCACTTGCAGCAGCCAGCATGGAGAAGCAAGGTGAGGGAATGCAGGGGGTTCCCCGCAGCCCAACCCTGGCCATAGTAGGCCCAATCGGGGGTTGGGCTGCAGGGAAAGAAGATATCGACGGTTGGCCGGGGGATAACTGCTCATGCATGGAGCCGCGGTGCCATGGCAACATGATGCCATGGCACGGTGGCTCCATGCAAGAGCCAGGCAGGGTTGGCCAGGTAATGGATTGGATGTCCAGGTGCCCAGAATCGAGGCACGGCCTGCACGTCCAGCCAGTTGCACCCAATTCTGATCCCATGGGCACATCTAGCCCCCACGGGATCAGAATCGGGTGCAACCAGGCCAGGTCCAGATTCTGGGCACCTGGACAAGTGGGGGATGCCCAGATCAGAATTGACCTCCATGTGTTTAATTTTATACATGTTTATTTGCACAGCATCTAATAATGTAATGATAGGTGAGCATAAGTATTTTAAATGAATAAGTAAAATAAACTAGAGGGAATGGGTTAGAAGCAGTATTCTGCCAATGGGATTAAAGGTTACATGACCCTTGCTGATACCTGAGTCATCCTAGGAAGCATATGCCACAGAGTGTCAGCATAACACAAAGCATGCAAACCTAAGCCAGAATGGAGTATATTAAATATCGTCTATTCATTGGTGAATTTCTGACAACAGTAGTCGAGCTTTTGCTCTTTGTTTTCAAAAATCACCTTTTGGCCCTCAGTGATTTTGTTTTACACACTCGATTGCAGCAGTAATTTGTTTTACAGAAGAGGCGAGATTTACTAAAGTGCACTAACACATTACCAGTGCTAGCATGTGCTGTTTAGCAAAGGTCCCATCTTATGCAGTGGGACTTATTAACAGAATCAGCCCAAAGTGCAGTTTTTTTCTGGTATTATAATAACCAATGCATTTAAATGATATCCTTTTCCTATGTGTTTTATTTCTCAGGTACCTACTGGTGTAACTTCTCACAGATTCTAACAAGCAGTAGTGCAAGTGCAGTGATTGACATTGCCGTTCTGCCTTTGACCAAGGAAATCGTAGTTAATCCCGTTGAGGCCTACGTTAGATGTAATTCAACCCAGCACTTACAATGCTGCTTTCAAGCAAACAGTGCTCAAAATTATTCTGTTACATTCTTTATTGAAGGTTTAGCAGAGGAAGCTAAAGATATTGGTAAGTATTTTTTCTGCAAAAAAAAAATAATGAACTGAGTGTCGAATGGGCAGAAAGGTGCAGATTTAAGTCTTCCAGCTTCCAACAAGAGCAGAGTTCAATTTCCTCTTGGGGCTCAAATCAAAGGTTCCAGATCCTTCACTATAGATATGACATTTTTACATGGACTCAGTCAGCTAACGTTTCAGTTCTTTATGAAATTTCTTTAAGTAAATGGGATTTACTAGCTGTATGCTACCATTGAGTAGCTGCCCTCAAACACTCAAGATGCAGTTGTACAAGGGAAGGCACTTCTCATGCACATAAATATATGGCAGAGCTGGGGGAAAAAGATTTCAGGATGACCTTGGAAAGGTAAAAGTGGAGTTGGGAGTAAAACAAGATAACTGGTTAGAAACAGGGAGAGCTGTTTGGTGAAACCGCAAGAGATTGCCGAGGGTGACTGGGGTAAAGAGAGTGATTAGCACAATGATATTGGAGAAAGAGGAGGAAAAAGGGGGCAGTACTGAATAACCCATGCAGGTGTAGGGTCCACAGGTACTTTTGTAGTCATGTATCTTATAGCTGAATTTCAAAGGGAAAATATGCAGGAAAGTTCCCTTTTAACATTAGTCGCAAAGTGTAAGTAAAACAAAACTGTCCATAGTCCTTGCACCTGCAAGGTTTATGATTTGTTGTGCCGTTAAAAATACATTCTAGATTTAAAAATCATATCTACATATGTAATTTCCTTCCCTTGACCCATCACCCCCCACAGGATGGTTCATTTTTTGTTGTAGCCCAATCGAGCCACCTGGTGGGAAACAGACACCTAGATTTAACCAAGGTAAGGAATGTAGATTTCACCACAGGTCATTTTACTGTGATACTCCTTAGTTACCTCTCTAGATACCAAGGTTAGAAGAGCCACCAAAATAGTAAAGGAATGGAAAAATACCCTTATGAGGAAAGGCTTAAAAGGTTAGGGCTCTTCAACTTGGAAAAGAGATGGCTGAGGGGAGATATGATGTTGTTGTTGTTAAGTGCCATCAAGTTGGTGTCGACTCAAGGCGATCCTCTGGATAGTAGTCCTAAACTGTGTTCGGTCTTCAGTCAGGTGGTTCATTGTTGACAGACTGGCATTCATAGCTGCTGTTATTGTATCTATCTATCTCATTGCTGGCCTTTGATAGAAATCTAAAAATTAATGAATGGAGTGGAACAAGTAGACATAGCTGGGATGTTTACTCCTTCAAAATGTAGAAGGGACATGCAATGAAGCTACAATGTAGCCCATTTCTTATGTTCTTATGTTATGTTCATTGACAATTATTCAGATTCCAAGGGGGGGGAGGGGTGGCAATATTCAGCTAAGTGGCCATCACATAACTTTAAATAGATAAGCTATCCATTTAAAGATATGCAAATTTTAATATGAATGCTGAAAATGCTGATTCAATTCCTGCTTTCAGACTTGAACATCTAAAGACACATTTTAGAAATGACATCTAGGTCAAAGTGTAGGAAAAAAAGGCTAGCCATGTGCAAGTTTGGTCCAATTTCAGAAACTTGAAAATGCCCAAAATGGACGTCAGTGGTCATGCCCACAGAGATATCCCCTTAACTAAATTTAGAATAGAGGCATCTATCCCACATTGCATATATGTCCCTGCTTGCTATTTTGCAAGTGGAGACGTGCATCAATATATTGACTAGAATACAAGTGTCCATGTTTCCCTTCTATTTTATTTTTGGTTGTGAAAAGTATGCAGGTATTTTAGGGGTGAAAGGGAGCTTTTCTGATTCCTATTCATCCCCAGAGCAGGCAAAGACATGAACATGGTGGGTTTAGACATGCTCGCTGTTTCTGCATGCAGGGGCGGGCATGTGTATCTTTTCCAGTAAACCTCCAACATGCCCCCATGTGACATAGACATCTTCGTCCCAGACATGTCCATAGGCCTATTTTTCTAAAATGGCTCCAGGGACATGTTTGTGATTTTCACGTCTGTGCGCCCATTTTTAGATGTTCAATGCATGAATACCACTTCATAGGCTATCTTGCAAAATGTCTGAATTTCACTGCTGCTGTTCAACATTTAGCCTCCATTCTTGGAGTGATCCAGATCCTGCTTCATTTTAAAAACTGATAGCCACCAATAGCCACATACAGTTGTGGTCAACATTATTGGCATCCTTGTATTCCAACTGTATGTCACAATAATATTTTAATACTATGTTTAAAGGTATACAATGAAAAAAAAGATGCCTGTGCAACGTAGACGTAGTAATTTCTGAGAAAAAGCAAACTATGACATGGATAGGATTAATGGCACCCTTCACTAATATTTGGTTGCACAACCACTGGCAGTAATGACAGCCTCCAAACATTTCTTGTAGTCATCTATAAGTTTCATACAACCGTCTGCTTGTAGTTTCTCCCACTCTTCAACTGTGATTTGTTCCAGCTCATGAATGTTTCCTGGATTCAATTTACCAATGAATCCAGGAAACAGCTCTTTCCAAAGGTTCTCGATTAGACTGAGTTCAGGACTCATTCCTGGTCAGTTTAAAACAGTGCATTTGTTCCTTTTTAACTATTCTTTTATACTTTTGGATGTATGTTTTGGGTCTTGTCCTATTGGAGGACCCATGACCTTCAACCCAGACCTAGCATTTTGACTCTAGATAGTACATTTTGCTCCAAAATACCTTGGTAGTCTCTGACTTCATAATTCCTTTAATATGTTCCAGGCCTTATGTTCTTGGGCAGCAAAACAGCCCCATGACATTATGGAACCTCCACCATACTTAACAGTCGGAAGGGTGGGATTTTTTGGTTATAAGCTTCATTTCTTTGCCTGTAGCATTCTTACATACTTAATGGAGCTTTTGGCTCTCTTTTTAAAGAGAATAAAAACGAAGGTTTGTCTCGAGAAAATGGTCATCTTTTTCTTGACGAACATTGCAACAAACAAAGAAGAAATTTTGAAAAGTTTGATTGACATTTTGGGGATTGGATGGTCTGAGTTTGTTCTATTTTGAATAATTATGTCCTGGCAATGTCCCAGTTTTTATACTATTTCCTGTTTCCTTTTTTAATTGGTCTTCTTTTATTTGATACTTTTATGTGTCAAATATGTGTACATATATAGTCCAAAGCCATTTTGCTGGCCACACATTAGTGGCCAATTTATAAAAGTTTCCTGGAAAAAGGCCCGCATGCTGTATTTCATTTTTCTTCAGAAGCAGCTGTACTTTATTTTATTCTGAGGGAAAAAGGGTTATCTTTGCAAATGTTAGAAATCCGCTAAAATCATCCCCTATAGTAACATTAGCAAAGCTTGTACACAGGAGTTATTTTTTAAAAAGTGTTCCCTTGTGGAAAGTTCCCGTTCACAAATAATTTATTTGTTAATCTAGGCAAAATTAAATGAGACAGACATATGAAAAAAGCTCACCCAGTCTTCTTGGCTGTTTGTGAACAGAGAAATTGTTGTTTCATTGTTTTCATGACCAAAGAAACGTCTTTGAAGACAGCACAAAATAGGATACTAGATAATACAAATAAAAAACCTTCTGCCCCTGCAGAGCTCAGCATAATGGTGTTTACTTTTAGGGGGAAATTTTATGAAGACTATTCCATGTGTAAAACCTGCTTTACCTGTGGAAAAGGCCTTTCATAAAATTGCACAGCGGTTTATGCGTGCCAACAAGTCAACACGTACTTGTATATGTGCTGCACATAGGTATTTCCATGGGGTTGTTGTTAGGGTAGAGTTGGAACAAATTTGCAATGTATTTTATAAAATATATGAGTGCACGTGTAGCATGCACCTTTTTCAGAGCAGGAGTACATGTCTGCATTGGCTTTAGCACCTCACTGGGGCTGGATCGGGGAGCCTATTTTATAAAGATATATAGACACCTATGTTGTTGTTGTTAAGTGCCATCAAGTCGGTGTCAACTCATGGTGACCCTCTGGATAGTTTCCTAAACTGTGTTACCTTTATAAAATATCTTAACGCTATTAAGAGCTCCCTTGAGCTCTTAATATCATATTTTGCAGACCATCAAACATCCAAGCACTTTTTAGGTACACTACCAATTAAATGCATGTTGATTCATCATAGATTACTAAAGAATATGTTCCTTCCTTAAATGGCATACAAAGGGTCCTTTGGCACATTAATCTGATGCAGAAAGATAAACAACTACACCTTTGGAAACAAAGTGCTATAGTGGAGGAGTATTGATATTTGAAATGGCTAATTGATATGGACATTTCAAAAGCACTATAGTATGCATAAAAATTGGAGCTATGATAAAATTGATATGCACTTAATTGGTTGTGTGCCCAAAGAGTTCTTGAATGTTTAATGGTCCGCAAAATATGACATAAAGGGTATTGAGGGAGCTCTTAATAATGTGGAAAAATTCATGAGATGAGCTCTAAATTTTTGTGAGATATTTGGGATATTGACCTTTATAAAATTGGCTTAAGATAGTTGCCTTTTTGGATTCCTCACACAGGAGGCCTCTTATAAAATTATCCCTTAAAGTCTTCCTTGCATGGAACACTATCAAAGAAAAATAACATAAGGTGATGCCTTTATATTAGACTAACTTAGAAATTCTTTGGCTAGCTTTCAGGAGCTGGCACTCCCTCTTGAGTCACAAAGGGGTATGTTTACTAAGCAGTCTTAACGTGCAGCCGGCGTTAGTGTGCAGGATGCCATATAAAGTAGTGGGTGTTCCAGTCTTAAGGTAGCATTTACGGTTATCGTGCGATAAGGTACGTTTTCGTGCGATAGAGGGAGCCGTGGCACGTTAATGCGCGTTAGCCTTAATTAGGTGCGCTGACCTACAAACACAGCAGCAGAGGTGTAGCACAATGGTTAATACATTAACTGATAAAACAGGGGTCATGAGTTTGATTACCCAGTGGGCTTGATGAGTAAGGCTGTCTGAGGCATTACCCTTTACTTTAAATCAGTGTTGTCTGAGGCATTTTCTTTTTTAATTTATATTAGTGCTGCCAGCAAACAGACCCTCACAATGCCGTAACCTAAGGTGCCGCATAAGGTGCCCTATAAGGCACTCCAGAGGGCACATTATAAAGTGCAATGTCCGCCAAGGCACCTTATAATGTTCCCTATAGGGCGCCTTATAAGGCGCCTTATAGGGCGCTTTATAGGGTGCCTTATAGAGCGCTTTAGAGGGCGCCTTATGAGGCACTTTAAGGCTACAGCACTGTGAGGGTGTTTTTGCTGGCAGCACTAATTTAAATTAAAAAAGAAAATGCCTCAAACAGCCCTATCAAATAACCACACTGTGGGATCAAATCCATGACCTCTGGCTCCACAAGCAATGAAATAACCAGTGGGCTACAGCTCTAGAGCTGCAAACGAACCCCTGGCTACAGAAGCACTGCAGGTCACCACACGCTGTGGTTACCAGGATAGGGTTAACCCACCCGTACCCATGATGCACTGCACATGCAAATCAGCAGCCTACAGATGATCACAAGATGGGGTATGCACCCCCACAGCACCTCGGCCTGGTAGGGAAAACTGACCGTGTGCACCCCCACAGTACCTCAGCCTGGTAGGGGATACTGACCGTGTGTATTACTGGCTCAGAGTAGCTACAGACTGTCACATTGTGTGGGTACTGTGCTCACCCTGAGGGTGAGGTGGGGCGCCCAGCACCAGGTCCACAGCACATTGCATGGCTGAAATATGCCATACTGAAGGTCCCCATCAGTGCTGGTATGGGTGTGATAGGTAGTTCCTGCAAACACACCTAGGATGCATCTGGATCCATCTGCATTTCTCAGTCATGCAATGGTGGCAGTAGAGGGGACCATCAACCCCAGTCCTGCTGGGGAACAGATACCCTACAGGACAGTCAATGGGCTATGATGCACCCAGAATAGTGCATATCCTGTGTTAGTGCCATGATGTAAGTGGAGGGGAGGGGTGTTTGGACTGATAGGCGGATTATGTACCACCACCAACCCATCCCCCACCACCCTACCCTCTGTGGCTCAGGGTGGGAAACAGGATCGCCCACCAAAAGATCCACATTCTACCTCCCTACAATGGTGGCAGTAGAGGGGACCATCAACCCCAGTCCTGCTGGGGAACAGACACCCTACAGCACAGTCAATGCAGATCTGTACACATCCATAAGGCAAGGCAGGCAGACAGTAGGCCTGGAAATGCTCAGCTACCTCCCACCACTATCTGACATTCTCCAGCAGCAAGCCTCCAACCACTGCTAGGTGTTCCAGCCAGACACATACTAACTGCAGACAGTCTGCTAGCTAGTCCATAATGCATGTTCCTGGAGGAGATGCATGTACCCAGAACTGGGATGTCAGCATACACACCAAGCAGATAAGTCAGTGATTGGGCCCCAAAAAAGAACCCATAAATATCACATGAGAGAAATACTATAGAGCACTATGGGGGAGCATAGCCATGTCGTGGTCACTGCTCAGTCAGGGTGAGAATGACCTCCCAGCAGGACATGCTGTGGCCACCCTGTCCATGCAGGTGGTGGCCGGGCACTACAATGTCCGAGCCATTGCCCCATTCCCTGTGCAGATGCATCCTGGCCAGGCCACCCTCTCCAGGCTATACCCATGGTACCTTGCTCCTCATTATGCACATTGGCAGGCTGACACTGGCAACAGTGCAAGCAGTGTGTGCTGAGGAAGGTGTTGGCAGCCATCACACACTGGGTAGACAGACACACACTCCCACACCTATGCCAGCATTGTGCAACTATAGAGGCTTTTGGCAGCCCTGGCCACCGCACCAGTCCTGGGCACAGTGCAGGCATGGCTATGGTATGCAATACTGTTGGGGTCACTCCCCAGGGTGGTAAACACTGTCAGACACCAGACCTGAAACACACTCCACAGACATCAGAGAGGTTGCTATGATACAGCTCAATGAGCAGATTGTGCTTAACCTAGGGATTGCTATCTGCCAGAAATCATAGCAATCTTTTGATATATGTGTACCATATTGTGGAGGAGTAGCCTAGTGGTTGGGGCAAGGTACTTCAGGCCAGAAGGTCGGGGGTTCAAATCCCACTAGAAAAACAGCAACCTTGGGCCGGAAGGACTGGGGTTTCTAGTCCCACAGGTGCTCCTTGTGGTCTTGGGCAAGCCACTTAACCCTCCATAGCCCATGTTCCCTGTAAAATAGTTATCTCCAAGTTATAATGCCCTGTTCAATGTAATTTCAGTTTGTTCAATGTAAACCGCACTGATGCAGAATAGCGCGGTATATAAGAGAATATAAATAAATAAATAAAATATTCCCAGGTTTAGGGTGGCAGTGCTATGGTATGCAAGTGCTAGTATTGGGAGATGGTGCTACACGCAGAGCCCAACATCCTGCCTCTCCAGAAGGCTTTAGATAATGGCGCCTGTGGGTGCGGGTATTTCTGCCCCTGTTGGCCACTGCTCTAGGGCAGAGGTTCCCAACTCCAGTCCTGGTGGGCCAAACACTGTTTGGGTTTTCATGCTGTCCCTAATGAATATGCATGGATACATCTGCATACCATGGGGGCGGTGCATAGAAATGCAGCACAGGCATCTTTATTAGGGACAGCATGATGCCTGAATGGAGTTTGTCCCTTCAGGACTGCATTTGGGAAACTCTGCTCTAGGTATTGCACATGTCTATGGTGTCTGTGCTCTGTAGGGTAAAATATGGGCATTTCAGGCATGTTTATGATATCTGCAATAAAGGTTCCCTCTTTATTACCACAGTTTAGTACTGGGTAAAATATGGGGACTGAGTTGGTGGGAGCCACAGTTGGGACTTGAATCTGTGACCTTCTGCTCCTGAACACACTGGCTGTGTGTACTGCACCACACTGTTGCCACAGGGACAGCTCATTCCCTGGGGATACCATGACTGTTCGTCAGACAGGGCCTGTCTGTTGCAGTGCATGGCACCCACTTAAACAGGGCAAGGCCATGGTCTACTGTGGGCAGCTGCCACTGCCCCCTCCACCACCAGTACCCCTCTGTCGCCATGCTGATATGCCCTTCTGCTGGTGGTGCTGGTGGTGCGCAGTCTCAGGCCATCCAGTGTGCCGGTAGGCAGCTGCCTATGGTGTGGGTTCTGGGGCAGTGGTGCCTGCATAGACATCCACGCTTCCCCCCAGCACCACCTGCCAATGTTCTGTGCCCTTGGGGGTACCTGCTGGGTACTGTCCCCTGTGACACTGTGGGAAACACACTCGTGCCCATGTTGGGCCCTCATCAGTTGCTGTCTGGCTGCTCTGCTGTTTCAGCATTCGTATGGGCCACCTAGGCATCACCCTAGTCCGCACTGTGGCCCAGCTGCACCACAGCATGTGCCGCCTGCAGCCCTCTGTATCCCCATTTCCAGCATCTGTCCAGTTGTCTGTTCCAACATGCCCACCCTGCTGTTGCGGAACATGTGCACGCCATAGGACACCTGTCCAATAAAAAGGGAAAACCCTGATCAGCGCTATTTCACTGTGGGATCATTCACCTTGTATGGGGACAGAGCATAGCCCCTTCCAAAATTGATATCTTTGTTTTGGAGCTTTCTCAGTAGTGTTTTTTGATGTTTCCCATTAATATCACTATTGCCCAGATTGGTTATGGTTTTTTTGTTGAGGTCATTTTCAATGTTTATTTGCCCTTTTGTTCTGTGCACATGTATCACACTTATCACTTTTTGTAGGTTTCCCTGGCTTTGTTGTACATTGCTGACGTAAATGGTTTCTCTTCCCTTTAAATCTCCTCTAAAGCGAGGGTTTCACTGGCGTTAGTTTGCAGCCCCGGAATCCACAGCGTTAGTGTGCAGGGAGCCTCTCCCCTCCCACTCTCCATCCATTGACCCTCTCTCTCTGCCCCTAGGGAGCCTTCCTCCGCCCTCCGGGAGCCTTTCCCCGCCTTCAGTGCTCGTTTGCGCCGCTGCGCGCATTATCGCGCGATAAGGCGCCTTATCGCCCGGCAAAGCACCATTATCACGCGATAAGGCGCCTTATCGCGTGATAATGTGACAGCAGCGCAAATAGCGCCCTTTAGTAAACATACCCCAAAATGAACAAAAATTGACACACAATATGCAGTTAGTCTAATAAAATGGTAATTCCTTATCTTATATTTATTTTTTGTTATTTTGTTGCCACATTTTCATGTGCATTAACATGGCAACCAAACTATTTTTATGCAAAATTTGGCTTGCATGCTTTTTTCAGATATCAAGGGAAACCAAGTGTGCTATGGAAAAGACTACAGTACAGGGAAAGAGTGTCCCGAAAAGGTGGTTATAAACTGTAACATTGCTAACCACCTAGGAGATGTGGTCCGTAGTTCCAATATAACCCTGAAGTCCTACAAAGGTAAGAATATTCTATTTGCATACTATAGCAGTTTACAGTTATGTAAAATCAGTGCATTCTTCCTAGCAAAAAAGGTGCCTGTACACTCAACAGCACACAATGTACACACACACATTCACACACACACACACACACACTCAAACTCATATGTGGGGCTCTTTCATTAGTACATGAGGACCCTGGATCAATTTTAGCAGGCAATGAAAAAGGTGTCAGTACACCTACCACCAAGTACCCCTTAAAAAAAGCCCTGTGTAAAATCAACTATCTCCTTAACCATAGAAGCATACTGTGCTTCTGGTCAACTATCAAGTACATAGCTGTGAATATTTTATGCGTTTGAACATTTATAGTAAATGAGCTGAGGGCCGGGATTTGAGGATGTTAAGGTGGGCTCAACGGTATAACAACATTTACATTAAGGAGGTCATTTTAGAATCATAGAAAAAGACCACATGGCCTATCTAGTCTGCCCTTTCATATCAACTACAATAATCCCCTTTATACCTTTAGAGATCCTCTGTGTTTGTCCCATGCTTTTTTAGTTCAGATACTGTCCTCTTGTCCTCCACCTCCACTGGGAGACTATTTCATGCATCTACCACTACCACTCTTTCCATAAAGAAATATTTCCGCATATTACTCCTGAGTCTATCCCTTTTCACTCTTATGCTATGTCTCCTTGTAGCAGAGCTTGCCTTCAATTAAAAGAGACCCTCCTGTGCATTTATGCTATAGAGGTATTTAAATGTCTCTATCATATCTCCTCATCCCGCCTTTCCTCTAAAGCAGGGGTAGGGAACCCTGGTCCTGGAGAGCCGCAGACCAGTCAGGTTTTCGGGATATCCCTAATGAATATGCATGAGATATATATGCATTAGAGATCCTGCCAACCTGACTGGTTTGTGGCCCTCCAGGGCTGGATTTGGAGACCCCTGCCTTACACCTCTGTCATTTAAGATTGTGAGTGGGCAAGGTGCAGATGTCCTAGACATCGAAAGGGTATATAGAATGTGTCACATTCCTCCTCACTTCTCACCACCACCAAAATATTGTCTATTAGACAACTTTTTGGTGGTGGTGAGAATCGAGTAGGAATGTGACACATTCTATATACCCTTTCGATGTCTAGGACATCTGCACCTTGCCCACTCACAATCTTAAATGACAGAGGTGTAAGGCAGGGGTCTCCAAATCCAGCCCTGGAGGGCCACAAACCAGTCAGGTTGGCAGGATATCTCTAATGCATATATATCTCATGCATATTCATTAGGGATATCCTGAAAACCTGACTGGTCTGCAGCTCTGCAGGACCAGGGTTCCCTACCCCTGCTCTAAAGTATACATATTAACAGCTTTAAGTCTGTCCTCTTATGCTTCATGTATTGTAGCCCCTCACAGGAAGAAGCTACCAGACTCTTAGGGGTATGTTTACTAAACTGCGGTAACGTTACAGACCGTAATGCGCAGTATGTAACGTTAACACATGTTAATGTTACTTAATGATCATTAACATCCCCAGCTGCGGTAAACACTGCAGAGGGTGGAGGGAAGGGGTCAATGGGCAGGGAGTGGCTCCCTGCACACTAACATGCTGAAATGAAGGGCTGAATCCTACCATGAATGAAAACCTGCTGTTAGATGCACATTTGCAGGAGAGAGAAACCATTTCAGTGTCAGCAATGTACAGCATAGACAGGGAGCCCAAGAAATGTGATTTTATTATTTGTTTATTTACATTCTCTTATATACCACACTATGCTGCATCAGTGCGGTTTACATTGAACAAACTGAAATTACATTGAACAGGGCATTATAACTTGGAGATAACTATTTTACAGGGAACATGGGCTATGGAGGGTTAAGTGGCTAGAAACCCGCTAGGCCACTCCTCCACTCCTGATAGGAGTGCTCCATTTCCAGCAACAGCATAGTGCCCAAGTATGAAAGGCCACTATGGCGATGGTGCAAGTGGGGCATAGGAGGCTGCAGTCGGGACATGTAGCAGGGGCATATGGGCAACAGGGTGGACTAGGCTGGCACCTAGGTGGCACATAGGAACATAGAAACCAGAAATCAGCATGACAGCAGCTGACAAAGGCCAAACACAATCCACCTACATCTACCTGGTCCACCCGAGCTAACAGTTGCCAGGGTATTGACCTGACATCCCCCCAGCCAACCTTCCCCCAAGCGGAAGGGACAGACTATTGGTAGGCGGTGATGGGGGGGGGGATGTGAGGATGCTCATGTATGCCCCATTCTCCAGACCCCGCTCCCTAGGCGACCACCTACCCACACAGTGGATGGCCTGGGACTGCGCACCGACAGCATATGGCCATGTCAGCATGGCAGGGGGGGTGCCCGTGCTGGAGGGGGCAGTGGCACCTGCCTGCAGTGGACCTAGGCCATGCCCTATACCAGTACGTGGTGTACAGTGCAACATAAAAGGTCTGGCTAAGGAAAAGTACAGGTAGCCCCAGGGACCACCATGCATCTGTGGCAACAGTGTGGTGCAGTACACCCAGCCAATGTGTCCAGAAGCAGAGGGTCACAGGTTCAAGTCCCAACTGTGGTTCCTGCAAAGCATGTCCCTATGTTTTACCCTACAATGCAGATACAACAGCAATATGTGCAAAGCCCAAAGCAGCGGCGAACAGGGGTACAAACACCCACTCACATAGGCTCCACAATCCAAAGATGCCTGGAGAGTCAGGCTGTTGGCCCCAGCATTGAGCTGCAGTTATCACCAGGGCACTACTACTACCTCCAGCACAGTTTAGCAATGTCGGCACGGTGATCAGGACCAGTGTGGCAGGCAGGGTTGCCAACCACCCCTATCTGTGCACAATGCTGCAATAGGAGTGTGTGTGTGTATGTCTATTCATTGTTATGTGGCTGCCCACACCTCACCGGGCCCACAATGTCCCACTGTTACCAGTGTTAGCCTGAATATGTGCATAATGAAGAGCAAGGTGTTGTGGGTATGGCCAGACAGGGCAGATTGGCCAGGATGCATCTTCACAGGGTGTGGGGCAATGGCTGGGACACTGTAGTGCCCAACCACTGCCTGCATGGACAGAGTGACCACGGCATGGCATGCTGGGAGGGCACTCACTCTAACCGAGCAGTGACCATGGCATGTCTAGGCTCCCACATAGCGCTCTACACTATCTATTTCCAGTGATATTTTTATGTTCCCAGTGCTGGGGTCCCAATCACTGAGATGCCTGCTTGGTGCACATAGTTTCTTTGTGAGCATGCACTATGGACTGGATAGTGGACTGTCTGTAGTTACACTGTGTATGGTTGGAACACCTATAAGGTGAGTCTGACTATGTTGTGTGGCAGTTGGGGTGTTCCAGACCTAATCCCAACATTGTTGCTGGTCTGCTACTGCCAAAGGCACAGGTATGGATCTGGCTGGCCCACATCTCAGTGATTGGGACCCCAGCCTGGAGGGCTGTCTTATAGCAGCAGAATGGAGGCTGCTTCACCAGGGCTGGGGCACCTGTCCCTTACCTACAAAAAGGGTGATGTGGGCTCTTTGGGGTATGTAGTATATACCACTTTGACCTTATAAAGGCACTGCTACACACCTCATGCAGGTCTAGAAACCCCTCTGCCCTGATAACAGGTGCCCCTGTCAGCCAGACCCTAACATGGGGTACACACTAATCTGCATGGTGTCTGGTCACAGAGGACCGCATGTGACTGTAGGATACAGATGGACACCGAATTACCTTTGGCTGCACTGCAAGGAACACCTGTCACACACTGGTAGGGATGGGGATGTACAGCAGGACCTATCTCTACCACCACATTTACTGTGGACCTAGTGCTGGGCACCCATCCTATCCCTCAGGGTGAACACAGAACCTGCACAATGGCATGGTATGTAGCTACACTGTGCCAGTATCACACATTGTCAGTTCGTCTTTCCAAGCTGAGGTACTGGAGAGGTGCAGACCGCATTTGGTGATCAGCTGTAGACAGATATTCAGCATGTGCATTCCATCATGGGTACTGGTGGGGTTACCCTATCCTGGCTCTCAGAGCAGAAAGTTTGTGCGGTGACCTGCAGTCCTTCTGTACCCAGTCATTGCTGTGAGATACACCACGGAGGTATAACCTACTGGTTAATACAATGCCATTCTCGGCAGTGTTCATGGGTTCCATTCCTCATTATTCCCTCCTCTTATGCCTGTCTTACTCAAATAGTGTGTATGCCTGTAACAGTCATATTTTGCAGATCTGTGCTGCCAGCCCATAATACCCTTGCCACAAATGCCAACATTCCCTCGGTCCGTCTATCTGCGTCTGTCAGCTGTGTAGAGTCCTGTCTGCATGTGCGGGCTGCCACCCCATGTCCTGCACTGCTACCCTTTCCTGCATTGCACCTCATCGTGCTTGCCTCACCTGTGCCTGATCTACATGGCACCACCACTCCTCTGTCCACCCATCACTGTAACTATCCTGCCACCCCCGCCTCCACTGGGGGACACGTATTCCCATCGTCTGCCACCAACTGTCTTTCCAGTACTTTACATTGCCAACACCCTGTGCTGTGGTACAGTTGCCCCCACCATGTTTGTCATCAGTACTGGCAGCCACATGGGCTGCCCGCAGATAAGGTGGGTCCAGCGGCTCCCAGCTCTCCCTCCTTCACTCACCTGTTCATTGCCTTTCCTGAGTGCTCTATCTAGTGTTGGGGATACATCTGTCTCTGTTCCTCACAGGTCATGCATGCTATCCTGCGGCACCTTGCAGCCCTTAGGGCACACTAACCTAGGGCACCGTAAGCTTGTTAGGCCACCTTAACCTATGGTTCCATAGCCCAGGGTGCCTTCTAGAGTGCCTTGTCCAGGGGTGCCTACTACGGCGCTTAGCCTAAGGAGCCCTATAGGGCGCCTTATGAGACACCTTACAAGGCACCTTACAAGGCACTTTACAGGGCGTCTTACAAGGCACCTTACCAGGCAACTTACAGGGCGCCTTGTAAGGTGCCTTACGTGGCGCCTTGTAACGCGCGGTAGTTTGTAACATGCGTTAGCTGATACGGCTTGCTGTAACGATGCACCGCCCATGCCTTTATATGGGCATCTGTACCTTTACCGCGGAACCTAACGCGAATGACATTACCGCAGTTTAGTAAACATACCCCTAACTCTTACCCCTGAGATGTTGTTACAGTATAAACGGTTACCTCTGAGTTTAGTAGTCCTCCGGGTAGAGGCATAAGGAATTTTCACTATCCACGTCTCTTCTCGCTTTTCCCATAAAGGAACCAGAGAAGAGAAGAAAATAATCTAAATGGATTCAGTTAGTATACCAATGTGATATTACAATTGATTTATTCTGGAAGTGAGGTCAGCACCAAAAATAATCACATTTACCATAGTGGATGGAATTGTAAATAAAATTTATTTTTAACTCAATAAATTAAAGTAAATCAATTGAGAAGATTGGTTCCAGAACTTACAATAAATTAAAATTTCCTTTCCAATAAAACCGTAGCTCAATAGAAGTTCAGTTTACAAATCCTAACAATATATTAGCACTTTAGTTTAACACCTCTTTAAGAGAAATAACTTTCACAAATATTCTTCGTGTGGGAAGTTTCTTTAACTTACTATCCAAAATCAGTACTAGATTTTCACTCAGGTTGAGATTTCAGGTTTTGCATAAACTATACCCTTTAACAGGTAAAGTTTCAGGCCTCAGGGTACTCTATGTAAAAGAATAAGCTCACTGATTTCCCCTTACAGTTCTTTTTGGGTGTGTGAGATAGTGGAGGTACCTCAATCTTTAAATCTTCCAAGTTCCTTTCTTGAGTTGGGGCCCAGTGCAGTCTGTGGTAGACGTTCCTCAGGTTCCAGGTTCCTTTTATCTCCAGGCAGCCAGTCCAGTGATGTTCACTTGCTATTCACTACTAACTTATCATTAATAACTCAAAAAGAGAAAACCTTATTCTAATCAGTTGAGGCTATTCAGTCTGGTTTGGATTTCTATTTACTGTCCCTGTACTAAGAAAACAAAGGATAATTAATGAATCCCTATCTAATTTTTCCCCCTTCAGTAAAGCAGACACACTCAGACGAGTTCTCTAGCAATTCAGTAACTGCTTCTGGCTTTTGTGAGTACTGCCAGGTTTGCATGCTTCAACATTCTAACAACTCAGAGCTTAACCCAGTCGGAGCACAGCTCAGTCACTGATAAACTGAGCTTGTTTAAACCTTTTTCCTCTCCTCCAAGAAATATTCTTCTGGATTTTCTCTTTGAGTTCAATTAGTTCCTGTGATTTAATAAAGTAAGGTGAACCTTTTACATCAAAGGCAATACAGAAGGTTTTTAATTCCTTTTTATTAGGATGCTTTAGTCCTCAAAATTCTCAACCCTGTTTCCTTATCCTTTTTATAAAGGGGCACAGGATTACAATTAGAATCACTTCCCCTCCTTCCTCAAGTTAAACCAGAATTCACAGGAATTTAAAACTAGATGGCAAACACACCATCTCAATTCAGAGGGGTATGTTTACTAAACCGCAGTAAAATTACCAGTGGTAAGGACAGCGTTAAGGTACCTGAAGCCATATGAGGCAGTGGGCAGGTAGGAGGCATTCTGGCGTAAAGGGAGCAATGGGTCATTTAACACACATTAACAGGGCGCCTTGGCCATTTAACACACGTTAACAGGACATCACACATTAATTTATTTATTTATTTATTTACATTATCTTATATACCGCGCTCTTTTCTATCAGTGAGGTTTACATGCAACCATTTAAATACACATATCAAAACATTTGATTTGTGTTTACAATTAACAGGTATCAGAAACTTGGATAGAAACGTGGGTAACTATTTACAGCTGCACAAAGCGAACTGACTGAACATTTGTTTTGATATAGCTAGTTGACTGATGAGGCATTTGAGGTGCTGTCGTCCTAGTAATGCAAGAGGAAAAGGTAATATTTCAAAGCTTTCCTAAACTGGGTTAAATTAGTGATTGACCGGATACTGGGTGGGAGGGTATTCCAGCATTTCAGTGCGGAGAATTTAAAAGCCCTGTTCGCTGTTGACTGGCGGCACTTGGTCATTGCTCTTGGGACTATTAGTTTATTTGCCTCTGGAGATCTTCTAGATCTGTTAGGGGGGGTTATCTGTATGAGGTCCATTAGGGAGGGTGGGGCGAGCCCATTTATGATCTTGAAGGTCATTATTATGGTTTTGAATGTGATTCTGCCTTTTATGGGAAGCCAGTGGAGCTGTTTCAGGATGGGTGTCATGTGTTCCCACTTGGAAGCATCCTGGAGAACTCTTGCCGCTGAATTCATTGCAAGCGGTAAAGGGTGCAGAGTGGATTGCGGGAGTCCTTGGAGTATGGCATTTGCATAGTCAAGATGTGGTATGATCAAGGCTTGATACACTGTCCTGAAGTCGACCGGTTCCAGTAAGGAGCGTAGATGTCTAAGTAATCTGATTTTGTGATATATGGCTCTTGCTACATTGCTTATATGAATCTTCATGTCTAGTCGCTGGTCAAGTGTGACTCCCAGATATCTAATAGAGGATTTGGTAAGAAGCTCTGCATCTAGGACCTTCAAGCAGGGTGGTGTGATGAATTTCGGATTCCTCGTGATGAAAAGGACTTCCGTTTTCTTATGTTGTATTCGAAGATTTTGCATCTGGAGCCAGCTGGACACTGCATTGAAACAGTCCGTCAGTGGGGAGAGGTCAGGGTTCTCCGTCGAGAAAGGCATATATAGGAGAACATCATCTGCTTATAACAGACAGTTCACCTTGAAGGACCGGATGATCTCACAGATAGGTTGCATATATATATTAAACATTATGGCAGAGAGAGAGGATCCTTGCGGGACCCCTTGACTCTGGTGGAAAGGTTCTGATGTTGTTTCACCTGATCTTACGTGTTGCCATCTATCCGAGAGATATGACTTAAACCATTCAAGTGCTGAGTCACATATCCCCTTCTCCTTGAGGCGGTGTAGGAGGAGATCGTGGCAGACTGAGTCAAACGCAGACTCTATGTCTAAGAATATGAGCACGTATCCCTGAAGTACGTTATCAATTCCCACTATTATGGTACTAAAGAGGATGGTGAGGAGAGTTTCAACCCCATGTGCAGCTCTAAAGCCATGCTGACACAGATCAAGTGGGGCAGACGCATCAATATGTTCTTGAATTTGTCTTTGGACATCTTTTTCGACGATTTTCGCCAAGAGTGGTATGCTTGATATCGGTCTATATGAGTCTGGCTTCTTGGGATCAAGCTTGCTGTTTTTGAGGAGTGGCCTAATTGAGGTATGTTTGAGGGATGGGGGAAAGGTGCCTGTCGAGAAAGAGCAGTCCATTAGCTTAGCTATAAAAGGGCTGACAGTCGATCGTAACTCTTTTATCCAGGACACCGGGCAGGGGTCGGTTTGAGCGGTCATTGTGTTGATTCCAGCGATTGTGTCTTCAATGTGTTTCACAGATGGCTTAGAAAAAGTGGGCAATAGTGCTGAGGCTCTCGGCTCACGTGTCATGGTGGGTGCAGGGGACTTAACAGTCTGGCACAGCTTTGCTTTTAAGTGGTCAGCGAAGGCTTGGGGGTCAATCTGGCTAGGTTGCTCTGGTGCTGACTCTTTTGCTAGGTTCTTTACCAGGGTGAACAGGTCATGTGGTTTGTTTAGGGACCGCTTTAGTGTGTCCGTGTGGAATCTTTTCATGCTCTCTGATATTGCTTGGCGGTGCTTTTCTAGTTGACCGTTGTATGCCGATAGGTCCTCAGTGGAGTAAGTTCAGCGCCAGCGTCTCTCAAGTTTTCGTAGGCAGGAGAGTGACGATCTAAGCTCGATGGAGTACCAACCTGCAGAGGCTCTTTTCTTGTGAGGATTGTTTATAGTGGACATAACGCAATGGAACTGAAATTTTCATTCCAGGTGGAAACCAACTCTTCAGGATTGCGAGATGTCGGCTTGGAACCTACGTGGCGCTGCTTTGGAACTGCTGGGCCTATCGACATTCTTCTGGCATTTGTTGGGTAGAAATATTTGAAACGTAATTAACATGTGGTCTGACCAGGGGACCGCAGTAGTGGAGAGTATAGTAGTGGTTATTGTGTTAAAGGTATACAGAGGGGCAAAAACAAGGTCCAATGTCCTACCTTTCACATGGGTGGGCTCATCGACCAGTTGTATGTATCCTAATTCCTTGAGAGCATCAAGGAATGCTGAGGAGTGCACATCTTGCAAGGATGGTAAATTGAAATCACCTACGACCCAGCTTCCCAGCTTGGTGTGCTAGGGTATTGTGGGTTGGATGCAAGCTCAATTATTGTTGCAAGGGAGTCGGAGTCTGAGGATGGGGCCTTATATAGCAGATTGATGGAGCAATGTTTGTTGGTAATGGTGATTGCGTCTATGTATGCTGTGTTGGTCGTATTGCTCAGGTGGAAATGGAGGTCGGTTTTGGTGATAGCGAGAACACCTCCTCCTCGTTTACCACTTCTGTGACATGTGTGCATTGAAAAGCTATTAGGTAGTAGCTGGTTGAGGAGAATATTATCATCATTCGATAGCCATGTCTCAGTTATAAAGAGGTTGTCTAGGCCATTGAGGGAAATTATGTCTGATATGACTGGCCACTTCTTACGTATTGATCGTGCGTTTATGAGAGCACATTTTATATTTTGCTGGTGCGTGGAGATTTCTTTTTTTATTTTCAAATTATGTTGTACTGCTATATGAAGTAAGCGGGGTTGGCGAGGGCATGCATCAATGTTCCCTCTAATTTTCTGTAGGCTGTGTGCGCATAAAATATCAGCTATGCAGCTTTTGAAGGAAGGTTAAATTTTTGTGCGCCACATAACGACACTCGGAGTTATATACTTTAAAATTTGACTACACGTCAGAATACAGTATTACACCACATTGATTGCACTAGAAAATATTGTAGAACTTGTGAAAACCGTAAATACACAACAACTTTTAAATTTTAAGACGTCTGTGTTGTTTTCTATCAGAATCTGTTGTAAAGTATGTGCGCTCGCTCGGCGAGGTGTGTGCGCGTGCACACGCGCACAGCTTAGAGGGAACAGTGGTATGCATCCCCACCAAATGGGTGGTAGGGTGTGCTTGCCCACCTCCTCCTGTGGCTTTGGAGGATGGGTATTTGATTATGGTAAGGGGAAAATGCTGCGGCATTACATATCCAACCCATTAGGAGATATAAGGTCGCTATGTAAATGCTTGAGAGTGCCATATTGTGTCTCCACTCCGGAGTAGCAGATTCAAATATCTCGCTGCGTTGCTTACTTGACATGCGGTGGAGAGAGAGTAACAGCAATACAGCAGTACTGTGCTAAAGTGATATAGCCATGTGGGTAATAAGGCATACAGGGAATACTGGCAGTATAGCAGAATAAGCCGTATAGCAGTCTAAACAGCACAGTCATGGATGGGCAAAGCAATATTGCAGTCTAAGCAGCACAATCATGAAAGGGCAAGGCAATGGTATGGGAATGGGGTAATACAGCAGTACAGTGCTACAGGGATAGAGCAATGTAAGGAATACCAGCAATACAAAGGATATAGGCAGTATAGCAGAATAAGCAGTCTAGTAGTCTAAGCAGCACAGTCGTGCGTGAGTATGTTGTAAAGAAGGATCGTCCGAGAATACTCTTATAAGAGGATCATGGAGATGCTAGGCCTACCACAGCAGGCTAAGCTCAGCTGTTATCAGCGCAGGTCCCACACAGTCTGTTTGCTGAGTGTAAATAAGGGGTAATGTGGCAACTACCAGCAAAGACTAGGTATCAAGATATATGGGGCTCTATAGTACCTCCTTTGTGTCCTGGTTGCGGCTTACTCTCAGGCCGTTAATGTGGATCGTGGAAGGTCCATGGCCTCCACCTAAGGGCCGAGCCAAAGGGCCCTCTGGTGAGGCCCTCAGGTGCAGGCCCGCAAGGCGCGGGCGCACTTGCTGGCGCCCTTCTTTTAAAGTGGCCGAAATGCCCCGATTGGGCAGGTGATGCGGCTGGAGGCGTCTGGTGAAGAACGGCTGAATCCCTCCTGGGAGAGCACGCGGCGGAGAAAGGGCTGTTCTGCTGCTGGCGCCCTTCTTTTAAAGTGGCCAAAATGCCCCGATTGGGCAGGCGATGCGGCTGGAGGCGTCCGGTGAAGAACAGCTCAATCCCTCCTGGGAGAGCACGCGGCGGAGAAAGGGCTGTTCTGCTGCTGGCGCCCTTCTTTTAAAGTGGCCGAAATGCCCCGATTGGGCAGGCGAAGCGGCTGGAGGCATCTGGTGAAGAACGGCTCAATCCCTCCTGGGAGAGCACGCGGCGGAGAAAGGGCTGTTCTGCTGCTGGCTCCCTTCTTTTAAAGTGGCCGAAATGCCCCGATTGGGCAGGCGATGCGGCTGGAGGCATCCGGTGAAGAACGGCTCAATCCCTCCTGGGAGAGCACACGGCAGAGAAAGGGCTGTTCTGCTGCTGGCGCCCTTCTTTTAAAGTGGCTGAAATTCTACGATTGGGCAGGCGAGGCAGCTGGAGGCATCCGGTGAAGAACGGCTCAATCCCTCCTGGGAGAGCACGCGGCGGAGAAAGGGCTGTTCTGCTGCTGGCGCCCTTCTTTTAAAGTGGCCGAAATGCCCCAATTGGGCAGGCAATGCGCCTGGAGGCATCCGGTGAAGAACGGCTCAATCCCTCCTGGGAGAGCACGCAGCGGAGAAAGGGCTGTTCTGTTGCTGGCGCCCTTTTAAAGTGGCCAAAATGCCCCGATTGAGCAGGCGATGCGGCTGGAGACGTCCGGTGAAGAACGGCTCAATCCCTCCTGGGAAAGCACGCAGCGGAGAAAGGGCTGTTCTGCTGCTGGCGCCTTTCTTTTAAAGTGGCCGAAATGCCCCGATTGGGCAGGCGATGCGGCTGGAGACGTCCGGTGAAGAACGGCTCAATCCCTCCTGGGAGAGCACGCGGCGGAGAAAAAGTGACAAGCATGCACCTTAGGGGACAAACATGCCTTAAAGTGCCCTACGTGCTGTAAGGCGCCCTAACTTAAGGCACCTTAAGTCAAGGCGCCCTAAGGGCTTTAAGGTGCCGTAACCCAAGGTACTTTATTTATTTATTTATTTATTTAGCTGTATTTATATACCACTTTTCACCGGGTCAAAGCGGTGTAAGTCAAGGTGCCCTAAGGGCGTTAAGGCACCTTAAGTTAAGGCACCTTACAGCCCTTAATTCACCTTAACATAAGGCACCTTAGGTTAAGGCACCTTAAAGTCCTTAGGTTAAGGTGCCCTAAGGACATTAAGGTGCCTTAACCTAAGGCTTTAAAGTAAGGTGCCCTAAGGGCTGTAAGGTGTTTTAAGTTGACAAACACATAAGAACATAAGAACATAAGATATGCCATACTGGGTCAGACCAAGGTCCATCACGCCCAGTATCCTGTTTCCAACAGTGGCCAATCTAGGTCATACGTACCTAGCAGTTTCCCCAAAAGACACAAGTTCCACAATGCTTGTACTGGGTCAAGCATTGATATCCTGGGTCCATTCTTAATAATGGTTTATGGACCTTTCCTCCAGGAACTTGTCCAAACCTTTTTTAAACCCAGCTACACTAACAGCCTTTACCATATCCTCTGGTAACAAATTCCAGAGTTTGATTACATGTTGAGTGAAAAAATATTTTCTTTTATTAGTCTTAAATAGTTTACCCTGTAGCTTCATTGCATGTCCCCTAGTCTTTCTATATTCTGATAACGTAAACAATCAATCTACGTTTACCCTTCCACTCTGTTCATTAATTTATAGACTTCTATCATATCTCCCCTCAGCCATCTCTTTTCCAGGTTAAAGAGCCCTAACCTTTTTAGCCTTTCTTCACAGAAGTATCCTTACATCCCCTTTACCATTTTGGTGGCTCTTCTCTGAACCTTTTCTAATATCACTATATCCTTTTTAAGATACGGCGACCAGAATTGCACACAATATTCAAGGTGCGGTCTCCCCATGGAACGATGTAGAGGCATTATAATATCTTTTGTTTTATTTTCAATTCCTTTCCTTATGATACCTAGCATTTTATTTGCTCTCTTGGCTGCTGCACACTGGGCGGAGGGTGTTACATGTTATCCTCAATGACGCCTAAATCTTTTTCCTGGGTGGTGGTTCCTAATGTGGAACCTTGCATCGTGTAACCATAGTTTGGGTTGTTCTTCCCTAGGTGCCTAACTTTGCACTTGTCCACATTAAATTTCATCTGCCATTCTGATGCCCAGTCTTCCAATTTATCAAGATCCTCTTGCAATTTTCCACAATCCTCTTGGGTTTTAACAACTTTAAATAGTTTTGTGTCATCTGCAAATTTGATAACCTCACTCGTTATTCCACTTTCCAGGTCATTTATCAATATGTCAAAAAGCAGCGGACCCAGCACAGATCCCTGGGGTATACCACTATTCACCTTTCTCCATTGGGAAAATTGGCCATTTAGCCCTACCCTCTGCTTTCTAGCTTTTAAACAGTTCCTGATCCACAATAGTACACTGCCTCCTATCCCATGACTCTTTAGTTTTGCCAAAAGTCTCTGATGAGGGACCTTGTCAAAGGCTTTCTGAAAGTCCAGATACACTATCTCAACCGACTCACCTTTGTCCACCTGTTTATTCACACCTTCAAAAAAACATAACAGATTAGTAAGACAAGAAGATCTTCCGTGTCTAAAACCATGTTGGCTGTCTCCCATTAGGCCATGACTATCTACATGCTGAGTAATTTTATTCTTTATGATGGTTTCTACCATTTTTCCCGGTACTGATGTCAGGCTCACCGGTCTGTAGTTTCCCGGATCACCCCTGGAACCCTTTTAAAAAATTGGTGTTACATTGGCGATCCTCCAATCTTCAGGTATTAGAGATGATTTTAATGATAGTTCACAGATTACTAATAGCAGGTCTGCAATCTCATATTTCAGTTCTTTCAACACCCTTGGATGTATACCATCCGGCCCAGGTGATTTGCTACTCTTCAGTTTATCTAATAGTTGTAATACATCTTCCCAATGTATCGATATTTCCTTCAATTTTTTTGCACCTTTAAATACCACTTCAGTCATGGGTAACATCCCTACATCTTCCTCAGTAAAGACCGAAGCAAGGAATTCATTCAGTCTCTCGCTATCGCCTTGTCGCCTCTTAGTGCCCCTTTAACCCCTCTATCATCTAATGGACCAACTGACTCACAGGTTTTTTGCTACGAATGTACTTGAAAAAGTCTTTATTTCGCGTTTTTGCTTCCTCAGCAAGCTTCTTCTCAAATTCTCCCTTTGCCTGCCTTATCAATGCCTTGCATTTGACTTGCCAGTGCTTGTGCTGTTTCCAGATTTCGTCGTTTGGCTCTTTTTTCCATTTCCTGAAAGATGCTTTTTTGGCAACAACAGCCTCTCTGACCTGACCTTTAAACCATGCTGGCAGTTTTTTGGACTTCCTTCCACTTTTCTTAAAGCGTGGAACACAAACTGTAAGGCATAAAAACAGCTGTAACCCTAAGACTGGATAGAGCACCAACGAAAGGCAATGAATAATTAAGTGATGTAAGGAAGGAGAGGTGGGAACTGATAGGCCTCCCATATCTGCGGGTATCCTATGTGGCAGCCGGTAAAGTGGACAAACATGTTGGAGGCAGCCAGGGGCGGCTCAAGGCAATCTGCTGCCTGAGGCGAAGAATGAGATGGTGCTTCCCCCCACCTTAGAGTGGTGGCGGGGCTTTTTCATAAATCCAATCAGAGACTGAACCAAACCATAAACCGATTAGATTATATGGAGGAAATGCAAGATGTTTGCACACAGGGCCGCATCAAGCTGCAATCGCACCCTGTGCAACTTGCAGCTCAGGCGCACGCCCCCCTCTACCCCATACCTCCGTCCAGCGCTGCCTGCTCTTTCCCTGCTGCTGCCGCCCTCTGTTTTTTTCATGGTGGTGCCAGCAGCAGGGAAAGAGCAGGCAGCGCTGGATGGAGGTATGGGGAGGAGGACGGGGCATGCGCCCGTTCTGAAAGGCGCCGGCACTTTGAGCAGATCTGTCCCTCCCTGCTCTGACATCGCATCGGAGGAGGGAGGGACCAGGCCTGCTTAAAGTTCTGCAAAAAGGCTTGGGGGCACATTTTGGCTGCCTGCTATTGTCCTGCCAGTGGTGGCAGGGCAACAGCAGACAGCCGAAATGCACACCCCAAGCCTTTGCGCCCTGTGCGGCTGCACTGCTTGCACAGGGCTAGGTACGGTCCTGTTTGCACACCAAGGAACTAGAAGACAGCAAGATCCAACAGTACAGTTTATAAAACTAAATTATAACTCATTTTTATTTTGTTATAAACTGTGTTATGGTTCTCGCTTTTTCTTTTTCAACATATATTTTGCATCCACAGTAGGTGCAGAGCAGAAGCAGGACATTCACCCACAGAACTCAATATTTTAAAAAAAAATATGATTCTGATCATCTCACTAACTGCTGCCACTATTCTCCAGTACCAGGCTTATTGTGAACTAATAAAAAACCCTGCAACAAAAAGCAAACCTACCATACCATACCATATTAGCACAAACTTCTAAAACTCACATAAGGAGCCCATCCAAAAAAAGTGTCATTGTAAATACTACATTGGGCCCTGGAACATCCATACACCTATTTGAAAAGCTGAACAACTCAAATTGCTACTGTATAGTATAGATCTTTATATACAAACTGCATGTTAACAGAACACCTGACCTCAGTCACACACGCACAACTTCGACCCTCACCAAGTACAGAATAAGTAACCACAATCTAAAGTAAAAATAAAAATATGTGAACAAAATTTAAACTGAAACCCCAAGAAGCCAGAGTCCACATGCAGTGCAACATCAGATAAATAAGAGATGCAGTTCCCTAATACTGCGTAAAATATAAAAATAGCACAAAATCCAATCACTAAAATTAAATAAAATTATATTTTTTCTACCTTTGTTGTCTGACCATTTTATTCTCTGATTATGCTGGTCCCGGTCTGAGGCTTCTGCTTTCCTGTCTTCTCTTAGCTCTCTTTCTGTGGTCTATGGTCCATGGTCCATCTCCCATTTCTTATCTCTTCTTTTGTTTGCTTCACTTCCTTCCATCAGCCCATTTCCAGTAATCCTCCCCAGTATCGGCCCCCTTTCCAGTCCTCCCCTCCCAGTACCTTCCAATGTCAACCGCCTTGCATTCCCACAACTGCCACTGGTGTCCATTCCCTTCCAGTCCCCCTCCTTCCCCACTTCAGCCCCTTTTAGTCCAAATACCATCTCAGGTATCAGCTCAGGTCCACTCTCAGTGTCACACCCCAGTCAGCTCCCTTCCAGCCACCCTACCCTCTGTCCATCTCTCTTCCAGTGCCATTCGCATGTCAGCTCCCTTCCAGCCTCCTCCCCATTACCCAGCCACCTACCACTCCCATCCCCAAGTGTCAGCTCCTTTCCAGTACCCCTTCAGTACATCCCAGGTGTCAGCTCCTTTCCAGCCCCCTCCTTCCCCCGTGTCATCCCCCTTCCTGCCCCCTCCTTCCCCTGGCAGACCCTCTCAGTATCCGCTCCTTTCCAGTCCTATTCTATCATCCCCCTGCATCAGCCCATTTGTATCCTAGCCCCTAGTTTTCTTCCAGAGCCAGCAGCACTCTCCTCCCCTCCCCTATTAGCCCATTTCCTGTTCCAGCCCATTTCTAGTCCTATCCCCTTTATCAACCCACTCCAGTCCTAGCCCCCCAATCAGCTCATTACCAGTCCTAACTCATTTCTAGTGCTAGCCCCCCCTCTGCCCATTACCAGTCATAACCCTCCAATAAGTCCATTTTCAGTCCTAGCACCCCAATTGGCCCATTTCCTGTCCTAGTCCCCCCATAGCCCATTACCAGTCCTAACCCCCCCCCCCATCAGCCAATTTCCAGTTCTAAACCCCCATCAGTCCATTTCCAGTCCTAGCCCTCCCCTGATAGCCCATTTCCAGTTCTAACCCCCCATCAGCCCATTTCCAGTTCTAACCCCCCCCCCCCCATAGCCCATTACCAGTCCTAGTCCCCCTCCTGATCAGTCCATATCTGGTTCTAAACCCCCATCAGTCCATTTCCAGTCCTAACCCCCCACATCAGCCCATTTCCAGTTCTAACCCCCCCCCCTCCATAGCCCATTACCAGTCCTAACCCCCCCATCAGCCCATTTCCAGTTATAATCCCCCCCCCCGATAGCCCATTTCCAGTCCTAGCCCGCCTCCTGATCAGTCCATTTTTGGTTCTAATCCTCCATCTGTCCATTTCCAGTCCTAACCCCCCCCCCCCCCTATAGCCCATTACCAGTCCTAACCCCCCATCAGCCCAGTTCCAGTTCTAACACCCCATCAGTCCATTTCCAGTCCTAGCCCTCCCCCGATAGCCCATTATCAGTCCTAACCCCCCTCCTGATCAGTCCATTTCCAGTCCTAACCCCCCATCAGTCCATTTCCAGTCTTAGCCCTCCCTCGATAGCCCATTACCTGTCCTAGCCCCCATCCCGATCAGCCACATTTCCTGTCCTAACCCCCCATCAGTCCATTTCCAGTCGTAACCCCCCATCAGCCCATTTCCAGTCCTAACCACCCCCCCCATGTCAATTTCTAGTCCTAACCCCCCATCAGCCCATTTCCAGTTCTAACCCCCCCCCCCCAGTTCCAGTCCTAGCCCCCCCCCCCCAACCCAGGAAAATTGAAAAACTAATAAAAACCTCCGGGGTAAGAAGCAGCTGCCGCTCCATCGGCGGCAGCAGCAGAATGAGAAGCCCGTGGCCTCCCACCTCTTTTCCCTCCCCCCCCTAGAGAGCCTGCAATGCCAGTTTCCCCTCCGCCCTGGCTCAGTTTTGCAGAGGCGTGGCAAAGGGAGAGTGTTTCCCTTTTGCGTGGTTCTGTTAAATCCTGTTTCCCATTAGCGTCGCGGGCTCAGCTTTAACAGAGCCACGGTTAAGGGAAACACTCTCCCTTTGCCGTGGCTCTGCAAAATTGAGCCAGGGTGGAGGGGAAACCGGCAGGCTCTCCGGAGGGGGGAGCGGCCGGCCACGGGCCCCTCATTCTGCCGCTGCCACCAATGGAGTGGCAGCAGCAGCTGCTTCTTACCCCAGAGGTTTTTATTAGTTTTATTTTGAAGGCCGAGTGAGGCGGTCTTTTTGGAGGCAATTTTTACCACCCCCAAAAAGTTGCCGCCTGAGGCCACTGCCTCACTCAGCCTAATGATAGAACTGCCCCTGGAGGCAGCTGTGCTAATGCACAGGGTGTTGCCAATGTAAAGTGCTACAATGACTGTGGGTGGCAGAGGATGGGAATACGTGTCCCCCAGCGGAGGCAGAGGTGGCAGGATATTTGCAGTGACAGGCAGACAGAGGAGTAGTGGTGCCGTGCAGATCAGGCACAGGCGAGGTAAGCACGAAGAGCCGCAATGCAGAAAAGGGTACCAGTGCAGGACATGGTGTAGTAGCCTGCACAAGAAGACAGGACAGTACACAGCTGACAGAGGCAGATAGATCAGCTGAAGGATGGATGGCAACTGAGGTGAGGGTGTTATGGGCTGGCAGCACAAATCTGCAGAGACGTGACTGTTACAAGCATGAAAATGATTTGAGTAGAACAGGCATAAAAAGAGAGCAAAGAGAAATTGAACCCATGACCCTTGCCTAGGGAGTCATTGTACTAACCAGTGGGCTACACCTCCACAGCTCTCTGCATTGCAATGGCTTGATACAGAAAGACTGCAGGTCACTGCACAAAATGTGTGCTGTGTGTGCCAGGATAGGGTAGCCCCACCAGTACCCATGATGCAATGCACATGCAGAACAGCAGTCTACAGCTGATCACGGAATGGAGAATGCATCTCTCCAGCACCTCAGCCTGGTAAGAAAAACTGACAGTTTGTGATATTGGCACAGAGCAGCTACAGACCATGCCACTGCGCAGGTTCTCTGGTTACCCTGATGGTGAGGACGGGTGCCCAGCACCACACACCTTTCAAATCGCCTAAATGAACCCGTCCCTCTGAATCCATGTTAACCTGTCCACTACCATTTGATATACAGCTAGAATGTACATAGTTCTGTTGTTTGACATGTAAATAGTGCTAAGTGGCATATAGAACCTCGGCTACCAATTTGTACATAGTTTACCTGTTTTTTTTGTTAAGTGCTGTCGAGTCGAAGTCGACTCATGGCGACCCTCTGGATAGCTATCCTAAATTGTGTTCGGTCTTCAGTCAGGTGGCTCATTGTTGACAGGGTTTACCTGTTAGCCCTGTTTAAATACCCTGTTCTTTGTAAGACCAGTGTAGACCTTTCCTACACTGCACAAATGTGTTGCCTGTAAACTGCACTGATGACAAATAGTGCGGTATAGAAGAATCATTAAATAAATAAATACCTGTTGTGCTAGAGATGGGCTCTTCTGCAGATCCCCATTATTACCAGTGTGTGGAAAGTATTTCCTTTAGTGGAACATAAAGTCACTCTGTGTTTATCTGCATGCCCCAGTTACATCTAGCCCTGGTGGCCCCCCCCCCCCCCCCCCAGAATAGTGCATACCCAGTGTTACAATGTGGCTGCCATGGCCAACTATTACCAGGGCAGAGGTGTGTCTAGACTTGCATGAGGTTTATGTAGTAATGCCTATATACTGCCCTCTCTTGGTCAAAGTGGTATACAGTATATGCCCCTTGTCCCCACAATCTACTTTTTGTAACTGAGGCAGTGGAGGGAGATGTGGCATGGCCACAGCCAGGAGGAGTGGCTGTGGGACCAACAACCCCAGTCCTGCTAGCCTGAGGTTTCTGTTCTCCAGGGGGGTTGGACTAGTAGGCCACATCTGTACCTGTTACTAGGGTACCAGGAATGCTGGAAGACTTCAGCTGCCAACCACCAAGGTCTGACATTCACCAACAGAAGACACAGTCAGACTGCACCTGCTGCATTCAACCAGGTGTTTCCACCATGCACATACTAACTGCATACAGTCCACATTGCATGCTCGCAGAGGAGCTATGTGCACCCAGTAGTTGCTTCAGTGATTGGGCCCCAGAACAGAGAGCACACAAATATCATTAAAGACAGATACTATATAGCACTATATGGGAACATAGCCATGCCATGGTCACTGCTCGGTCAGAGTGAGAGTGTCCTCCCAGCGTGACATGCTGTGGCCACCCTGTCCATGCAGGTGGTGATTGGGCACTATGATGTCCCAGCCATTGCCCTACCCCCGATGCAGACGCATCCTGCCCAATCCACCCTGTCTGGGCCATGCCCACAATACCTTGCTCCTCGGTATGCACATTTGTAGGCTAATGTTAGAAACAGTGTAAGCATTGTGAGGCCCAGTGAGGAGTAGGAAGCCACAAAACAATGGATAGACATACACACACACACATTGATATTGCAGCACTGTGCAAAGATAGGGATGGCTGGCACCCAGCCTGCCACACTGGTCCCGATCACAGTGCAGGCATGGTAAGGCATGCTAATTGTGCAGGAGCTAGTAGTAGTGCTCTGGTGATAACTGCTGCTCCGTGTGCCGGAGCTGACAACCTGACTGTCCATAAAGCTTTGGATAGTGGAGCCTGTATGTGTGGGTGTTTGTATCCCTGTTGGCCGAAGCTTTGAGGATTGCACATGTTGGTGTTATATCCATATTGTATGGTAAAATGTAGAGAGAGGAAGGGGCATGTAAAATTTGAGTTATACTGGTGACAAAATACCTCCCTAAGGAACTTCATAGGAAAGACCATAGGGTAAAATGCTGCTGAATCCAGAGAGATGGTCTGGGAAAGATTCTGGAAGACAAATTCAAACCAAACTAGCACAGGCCTGTGAACTTCATCGCCTTTAGACTAATTCAGACATCATAGTCAAAGGTGTCAAATGCTGCAGAAAGGTCAAGGAGTATCAACAGACCTGCCTAGTACAGTCTCAGTACTAAAGTAAGACCTAAAATCTATATGAAAAGCATCCAGATCATTTGTAATTGTCAAGAAATCAGATAGCCCTAATAGTAAAGCTTTCTTAGTGATCTTGCTTAGAAATGGTAAGTTCAAACTGGTTGATAGTTATTAAAGTCATTAGGATCCAAGTTTGACTTCTTCAAGGTCGGTATGACTTTTGCCCTTTTTAAGCAGTCTTGTAAGTCGCCCTCAGTTAACAATATGTTCACAATGGGCTGGAAATAATTAAGTCATCCAACTTTGATTTGTTTGAGTATCTGAGAGTGCAGGCATCCTCACATGTTGTAGCTTTAAGGTCAGATAGAAGAAAACTGATATCTTTCTTTAGCAGACGATGTAAAGTAATGAAAGTGTGGATAGATGCGACTTTGTGAGCTAGTGGCAGATCCTTTCCAGTGTGCCCCCCCCCCCAATGCCATAATAAGGAAGGCATGGATTCTAGTAACTTATTTGATGCCTGAAATATTTCTCTAGGTTTGTTTTTTGTATGGACAATCATTTTGAAGATATAATAACTTCTCTGATACCGCCTTTGAAAGAGAAGAATTCCCCTTGCTTTCACTGCTTATGTGGAATGGGGGAGGACTGAATCATTCCAGGGCCCTAGCTTCTCTGTGAACACTCTCTTTCTCTCAGACAGCAGTCAATCTTTACTCTCCCCAGTGAACTTGAAATTGAGTCCTTGATGTAGCTGAACGGAAAAAAAGTCTTTATTGGATGGTTGTGACCACTGTCTGCCAAGCAGTGGGTTCAGACGCTGCAAGGACTACACATGGGCAGGGGGTTACAAATAGATCTGAGGCTATAATACCATATTTCTTTGGCATGTAGAGGGTAATTTTATAATCAGGAGCCTATTTATAAAGAAAACAGATGCCTTATAAAATAGGGGTATAAGTATCCAAAAATGCATGCTAAATCTAGATCCAGACACTTACACCGGCCCTACAGCTGGTACAGACAGACTAATGACTGGCGTCTCCCCATCAGGCACTGCACTTGGGCAATTTGCATCTTAAAATGTATGTTCACATGTTTCCCACATGGTGACATACAACGCGGGAAAGCAATCAAAGCAATTTCCATGGGAGAAGCCATTTGATTAGAACCCATATACTGTGCAGATAAAAGTACCATATTTAACCTTCATTTTTTAAGGTGCTGGAAAAGACAGAATTTGGTCAGGGGAGAGTAAAATGCATATATTGATATAATCAAAAATATGGGCCCCATTCTGAAACACGGATTGCGGGGCTGCACATCCCAGCAGGATGTGCAGCCCACAAGCCATTGAGGCCCAATTCCCCCTCCAGCTCTCTCTGTATATCCTGTGCATCAGGATGGGGAGAACCGGCGGGGGTCAGGAGGGGTGGGATCTGGGCGGTTCGGAGGCGGGCCAGCCCGGCAGGATGCACAGAGCAAATTCAGGTCATGGCCCTGTATGTCCTGCCGGGCCCGTGGGATGCGCTACTTATTCTACCTCAAAGGTAGAATAAGCAATAGAAACCCAGCGATCGGTCCCAGGGATCCCCCCCCCCCCCCGGGACTGGAGCCAGGTGTGGGGGTGTCCCCGCCGCCCGATCCAGGCCACGGCAGGGTCAGCCTTGGGTCGGGCAGTGGGGACAAGGGGGGCCAAGGATGCTGAAGTCGGGGGCACCTGAAGGGAGGACATGCCGGGCCATCCACAGGTCCAATTCTGGCTACCGCAGGAACATTTTGTTTCCGCGGTCCAGAATTAGATCCAAACAGGCCCGTCTTGCTTGGGATCGTCCGTAGGTCACAGACGTGCCTCTACGAGGATCAGGCCCCACGTGTTTTGTTTCTAATGAGAAATTGTAGACAGGGAAAGCAGCGGTGTTGCTTTCGTTATTGTGATAAATCCTGTGAGTGAAAACTAACTTCAAGGGTTTGCAAGACCATGAATAGTTTGATTATGTTTCTCATGAAAAAAGATAAATTAATGCAAGTCTGAAACTTTCTGAGCTAAAGTCAAAGCCTTGATGACTCTTGCTACTGCTCACAAATTTGAGCCATTTCTAACTCAGTCGATTTGTGTATGTGCATGTTTAAGAAAGCAGAGTTGAAGTGCATGGTTTTTTAAGTTTACTGGTGCATTCCTCTCTTGAAACATTACCTAAAACATGAGCATTCACTGCAGAAGGGTTTCATAGAGGTAAGCTGCTTACCTGGGCACCTGCATTAAAATGGCTATAAGCAGTACCACAGTGATATTGTTACATGGTTCATGGTTTATTAAAAAACGTGTTATATTGCCTTTCAACAGCATCAAAGTGGCTTGCAATAAAAACAGTGACCATGGTTTGGACAGATATAGGGAGAAGTGGTTACCTAAACAGAACATATGCAGAGAAGTATCATTGCCCTATTGAATTTTTCAGTTTCTTTTTCGTTCTGTAGAAGATGCAAAAGGATGTACAGAAGGTAATTTTTTTGTGCTACAAGGCTCAAACATCACCATACCTTGTAGCTCAGAAGACAACACAACTACAGGAAATATGCTGTACATTTGTTCCCTTGACGGTAACCTGACAAAGGACAGGAAGGCATGTGTAACTGTGGCCATTAATAAGCTTTTCCTTCAGCTTCAGGTAACAATTTCTGTTTGCTTCTTCAGTAACTGCAACAAATCACAAATATTCATTTTCTAAAAGTATCAAATATCTTAATTATAGCAGATTGTCGATGCATTTGCTTATCTGCCTACACAAGATATATGTTTTTCAGTTAAAGCTGTCGTAAACATTTATTTTCACGTAAAAAAGGCATTCTGCCATTGCTCTGAATTTAGAAAGGTGAGTGAAGGAAAAAACATTCATTGTTGCTATGAGACAGGAAGGTTTCAGCTTTCAGTTCTATTTGATAGATCACCTATCAGATCAAATATCTAAGTAGTGAACATAGCTAAAATCTAAAACAGTAATACAAATTCAAAAGGAACTACAAAATTAAAAAAACATATCAAATCAAATTAAAAGAAAAATCAAAAATTCTCTTTGCTAAAGGGCACTGTGGAACTGTGTCTAGTGCGCCAATGATGCACATATCCATGGCACAACATCATGGTGTTAGGGCAACATCACAGAGTAACCTACTGGGGGTATGGAAAACATGTTTCCTTCGGTTAGCGCCTTGCATGCCACCTTGCCATGACACAGTAGCACAGTGCACTTACCTACACTTATGGAGGAGGTGGTATGTGTACCCACGCTACTTGCTTGCCGTGCAGGTAGTGCCAGTGCGCTGACTGCATTTTGCTCACCCTGCCCAATTGCAACCCTAATGTGCCATTTAGTAAAAGATCCACAAAGTATCTTCAGCTGCTGCAGTCCCCTTTATCCCTCTCAATCCAATAAAGGCAGCAAACGGAAAATCATGAGAAGGCAATATTAAAATAATGTGCATTTAAGGCAACTTTAAATTTGGGATAGTACTTGGATGTAAGAATTGAGACATGAATTTCAGGGTGTGTAAACCTCTGCAGGTATTTTAGAAAGGCTCTTCCAAATGTGAAGCCTTTTGTAAACTATGGGATATGTCTACTAAGCCGGGACCTTATTGCAGATACCTCGGGTTAACTGTTAGTCTGGTTTAGTCAACATACACCTGTGTATAAGGAGGTGCAGGAGAGCAAATGTATTTGCTGAATTATTGGCCAGAGGATGCATTTTACAAATCTGCATGGAGGAGAAACAAAGGAGAAATGTGACATCTTATACATGAAGGTGCAGGCACTTGTTTATTTATTTATTTATTTTAACATTTTTTTCTATGCCGCCTTTCAAATTCTCAAAGCGGTTTACATGGAACATAACTTTGTATACACAGACCTTTTGGAACTATTTACAATAACAGTTAACTTGTTTATAATCGTATTATAACCATTTACATAATGGACTCATACATGTTCCTGAGGAGTTGGAGTTTTTAACATTTGTTATAATCTTGCTGTTAGTTAAGATGTAATGTCTTGAAATGCTCTGTGAAGAGGTGGGTCTTCAAGGTTTTTCTGAAGTCAGTAGTATCCATAGTGGTCCTCAGGTGATGAGGGAGGGAGTTCCATAGTGTTGGGATGGAGAGTTCAAATACTCTGAGTATGGTATTCTAGGGGGTGCTTGTGGGTGTCTTGGGGGTTGCCAGAGAGTTTTGGTGTGGTGTCCTTCTTGATCTGTTGTCGGGAAGTCTTTTAATCAGGGTTTTTAGACAGTCAGCAGATTGCTCATGGAGTATTTTAAATGCAATCATTAGCACCTTGTATTTTATTCTTGCACTGATAGCGAGCCAATAGAGTGATTCAAGTATCTGTACTACTGTGGATCAAGAACTGGTTAAAAGATAGAAAGCAGAGGGTAGGGCTAAATGGCCAATTTTCCCAATGGAGACAAGTGAATAGTGGTGTACCCCAGGGATCTGTGCTGGGTCCGCTGCTTTTTGACATATTCATAAATGACCTGGAAAGTGGAATAACGAGTGAGGTTATCAAATTTGCAGATGACACAAAACTATTTAAAGTTGTTAAAACCCAAGAGGATTGTGGAAAATTGCAAGAGGATCTTGATAAACTGGAAGACTGGGCATGAAAATGGCAGATGAAATTTAATGTGGACAAGTGCAAAGTTATGCACCTAGGGAAGAACAACCCAAACTATGGTTACACGATGCAAGGTTCCACATTAGGAACCACCACCCAGGAAAAAGATTTAGGCGTCATTGTGGATAGCATGTTAAAACCCTCGGCCCAGTGTGCAGTGGCAGCCAAGAGAGCAAATAGAATGCTAGGTATCATAAGGAAAGGAATGGAAAATAAAACAAAAGATATTATAATGCCTCTATATCGTTCCATGGTGAGACCGCACCTTAAATATTGTGTGCAATTCTGGTCGCCGTATCTTAAAAAGGATATAGCGTTATTAGAAAAGGTTCAAAGAAGAGCCACCAAAATGGTAAAGGGGATGGAAGGCTACTCCTATGAAGAAAGGCTAAAAAGGTTAGGGCTCTTTAACCTGGAAAAGAGACGGCTGAGGAGAGATATGATAGAAGTCTATAAATTAATGAACGGAGTGGAACGGGTAAAAGTAGATCGATTGTTTACGTTATCAGAATATAGAAAGACTAGGGGACATGCAATGAAGCTACAGGGTAAACTATTTAAAACTAATAAAAGAAAATATTTCTTCACTCAACGTGTAATCAAACTCTGGAATTTGTTACCGGAGGATGTAGTGCCTGGCAGAGCCTGCCCTCCAGATCCTGCCTTCCCCGGTATCAGTCCCTGTTTCCAGCTTGTCACACGCGCCGGCTTTCAGAGCGCGAGGGGAGAGTTTCTCCCTCGCTACTCTGTTAAGCCTGCGGGGGCTGATGGGAAGTTCCCATCAGCCCCCGCGGGCTTAACAGAGCCGCAAAAGGGAAACTAGTTCCCTTCGCGCTCTGAAAGCCGGCGCGTGTGACAAGCTGGAAACAGGGACTGATACCGGGGAAGGCAGGATCTGGAGGGCAGGCTCTGCCAGGCACAGGGGGGGCCCCGCGGCACACTCGATTCTGCCGCGGCGGCTCCGGAAGCGGCAGAAGACAGCTTTTTTTTATTTTAAATTTTGGCTGGGCTGGGCTGGGCTGGGCTGGGGGGGTTAGGAGTGGTGATGGGCGCTGCGGGGGGATTAGGAGTGGTGATGGGCGCTGGGGGGTTAGGAGTGGTGATGGGCACTGGGGGGGGGTAGGAGTGGTAATGGGCACTGGGGGGGTAGGAGTGGTGATGGGTGCTGGGGGGGGTTAGGAGTGGTGATGGGCTATGGGGGGGGCTTAAACTAAAAATTGGGTGATGGATTAGGACTGGAAATCGGCTGGTGGGATTAGGACTGGAAGTGGGTTGATGGGGGTTAGGACTGATAATGGGCTATGGGGGGCTTAAACTAAAAATTGGGTGATGGGGGATTAGGACTGGAAATGGGCTGGTGGGATTAGGACTGGGAGTGGGCTGATGGGGAGGTTAGGACTGGTAATGGGCTATGGGGGGCTTAAACTAAAAATTGGGTGATGGGGGATTAGGACTGGAAATGGGCTGGTGGGATTAGGACTGGGAGTGGGCTGATGGGGAGGTTAGGACTGGTAATGGGCTATGAGGGGGCTTAAACTGAAAATGGGGTGATGGGGATTAGGACTGGAAATGGGCTGGTGGGATTAGGACTGGGAGTGGGCTATGGGGGGCTAGGACTGGTAATGGGTTGGGGGGGTTGCTAGGACTGGAAATGGGCTGAGTGGAAGGGGGCTTGAATTGCAAATAGCTGATGGGGGACGGGGCTTGGAATGGAAATGGGCTGAGGGGAAGTGGGGGGCTTGAACTGCAAATAGCTGATGGGGAGGGTGACTTGGAATGGAAATGGGCTGAGTGGAAGGGGGCTTGAACTGCAAATAGCTGATGGGAAGGGGGGCTTGGAATGGGCTCTTAGGGGAGGGAGCTAGGACAGGAAATGGGCTGATGGAGGGGCTAGGATAGGACTGGGAATTGGGTGTTGGGGGAGCTAAGTTTGGAAATGGGCTGTGGTGGGGGCTTGGATTGAAATGAACTCATGGAGGGGCTAGAACTGGAAGTAGGCTCATGGGGGGCTTGGATTAGAAATGGGCTGAGTGATGGTGGGGCTAGGAAAGGACTAGAAATGGGCTGATGGGAGGCTGGTATTGGAAATGAGCTGATGAAGGGACTCGGATAGGATTGGAAATGGACTGATGGGGGGCCAGGACTGGAAATGGGCTGATGTGGGGACTAGAAGGGAGCGGATACTGGGTGGGGCTGGAATTAAAAGGGAGCTGATGTTGGGGGAGATTAGAAGGGGATGGGGCTGGGAGAGTGAAATGGAGAGGGGAAAAATATTTTGTGTGGGAGGGAAGAAAAATGTACAATTGGCCGGGTATTGGGAGACTAAAAAAGGAGAAAGATTATTATGTTAAAGCAGATGAAGAGAGAGAATGGAAAAAAACTAGAAGAGAAGAAAGGAGAAATGGACAGCAGACGATGGAGAGATAGCAGAAGACACAAATAAACCAGAAGAAAGTGGCTGGAACAATTGCAACTGAAAAAAATGCACAAAAGGTACAAAGATATCTCTTTATTTTGAATTTATTAACTGGAATATGTCAGCTCTGGGAAATGTGCATCATTAGTGTCTGTGCTTTGTTTAGTACAAGAGGAAATTAATTTATAGTTTTATTTCTACAGTGTTGTTGTACATTCCAAGTTTGGCTTTTGGGGTTCCCAGTTTAATTATTGCCTTCCTGTTTCTAAATTGAATGAAATCATTAAAACATTATAAATTGTCAATAAATTGAAATGAAAACCAAAGGATTGTGAATCAAATTGATTCTCTGACAATACAAAGATTCCAAACTTTACAAATGATGTTACATAGTTCAGGCAACTTTATAAAGAGTTTTTAGATACTAAAATCTTGTTGTTAAGGTTTAATTGACGTGCTGGCACTTTGAGGAAATTCTTTGGTTTTGTGCGGCAGTTTGGGCACTCGGGCTCAAAAAGGTTAGCCATCACTGCCATAGAGAATTAGATTACAATAGTCAAGGTGCGGTGTGATTAGCGCCTGACATACTCTGCGGAAGTGGCTCTGCTCAAGAAGCGGTCGAAGATTCTGCAGGAACTTCATTTTGTAGTATATTTGTGCTGTAGTTTTACTGATGTGAGACTGGAAATTGAGCTTCTGGTCAATGTAAACTCCTAAGTATTTTACTTCTTTTTTGATGGGGATTGATCTGTTACCTATTAGTAGATTGTCTGGGGGGTTGAATGTCTTGTCTCTCGTGATTATAAGAGCTTCTGATTTCTTGTAATTAATTTCCAGGTTGCATTGTAGTAACCATTCCGTAACTGCTAGCACACAGGCTGATATGGGGGAAAAGTTGGGATTCTTGGTACTTAAGGGGTATGTTTATTAAACCGTCTTAACGTCTCAGCGGTGGTATTATTGCGCGATAAGTGACGTTATCCTGTGATAATGTAACATTATCGCGCGCTAACGTCACTTATCGCGCAATAACGCAGCGGCCGCGTTAAGGCACACTAACGCTGTGAAATCCGGTCCTGAAGGGTGGAGTAAGGCTTCCCAGAGGGCGGAGAGAAGGGGTAAATGGGCGGAGAGTGGGCAGGGAGAGGGTCTGAAAATTAGCGCCGGTGAAAACCTCGCGCTAGAGGCACATTTGCAGGAGAGAGAAACCATTTCAGTCAGCAATGTGCAGCAAAGGCAGGGAAACCCAGAAAAGTGATAGTTGTGATACATGTGCAGGGACCAAAAAAGGCAAATAAACATATAAAAAGACCAGAACCACATCTAAAATCCCCAAAACCAAGCTGGCCAATAGTGATATTAATGATATAAATAAAGCAACACTACTGACAAAGTGTATAAATTAAGATATCATGTTTAGAAGGGTCAATGCTCTGTCCCCCTACAAAGAGAAATAGCGCTGATCAGGTTTTTTTCTCGTTTATATTGGGCAGGTTGGTTATGGCGTGCACATGTGCAGTAACAGCAGAGTGGGCACGTAGGAAAGGGCAACTGTACTGATGCTGTAAATGGGATATAGAGGGCTGCAGGCGGCACATGCTGTGGTCCAGCTGGGGCACAGTGTGGGCTAGACAGATGCCTAGGTGGCACATAGGAATGCCAAAACTGTAAAGCAGCAAGACAGCAACTGATGAGGGTTCAACATGGGCACGAGTGTGTGCCTCACAGTGTCACAGAGGATATTACCCAGCAGGTACCCCCAAAGGCAGTGCCAGGCGGTGCCAGGGGAAAGCGCGCATGTCCATGGAGGCACCCCTACCCGAGAACCCACACCATAGGCAGCTGCCTACCAGCACACTGGATGGCCTGGGACTGCGCACCATCAGCACCACCGTCATAAGGGCATGTCAGCATGGTGGCAGAGGGGTGCTGGTGGTGGAGGGGGTAGTGGCATCTGCCCACAGCAGACCAAGGCCAAGCCCTGTTTAGGTGGGTGCCATGCGATGCAACAGACAAGGTTTGTCTAATGAACACTAAAGGTAGCCCCAGGGAATGATCTGCCTCTGTGACAACAGTTTGGTGCGATACACACAGCCAGTGTGTACTAAACCATGGTAATAAAGACGGAACTGTTGTGCTGATTAAATAAACAATCCATAAACGCTTATATTTTACCCTACAGGGCACAGACACCATAAACATGTGCAATCCCTAGAGCAGAGTTTCCTAAATGCAGTCCTGGAGGGCCAAACACCATTCAGGTGTCATGCTGTCTGTAATAGATATGCCTGTGCTGCAAATGTATGCCACACCCCCATTGTCTTCAAATTATCTCATGCATATTCATTAGGGATAGCATGAAAAACGTAACCGTGTTTGGCCCACCAGGACCGGAGTTGGGAAACTCAGCCCTAGAGCAGTGGCCAACAAGGGCATAAACACCCACACTCACAGGCTCCACTATCCAAAGCCTCATGGAGAGTCAGGCTGTTAGGCCCTGTGCGGAGCAGCATCTCCCAATACATTCCCACTTGCATACCTTAGCAATGCCACCCTAAACCTGGGAACACATTACACATATATCAAAATGTTGCTATGATTAATGGCAGATAACAAATCATAAGTAAAACACATTTTGTTGACAAAGCTGCATCATAGCAACCTTTCTGATATCTGAGGAATGTGTTTCAGTTTTGGTTTCTGACAGTGTTTACCACCCCGGGGAGTGACCCTAACAGTATTGAGTACCATAGCAATGCCCGCACTGTGCCCAGGACTGGTGTGGCAGCCAGGGCTGCCACAAACCTCTATATTTGCACAATGCTGGCATAGGTGTGGGAGTGTGTGTCTGTCTATCCAGTGTGTTGTGGCTGCCTACACCTTACTGAGCCCACATTGCTTGCACTGTTTCCAGTGTTAGCCTGCCAAATGTGCATAATGAGGAGCAAGGTACTGTGGGTATGGCCCGGACAGGGTGGCATGGGCAGGATGCATTTGCACAGGATATAGGGCAATGGCTGGGACATTGTAGTGCCCGTCCACCACCTGCACGGACAGGGTGGCCACAGCATGTCATGCTGGGAGGTCGCTCTCACCCTGACTGAGCAGTGACCACTGCATGGCTAGGTTCCCCCATAGTGCTATCTAGTGTTTTTCTCAAGTGATAGTTATGGATTTTCTTTTCTGAGGCCCAATCACTGATATACCTGTGTGGTGTATGTGCTGACATCCCAGTTTTGGGTGCCCCATGTGCCTCCAGAAACATGCACTATGTACTAGCTAGCAGACTGTCTGCAGTTAGTATCTGTTGGGCTGCACTACCTTGCAGGGTGCAGCAGGTGCACATTGACTGCCCTCTGCTGGTGAATGTCATATTGTAGTGGGGGGGTAGCTGAGCTGACTGGGCCCACTACCTATCTGCCAGTGGCCCTTTCCCAAGTACTGATCCTCAGCATCTGTCTGTTTGCCACCAGGACTGGGGTTGCTGGTCCCACAGCCTGTCCTCATGTACCTCCACTGTCCCCCGTGCAAAGGGTGATAGTGTGGGTCTGTTGGGGGTAGATCATGTCCCCCACAGAGGGTGGTTTGCTAAGTACATTGTTGCCATGTGAGCCCTGACACACCCCTTCTCTCTAAACAGGTGACCATAGCAAGCACAGTGGATATGCACTATATTGTGTACATCATAGTCCACAAGGGTCAGACATGACTGGCAATTACAAATGGACACAGAGACCTCCTAAAGGTGTCTGCAACAAATACCTGGCACTGATGGAGACCTGCAGCACAACCCACCTCAACCAACCCAGGTACTGTGGACCTGGTGCTGGCCACTGCACCTCACCCTCAGGGTGAGCACAGAACACGCACATTAGCATGGCCTGTGGGTACTCTGTGCCAGTAACATGCATGGTCATTCCCCCCTACCAAGCTGACGTGCTGTAGAGGTGCATACCACATTTGGTGAGCAGATGTAGACTGCTGTTCTGCATGTGAATTGCATTATGGGTACTGTTGGTTCTATCCTATCCTGGTAGCCACAGCAGACAGTTTTATGGTGACGTGCACTCTTTCTGTAGCCAGCCATTGATGTGATAACTCCCATAGTGATGTAGCACAATGGTTAATGCAATGACTTCAGTAGTAGAGGTCATGGGTTTGATTCCTTTCTGTTCCCTTTTTTATGGCTGTCCTATACAACTGTTACGTTTCATTCGTGTAACAGTCATATCTGCGCAGATCTGGGCTGCCGCCACATTATACCCTCATCACTGTTGCCATCCATCCTTCTGTCCGTCTATGTGTGTGTGCCAGCTGTGTGGCGTCCTGCCCTAATGTGCAGGCTGCTACCCCATGTCCTGAACTGGCACACTTTTCTGCATTGCGGCTCTTCATGCTTGCCTCTCCTGTGTCTGCTCTGCATGGCACTGTTCTCCTCTGTCATTGCACTTATCCTGCCACCTCTGCCTCCTCTGGTGGACACGTATCCCCATTCTCTGCCACACACTGTCATTGTTGCACTGTACATTACCATCACCCTGTACATCGGTACAGCTGCCCCCGATATGTTTGTCCACTTTACCTGCTTCCACATGGGCTGCACGCAGATATGGCTGGTCCATGAGCTCCATCATCTACTTCCTTCCATCACTTGTTCATTGCCTTTCCTTGGTGCTCTGTGCAGTATTATGGTTACATCTGTGTTTGAGCCATACATTTCATGCTTGTGACTTTGGAGCAACTTTGTGCCCCTAGGAACCATCTCCTGTGTCACCTTGGCATCCCTGGGGCATCTTTCATGGCACCTTAGGTTTGGCCAACTTATGGGGCACCTTATATGCTGCCTTGGAGGGTGCCAACCTTTCCTGCTGCCCTCTGGGGCACATTATGACCTGCCTTGGATGACGTGGTGCTTTATGATGTGCCTTATGGTGTGCGCCCTAAAAGGTGCATTAGGTTGCAGCACTGGGGTGTGACTTTTTTGGCTGGCAGTGCAAATTGTTGGGACGTGTCTGACTGTTACAAGCAGGAAAAGGGATTGCCTCAGACAGTCTTTTAACTGAGCCCATTGGGGGAATCAAACTCATGACTACTGTATTAGCAGTCAATGTATTAACCATTGTGCTACACCTCTGTTGCTGGGCTTGTAGGTCAGCGCACCTAATTAAGGCTAACGTGCGTTAACGTGCCACGGCTCCCTCTATCGCGCGATAATGGACTTTATCGCGCTATAACCCGAAATGCTACCTTAAGACCAGAACGCCCACTATCTTATATGGCATTTGTCACAGTAAGACTGCAACTAATGCCAGTAACATTAAGACGCTTTGGTAAACATACCCCTAAGATGAAATATATTATTAAATCATCTGCATATAGATGGTAATGTATTTTGTGTTCCTGTAAAGTTTGCATACTGTACAAGTTAAAGAGGAGAGCGGAGAGTGCGTAAACCTATATGTATATGAGAAATGCTGCCAATTACATTTCAAGGCCACAATCTTTATTTATTACAGTTTGGAGGAGAAAATATACAATAGGGGATTAAGGAGCATAACTTAATCCCTACTGTAAAGGGCTGGCCGAAACAAACTTTTTAAAAACCTGTACATGCCAGGGAGCAAATGTAAATCCTGATAAATACGTTTTTGGCATTCACAAGCATTCCCTTTATGACCTACTCAGGCTATGCCCCAATCGCACCCCCAACATGCCTTTTCTAATTTCTGCATATTTGAGTTGGTTTTCTAATGAGCGTAAATCATGTATGTTCCATGACTTCTGTGCATGGATAGGCCTCTGCACGCATACTTTAATCAGGTGCTACTTTATAAGTCCATGCATCAAGCAGATGGCGCATACATTTGGACTGGCAAGCACAGGGGTGGATCTTGGGCAGAATGTAGGTGGAACCTAAATTTACACAGGTAATTTACAAAATGCTATCATTTCACATGCGTTCTTTACAATTCAGTCTGGTGTAAGTGCTCACATCTAGGTTTGCCATACGTACAACTTACACCTCTATTTTATAAAGGAAAGTAGATGCCCACTTTTCTTTATAAAGTAGGCACAATTTGTGCATGTTGGAATGCACGCTAACCTAGATGACCTTTATAAAATTACCCTTATTATGAATCACCATGTGTAAAATGAGCCTTTCTAAAATTACACTTTACATGTGGATGCTATTTCCATATGTAAATGCCAGACGTTCCACGTGGAAATTCCAAAAAAAGCACTTAAAATGACCTCCTATTTGTGCCAAAATGCAGAATCTTGGCCATTATTTAAATTAATTGCACGAGAAACAGAACACAACCAATTGCAATGTTCCAAAATTGCTTATGATGGGCAGGGCTTAACTGATTTTTGTTGCTACATGATATCCAAATTTAGGATCTGAAACCAGGTTTATATGCAGCCCAACATCCTCCTGGCTTTTGCCACCGCCTTGTCGCACTGTTTTGCCATCTTGAGATCTTCAGAAATAATCACACTAAGGTCTTTCTCCTGATCCGTGTACACCAACCTTTCGCCCCCTATCGCGTACATTTCCCTTGGATTTCTGCTACCCAAGTGCATGACTCTGCACTTCTTTGCATTAAATCTTAATTGCCAAGCATTAGACCATTCTTCCAGCTTTTGTAGATCTCTCCTCATGTTAACCACTCCCTCGGGGGAGTCCACTCTGTTGCAAATTTTTGTGTCATCTGCAAAAAGACAGACCTTTCCATTCAGTCCCTCAGCAATATCACTCACAAATACATTGAACAGTGCCAGGCCCAGGACTGATCCCTGGGGCACCCCGCTAATCACCTTCCCTTCATCCGAGTCAGCTCCATTTACCATCACCCTCTGTCGTCTGTCAGTCAACCAATTTCTGATCCAATTTACCATCTTAGGATCCATCCCCAAGCTACTGAGTTTATTGATAAGCCTCCTATGAGGAACAGTATCAAAGGCTTTGCTGAAATCCAGGTACTGTAGATGACATCTATCGCATGCCCCTGATCTAGCTCCCTGGTCACCCAGTCAAAGAACTCAATCAGATTTGTTTGGCAAGATCGTCCTTTGGTAAAACCATGTTGCCTCGGGTCTTACAACCTGTTGGTTTTGAGAAAGTTCACTATTCGCTCTTTCAGGAGCGCCTCCATTACTTTTCCCACCACCGAGGTAAGGCTCACAGGCCTGTAGTTTGACACTTCTTCCCTGTCACCATTTTTGTGTAGAGGTAATGCATCAGCCATTCTCCAGTCCTGAGGAAGCTCTCCTGTTTCCATGGATCTGTTGAAAACATCCTTTAATGGACCTGCAAGAACCTCTCTGAGCTTCTTCAGTATCCTGGGATGTATCCTATCTGGTCCCATGGCCTTGTCCACTTTCAGTTTTGCAAGTGGTTCTAACACTTCATCTTCTGTGAATGGTGTGGTATGTACTTCATTCCCATTTGGGAGTCACAGGTGGTCCTTCTCCAGGACTTTCTTTAGTAAAAACAGAGCAGAAGTATTCGTTTAGCAATTTCGCTTTTTCAATGTCACTTTCCACGAGTCCATTCGCAGCACTTCTGAGTCCTGCAATTCCACCTCTGATCTTCTTCCTTTCCCGAATATACCTGAAGAAGGTTTATTTATTTTATTTATTTATTTAGCATTCATTTGTATACCGCTACTTCCAGCGATCAGTAGCGGTTCGATTACATATTGGAATTTGTCAAATCATGACATAAAACTTTTGAGGTATAAAACAATGATTTGAAGGGAAAGCACAACACACAGTAAATAGGTACCGGAGGTTTTGTCGCCACACTTAACATCTTTAGCCATCTTTTCCTCTGCCTTTGATTTTGCTATCCTTATTTCTTTCTTTGTCACTTTGAGTTTGATCCTGTATTCATTTCTGTGTTCCTCTGTTTGCGAGCTTTTGAATTTTGCGAAAGCTGTGTTTTTTTGCCTTTATTTGAGCAGCCACTTCTTTGGAAAACTAAATACAGGTAGTCGTCGACTTACGACCGCGTTTGGTTCCGACAGACCGGTCGTAAGTCGATTTGGTCGAAAGTCAGCCTACTTAACTTTCTTTGATTTATTTTTTATTAGGTAGCTGTGCCTTTAAAACAAAAAAAGGATCAGAGAGGCGATCGAGGAGCCGGGTCTGCACTGACCTTCTGCTTTTGTGTTCCTGCAGAGCAGTCATAGCCAGCCAGTACTGCTAGATCTCTCCTCCTAGACGGTATGGAGGAGAGATCTGCTATTGCCAGCCACCCGCTGTGTTCTGGGGAGTTTCTGCAGTGCCGGCTGAGCTCCAGGCAGAGCCCCAGAGTGAAATCTTCACCGGGGGTTGTTTTCTTACTGCCCGGACCGGTAGCGCACATGCTGATCAGGATTCCGCCGGCGTTTCGCCTCAGGACGATTCGGGGCTAACGGGGTGAGAGCCGGTGGGCTGAGGCAGATCATCCTTATTTCGTTATCCGGGGCCGTTTGAAAAGAGTGCATTTCCTTTTCTTTGTTTTCGTGCCATTTATGGGTCTCCGGCTGTCTTTAGCGGCGGCCATTTTGTAGCTCCGTTTTTTCCCGCCCGAAGTGAGGAGTCGTGCAGCTATTTTTCCTCCATGCTCAGAACTGGCACAGGCTGGCGTTTTTCCTCTCGCGTGCTGCCAGTCATGGCCAGAAAACCGGTCGTAAAGTCGATCAGTCGTAAGTCGCATAGGTCGTAAGTCGACGACTACCTGTAGGTTTTCTTCTCCTCTTGTTTTTGTTTACTTTTGTTACATATTTATCTGTTGCCCCTTTTATTGACACCTTTAGTTTAGCCCATTGCAATTCCACTTCCCTTATCTCCTTCCACCCTGTCAGCAACTCATTTAGGTACTCGGCCATTTTATTGAAGTCGGTGTTTTTGGAGTTTAGGACTTTGAGCTTGCTATGATTGGCCTATACCATGACTTTTATCTCAAACCACACCGTGTGATGATCGCTGCTGCTCACGGGGGCATTCATGCAGACATTCGACATGCTATCACCGTTGGTGAGCATTGATTTTGTTCTGCCTACATCTTCCCATATCATAAACACTGAACATTTTTAAACAGCAAAAACTGAGAACTGTTTTTAATAAATGCATTAAAATACCAATCCTATGTGGATGAAATTGTTCACGGTTTCTGGTCATTTACTGATGGGGTCAATTTGACCCCAGGTGTGTAAAGTCGTTGGTAATTTAACGTGTGTGATGAAGGGTTAATATTATGTCCAAACAAATACGGAATGGGAACATTTTGAGAAATGAAAATTGAAGAGCAAAAAATAAAAAATCACCTATACAAATGCCATTGCACCTGATATATATGGCCCAAATCACTGCCTATCAAAATTTTACAGCAGCCTCATTCAGACCATCTCAAACTCAATCCACTTCAAAACCACCACCACCTAGATCATTGGTCATCCTGGCCTTCTATGGCTGGTTCCCTATTTCTCTTGTGGAGAGCTTTAATTACATGGCTGTCATTTTAGACTATGAACCAACATTTGAAGAAGTCCCAGCAGTTACCAAATCAGTTTTACATCAATTTCAGAGGATCCGCTCATATCTTGATCAATCAGTCCAAGACATTGTTATCCATGCCTTCGTCACACAGAGATTTGACTTTTGATTTCCCATTCTCCTCCACATTCCTTGTGCACTACCCTTCAAAATCATCTTGTAATACCATCAGTTCACTATGCTACATTGGAACTTACTAGGCACTCTGCTTTCTTATACAAAGCCCCGGTCTTGTGAAACAGCTTACCATGCATGTTATGTACTGAGTCTTCTTATACCACACTTGATCTTAGCCGAAGGGCCAAGAAGCGATTGCACTAGGTCTTCTAATAAAAAATTCCGCACAGGTTTAAAGACCTGTCTCTTTAATCAAGTTTTTGATGTGGAGATAAAATTACCCTCTCACTCAGGAGCATCTGCTCCTCTTCTTATCTCTCTTCCCCTGTCTTCCTCTTCTGACGCTACTTTCCTCTTTCCTGTTGTGATTTGTCATTCCATTTATTTCCTAACATTGTTTTATTTGCAAACCACCTTGATGACCTGAAAGACAGTATATCAAGGTTTCTAGTAACAATAGATGATAAACAATACAATTCCAAAATTGCACAGAATGATTTGCAACATTTTTACACTATTTGCACACATTATGATCATGGCTTATGGTCTCAAAATTATAACATAAATTTTAACAAGTCAAAAACTAAACACTTGCAGTATAATCCAATGGTGTTTTTCCCCCATTTGCAGAATCAGGCAGGTGGGGGTACATGTCTATGTGGTAAGGTCTATGTGTGCAAGTGTGTTGGAGCAGTGGGTGTGTGCATCCACTTTCCCTTGTCCGACTATACCTATTCCTTGTCCCTCCCACCTTCTTGAACTATTCCCCTTTCCTATCCTTCACTGCCCTCTCTTGCACGCTCCTTCTTTTCCTTCTCCCCAGCTATACATTCTCCTTTCCCTGCTACCAGACTCTGCACTTTCTCAGGCCTTTCACGCCCTCCCTTCCTTCTCTTCTTCTTTAATGTACTCACCATCTTTTCTCCTTGTCTCCTCTAATCCCACCCCTTCTCTTATGTTTCACCACTTGTCTTCTATCCTCTTCTATCACAGCCATCTCCCTTATACCCTGTTCCTTTCTTTCCTCCTAACCTGTCTTTTCCCTTATGCTTCACCCCCTCATCTGCCCTCTTCTTTCAGTGCCCTCCTACAGGCCATAGCCCTGGCTCTTCTGGCTGGTGGGATTCAGGGACACCCACCAGCCTTTTTAGGCCACAGCCCCACTCTTCTGGTCAACAGAACCCAGACAGTCCCACTGGCCTTTTTCAGGCTGCAGCCCCGCTCTTATGGCTGGCAGGACCCAGGGACTCCTGCTGGCCTTTGTAGGTCGCAACCCCAACTTTTCATGCCAGCAAGATGGGACTCCCACCATCTCTTTATCCTGCTTGTTTGAGGGAGGGAACATACACATGTTGTGGCCGGCTGCACCCTCAACATTAGACGTTATACTAAAGCAAAATATGCCTAAAAACCTGTTAAGTTCCAGAAATTATAAGTCACCAACAAAAAATCTGTCTAGCTCCAATGCCATTGTTCAGATACATGTATTATTGAACTGGGTAGTCTGCATGCTATTATAGTTCTCTTGTAGAACTTTTAAATAGTTATTCATTCAAAAAGGGAGAACCATGTTTGCTTTCTAAAATAGATTGTGAGAACTAAAGGTCATATTTAAATTTGGGCAGAAAATGCAAAAATCATGCAAGTCAATCTATGTGTGCAATTTTGAAGTGGAGGCTGATTCTGACATGGGCTGTCCAGACGGCCAAAAGATGGAAGGGCCACATTTGTACCCGATTCTGCAACCGCGGAAGCTAAACGTTCCATCGGCAGAAAAATCAGGGTACTTAGATGGCCTGGTGCCCTCTATTCCGCTGCTGGGGACATTTAGTGCTTTGCCCAGCCAGACCCACAACAATCTGGCTGGTGTGCCGGTGCTGTGGTGTCCTGTGGTCATGGCACAGCAGGAGTCTCCATTGCTCCAGACGATGTGTGGCTCCATTTCCCTGCTGTCCAACCCTCAGTGGGTGTTCTCACAGCTGGGATTGGGCGGCGGGTGGCCTGTCGCTGTGGCACGATTGGTTAGGGGGGGCTGCAGCCCATGATCAGAGGGACGCCCATCACTTATTTCACCTTCGAGGTGGAATAATCCAGGTGTCCAAGTAGATGCTGGCGGATGTCCAGGGCCCTGAGCTGAATAGGCACTGTACGTCCAGCCACCTTGCCAGTCCCCTGCTCCACCTCTATCCCACCCCTCCTGCCCCCATCCAGCACTCCCCGCACAATAGCACTGTACATACGGGGAGACAAATGAGTGGAATACAGTCCTTGCGAATAGCGGGGGATGCACATCCAACCTGGACGTACAAGCCCAATGTTTGGGGATCAGAAGCTACCCCACGGTAAATCTATTGCTCTCAAGCTTTCATTTCTTACAACTTCTGAAAGGGAATATATTCTAGAGACAAAAATTGGTGAATCCCTGAATGTAAAAGTTCTGCAGTGCTCTTTGCATTAGTTTTTACAAAACTCCTATTGGTGCACCTTTGTCTTCCCATCAACTGCCACATTTATTATGGGTCACATTTTCATTTGAGTTCATTCATTTATATTTCAGTCTTGTCAATGCATGAAGATCCCATTCATGAAGTTGGTTTATATATCTTCCACTTACTGATATCCTGTGGGGTTAGGCCCTAAACAAACCTGCTTTGTCATCACCTATTTTCTCCATGACATCCTCAATTCATGAGTATGTCCTTGACTGAGAACCTTTTCAAAAATAACTTTAATTTAAAACAATTTCACTTCAGCTGTCTCTTTACAACACTCCTCACATCGACAATGTGATATGGTAGTGTTCAAATGTTACACCTACCCCAATTGAAGTCACACACGCCAAGAAACAAATTACTAATATCACAAAGCCGCACAATATCTCAACAGCCAATACATTAATGTTCAATTGGCACTAACTACACTAATGCACAGACACACCATTAGCCCTAGTTGTTTTTACATCATAGTTATATACTATTTGTGAGACAATAAAGGTAACGAGTCTATCCAGTCTGCCTACTTATTTCTGTCCATACTGGTAAGGATATACCCAGATGCCAATCATAGAGCATGACCACTTGTAAAATATAACTCCCTAAGAATAGTTTTTGTTGTCTCCCTCCCTCCAGCTAAATAGTATTCCACCATTTTATTCACACCTTGTGCCACTTTGTTCTGAACCACCAAGCTGTTGCCCTTGAGGTCCACTCTGATGGGTAAAACACCTTTTTATTCACAAAAATGTAATGAGAGTAAAATGACCTGCATCATTCAACAATCAATGTAATTGTACTTGCGTTGTTTGAAGGCATTTCCATGGAAAAGGTTGCCAGGGGGTGGAGACCATCATGTAAATTAATGTTCATCACAAAGGGCTGAAAAGTCTTTTCAAAAAAGGGGTTATTTTAGAAGCCTTATTTGCAATTAACATAAGGAAACTCCACCACTTACAAATGGAAAAGGCATTCACATGTAAATAGCGCTTCTAGAAAAGGCTGAATTTACATGTGGGTGTCCTTACGACCTAGAAATTGCAAGGGGGCATGTCAGGAGCATGATTAGGAACTGCCCTGGGTGGGTTAAAATCTGCAGGTGTATGCCTTATTTCAATGAGTGGAGGAGTAGTCTAGTAGTTAGAGCACTGGTTTGGTAACCAAGAGACAAGGGCTTGATTCCTACTAGTACTCTTTGTGCCATGGACAAGTCAGTTAACCCTCCATTTCCTTGGAAGAAAGGTCTAGCAATCTACTTCTGGTTACACTCTTAAGAAAGCCTAGAAGCTGTTGGGTTGCCAGGAGTCAGCATTGACTTGAAAGCACATATTGCATTTGCATTCCTCATTTCATAGACACATTACAATTTACAGCTGCTCCTTGGCATGTATAGGTTTTTAAATAGTGCTCATTTCAGCCAGCCCTTTATTGTCATTGTTAGGTACCATTGAGTCAGTGTTGACTCATGGCGACCCTCAGGATAGTTGTCCTAAACTGTGTTCTGTCTTCAGTCAAACAGCTCATTGTTGATAGAGTGGCACCCATGGCTGCTGTTATTGTAATGATTCACCTCATTGGTAGCCTTTCTCTTTTGCGTTGACCTTCTGCCTTGCCAAGCATTATGTCTTTCTCTAATGATCTCTCTCTCTTCACATGATGTGTCCAAGTCAAAGTCTTGTCATGTGAGTTTCTAATGAAAATTTAGGTTTGATCTCCTCTAGTACTGATTGGTTTGTTCTTTGGGCAGTCCATGGTATACACAGTATTCATCTCCAGCACCATAATACAATGGCATTGATTTTCTTCCTGTCTGTCCAACTTTCGCATCCATATGAGCTTATTGAAATACCATGACTTGAACAAGTCAAATCTTTGCATGGAGAGAGACATCTCTGCTCTTGAGAATCTTCTCTAGGTCCTTCATAGCCATTCTGCCAAGAGCAATGCGTCATCAGATTTCTTGACTACTTGTTGTTTCTTTATTAATAGTTGATCCAAGTAGGTTAAAGTTGTCAGGTATTTCAATTTCTTCTCCATCAACGATGAACTTATTGATTTTTCCAGTTGTCAGGATCTTTGTCTTCTTTACATTAAGGTGCAGGCCCATTTTAAGACTATGTTCCTTGAAACTGAGCAGCAAATGTTTCAGATCATCTTCACTTTCAGCCAGTAATGTAGTATCATCAGCATAGCTAAGATTTTTGATGAGTCTTCCACCAATCTTCACACCACAGTTTATTTTATTTATTATTTATTTATTTACATTCTCTTATATACCGCGCTATTCTGCATCAGTGCGGTTTACATTGAACAAACTGAAATTACATTGAACAGGGCATTATAACTTGGAGATAACTATTTTACAGGGAACAGTTTTCTTCATACAGTCCTGCTTTTCTGCTGCTTCAGCACATAAATTAAACAGGTAGAGAGAAAGTATGCAGCCTTGTCATACACCTTTGCTTATTTAAAAGCATCATGTTTCTCCTTGTTCCATACGAACTGCTGCTTCTTGATCAATATAAAGGTTGTGCAAGAGAACTATCAGGTGTTCTAGTATACCCATGCTTCTTAATGTGGCCTAGCATTTCTCATGGTTTACACAGTAAAAAGCCTTGCCTGTAGTCAATAAAACACATATATATATCCTTTTGGTATTCTTTTGTCTTTTCAAGAATCCATCTCACATCTGCAATGAGGTCTCTCATTTCTCGCCCTTTCTTGAGCCCTGCTTGCACTTCAGGCAGTTCTCGTTCAAGGTATGTTTGTAGTCTCTGCTGAATGATCTTGAGTAGAATCTTGCTGGCATGTGGAATCACAGCAATTGTGCAATAATTTCCACAGTCAGTTGGATCACCTTTTTTCAGTATTCGTATAAACACAGATCTTTTCCAGTCAGTTGGCCATGATGTTGTCTTCCAAATTTCCTTGCAGAGCCTTGTAAGTATGTTAACAACCGCATTCGATTGGTGTAATACTTCAATTTTATTTATTTATTTATTTAAAGTCTTTTCTATACCGCGCTCTTTAAAATCAGCTCGGTTTACAGTCAACAGCAAATTTGTATAGTGCAGGCACACCAGAACTGTACTTACAAAGAACAGGTTATGCAACTTGGGCTAACAGGGGGTAACTATGTACAGGCTATACAGTAGCATGGGAATAAAATCAATGCCCAGTGCTTTGTTCATTGATAAGACTTTCAATGCTGCTTTGACTTCTTCTTTCATCACCAATGGTTCCATATCATAAGGTACAGTTTGAAAGGGCTGTTGGTCCACTTGATCTTTATTGTATAATGACTCTATATTCTTTCCACCTTTTCTTGATCTTCTCAGCATCATTCAACATAGATCCTTGAGCATCTTGGAGCATTCCAAGTCAAGGCTGGAATTTTTTCTTTAACTCTCGTAGCTATAGGAAAGCCAATCTTGTTCTTCCTCTAAGAGTTTCTGCTTCTATTTCCCTTGCATGCATCATTGTAGCACTTCTTGTCTTGACTTGCTGCATGTTGGAAATCTCTGTTGAGTTCTGCTATTGCCTCTCTTTCTCCTCTGGCTTTAGTTTCTCTGCATTTCTGGGCAATTTTCAGAGTTTCTTTGGTCATCAATTTTGTCTGATTTTGCTTTTTCACTTTTTGTAGATACTTCTTACTTTCTTCAAGCACAACTTTCTTGATGTCATCCCATAACTCTTCTGGTGCTCTGTCATTTGTATCCAAAGTAGCAAATTGATTTTGCAAGCAGTCTTTAAATTCCGGTGGTATATTCTCAAGGTCATATTTTGCTACATTCATGGGTGGCTTTTTCAGATTTAGCTTGAGTTTGCATATTAGTAGTTGGTGATCTGTACCACAGTCAGCTCCAAGTTTTGTCTTTGTTAGTGTTATTGAGCTTTTCCAATGTTGACTTCTACAGATGTAGACAATTTGATTTTTGTACAATCCATTGGTTGAAGTCCAACACTGTCCCATTCTGCTGATGTCCAGATGGGTGGTTTGTCTTAGTCTGGCACCTCAGCTGAGACCTATCCATCTTGGGAGACCCTGCCACTAGTTAAACTACCGATAACTTAGGTCTCAGCATCATTAATGCACAAAAACCCTCACAGCATGACAAGCTGCAAACTAAGTGGACGATGGTAAATTTAACATTACATATAATATTTAAGTCTGAACTCAGATAACATGGATAACAATTAAGGGATTATATTACATTTAACCCTTAAGACAGATATGCATCATACAGTCATGGGGTCAAAATAAGTTCCAAATGCATGTGCAGTAACATGCATTGGCTGCGTATGAGTTTATAAAATTATCCTTTATATGTGTCTGTTGCTGAAAATTTTTACAGACCTGTTGCTGAAAATTCTTACAGACCATTCTTCGGTCATCCATTTTGTCCATTTTTGCTTTTTACCTTTTGTAGAGACTTCTCACTTTCTTCCAAATCAACCTTCCTGATGTCATCCCATAACTCTTCTGGAGCTACTACTACTACTATTACTATTATATGCAGCACTGTACAAACAAATAAAAAGACAGTCCCTACTCAAAAGCTTACAATCTAATTAAGACAGACAATACAATATATTACAGAGAGCTCTGTCACTTGAATCTAAAGAAGCAAATCTATTTTGCAGGTAGTCTTTAAATTCTGGTGGTATATTCTCAAGGTCATATTTTGCTACATGCAATGAGTGGTTTGCTGTTTTTCAACTTTCGCTTGGGTTTACATACTAGTAGTTGGTGATTTGTACCACAGTCAGCTCCAGGTTTTGTTTTTGTTGATGTTATTTGAGCTTTTCCAACGTTGACTTCTACAGATGTAGACAATTTGATTTTTGTACAATCCATTGGGTAAAGTCCATGTGTATAGTCACTGCTTGTGTTGCTGAAAGAAGATGTTTGAGATGAATAGATGATTGGTCTTGCAGAATTCTATCAGTCTTTCTCCAGCTTCATTTCTGTTGCCAAGTCCATATTTTCCAACCACTTTGCCATCTTCTTTGTTGCCAATTTTTGCGTTCCAGTCACTCATGACTATCAGGATATTCTGCTTGTATGTTCTGTCAATTTCAGCTTGTACTTGTTCATAGAACTCATCAACTTCATCCTCTTCTGTAGCTGTTGTCGGGGCATATACTTGAATAATATTTGTGCTGATGGGCATTCCTCGTAGACGAATAGAAATTAAGCATTCATTGATTGCATTGTATTTCATTACAGTTCTCACAAGTTTCTTCTTGAGTATAAATTTCTTCTTTGTCTTTCATTTCCAGCATAGTAGACCATGTGATCATCAGATGCAAAATGCTCGATACCAGTCCATTTTAGTTTGCTGCTTCCCAACAGATTGAGTTGTACATGTTCCATTTCATTCTTGACCACCCCCAACTTCTCTTGGTTCATGCTTCGTATGTTCCATGTCCCAATATGTAAGATATCTCTGCAGCTTCTGACTCTCATTTCATGTGCAGCCCTTTATAGGATGGATTTAAGAAATTATCCTCTTTAATCCCCTATATTTTATTCCCCCCCCAAACTGAAATTAGATAAAGATCGTGGCATCCGTAGTTAATTGGTGGCATTTATAGGTGCCGGTTTGCAAAATGTTTGACATACATGGGTTTGTGCTGGCTCTTACACGTGGGTATTGTGAAATACTAACTTCCAAGTGTATATGCCGGGACTTACATATATAACCTTCAAGAAACTGAGAAAGACCCACCTATTCATGGAACATTTCAATGGGATCACTTGACTCGCCCACCTATGAACTCTCTACCCCTGCCCATCCCTTCCTCCCTTCCCCCACTATCCCTAATTTAAGATATGCACCGGACTATTTACTACCTCATGCAACCTCTCTATTTTGTATAAATTTAATCTGGTTCTCTGTTTTACCTAATATGTCTAAGTCATCCAGTTATTGTAATATTGTTCCATGTATGGTCTGAAGTTCGGTTCTCTGTAAACCACATTGATCCTCAAAAATGCAGTATGAAAGAATAAATAAATAAATAAAAATGAATAAGCTGCTGCCTTTCCTCCACTGATATTTCCTACATATTGTGACCCACTAGCTGGCCTAGAAGCATAAGAGGTGCTTAGACAGGCTGATGGGGCAATGCTTTACTGGCCAATACGTCCCCGGGAAGGCAGTAGCTAAGCCTTCTGGTTCCCGTAGTTGTACCTTAGACCAATAATTGTAGTTGAGGCAGAGTGTAAGGTTAACTTAGGTTTTATTCCCCGTCCGGGGTGGATTCAAAAACTATGGAACAAAGGTATAACAAACCATACATCTGGCATCAATCAAAGGAAAAATACTGGAACAGAAATATAAGCTTCCTTCAGCATAAACCAACAGCAAAAGTAACAGAAAGAGTTCTTTTCACTCACATGAAACTTTTTCAGCTGTTTCTTCAATTAGCCCTTCTGGCTGCTTCAGCACAAAGAATGAACACAATTTGACATAGTGTAAGTACAATCCATGTCTATCTCTTGTGAACTCTCTTCAGGGAATTCCAGTTGCATTTCTCCTTCATCGGACAGTGCTTCTGGCTCAAAAATGCCCTTTGAATCAAACTGTCCCTGCCGAGGAGTGAACAGGTTCCCTTCCTCCACTACCCTCGTGGCTTGTGGGAAATTACCACCGTGTTTGTACTTTTCTTCCTGAGCTCTGCATAGCTCCTCATATGTGCACAGGAAGTCTGGGTGTTCTAAATCCCATCTCTTAGGGAGAATACGTCTCTCTTCAACGCCTAGAGTTTCCTGCTTTCTGTGACGGGGATAGCCCTGTTCTGATCTCTTTCTCCCACGGCGTTTTTCTACCTCCAGGAAATGTGCCTCAGGGTAAGAACTCTTTCCTTCTGTTTGTTTGGAGTTAAACTGCTTATAGCTTGTAAGTTTAGCTGTAGGACTGCCCTTCCTTATTGCCTCATTGCAATATTCCACAGGGTACTGGTAAGATATGCCTTGCTGTTCCCCACAGCCTCTTTGCAAATCACCAACCTCTGACTCCTGTCTTTTCCTTGGCACTGTCCTCCCAACACTCTCACATGTTCCTTCTCATGTTCTCTCCTCAATTCTCCCACCTGTGTTCAGGGTTCTCTCACCGGACCTCCCTCCTGTGTTATCTGTTGGTGAGTGAGTCCTCACTATATTGTGCTTAGTGTTAGCCTGGGCTCCGCCCCCTTGCAGCTGCTCCCTATTCTCTAACGAGCTCTGAGCTCCGTCTCTGCTTGGGCGTTCCCTAACACCATGTGAATGTGTTTTGCACGGTTGCTCTTGGCAACCCTTTCCCATTTGTGAAGCTGAGCTGTCCTTTTTCCTGCTCTTTTGCTCACTTTTGTTTGCATTTATAGGCTCTGCTAGCGTTACCTCGTGACAGATCCCCCCCTTAAAATATTACGGGCTGCTGGGACAATACCCAGACAGCACGTAATCAACTCATGGGTTCTGTCTCGCTGCCCTACATATGCCAAACTGACTGTTGCCAATCTTTCTTTTCATGGCTTGAGAACGTTCAGGTGGTACACCTGCTGACGTCCCCTCTCATTTTCCACTCTGTACGTTACAGGACCTACTCTCCCTATTACTGTGCACGGTCCCTTCCAATGGGCCTCAAACTTGGGTCCCGGGTCCGCTACTTGCACAAGGACCTTATCCCCTATGTTCAGGTGCCTTTCTTTTGTGCGCCTGTCATAGTATCGTTTCTGTTTCACTTTACTAGCCTGTAAATTTTCCCTTGAGGCTTTTGCCGTTTTCTCTAGGCGTTCCCTCAAGTTTTTCAGGAATTGCGGCACCCCAACTTCCTGTGAATTTGGCTCCACCCACTGCTCATGGAGAATATCTAAAATTCCCCTAGGGGCCCTGCCAAACATCAGCTCATATGGGGATGCTTTTAATGATGTTTGTACACGCTCTCTACAGGCGTAAAGTGTAAATGGGAGTAGGGTATCCCATTCACCCATCTCTCCTCTTTTTAAACCTCTCCTTAATAGTTGTTTCAAAGACTGATTCATCCTCTCAACAAGGCCATTTGTTTGAGGATGGTACGCTGCAGTCTTTATGTGCCTTATTCCAAAGGCTTCCCATATTGTTGCCAAGTGCTTGGATAAGAAATTACTCCCCTGGTCAGTTAATACCTCTCTGGGAAAACCCACTTCACAGAAGAGTTTTACCAGCTCTTGGGCTATTACTCTGGCCGATGTAGTCCTTAAGGGAATGGCCCATGGGAACCTAGTTGCATGGTCTACTACCACCAACAAATATTGGAAACCTCTGGGAGTACGGATCAGGGGTCCTACGATATCCATACCTATGCGTTCCATAGGTACTGCTATGGTGGGCGTGGATATCATTGGTACAGCTTTTGGTCTCAAAGCTGTGACCCTTTGACACGTCGGACAAGCCTCACAATATTGCTTTCTCTCTTTAAAAAACCCCGGCCAATAAAATCGAACCAATATTTGGTCCAGGGTGCCTTGGACTCCCTTATGGCTGCCTATGGGGTGGTCGTGTGCCAACCTTAATACTGTGGCCTTAAATGTTGTTGGTACGACCAATTGTTTTCTTATAGCACCAGAGTATGGGTCTGTGCTTTCTCTATATAAGATTTCCTTCTCTAGGAAAAACCTGGGTAGCGTAGGCCTAATTTCTTTTGCCCATTCAAAAGCTCTCTTAAGAGCCGGGTCGGCCCGCTGTTCTGCCGGAAATGAGGGGAACTTATTTACCACCTCAGCAGGTACCCAAGGTAACCCTGCACCAGCCTCTAATTCGGCCCTCCCCCGGGTCCTTTGACGCCTCTCTTGGCGTTTCTTTGCCTTCGCCTTTCTGCCCTGCTTAACTGGTTCCTGTGTTAGCTCATCATCCGTGGGCAGAATACCTAATACACCTCCATTTACATCCTCCTCCTGGAGTTCTTCCTCTCCCTCAGACTCTCTAGGGTCTTCAGAAACTATCTTTCCCTCGCCTGAGGTCCCTGCCTGGGATCGGGTAGATACCAGGCCGGTCCGGGTATTTAATCCTACCTCTAGACCTTGGAGAAAGGGTGGCCAGTCCCTGCCTAAAATAATATCTCTAGGCAGGCTAGGGATTATGGCTACCTGCAATGTGTGTTCCTCACCTATTGCTTGTATGGATACAGTTTGTGAAGGATAATGAGAAAATGCCCCATGTATGCATTTTAGGCGGACCTGGCCGCCTGCTTGCCTCGGGGCTGACCTACGTTGCTTCTCAATGGTTTCCCAGAGCTTAGATGTAATCATTCTCTGGTCAGCACCCGAGTCAAGCAGCGCCAGCGTCCCTACCCCTTCTACCTGGATGGGTATTAGGAACCCGTCCTGCGCTGGTTTCTCTCGCCCAGCCATAAGGATCATTCTCTCCATGCAGTCCTTCTGGTAGTGGCCTGCTCGCCCGCATACATAGCATCTTCCTTTACACACAGAAAACATGTCATCATTATTAGCATACTTAGACATATTAAACTTTTTGTCTTTAACATAACTCTTATTTTTATGCACTGCCATTCCTGCTGCCTTTCTGGGCCCTATTTCTGCGGCGCCCACTATCTGTGCTTCAAAGTAGCGCTCAGATAAATTAGCTGCCTACTCTGTATTCTGGCAGTTCTGCAAGGTGAGGTATTTTTTTACTTCACTTGGGACAGCCTGGAGGAACTGCTCTAAAATGATTACATCAAGCAGTGATTCCATTGTCCTCTGGTCAGGAGTTAACCATTTATATGCTAAACTCTTAAGCCTTTGCTGTAGGGCTTTCGGGGTTTCCTGTTCCCTCATCCTGGACTCTCTAAATAATCTGCGATAGTGCATAACAGACAAACCTAACCGGTCCTTGACTGCCTTTTTTATTTCCTCATAACTGGTAGCAAGGATGGCAGGCATGGCCTTATACGCAGAGAGAGCTTCCCCTGTAAGAGAGACAGCAAAGCGTGTGGCCCACTGCTCAGGTGGCCATTTCAATGCCCCCCCCTATCCTTTCGAAGGCATCTATAAAATCATCTACATTGTCTCTTGGACTTAATTGTCCCAAAGAAAACGCCTGACTTGCCGTCAGTCCTACTCAGCAATGTAGGGGTTTTCAGTCCCAGAACCTGGTGACCTCTCAACAAACGCCTTCATGGTTTCCAGGAGTGGCCTCTGCTGCTCCATAATCATCTGGGCGGTTTGTTCCTGCATATGCCGTGCCAACTCCAACTGTTTGTCCCATTGGTGTTGCATCCAACTCATAATGTCTTGGACCTCCATCTTCCAGTCGTGACCCTGTAAAAGGAAAGAAAAGAAACACCACCAAGTGCGGTACTTTTTTTTTTTTTTAAAAGGTTTTCCCTCTTTCCCACACCACAGGAGCGCCCCCTTTCTTGCCCTGCTGTCCTTCTACGCACGTGCCCCAGGTACCCTTTACCTTAGGTTCTGCGTAGACTCAGGCTTTGGCAAGAGAGGTGCTTGGTCCACGTCTGGCCTGTCCTGGGTGCTTGCTTCTTTACAGGTCTGGTTGTCCAGCAGTATTCTTCTCCTTTAAAAGTGTCCTTTTTTTCCACAGTAAAAAAAATCCTGCCAACTACGCCACTTTCATGTGACCCACTAGCTGGCCTAGAGGCATAAGAGGTGCTTAGACAGGCTGATGGGGCAATGCTTTACTGGCCAATATGTCCCCGGGAAGGCAGTAGCTAAGCCTTCTGGTTCCCGTAGTTGTACCTTAGACCAATAATTGTAGTTGAGGCAGAGTGTAAGGTTAACTTAGGTTTTATTCCCCATCCGGGGTGGATTCAAAAACTATGGAACAAAGGTATAACAAACCATACGTCTGGCATCAATCAAAGGAAAAATACTGGAACAGAAATATAAGCTTCCTTCAGCATAAACCAACAGCAAAAGTAACAGAAAGAGTTCTTTTCACTCACATGAAACTTTTTCAGCTGTTTCTTCAATTAGCCCTTCTGGCTGCTTCAGCACAAAGAATGAACACAATTTGACACAGTGTAAGTACAATCCATGTCTATCTCTTGTGAACTCTCTTCAGGGAATTCCAGTTGCATTTCTCCTTCATCGGACAGTGCTTCTGGCTCAAAAATGCCCTTTGAATCAAACTGCCCCTGCCGAGGAGTGAACAGGTTCCCTTCCTCCACTACCCTCGTGGCTTGTGGGAAATTACCACCGTGTTTGTACTTTTCTTCCTGAGCTCTGCATAGCTCCTCATATGTGCACAGGAAGTCTGGGTGTTCTAAATCCCATCTCTTAGGGAGAATACGTCTCTCTTCAACTCCTAGAGTTTCCTGCTTTCTGTGAAGGGGATAGCCCTGTTCTGTTCTCTTTCTCCCACGGCGTTTTTCTACCTCCAGGAAATGTGCCTCAGGGTAAGAACTCTTTCCTTCTGTTTGTTTGGAGTTAAACTGCTTATAGCTTGTAAGTTTAGCTGTAGGACTGCCCTTCCTTATTGCCTCATTGCAATATTCCACAGGGTACTGGTAAGATATGCCTTGCTGTTCCCCACAGCCTCTTTGCAAATCACCAACCTCTGACTACTGTCTTTTCCTTGGCACTGTCCTCCCAACACTCTCACGTGTTCCTTCTCGTGTTCTCTCCTCAATTCTCCCACCTGTGTTCAGGGTTCTCTCACCGGACCTCCCTCCTGTGTTATCTGTTGGTGAGTGAGTCCTCACTATATTGTGCTTAGTGTTAGCCTGGGCTCCGTCCCCTTGCAGCTTCTCCCTATTCTCTAACGAGCTCTGAGCTCCGTCTCTGCTTGGGCGTTCCCTAACACCATGTGAATGTGTTTTGCACGGTTGCTCTTGGCAACCCTTTCCCATTTGTGAAGCTGAGCTGTCCTTTTTCCTGCTCTTTTGCTCACTTTTGTTTGCATTTATAGGCTCTGCTAGCGTTACCTCGTGACAATATACATTTGTAAAATGACGCTTCCAGTACTATATATCAGCAAATACACATGAACTCCTACACTATTTTAAAAAGGCCTCAATGTTTAGTAGAGACTTATCTAAAATACTGCCAGAATTATATATGCCGCAAACTCAACATCACAGTTCCGATTTAAAAAGAGTTCCAGGGGTGATCCAGGAAACTACAGACTGCTCAGCCTGACAGCAGTACCAGGCAAAATGGTAGAAACTATTACAAAGAACAGAATTACAGAACATGTAGATAGTCATAATTTAATGGGAGAAAGCCAATATGGCTTTAGCCAAGAAATGTTTTGCCTTACTAATCTATTATATTTTTTTGAAGGTGAAAACAAATAGGTAGACAAAGATGAGCCAGTCGATAAAGTATATCTGGATTTTCAGAAAACTTTTGACAAGGTCCCTCATGTGAGACTATTCGCGACATTAAAAAGTCACGGAAAAGGAGGCAGTGTACTATTGTGGTTCAGGAACTGGTCAAAAGACAGAAAGCAGGCGGTAGGGTTCAATGGCCAATTTTCCCAATGGAGAAAGGTGAATAGTGGAGTACACCAGGGATCTGTGCTGGGCCCGCTGCTTTTTAATATATTTTTAAATCACCTGTAAATGAGAATAACGAGTGAGGTAATCAAATTTGCAGATGACACAAAATTATTCAAAGTTGTTAAAACCCAGGAGGATTATGAAAAATTGCAAGAGGATCTTGATAAATTGAAAGACTGGGCATCTAAATAGCAGATAAAATCTAATGTGGACAAGTGCAAAGTTATGCATCTAGGAAAGAACAATCCAAACTACAGTTACACAATGCAAGGTTCCACATTAGGAACCACCACCCAGGAAAAAGATTTAGGCGTCATCGTGTATAACACGTTGAAACCCTCTGCCCAATGTGCAGCGGCAGCCAAGAAAGCAAATAAAATGCTAGGAATCATAAAGAAAGGAATGGAGAAAAAAACAAAGGATATTATAATACCTCTGTATCGTTCCATGGTGTGACTGCACCTTGAATAATGTGTGCAATTCTGGTCGCCGTATCTTAAAAATGATATAGTGTTATTAGAAAAGGTACAGAGAAGAGCCACCAAAATGGTAAAGGGGATGGAAGGATACTACCCACACACATACACCCACCACATACCCCCACCACATACACCCCAAAACACTCCCAAGAGATGAAAAAAGGAAATAAATTCCTCCACACACACACACATATGAAAGGTAGAAAACTCTGACTACCTATAAAAAGGTAGAAAAAACTCTGATCAACACTACGCTACAGAAACTTATTAATGTATATAAAATGTAATAGTTTTGACAATTAATGCCACAGTTATTTGTATAAAGTTACAATGTACATGTTAAAAATCTCTGTTAATAACTATTATCTGTATAAAGTTAAAAAATCTCTGTTCCATGTAATGTTTACAATAGTATACAGATTTGTTTACTTGTTCCATGTAAACCGCCCCTGATCTCTGGAAGGGGCGGTATAGAAGAAATAGATAAATAAATAAATAAATAAAAAAATACCCCTATAAGGACAGGCTAAAAAGGTTAGGGCTCTTCAACTTGGAAAAGAGATGGCTGAGGGGAGATATGATAGCAGTCTATATAATAATGAATGGAGTAGAATGGGTAAACGTAGATCAATTGTTTACTCCATCAAAAAGTAGAAAGACTAGGAGACATGCAATGAAGCTATAGTGTAACCCATTTAAAACTAATAAGAGAAAATATTTCTCACTCAACATGTAATGAAATTCTAGAATTTGTTAACGGACGATATAGTAAAGCTGTTAGTGTAGCTGGGTTTAAAAAAGCTTTGGACAAGTTCCTAGAAGAAAGGTCCATAAACTATCATTAAAGAGGACCTGGGATATCTACTGCTTGCCCCATTACAAGCATTGTGAAACCTGTGTGTCTTTTTGGGAAACTGCTAGGTACTTGTGACCTAGATTGGCCACTGTTGAAAACTGGACTTGATGGACCTTTGTTTGACCCAGTTTGGCACATTTTATGTTCTTATGATTTATCTAAAATGTGTCTTCCCACCTTTGGGCCTGATGTTTATAGCCTGTCTCATTGCATATATTTGTTAGCATGGAATTTATAACCCAAGAGTTTGCTTGTCACACAGACTGTATGAACATACCTTGAATCCTACTAGTGCCAAGCTGTTCATGCATTAATGAGTTAAGTAGGCAGATGGATTATAGGTTTTGCCAGCTTAAACACCTGTGCAGATTATAATATTTAGCTTCTTTTTCAGGATATCAAGGATAGTCCTATATCTGAAATACTAATGCCTGAATATCTTGCAAACCTCAGTAGTACAGCAATTCAAGAAAAAAAGGCTATAACTACTTCAGCTGGAAATCTAAGGCTAATGATTGACATATTGGAAAGTGTTTCATATATTGGAACAGTTATAAAAAAAGACATGATGCAGGTAAGTCGTCATTACGAGCCTGTTTTAACAATATCATGCCACGTGGAATATCAAAAAGTTACCTATTTTGGGCCTGACATTGAATTGGTGCATAGCCCTGCCCACCTGGGTATTCAATGCTGCGGCGATGGCACTGAATATCTGCGGTCAATGCACATGCCCCGGAGCCACCAAAGCTAACCAGGTAGCAGCGATTTTGCACTGCTACCTGGTTAGCTTCTGCATGCAAACTAGGCCAGCTTTTGCTATGTGTAGTTTTACCTGCTAATTAGGTAGCGGTGCAATCTCGCTGCTACCCAGTTAGCAACTGTCTCCGCCTCCATTCCACCCCAGAATGCCTCAATGCATAGCAGTGGGGTGTGTAGCGGGGTTAGAAGGGGATATTCAATGGCACTAACCGTGTAAGTGCAGTTGAATATCCCAATTTAAGGCATTTACACGGTTTACTGGGCTGGAAACCATGTAAATGACTTTCGATCATCGGGCCCTTTATGCCTATTGTATAAAGGCAGATTAATATAACCCTCTATCAACTAAATAACTTGTTATCTAATAAGGATCTGCATAGTCAATGTCCCTTCAATTTCATCATTGGTCCAATATCATATTATCTTAGTTAATCTATTTGTTTTTACTTATTAAAACATTTCTAACCCACACTATTTACTATCCTAGGTGGGGTACAACAGGTCATACATAAAATGCTTCACAAAAACACAATATGAAATAAAACACTTTACTCCATACATTCATACAGTACAATAAAAATACTGTCCATGCTCATCTACTAAAAAGGATAACTTCTGCATCACACACCAAAAGCCACAGTAAAGAAATGAGTCTGTAAGTACATGTAAGTACAAGTAATTCAAGAAGAAGGGAATTCTGTAACCGAGGGGCAGCAATGGAAAATGCCCTAGAATGCACTTCATTCAAAGACACAGTACTCAAAGAAAGGACAATCAAATAAAATTGATCAGCTGAGTGCAACATATGACCGGACAGGTAGCACTGCAAGACTGAAGAAAGATAGTGTGGGGCTTCTCCAGCTAAAGCTTGAAAAACCGTTAACAAATTTTTAAACTTTACCCTCCACAATATCCAGAGCATTGTAAAGAAGCCAAAATTGGAGTTATATGTTCATATTGATTCACCCCTACCAACAGTCGAGTTGTTGTATTTTTAATTATCTGAAGAGTGTGAACAGAGCATGCAGGTAGGCCCAGATAATTCTCATTACAATAGTCAAGGTTCATCAGCACCGACGCCTGCAAAACTCCAAACAAGAAGATGCAGACTAGCTTCCGTTTTAAAACAGCAGACCTAGTAACAAAATGTATTTGGTGTCTCAAACTCATTTAGAATCTAACAAAACCCCCATATCACAAACCTGATCAGTCACTGGAATCACCAGCCTGTCAAGAATTACACCTTCTAGCATGGGTCCCACTGAAGAATGAGAAAGTAATAAAATCTCGGTTTTACTAACATTCAGCATCAGTCTGGCATTGACCACCCATTCCTTAATTGCTGCCACAGTTGATTGAAACATTTGGAAGTCTGTAGAAAAATCCGCAGTAATGGGAATAAGAACTTGAACATCATCAGCATAAACAAAATAATGCAAACCCAACCCAGCTGCATGTATAAGTTAAATAATATAACAGGCAGGGCAGAGCCCCGAGGAACACCAGTTTTAACAGCACATCAAGGAGAATAGTAACTACCCGCTGCAGCAAAATATCATGGTCCAATGTATCAAAAGCTGCCGTCACATCAAGAAAATCGCTACAAATACTAAACCAAATAAGTCCCAACCACTGTAGTATCACCAAACAAAAAGGCTCAGACTAAAACAAGAGCTATACTTTAAAGAGTTTACAAAAAGACATGGATAAATGTTGGACATTTCGCTAAGGGAGGAAAAAACTTTCAGGACACAAACCTTCCTTTTATTCTTAATAAAGGTTGAAAAAACAAACCTGTGAGTGTGCAAAAACACAATATATAGTATCAAACACAAAATAGTGGTGCTTAGCTTTTTTCACATTGGACAATCTTTGTACCAATGCTAAGAAGTGCCAGATACTTGCTGTGTTATATGGCACCATACACCAGTTAGTCAGCCCAAACGTGACACAGTACTGAGTTTCAAGCTCTCGTCCAAAAACTCTTCGAGCTCTAGATCAAGCATTTTTTGGGCTTCATGCTCACATGACAGTAGTTTCCACGTTCAGCCATTGTAAATCAATGCTCTAAATATACCAACTCGGCATGTGATGTTAATGGAAAAGGCGTGGTGTATTAAAAGCCTTTGAAGAAATATCCCAAAACAATGTCAATCACAATAAGCTCCACCAATGGATCTCAAGATTAAGAACTTTGGGGGCAACCATTCCAAGCTTGAAGATCTAGGATTGTTCAAGTGTCTGCAAGCGAAATTCCATGTTGTCTCAAAGAGAGTCAAATGGGATATACGAGGTGTGACAAAAAAGAAACGAGACTGTGGCAGCCATGCCCATGACTCAATGCCAATTGGCTAACCGCATATGTCACTGTGTTGTGCAACATCTCGCCACTATTCTGCTATAATATTTTTCATCTCTCTCACTCTTTTTTCTTTTTCAGGTTTTTTTGAAGCACACTGCTCCATCGCTTTGTCATGCAACTGGAGGTGGCAGAAATATGGAGCAAAGAATCAACTTGAAATTTCTGGTTAATTTGGAGAAGGGCCCAACTGAGTGTCTCCAACTTCTCCAAAAGGCTTATGGAGAAGATGCAATGTCAAGGCCGCGCGTCTTTGAGTGGCACAAACACTTCAAGACTGGCCACGACTAGGTGGAGGATGACCCCAAATCAGGACAGCCTTCCAAGACAAAGACGGCTGAGAACATTGACAGAGTGAACCAGCTGGTGTGGAGTGATCGCAGATTGATTGTGCGGATGATAGCTGAGGAGCTCAGCCTGAACAGGGAGTCAGTGAAGACCATCTTGGTGCAGGAGCTGGGGATGCGGAAGGTTTGCACCCAGATGGTGCCCAAGCTTTTATTGGACGACCAGAAGGAGCACCAGGTTAATGTTTGTCGAGACTTGCTAGAGAAGATAGGAGAAGATCCAGAGTTTGTTGGCCGAGTCATCACAGGAGATGAGACTTGGGTCTTCTAGTATGACCCTGAAAGCAAGAGACAGGGCCTGCAGTGGAAGACTCGACTGTTACCCAGACCCAAGAAGGCATGCATGTCCAAATCAAGGATCATGGTCATGCTGATCACATTCTTCAACCAGAAGGGAGTGGTCCATCATGAGTTTGTGCCTGAGGGTCAGACAGTCAAACAGCACTTCTACCAACAGGTCCTCAACCGCCTCCATGACCGGATTCGGTGAAGCAGGCAGGCTCTGTGGAAAGACAAGTCATGGCTGCTCCACCACGACAACGCGCCCGCACACACCGCGCTCAGTGTGAGGCAGTTCTTGGCCAACAAAAAGATCACAGCTCTTGACCACCCTCCTTATTCCCCAGATCTTGCACCATGCGACTTCTGGCTCTTCCCCAGGGTGAAGACTGTGCTCAAAGGAACTCATTTTGCCTCTGTAGAAGAGATCAAGGTCACTCTGACGAGGGAGCTGAGGGACCTCAAGGAGGAGGACCAAGTGCTTCCATACATGGCAGAAGCGAATGCAGAAGTGCATTAACTCTTGGGGGGATTACTTTGAAGGGGACAATGTGTAATTTCTCTGTAGATTTTGTAATAAAACATTTATGGGACAGTCTTGCTTCTTTTTTGTCACACCTCGTAGTCCATCACTTGCCACCATAAATCCTGAAAAGTATGAAGGTGTTGGAGACAATATGCCACAATCAGAGCAGACAGTCTTAGTAGTGATCCTAGAAGATTGCTCTGCCAGACAAGTTTTCACTGGACGGATGGTATGGCCAATATTTAAGGCCATATGGGCATTTTAACATATAGACTAAAAAGTCTGAAGTGCAAGACGTATGCACCTTTCCAGTCATAGAATCAACCCAGTCAGGACCAGTGATAACAAGTTCACAAAATTCACATTTTTGACATTGAAATTGACCAGTATCAAGTTGATCAAAGATAGTATATGCATTAGTGGGAATGGCATGGACCACTAAGTCTCTGATGTTACAGCCTCTACTGTAAGCAATTGTCAAAGACTTCAGAAAGCACTTATGAAGAGCTAAAATGTGCTAATGTTTGCAAAGGATAGAAGTAACTTGAGCTGCAATTATTATAAAAGAAACAGCAAAATTATCAAGCTCCTGGAAACCAACAGTAGATTGAGAAGTTGGTTCAAAATGGATGGAAGAAGCAGGAGAGAGATTGCTAGAAGTATTTGCAAATAACCAGTCACAGTGGGTATATCTCGCTCGTTTGTAAGCTCTCAATATAACCTTACGAGGATAGCCCCTATCAATGAGCCTTTGAAACAAATCAAGCAAATGAAATTGAACTTCTTCCAGGGCAGAACAAACCCATCGCAAACAGAAAAATTGGTCCAATGGAAGGCCTTTCCTTTTGCTATGTCTATCTTTTAGCTGCAGGTTGCTAACCGGGCAGCATGAAATATCACCACTGCCCGGTTAGTGACTGTCGCCGCCTCCGCTCCTCCCCAGAATGCCCACAACATGTCCCGATGCTAAGCATTAGCATCGGGGCATGTAGGGGAGAAGATCGGGGATATTCATCAGCACTAACCGTGTTAGTGCCATGGACTATCCCGCTGAGCAGCATTTATACAGTTTCAGGACTGTAAACCATGTAAGTGCCTTTCGAATATCGGGTTCTAACAGATTAGTAAGATGCAGGGACAGCCCAAGGGGAAATGATACCTTAGGCAAACCTTCAGCATTGTGCTCCCCTCCCTTCTGCCCACAGAGGTGGCTCAAGGCAATCTGCTGCCTGAGGAAAGGGATAAGATGGCATCCCCCCACCAAGGCACTCAAAAACTCTGGTAAGGAAGTGTGCAAAATGGCAGCGTTAAACTGGGAGAGCAAGCCATACACATGCATACAAGAAGTCAGTGCAAGTTTGGCATGCTCTCCCAGAGAAATAGGCACCTCGTGGATAATTTGCATAAGAGTCCTGACAGTATTTTGATGGCATCTGGGGCTATCTCTAATCATCTAAGAGAAAATGTCAAACTCCCCTCAAATGATCCAGGCATCGGGGGCTGTTGGAAAGTACTGTTGGAAAGTGACTCCCTGAAAGCCCAGCGGCCCCAATGCACCTACCCGCTCAACTAAAATAATCCCTGATGGCTCAGTGGCCTCAAACCCCCCACCCCCCTCCTGGTACCTTCAGAAACGAGCGGGAGCACTGCCCATGTGCTCCCGCTCTTGCCATACCATCTTGAAAAATGGCAGCACCTGGCCCCGCATGGTGCATCTGGAGATGCACCGGGCGGAATCAGACTGCCATATAAGGCTGTTTGTGGCCATTGCCACCACTGTAGGTCCTGAAAGAGGTGAAGATGGTGGCAATGGCTGCTCCTGAAGGGCCATTGCTCTAGGCAACTGTCTAGTTTACCTAATGGTAACACCAACCTTGTTTGGCCATTTCGTGACTTTAGTGGCCATAGTTATCTTTATAAGTGGCATAAACGTTTTTGACTAAGCACATCTGCAGACAGCGCAACCAAAACTGCCAGCCACACAGATGTTTTTGAATATCAACTTCTCCATGTTTTTAGATCTACATATCCAAAAGAATATTATTTTATTTGCATATTAAAGATTAAAATATTAATATACATTAAAGAACAGAAATATAGCAATACTGGATGATCCTAATATTCAGCAGCTGTGGCTACCAGATAAAGTAAAGCTCCAGCATTTTACCTAATCTATATATTCAGCAGTGCTAGACATAAAGTATAACAAGTGCCATTGAATAGACGTGTGGAGCGCGATTCCATAACGTGCACATCCAGCCCATGGACATGTCTAAATGAAAAACAGGCCCCTTTTGAAGTTAATTCTCCCTCAGCGGGTCTGAATGTGCCAGCGGGTCTGGAATCGACGTGTCGTTGTGGCACGTGCAAGTGCTATTCAGCCAGCCCCGTGCACGCATCCAGGCGCGGACGCAGGTAACCATTGTGGACGGTCCTGCACCCACTGTATTCAGAAAAGTTACACATTTTGAATCCTGCCCATGCCCGAGATGTGCCCACGGATGCCACGCCTCTCAGGAAAAATGTGCATCTCCCAAGCTGCTCATTGCAGACAGTAGTTTACTGATGCACACTAGACATAAATACCAACAAGAAATGACAGCTACTGAAGCTTAGACCATATACCAGGCCTCCTCATGCCCTGAAAAGTGCTAGGTAATCCTAGTGCACCCTAATATGGTATACAAGAATGTAAACTCTTCCTTTTCAGCCACAGGTCTACATCACAGCTAGTTTGCTGCATGTAAAATCTGTATTGCGTGCTGCTGTGCGCAAAGGAGCATGCTGGGATGTCCATTCCCCTCTTGTCCTTGGACGGTCTTTCTTCTGGCCTTGGGATAAGTTCAGAAATCCCAATACGGGCAGCTGGGTTGCAGCAGCAGGTTCACATATGGTGTGACATGTAGCGGATGATGGGGGAGGGTGTTTTTTGTTTCTATGTTTCTATAGTAGGGGTCCTCAAACTTTTTAAACAGGGGGCCAGTTCACTGTCCCTCAGACCGTTGGAGGGCCGGACTATAGTTTAAAAAAAACCTATGAACAAATTCCTATGCACACTGCACATATCTCATTTTGAAGTAAAAAAAACAAAACGGGAACAAATACAATATTTAAAATGAAGAACAAGTAAAGGAAAATGACCTCAGGTTTTACTTTTCTGTCCCTCTATGCGGCGAAATTCATCATTTTCCTCCCTATATAATTGATTGTAAAAAAGTGTATAATTTGTTGTAGGAGAATGTTGGATACGGTTTTTTTTTAGAATGTTTGTTTTTCAGAAAGGTTTTAGATAGAATCAAGGGCTTGTGTTAGAGTTATTAGTATTTTCCCTTGGTGCAGTAGTTAGTATAAATTGATGCAAAAAAACTAAACCGTCTGGAGAAATGGCCACAAGTTTGGCTTTCAAATTTCCAAACTGAACATTCATGAGATATAGCTCCATACATCCAATCCAAGAACTTGATTAGCTTGCACTGCTGGTCTATTCTGTAGACCGGAGTTCATAAGTCAACTCAGATGATGATACAGCGAAGAACAGCTTTCCCAGATCAGTTGGGATTGGGACCGCTATGGAAGCAGTGTTCACAGACTGTGGGAAGGAGCCACTGTCACTGCCAATCATGACATCCGATGGATAGATTAGGACCCATAGCTTCAGGCTCTGGTGCATACTTCCTAGGAGAGGTCTGCCACTACAGTAAATTAATTAAAATGAACTAGAAGGAGATATAAAATAGGAGAGGGATTTTGGATTTAACGGTGTCTTTCAGCAGTACCTCCAGTAGGTATCTTCCTGTCCCCAGAGAGCTTCCAATCTAGCAGGCTGATGCAGAAAACTAGTGCTGAACGCGTGCACATACCGCACAAGTCCAAACGCGCAATGCAGAATGAAGTGGTCATGCAAATGAAGGGCGCACAAAACCAAGCAAATGCAAAATGTGATACACGTAAAACCCCAGCGTTAACAAAAAACCCCCCACCTGATTGCTAATTCAAGCATTTTGCAATAACGCACGTGCATGAGAATGAAACGCAAGAACTGTGCACTTGTTAACTTGCAAAGAAAGCAGTTCCTTTTCCCACCCGTAAAAGAGGAAGCACTGCTCTCCCCTGCTTTAGCTTTTACTCAGGTTTTTTTTTTTAAATAAATGGGTAAGTGCCAGCCCAAATTTTTCTTTTTTTTTTTTAAAGAAATGCCAAAAGTATCTTCTTGGAGCCACTGGGGGACCAAACGCTGAAAAGCTAAAGTGAAACCATGGTCCTTGTCCTCCCTGCACAGCCCCAAGCATTCACCACGCAGTTGCAATGCACACGGGAAGAAACTCTGCTGCAGGCCTCCAGCGGGAACACAGGCCTCACTTTGCCTCATGCTAGAGCCGCCCCTGAGGACAGGCAGCGGCGGCAAAAACACCCGGAGGGCCGGATAAATGTCCTCGGCGGGCCGCAGTTTGAGGACCCCTGGTTTACACAGTCAAAAGCCTTGCTATAGTCGATAAAGCACAAATAGATAACCTTTTGGTATTCTTTAGTCTTTTCAAGGATCCATCTCACATCCGCAATGATGTCTCTCGTTCCTCGCCCTTTCCTGAACCCTGCTTGCACTTCAGGTAGTTCTTGTTCCAGGTATGGTTGTAGTCTCTTTTGAATAATCTTCAGTAGAATCTTGCTGGCATGTGGGATCAGAGCGATTGTGCGATAATTTCCAGTCAGTTGGATCACCTTTCTTTAGAATTGGTATAAACACAGATCTTTTCCAGTCAGTTGGCCATGATGTTGTCTTCCATATTTCTTGGCAGAGCCTTGTAAGTACGGTAACAGCTGCATCAGATTGCTGCAATACTTCTATGGGGATGCTATCAATGCCTGGTGCTTTGTTCTTTGATAAGGCTTTCAATGCTGCTTTAACTTCTTCTTTCATCACCAATGGTTCCCAATCATAAGGTACAGTTTGAAACAGCTGTTGGTCCACTTGATCTTTATCATATAAAAACTGTATATTCCTTCCACCTTTTCCTGATCTTCTCAGCATCATTCAACATAGAACCTTGAGCATCTTGTAACATTCCAATTCGAGGCTGGAACTTTTCTTGAACTCTCGTAGCTTTAGGAAAGCCGATCTTGTTCTTCCTCTAATAGTTTCTGCTTTTATTTCCTTGCATGCGTCATTGTAGTACTTTTCCTTGTCCTGTCTTGCTGCACGTTGGAAATCTCTGTTGAGTTGTGTTATTGCCTTTCTTTCTCCTCTGGCTTTAGCTTCTCTGCGTTTCTGGGCAATTTTCAGAGTTTCTTCCGTCATCCATTTTGGCCGTTTTTGCTTTTTCACCTTTTGTAGAGACTTCTCGCTTTCTTCCAACACAACCTTCTTGATGTCATTCCATAACTCTTCTGGAGCTGTCATTTGTATCTAAAGCAGCAAATCAATTTTGCAGGCAGTCTTTAGATTCCAGTGGTATATTCTCAAGGTCATATTTTGCTGCATTCATGAGTGGTTTGCTCTTTTTCAACTTTAGCTTGAGTTTGCATACTAGTAGTTGATGATCTGTACCACAGTCAGCTCCAGGTTTTGTCTTTGTTGATGTTATAGAACTTTTCCATCGTCGACTTCCACAGATGTAGTCAATTTGATTTTATACAATCCATTGGGTGAAGTCCATGTGTACAGTCGCCACTTGTGTTGATGGAAGAAAGTGTTTGAGATGAAAATATCGTTGGTCTTGCAGAATTCTATCAGTCTTTCTCCAGCTTCATTTCTGTTGCCAAGTCCATATTTTCCAACTACTTTGCCTTCTTCTTTGTTGCCAACTTTTGCGTTCCAGTCACCCATGACTATCAGGATATCCTGTTCGCATGTTCTGTCAATGTCAGCTTGTACTTGTTCATAGAACTCTTCAATTTCATTCTCTTCTGCAGCTGTTGTTGGGGCATATACTTGAATTATAGTTGTGTTGATAGGCATTCCTCGTAGACGAATAGAGATTAAGCGTTCGCTGACTGCATTGTATTTCATTACAGTTCTTGCAAGTTTCCTCTTTATTATAAATGCAACATCATTTCTTCTTTGTCTTTCATTTCCAGCATAGTAGATCATGTGATCATCTGATGCAAAGTGCCCGATGCCAGTCCATTTCAGTTCGCTGACACCCAACAGATCAAGTTGTACACGTTCCATTTCATTCTTGACCACCTCCAACTTCCCTTGGTTCATGCTTCGTACGTTCCATGTTCCAATGCGTAAGACATCTTTACAGCTTCTGACTCTCATTTCATGTGCAGCTACATCAGCAGTCAGACGTCCCGAGGGCTTTGATCCAACAACATCATAAATGCTGGCTTTACTCTGAAAAGTCTTCAGCTCTTCCCCAGTAGCTAGTTGATTGCCTTCCGACCTAGGGGTCTCATCTTCCAGCACTCTTCTCTGTACCTTTTCTAATAACACTATATCCTTTTTAAGATACAGTGACCAGAACTGCATACAATATTCAAGGTGCGGTCGCACCATAGAACAATAGAGGGCATTATAATATCCTTTGTTTTATTCTCCATTCCTTTCCTTATGATACCTAGCATTCTATTTGCTCTCTTGGCCACTGCTGCACACTGGGCGGAGGGTTTTAACATGTTATCCATGATGACACCTAAATCTTTTTCCTGAGTGTTGGTTCCTAATGTGGAACCTTGCATCAGGTAACCATAGTGTGGGTTGTTCTTTCCTAGGTGTATAATTTTGCACTTGTCCACATTAAATTTCATCTGCCATTTTGATATCTAGTCTTCCAAGTTATCAAGATCCTCTTGCAATTTTCCACAATCCTCATGGGTTTTAACAACTTTGAATAGTTTTGTGTCACCTGCAAAATTTGATTACCTCACTCATTATTCCCATTTCCAGGTCATTTATGAATATGTTAAAAAGCAGCGGACCCAGCACAGATCCCTGGGGTACTCCAGTATTCACCTTTCTCCATTGGGAGAATTGTCCATTTAATCCTACCCTCTGCTTTCTATCTTTTAACCAGTTTCTGATCCACAATAGTACACTGCCTCCTATCCGATGACTTTCTAATTTTTCCAAAAGTCTTTGATGAGTTTCCCTGTCAAAGGCTTTCTGAAAGTCCAGATACATTATATCAACTGACTCACCTTTGTCTACCTGTTTATTCAGATCTTCAAAAAAATTCAAAATTATCCATAAGATATCTCCATCATCTCTCGATATCCTAATCACCACTCAGCCCTCCAACAGATGCCGACGGACTGCAAACCTGAACACACTCTGCGTACCCAGCAGCATAAGATCAGTCAAAGAACGGACGAGCAACCAGGCATTCACGTACTCAGCACCTATGCTCTGGAACCGGCTGCCACACGACTTACGCCAGACCAAAGACTTACACACCTTCAGAAAAGAGCTTAAAACACACCTGTTCCAATCACATTACGGCATCACCTAGCCGATCTCAACTATATCTTCCCATGCTGCCTTCCTACCTCTTAAGCATAAGGTTAATAGGAACCCATTTCTCATTGATGCATCACATCCTTGATGATTTAAAAAAAAAAAATTGTTTATGTATATATTGCTCTGCTAATTGCTTGTATTTTTGCGATCTCTATGTACAATTATAACCTCTCTGGTTGCTCAATCTGTAATTTATTGAATAATCAAATGTATAACTGTGATCTGGTGGTTGTTAGTCCCCCCTAATCAGACTGTATTCCTAAATTTATGCTGTACATATTCCCTTGTCTTGTCCACCTAAGGACCGCTTCTGATCGCTGGAAGGAGCGGTGTATAAATTTATGCCAAATAAATAAATACATAAAAAAATATGACAGATTAGTAAGACAAGAACTTCCTTGTCTAAAGCCATGTTGACTGTCTCCCATTAAACCACGACTATCTACATCTTCAGTAATTTTGTTCTTTATGATGGTTTCTACCATTTTTCCTGGTACTGATGTCAGACTCATCGGTCTGTAGTGTCTCAGATCACCCCTGGAAGCCTTTTTAAAAATTGGCGTTACATTGGCCATCCTCCAGTCTTCAGGTATTACAGATGATTTTAATTATAGTTCACAGATTACTAATATTAGGTCTGCAATCTCATATTTCAGATCTTTCAACACCCTTGGATGTATACCATCCACTGCAGGTGATCTGCTACTCTTCAGTTTATCAAATAGTTGTAATACATCTTCCTGGTGTATCAATATTTCTTTCAATTCTTCCGCAGCATCTCCTTTATGTACCATTTCAATCATCTTCCTCAGTAAAGACCGAAGCAAAGAATTCATTCAGTTTCTCCGCTATGTACTTGTTCCCTCTTAGTGCCCCTTTTACCCCTCTATCTTCTAATGGTCCAACTGACTCTCTCACAGGTTTTTTGCTATGAATGTACTTGAAAAAGTCTTTATTGTGCGTTTTTGCTTCCACAGCAAGCTTCTTCTCAAATTCTCTCTTTCCCTGCCTTATCAGTGCCTTGCATCTAGCTTGCCAATGCTTGTGTTGTTTCCAGTTTTCATCATTTGGCTCCTTTTTACGTTTCCTGAAAGATGCTTTTTTAGCAACAGCCTCTCTGACCTCACCTTTAAACCATGCTGCCAGTTTTTTTGGACTTCCTGCCACTTTTCTTAAAGCATGGAATACAGCTGGTCTGGGCTTCCAAGATAGTATTTTTCAACAACATCCAAGTTTGATGTAAATCTTTAACCTTTTCTTAACTATTTTTCTCATTTTATCATAGTCTCCCTTTTGAAAGTTAAAAGGTAGTACTGTGGATTTCCTTATCCTCCCTCCTCCATTTATTAAATCAAACACCATCATGCTATGATCACTATTACCAAGTGGCCCCAACACCCTTATCTCTTGCACCAGATCTTGTGTTCCACTAGGGACTAAGTCCAAAATGGCTTCCCCTCTGATCGGTTCATGAACTAGCTGCTCTAAGAAGCAGTCATTTATTTAATCTAGAAGCTTTATCTCCCTAGCATGTCCTGAAGTGATACTGACCCAGTCAATACCAGGGTAATTGAAATCACCCATTATTATTACTGTGTTGTAACTTTTGTTAGCTTCCCTGATTTCTTTGAGCATTTCATCATTCATTTGTTCATTCTGGCCAGGCGGTCGATAGTACACCCCCACTGCCATCGCCTTCCCCTTCCCCTTTTTACATGGAATTTCAATCCATAGAGATTCTGCAGTGAATTTTGTTTCCTGCAAAACTTTAATCCTTTGTGACTCAATGCCCTCTCTAACATAGAGCGCAACCCCTCCACCAATTTGATCAGCTCTATCATTATGATATAGTTTGTACCCAGGTATCACAGTGTCCCACTGGTTGTCCTCCTTCCACCATGTCTCTGAGATACCAATCATATCTAACCTCTCATTTAGTGCTATATATTCTAACTCTCCCATCTTATTTTTTAGACTTCTAGCATTTGCATACAAGCATTTTAGAGGCTGTATTTTATTCATATTAATCTGGCTATCAGTAGGCAGGGGTAATTTGGAATCTTTAAGCTCCGTCTGCTCTGTACTCAAGGACATTTGAGCTTCTTTTGTCTTTATTGGAACCTCTCTGCTGATATGGCCTAACTTCAATCTTTTGCTAGTATCCATCATGGATACATTGTTCTGAACCATGCGCTCCTCGGCGACTGTCGGCTTTCCCCTATTATCTAGTTTAAAAGCTGCTCTATCTCCTTTTTAAAGGTTAATGCCAGCAGCCTAGTTCTGTCCCAGTTAAGGTGGAGCCCATCCCTTCGGAAGAGCCCCTCCTTACACAGAATGTTCCCTAGTTCCTAACAAATCCAAAACCCTCATCCTTGTACCATTGTCTCATCCACACATTGAGACTCCGTAGCTCTGCCTGCCTTTTGGGTCCTGCACGTGAAACGGGTAGCATTTCAGAGAATGCTACCCTGGAAGTTCTGGATTTTAACTTCCTACCTAAAAGCCTAAATTTAGCCTCCAAAACCTCTCTACCACACTTGCCTATGTCATTGACACCGACATGTATCAAGACAGTAGACTTCTCCCCAGCACTATCTAAGACATTGCCTAGGTGGCGCATGAGGTCCGCTACCTTCGCACCAGGTAGGCATGTTACCAGGTGATCCTCACGTCCACCAGCCACCCAGCTATGCCTGATGATCAAATCACCAACTATAACAGCTGTCCTAACCTTCCCTCATGGACAAATGGCCCTGGAGAAACCTCCTCGGTGCGAGAGGGCTTTACATCACCTGGAGGACAAGTCCTAGCTTCAGGATCACTTCCTGCCACACCATGGTGATGCTCTCTTGTCACGTGACCTCTCTCCTCCATGGCAATAGGGATGTTGCCAGACTGGAGGTGGGACTTCAGTACTATATCCCTGTAGGTCTCATCTATGTACCTCTCTGTCTTCCTTATGCCCTCCAAATCTGCTACTCTAGTCTCCAGAGATCGGACTCGTTTCCTGAGAGCAAAGAGTTCCTTGCACCTAGTGCACACGTAAGACCCCCTCACCAACTGGGAGAAAATCATACATGTGACACTCACTACAAAAGACTGGAAAACCCCCATCTCGCTGTTGGACTGCTGTCTGCATCTTAGTTTTAAAGTTGTTTTTATGTATTTAAGTTCTTTACTTACTAAAGGCTGCTGGGGAATACTTACTGTATACTAATAAAACTATAGCTAATAATTTGAATGTATTTATTCACCTGAAGCTTAATTAATTTCAGGTCCTTAATGTATGCCTGATGACGATAAACAGCTGCACCTAAGAGTGCGCCTCCTTTCCTATAAGAGATTTAAGCACCTACAAAGCTACTATTATCTAGTGGGGGTGGTGTCAGGGAGGGAGGGAGGAAGGGAGGGAAAGAAGACTTATTAAAAACTGGCTGTTACACAGTACCCTGTCCTGTGCTTCTAAGGTAATCTGTGACCAATTTCCTGGTTGATTCACATAGCCCTTGCTTAGATTGAGGAAGTCTTGGGTCTGCTTCAAGTGCGACTCGTTTAGAAGAAAGGATTCGGAATTTCCCCTCTCAAATCCAGGCTGAGCCCTCACCTCTTCGTTGCCGCTGTTGGATCTGATCCGCCTAAGATCCTTTGTGTTTCCTGAGCATTCCCCCTGGATGTATCCTGTCCACAGCTGCTGTATTGTCTGTCTTGACTAGATTGTAAGCTCCAATGAGCAGGGACCATCTTTTACATGTGTCTGTGCAATACTGCATATGCCTTGTAGCACTATACAGATGATCAGTAGTAGTGGTAGTAGTAGTAGTAGAGTCTTCTGGCTATGGCATGTGAGGCCACCTATCTGGGTACTGGCATTTCTCAAAGCAGTCACACCTGTCCCATCATGGCATATGTCCAGGGGCGGCCCAAGGGGGGTGCGGGGCCATGTGCGGAGATTAATTGCGGGGCCTCATTTGCATAGGGAGCCTCATTTGCATAAATACTTGCATAATGTTAACATGCATTTTTAGTAAACATGCTTCTTAATGAGTGTCTGGATAAAGAAAGACTAATAGATTTCTACGTTACTATATTCCAGTGCCAACCGCCAGGTCCATTAGGAAGTACTATAAACACTGACCTTTTAGAACTCATAGCAAATCCACCATATCATAACAGCTCTGCCAGGACTCACAAAGCACCAAACCCTACCTATCAAAAGGCAACACTGCAAATATTAAACCAATACATCTCAGAGAATACCAATGCATCTCCTACTGGGGAAAGAGAACAAGTGACATGGTCAAATAGAAACTACATGAACAGAATACCTCAGCTTGGTTAAAATGCAGAATATAGACCGTCACCAAAGAACAAAGGATCACAATTTAGAAATAGGAAGACAATAATTAAACTGGGAACTCCAAAAGCCAAACTTGGGATGTACAACAACACTGGAGAAATAAAACTATAAATTAATTTCCTCTTGTACTAAACAAAACACAAAAGATGTTAACAATGCACATTTCCCAGAGCTGATATATTCCAGTTAATAAATTCAAAATAAAAAAGTATTTTTCTACCTTTTGTTGCTTGTGCATTTTCTTTTCAGTTGCAATTGCTCCAGTCACTTTCTTCTGGTTTCTTTGTGTCTTCTGCGAGCTATCCATTTTCCTTTCTTCTCTTAGATTTTTTTCCAAATTTTTTCTCTATATCTGCTTTAACATACTGATCTTTCCCCTTTTGCTCTTTCCGCCCTTTCTTTCCTTATTGCTTTATCATACAATCAAATTTCACCCTTCCATTCTCAATCTACACTTACTCTTCCAATACCCGGCCCTTCGTAGACTTTTCTTCCCTCCCACACAAAATATCTTTTCCCCTCTCCATTCTCATTTCCCATCCCTTTCTAGTCCTCCCCCAAAATCAGCTCCTTTATAGTTCTAGACCCATCCAGCATCTGCCCCCTTCTAGTCCCAGTCTCCCAAGCTTCCACATCAGCCCATTTCCAGTCCTAGCCTCCCATATGCTGTTTTCCAGTTCCATTCCAGCCCCCATCAGCCCATTTCCACTCCAACCTCCTCATCAGCCCATTTCCAGCCCTTTTCCAACTCCCATCAGCCCACTTCCAGTCCTATTCCAGCCCCCATCAGCCCATTTCCAGTGTCCTATTCCAGCCCATCACCCATTTGCAGTCTACGTTCCCCCCATCAGCCCATTTCTAGTCCTATCCTAGCTCATCAGCCCATTTCCAGTCCTAGCCCCCATATGCTCTTTTCCAGTTCCATTCTAGTCATCAGCCCATTTCCTCCACGCTCCCCCATCAACTAATTTCCAATCCTAGCCCCCTCGTCAGCCCACTTCGCCCTATTCCAGCCCCCATCAGCCCATTTCCAGTCCTAATCCAGCTCTTCATCAGCCCATTTCCAGTCCAAGTTCCCCCCCATCACAGCCCATTTCGTCCATTCCCCCCCACCATCACAGCCTATTTGCAGTCCTATCCCCCCCACCATCACAGTCCAATTGTAGTCCGTTCCCCCCATCACAGCCCATTTCCAGTTTGTTCTCCCCCCCCACCACAGCCCATTTCCAGTCTGTTTCCCCCATCCCAGCCCAATTTGTCCATTCCCCCCCATCACAGCCCATTTCCAGTCTGTTCCCCCCCACATCACAGCCCATTTCCAGTCTGTTTCCCCCATCCCAGCCCATTTTCAGTCCGTCTGTCCCCACCATCACAGCCCATTTCCAGTCCTATCCCCCCACCATCACAGACCATTTGCAGTCCTCCCCCATCACAGCCCATTTCCAGTCCTATCCCCCCCTCCACCATCACAGACCATTTGCAGTCCTCCCCCCATCACAGCCCATTTGCAGTCCGTTCTCCCCCCCACATCACAGCCCATTTCCAGTCTGTTTCTCCCCCATCACAGCCCATTTCCAGTCCATTCCCCTCCCCCATCACAGCCCATTTCCAGTCTGTTTCCCCCATCCCAGCCCATTTTCAGTCTCCCCCCCATCACAGCCCATTTCCAGTCCGTTCCCCTCCCTCATCACAGCCCATTTCCAGTCTGTTTCCCCATCCCAGCCCATTTTCAGTCTCCCCCCCCATCACAGCCCATTTCCAGTCCATTTCCCCCCCCCCATCACAGCCCATTTCCAGTCCATTCCCCCCCCCCCCATCACAGCCCATCCAGACCAAGCCGCCCCCCCAAAGAGCCCCCCGCCATCTAAGGGGCAGCAGAGGGAGCCAGGGAAGCCCGCGCGCGACCCCCGCTCCCTCTGCACAGCCCGCCAGCGTGAAGAACCTTTACTTTCCTGCTGGCGGCTGTCTCAATGAAGCCGCAAATGCCGGGAAAGGTTAAAGGCAATGCCCTTTAACCTCTCGCGGCATTCGCGGCTTCATTGAAACAGCCGCCAGCGTGAAGGTAAAGGCTCTTCACGTTTTCGGGCTGTGCAGAGGGAGCCAGGGCTTCGCGCGGGCTTCCCCGGCTCTCTCTGCAGCAGTCCATTGAGCGAGAATGTGGTTCGCGCGGGGCCCCCTGAAGCGCGGGGCCCTGTGCGAACAACATTCTCGCTCAATGGACGGGCCGGCCCTGCATATGTCGGTCTGCATACATCCTCTATCTGTGGCGCAACTCTGTCTGCCTTCCCATAGTCTGCTTTGTGGCACTGCTCCCCTGGTCTGGCCTGTGTGTGCATGAGAGGGGAGATCTCTGTGCCATCACACCAAGTAGCCAGACTCCAGATATATCACCTCTCTCACAGCACTCATTGATCTAGGCCTGGGTAGAGATGTAGGCTGCATGGTAAAATCAGGGGAATGTTGGCACAACATCAGTCATGTCTCCCAGTGCCTGGCACAACAAATGTATGACTGCCCTATCACACTGCCAACAATATCAGATCTTACTAGAATACCCCATGAAAAATGATCCAGAGGGAATCCGCATGGGTTCCCTATAGCTAAATGTCAAAACATATCCCTATCAATAATAAGGGACCCTCAGAATAAGACATTCCGCAGTGCAAACAGCACTAATAAATGCTCAAAAGCAACACCATTGGTCATACAAAATGTGCTTTATAGACATGCATTAGTGCTGTTTTCACTGTTGAATGCCCTCATAATTGACCAGGATATTTTTTGACACTTAGCTATTGTGAACCCTCTCTGATTTTCACTGCTCGATCACACAGGCACCTGCAGATGCTGCAGTCATCCATACAGTCCAGGTACTGGCCAGGCTTTCATGTACCCTCTTCGTTGCAGATGAGCACACCAGATCCCAGGCACCCCTCATAACACGCACACACACACACACACACACTCTCACTTGCTATCACAACAACATAATTCTGTCAAAAGATGCCCTGAATCTCCGCATAACAACTATGACATAACATAATAGCATGTGGTACCAGGACTGAAGATATGATCTCTGTTTCTAACCCAAACAAGAATTCTTTCCCTGCTCATGCCCATACTATCCCTACATCAGCAGTCCCATTTTTCAGAACATGGGAATTGTTAGGGTCCCCTAGATTGGCTCCTTTAGCACAAAAAGCACATGTAACACTAGAAGCCCCAAAAGGAATTTTACCTAGAAACCCCAAAGTGCGTCAATTGACGCATTATTGAGGAAAGGTCCATAAACCATTATTAAGAAGTGACCCAGGATATCAATGCTTGACCCAGTACAAGCATTGCGGAACCTGTGTCTTTTGGGGAAACTGCTAGGTACGTATGACCTAGATTGGCCACTGTTGGAAACAGGATACTGGGCTTGATGGACCTTGGTCTGACCCAGTATGGCATATCTTATGTTCTTATGACGACTGCGTTTAGCATGAAATGCAGATGTGAATTAATGTGAAGTTACTTATTTGTTAAATACGTGCAGTATGTGATGTCATTACATGTGTTTATTGTGTACATCGTACATGTGTACATGTGTACATCGTACATCGTGTACATGTGTACATGTGTACATCGTGTGTTTATTGTTTGTAATGTCAGAGTAAAACTGTAAAAGTGATTGAGATTCGCCACCTTGTGGGAACATGAATTTATACCTAGAAGCCCCAAAGTACGTCAATTGATGCATCCAAGACAATTGAATGCATCAATTGACGTACTTTGGGGCGTCTGGGTATAAATTCATTTTCCCGCTAGGTGGTGCATCTGTCATTAATTTTTGATGCACATATTTGAACATCTTGACCTTGCTAACAAAGTCATGGAACATGACTGACATGGTTCTAACAGTGGTGCTGGTATACAATTTCAAATTTATTTATTTATTTATTATATACCGCACTATTCTGCATCAGTGAGGTTTACATTGAACAAACTGAAATTACATTGAACAGGGCATTATAACTTGGAGATAATTTTTTTACAGGGAGCATGGGCTATGGAGGGTTAAGTGGCTTGCCCAAGACCACAAGGAGCATCTGTGGGACTAGAAACCCCAGTCCTTCCGGCCCAAGGTTGCTGTCCTCTAGTGGGATTTGAACCCCTGACCTTCTGGCCTGAAGTGCCTTGCTCCAACCACTAGGCAAGATGCATTTGCGTCAATTGATGCACTTTGGGGCTTCTAGTGTTAAGCATAGCCAGAATAAACACTAGTGCTCTTCTTAATATTTCTGTAAGGATGTTTATTAATGTGTCCATATCTTCCAACATTCCTTCACCTCTGCTCTCTGTACCTTACAACTGCATCTTGTGTTTTTCCAGACTGTAGTCATATCAGTACAAAACATACCTTCACAACCATTCTTCGGTATGGGAAGCATTGCAGAGAGGAGCAGAATTATTTCCAAGTCCTGGCCTTATTCCATGTTTCAGCAGGAATAACGTTGCCGTTTCCAGGAAACACTTCATACGTACACGGGCCTTTCCTGAATATGCTTTATACGTCTCTGTGGCTGACCACGATCCAATTCCGCCCCTTCTGGCCACATTCTGAGATCCTCCTCCTAGCACCATGGATATGCACGTCAGCAGTGTTTTAGAATACGGTCGGGGACATTTTCAGCACATAAACATCCTGCTGCACGTGCAAATCCCTTGTTCATGTTCAGTAATGATGCCCATTGAGGGTAATTTTATGATGCTTAGTTTAATGGGCATGGTAACATGTACATTTCGCACCTATTTTTAAAAAGTAAGGTATGCATGTACTTTACTTTATAAATAGGGGCATCAGTAGTGGAAAACATGCAGCTAGCACTTATGCCTGCTCAATGGCAGCTGTAAATTCGTCCAACTAGATTTTTCAAGAAACCACATAAGTTATACTATTTTATAGAAACATGATGGCAGAAAAAGACCACATAGCCTATCTAGTCTGCCCTGCCATATCAACTATTATAGTTCCCATTTTCTTTAGAAATCTTCTGTGTTTGTCCCATGCTTTCTTGAATTCAGATAGGGGGTCATTCCGATCCTGAATAGCCGGGGCTGGATGTCCGACATGGACGTCCAGCCCCTGCTATTCACCTATACCTGGTGCTGTCAAAGGAGCTCCCTGCACATACAGCCGAGATTAATGGGGAGCTCAGTATGGAGGCAAGAGGGGGCAGGCTGAGGAAGGAGCGTGGGCGAGCCGAAGGCATGACCCCCAACCCAGACATACAGGGCCTATTCTGGCGACAGCCCTATACATCTGGGCATGGCCAGTTAGACGGAGGACTTATTCCACCTCGAAGATGAAATAAGTCCCCCCCTGAGGATGGTGGACATTGCCAGAGGACCCTGCAGCAGCGGTGAGTGTACGCAGAGGCTTCCCCGCCACCCGTTCCTGGCCATTGGCAGCCCCTCCAAGGGTCAGGCAGTGGGGATTTCAGCTGTGTATGGTTCTGTGGGGGATCGGGGCAGTTGCATGGCATCCCGGTAGCATGGCAACGGGATGCCAAAGCACTGTGGCTCTATGCAGGTGCTCCAGTTTGGTTGGATAGAGTGAGAGCAGAGCATATAGTGGCTCATAATTGGGGCATGGCCTGCCTGTCCGGGCTGGTTGCACCCGATTCTGATCCCACGGTGATGTATAGTCCCCATGCAATAGAATTGGTTAAAGGACTGGCCCGTCCAGATTTTGGACGTCTGGATGGGCCCGACAGGCCCTGATGGGAATTGGCCTCATACTGTCCTCGTCTCTACTACCTACACTTGGAGACTATTCCGCACATCCCCTCCTATCATCCTCATCCTATGTCCCTTGTAGCAGAGCTTGCTTTCAAACAAAAGAGACCCCTCTTCTGCCTTTATACCATGGAGGTATTTAAACGTCTCTATCATATCTCCTCAATCCCACCTTTCCTCTAGCATATACATATTAAGATCTTTAAGTCTGTCTCCATATGCTTTAAAACGAAAATCACTAGCCATTTTAATAGCCACCCTCTGCACCGACTCCATCCTGTTTATATCCTTTTGAAGGTGCAGTCTCCAGAATTGCACACAATACTCCAATGAGGTCGCACCTGAGACTTACACAGAGTAATTATCATCTCCTTTTTTTCTGCTGACCATTCCTCTACTTATACACCCAAGCATCCTTCATGCTTTCGCCGTCACCATTTCTACCTGTTTAGCCACTTTAAGATCATCAGAAAAAATCACCAGCACCTCGCTCTTCTTTTGTGGACAGAAATACTTTGCCCCTTATTCCATACCACTCTCTTGGATTTTTGTAGTCCAAATGAATGACCCGGCCTTTTTTAGCATTAAATCTCAGCTGCGTGTAAATCTGCACTCCATCTATGCACTATTCAAGCATCTCCCCTGTGCACACCCACAGTGAAAGTACAGGCCATCAGTCTTACTCATACACTTTCAGAATAGCAACCGCCTACATCATGCACATAAGTGATCATTTATGCACATATATCAATAAAATACCTACATTAACCCATGTACACACATGCCTTATAACATTACCCCGTTTATCTGGTGACTGCCTTGCCACTTCAGCACATATGTTAGGGTTGCATGCCAACAGGCCTAATGTGCGTTAAAGCTATCCAGAGAATGGCTGAAGTTCACCATTCTCTGGAAACTCCTGGCCTAACCTTCAACATGCTTAAGAACATAAGAATATAAGAAATGCCTTACTGGGTCAGACCAAGGTCCATCAAGCCAGTATCCTGTTTCCAGCAGTGGCCAATCCAGGGCGCAAGTACCTAAGAACATAAGAACATAAGACATGCCATACTGGGTCAGACCAAGGTCCATCAAGCCCAGTATCCTGTTTCCAACAGTGGCCAATTTGGTCATACATACCTAGCAGTTTCCCCAAAAGACACAGGTTCCACAATGCTTCTATTGGGTCAAGCATTGATATCCTGGGTCTCTTCTTAATAATGGTTTATGGACCTTTCCTCCAGGAACTTGTCCAAACCTTTTTTAAATCCAGCAACACTAACAGCCTTTACTACATCCTCCAGTAACAAATTCCAGAGTTTGATTACACGTTGAGTGAAAAAATATTTCTTTTATTAGTCTTAAATAGTTTACCCTGTAGCTTACCCGTTCCACTCCATTCATTGATTTATAGACCTCTATCATATCTCTCCTCAGCCGTCTCTTTTCCAGGTTAAAGAGCCCTAACCTTTTTAGCCTTTCTTCATAGGGGTATCCTTCCATCCCCTTTACCATTTCGGTGGCTCTTCTCTGAATCTTTTCTAATAATGCTATTTCCTTTTTAAGATACGGAGACCAGAATTGCACACAATATTCAAGGTGCGGTCTCACCATGGAACGATATAGAGGCATTAGAATATCTTTTGTTTTATTTTCCATTCCTTTCCTTATGATACTTAGCATTCTATTTGCTCTCTTGGCTGCCACTGCACACTGGGCTGAGGGTTTTAACATGGTATCCACGATGACGCCTAAATCTTTTTCCTGGGTGTTGGTTCCTAATGTGGAACCTTGCATTGTATAACCATAGTTTGGGTTGTTCTTCCCTAGGTGCATAACTTTGCACTTGTCCACATTATATTTCATCTGCCATTTTGATGCCCAGTCTTCCAATTTATCAAGATCCTCTTGCAATTTTCCACAATCCTCTTGGATTTTAACAACTTTGAATAATTTTGTGTCATTTGCAAATTTGATCACCTCATTCGTTATTCCTATTCCCAGGTTCCCTCTTGGATTTTAACAACTTTAATTAGTTTTGTGTCATCTGAAATTTAATAACCTCACTCGTTATACCTAGCAGGTTCCCAAAGAGGTACACAGGTTCCACAGTGCTTGTCCCGGTGCAGGCAGTGGATTTCATGTGTCCTCTTTAATAATGGTTTATGGACCTTTCCTCCAAGAACTTGTCCAAACTTTTTTTAAACCCAGCTACACTAACAGCTTTTACTACATCCTCAGGTAACGAATTCCACAGTTTGATTATTTGTTGAGTAAAAATATATTTTCTCTTATTGGTCTTTAATGGGTTACATTGTAGCTTCATTGTGTGTCCTCTAGTCTTCTACTTTTTGATGGCGTAAACAACCAATCTATGTTTACCCATCCCATTCCATTAATTTATAGACCTCTATCATATCCCATCTCAGCGGTCTCTTTTCCCAGTTGAAGAGCCCCAACTTTTTAAGCCTCTCCTCACTGGGGTATCCTTCCATTCCCTTTACCATTTTTGCCGTTCTTCTTTGTACCTTTTCTAATTCAGCTATATCCTTTTTTAAGTTATGGTAACTAGAACTGCACACAATATTCAAGGTGCAGTCGCACCATGGAATGATACAGAGGCATTATAATATCGTTTGTTTTATTCTCCATTCCTTTCCTTATGATTCCTAGCATTCTATTAGCTTTCTTGGCTGCCGCTGCACAATGGGTGGAGAGTTTCAACGTATTATCCATGATGACACCTACATCTTTTTCCTGGGTGGTGGTTTCTAAGGTGGTAGCTTGCATCATATAACCAGCTTGGGTTGTTCTTTCCTTGGTGCCTAACCTTGCACTTGTCTACATTAAATTTCATCTGTCATTTGGACGTCCAGTCTTCCAATTTATCAAGGTCCTCTTGCAATTTTTCACAATCCTCTTACATTTTAATAACTTTGAGTAATTTTGTGTCATTTGCAAATTTGATCACCTCATTCATTATTCCTATTCCCAGGTCATTTATGAAAATGTTAAAAAGCAGTGGACCCAGCACAGATCCCTGGGGTATTCCACTATTCACCTTCCAGCCCTTTCTCCTCCTATAAAACAAGCTTTTATGTATTTAGTGACACATAAAATCTATGGGGAGGATATTCAAAGGGATTAACACCGTTAGCAGACCTGCTAAGCGCATTAAACCTTTTATCCGGGATATCTCTGGGTGCCGACACTTCACAACCCAATGCCAACCAGTTAGCACTGGGGCATTCCAGAGGTGGTCTGGGGGTGGCACTCAGCCATAACCAGGCAGCGGCAATATGAAGACACTGCCCCATCACGGCAAGGTGGTAAAAGCAGGGCACAGCAAAGGCTGGCCTAACTTTCACGTGGAAGCTAATCAGGCAGTGCCTAAATATTGTCACTGTGCATTTAGCTTCCTGCCAATCCGAGCAATCCAGATATTTAATGCCGGGGCCGGATATGACCACTGCATTGAATATCCAGGTTTACGTTTCAGCAGCGGAAACTGTCAGCTACCATTGAATATCCCTCCCCTATGTGTATAAGCACCAGCAATTAAAAAAAAAGGATTTATATATTCACTAAGGATATTGAATACATAAATCGTCTTGAATATCAACCCATATATATTTATTCAAATGATTAAGGGAATACAAAATCACAACATTTTACACTGTAGTTTCTTATTTACTGACATATACATATGTAGACGTAACACTAGGAACTGGACATGGGTTATGCAGCCCGAATGTCACCCCTCCTGCCTTGAAATGTGACTGCTGCTTCTTAGCTGAAGAGTTTCAGTTATTTTTCTGCTTCTTTTCAATGTGTAAATTGCCCAGGTCCAGTAGTGGGTTCCGTTTTTCTGAAGATGACATACCGTAAGCTTCATGTGTATTCAAATTATCCTTACATTTCCAGTCTTTTTTTTTTTGCTCTAATGGGTGACACTGTTTGCATGCCTGCAGCAATATGCAAAAACATTCTCACATAAAACCCATAGGACCTAATTCATCATAATCTTGCACTATAGAAGCAAAATGAGAATAAAGCTCTGGTAAATCAGGCTTTGCAGGTTCATTTTTCTTTCTTAAAGCCAGTAGTAATAATAAGAATAGGTTGTAGTTATATACAGTAGTTTAATCCTAACAAAAATCTGCAATAATTATGGTGACTGTCGCCAATGTGTCTTTTTTTTTTTATCACAGAATTTTCTCTCGACAGTTAACATTGTTGTGGAACCTGAAACTGTCTGGAAAGACCTGGGCAATAGCAGCATACCAACTAGTTCTCAATTGTTGCAGTCGGTGGAGAGATCTATGAAACGACTCCAAGTGGTGAACAATACTATTAATATTTCCGAAACCAATATTCAGTTGTTAGGTATGGTGATCCACAATGAGATGGACATCTACAATCCAAATTTCAGTTTTCCCAAGTTAAGTGCTAACGTTTTAATAGATAATGTTCAAGTTACACAAAACTCAACTATCATCACCACAGCTTATTCTACCCTAAAAGACATTCTGCCTGGAAACGGCACAAACATTTCTTTGAATGGCTTGGTTTTGTCAACAGTAATAATTGGTCTAAAAAATAAGAACTTTACAATTTCGATGAACTTTCAGAAAGAGAACACCTCAATGAAGGAACCTGAGTGTGTCTTTTGGAACATTAACACAACCCAATGGGATTCCAAAGGCTGCGATTACATTGACAAAAATTCCAGTGTTGCCTGTAAATGTAATCATTTGACCTCATTCTCTGTTCTGATGTCATCGACAACACCAACATCATCACCTGCCGAACAAGTCTTAGATTTTATTACTTACATTGGTGTGAGCATTTCTTTGGCCAGTTTAGTGCTCTGTATTATAATTGAGGCCTTAGTATGGAAATCTGTGACAAAAAATAAAACATCCTACATGCGACACGTTTGCATGGTGAACATAGCCATATCCTTGCTGATTGCAGATATATGGTTCATTATAGGTGTAGCAGTTAAGCAGAAAGATCAAGACAATCTGGACAGTCCAAAAGCTTGTATAACTGCTACGTTTTTCGCTCACCTTTTCTACCTCTCCCTGTTCTTCTGGATGTTCACAATGGGCCTCATGCTGTTTTATCGCCTGGTCTATGTTTTCCATAACATGAGGAAATCTACCATGATCGCTATAGCTTTCAGCTTGGGCTATGGATGTCCCCTTATCATATCAATTATTACCATAGCTGTCAGCAGCCCACAGAATGGATATATACAAACCAATGTTTGCTGGCTGAGCATTAAGAAGACCTGGGCCATTCTTGCCTTTGTTGTACCTGCTCTGACCATTGTGGCTGTGAATTTTGTCATCTTAATGGTGGTGCTGTTTAAAATTCTGAGGCCTTCCACTGCAAACAGGCCAAGAAGAGAAGAAAAGAGCACATTAGTCCACATTGGCAAAAGTGTTGCCATCCTAACACCACTTCTTGGTCTTACCTGGGGAGTTGGTCTAGGTGTGGTTATTAATCCAAGCTCCAGTGTGCTCAATGGAATATTTGCTGCTCTCAATTCATTTCAGGTAAGTCCACATACAATATAAAAGTTGAATCAGCATGAAATCCATCATGTATAGCCATAACATTTCATTCTTCTGAATATTTGATGCTTATGTCCCATCATATTTTAAGAGGGTAATTTTCAAAGTCTTTTCCCCACCAGAGAGGACCATCTGAAAATTGCTTCTCCCGTTTTTTAGTGCAGGCAAAAATACTTGCTTTGGTTGCATAGCTTCCTGAGGATATATGTGCATCTGGTTCAAAGCTGATGCAAATATACAAACTAAGAATGGAACCTCATTCCCATGACTGCGTGTTCAAGGGAAACCCTGTGCATGAATTCTCTTGAAAAATGAGCTTGCAGGCTCTAGTATTCTTCCTCATGAATACATCTTTATGAAAACACTTGCAAACGAGTGGTAACATTACAGTTGCTCTGATGTGCAGTTAACTTTAAATAACCTAATGTAGTGACAATTCTGCAGAAATACTGTCAGTTTAGTGTTGGAAATCCAGTGCTGACACAACCGAACAGTTTGGTCAGATCTGATGTGTAGCATTAGACCCAAACTAGGTCTAGGGGGAAGAGGAAGCAGGGGCCATACCAAGGGCTGTGCAACCAGTGCAGCCACACAAGGCACAAGTACTGAAGGGGTTCTGACCTCATCACTAGGCTTCCAGGAAGCCTGATAAGCGAGTTCCTGCACGGGGCTGGGGGAGGAGGAGGCAGGTTCACGAGTCACACAGGGTGCATTTCTAGCTTGGTAGGATCCTGGGAGAAAACTAAATATAATGTCCTTGAAAGTGGCCAAGTAAGAACCGTGGGATGCAATGGAAAGATGTGAAGCAAAAACCTTTATTTCTTTATTCAACTCCAGCCACCGGTGGCTGGAGTTGAATAAAGAAATAAAGGTTTTTGCTTCACGTCTTTCCATTGCATCCCACGGTTCTTACTGGGTTCCTTGTGCACGTGGGATCATGCTTCTTTGTTGGGTCCTTGAAAGTGGCCAAGACAGCAAGACTGGGAAGACAAACAAGTTAGATGCACATGATCCCATTCTGTGTTTATCGTCGTGTGTACTCAGTCTAAGGCTGGCATGTCATTAGGATGCTTCTGAAACAACACTGGGCTTACACCAATTCTGTTTATAACTGTTCAGCATCTCTGCCCACTAAGGCAGCAGTAAGACAGATCTGAGATGCACAAGCAAAGTGGTGTCAAGTACTAAACTCGCTTTTTTTCTAGACAATGTAGTAGCAAAGATTGACTGCACACTGAGCAGCAAAGTGGTGCATAAGTATTTAAGCTATTGTTTTTCTATTAAGATTGTATTATATTCCTTTAGATTTTATTATTATTGTTTTTACATAAACATAGAAATAGAAAAAATAACAACAGATAAAGTCATATGACCTACTGAGTTTGCCCTTCCATAGCAACAACTCTTCCTCTCTCTTACAGATCCTCTGTGCTTCTCCCATGTGTTCTTGAATTCAGACACAGGGGTATGTTTACTAAACCGCACAATTGTGCGGGGCGCACGCTAATAGGGCGTTTTTGTGCCCCGCACATGTGCGTGTCACACTAACAGGCCCGCACAAGTGCGCGGCGCACTGATGTGCGCTAGCGGCGTGGAAAGGCATTCCGAGGGCGGAGGAAGGCTCCGGAGGGGCGGAGGGACGGGGTCAATGGGTGGAGAGTGGGAGGGGAGAGGCTCCCCGCACAGGAGCGGGGCTGAAAATCAACCTAAAAAATACCGCGAGTGAAAACCTCGCGTTAGAGACGATTTAAAGGGAAGAGAAACCATTTCCGTCAGCAATGTACAGCAAAACCGGGGAAACCTACAAAACGTGAGCAGTGTGATACATGTGCACAGAACAAAATTTCAAATAAAACTTTAAAATGACCACAAGAAAAATTGTAAAAATTATAATTCAGCTGGGCAACAGTGATAGCAATGGGCAACAATAACAAACACTCCCAGGAAAGCTCCAAAAAAAAAAGAAATGATTTTTGGAAGGGTCTACGCTCCGTAGACCCTTTCAAAAATCATTTCATTTTATTGGAGCTTTCCTGGGAGTGTTTTTTAATGTTGCCCAGTGATATCACTGTTGCCCAGCTTGGTTATGGGTGTTTGGCCCTTTTTTCAAGGTCATTTTTGAGGTTTATTTGCACTTTTGTCTCCATACAAGGTAAATGAGCCCACAGTAAAATTGTGCAGAGCAGGGTTTCTGACTCGTCAGGCCAGGTTTCCTATCTCCAGGGACTGCACTGTCTCTCTGGCCACAGTGTGGTGCAACAGACACAGCCAATCCTTGTAAGACCAGAGAGTCACAGGTTCAAATCCCAGCTGGGGCTCCTGCCAACCCAGTCTCCACAGTTTTACCCACCACTAAACAGTGATAGTAAAGACACTCCTTTATTGCAGAGAACATAAGCATGGTTCAGACACCCATATTTTACCCTACACCGCACACAAACCATAACAATGGGCATTACCTACAGCCGAGTCCCCCAAATTCAGTCCTGGAGTGCCACAACTCAATCAGGTCATATGCTTTTTCCCAGATAAGGACATGTCTGCATGTTGGCAGAAGGGTACAGGTGGTGGAGGGGGCAGTGGCTGCAAGCCACAGCAGACAGTGGCCTAGGCCTGTGCAGGCTGGCACCGTCCACCGCAACAGACAGGCTCTGTTGGATGTACAGTCATGGACTCCCCAGGGAATGCAGTATATCTGTGGCAACAAGGTGGTGCAGTGCACACAGACAGAGCATGCAAGAATAGAAGGTCACAGGTTCAAAGGCCAGCTGGGGCTACTGCCAATCCTGTCCACATATTTTTCCCACAACTAAACCGTGATAGTAAGGACAAACCTTTATTGCTGAGAACATACGCATGGTTAATACGCCTATATTTTACCACACCAAACACAGACACCATAAACAGCCGCATTACCTAGAGCAGAGTCTCCCAAATGCAGTCCTGGAGGGCCCCACACCATTTAGGTTCCATGCTGCCTCTAATAAAGATGCCTGTGCTGCATATCTATGCACCACCCCCATGGTATGCAGATGTAGCTCATGCATATTCCTGAGGGACAGCATGAAAACCCGAACAGTGTTTGGAACACCAGGACTGGAGTTGGGAAACTCTGCTGTAAAGCAGCAGCCAACAGGGCCAGACACACACACACACACACCCACAGGCCCCATTGGCCAATGCCTCCTGGAGAGACAGGACATTGGGCCCTGCCTGTATCTCCCAATACTAGCAGTTGCATACCTTAGCAATGCCACCCTACACCTGGGTATATGGTACACAGCTATCAAACGTTTCCCATGATAACTGGCAGATATCAATTCCTACGTTAAGCACATTTTGCTCATTGAGCTCCACCATAACAATCATTCTGATGTCTGCGGTGTGTGCTGCAGGTCTGGTCTCTGACAGTGTTTACCACCCTGGGGAGTGACCCCCAACAGTATTGCGTACCATATCCATGCCTGTACTGTGCCCAGGACTGGTGTGGTGGGTATGGCTGCTGAACTCCTCTATAGTAGCACAATGCTGGCATAGGTGTGGGGGTGGCTGTCTGTCTATCCCAGGGGTGGGCACCTCCGGTCCTGGAGGGCCGCAGACCAGTCAGGTTTTCGGGATATCCCTAATGAACATGCATGAGATATATATGCATTAGAGATATCCTGCCAACCTGACTGGTTTGTGGCCCTCCAGGGCTGGATTTGGAGACCCCTGCCTTACACCTCTGTCATTTAAGAACGTGAGTGGGCAAGGTACAGATGTCCTAGACATCGAAAGGGTATATAGAATGTGTCACATTCCTCCTCGATTCTCACCACCACCAAAAAGTTGTCTAATAGACAATTTTTTGGTGGTGGTGAGAAGTTAGGAGGACTGTGACAAATTCTATCTAACCTTTTTGATGTCTTGGACATCTGCACCTTGTCCACTCACTATCTTAAATGACAGAGGTGTAAGGCAGAGGTCTCCAGATCCAGCCCTGGAGGGCCACAAACCAGTCAGGTTGGCAGGATATCTCTAATGCATATATATCTCATGCATATTCATTAGAGATATCCCGAAAACCTGACTGGTCTGCGGCCCTCCAGGACCAAGTTTGCCCACCCCTGGTCTATCCAGTGTGTGGTGGCTGCAAACACCTTCCACAGCCCACACTGCAAGCAATGTTGCCAGTATTGGGCTGCCAATGTGCATAATGAGGAGCAAGATACCATGGGTATAGGCCGGACAGGGTGGCCTGGCCAGGGTGCATCTGCACAGGGCATAGGGCACTGACTGGGACATTTTAGTGCCTGGCCACCACCTACACAGACAGGGTGACCTCAGTATGTCCTGCTGAGAGATCACTCTCACCCTGACTGTGCAGTGGCCACAGCATGGCTAGGCACCCCCATAGTGCTATATAGTATTTCTCTCATGTGATAGATATGGGTTTCCTTTTGGGGCCCAGTCACTGATTTATTTGCTTGCTGTGTATGCTGATGTCCCAGTTCTGGGTGCATGCATCTCCACTGGTAACATGCACTATGGACTAACTAGCACACTGTTTTGCAGTTGGTATGTGTCTTGATGGAGTGGCTTGTAGGGTGCAGCAGCTGATGACTTGCTGCAGGAGAATATCAGATAGTGGTGGGGTGCAGCTTACCATATCCAGGCCTAATGTCTGTCTGCTATTGTGTTATGGATGTGTATAGAGCTGCATTGACTGCCCTGTGGGGTGTCTGTTCCTCAGCAGGACCAGGGTTGATGGCTCCCTCTGCTGCCACCTTTGCAGGGAGATAGAATGTGGATCTATTGATGGGGGACCCTGTTTGCCACCCTCTGCCTGGGGGTGGTGGTGCAGGTGCATGGCCTGCCTGGGGGTCCATGAGGGCTACACCTGACTGAAGCAGACAGAGATATCCAAGTGTGTTTGTGCAGAAACTACCTATCTCACACATCAACACTGCTTTGGACCTCCAGCATGGCCTCTTTCTGCCATGGAAGGTGTTGTAGACCTGGTCCTGGGCGCCTCATTGCACCCTCAGGGTGAGCACAGTACCCGCACAATGTGATGGTGTGTAGCTACTCTGTGCCAGTAAAACACATGGTCAGTACCCCCTACCAGGCCGAGGTGCTGTGGCGGTACATTGCCCATCTTGTGTTTATCTGTGGACAGCTGATTTGCATGTGCAGTGCATCATGGGTATGGGTGGGCTAACCCTATCCTGGTGACCACAGCAGACTGTCTGTGTGGTGATGTGCAGGCTCTCTGCAGCCAGCCAGGGGCTTACTAGCAGCTATAGAGCTGTAGCCCAATGTTTACTTCACTGCCTATGAAGGCAGAGGTCATGGGTTCAAACCCACAGTGGGGTTATTTGACAGGGTTGTCCAATGCATTATCTTTTTTTAATGTATATATTTTGATGCCAGCAAAAACACCCTCAGCGTACTGTACCCATAAGGTGCCTCTGAGGGTGCTTTATAGGGCGCCCTATAGGGCACCTTATGGTTCCCGTCCATATAAGGTGCACTATACATTATCCTGTGGCGCAACTTATAGGGTGCCCTATAGGGGACATTTTAGGGTGCTATGGCGGACAGTGCAATTTATAATGTGCCCTATGGAATGCCTTATAGGGTGCCTTATACGGCACCTTCAATTACGGCACATGTGGACGTGTTTGCTGGCAGCAATTAATAAAATAAACATAAAGTGCTGCAGGAAAAAATATATACAATGCAAAGCTGATGCCACAGCCAGCCTTACATATTAGGCACACTGGGGAGCAAACTCATGACCCCTGTATCAGCAGTCAGTGCCTTAACCATTGTGCTCCACTGCTGCTCCTCCTTTCCTGTCAGCGCACCTACTTATGCTTTTCATTCCTTAAACTGCACAGTGCTGCCATAAAAAACAGTACTCTGACCTTGCGGTACCTCATACGGCACCCTCTAAAGCGCCCTATAAGCAACATTCTAGGGTGCCTTGGCTGACAGTGCACTTTAAAATGTGCCTTATGGGGCGCCTTATGTTAACACGCTTTGAGAGTGCGTTTGCTAGTAGTGATAATTAAAATAAACATAAAATGACTCCAAAAGCAATCTTCCCCATAATGTGTAATGCCTCAGCCAGCCTTGTTCATTGGGCACCTTGAACCTGTGATCCTTGCACCATTGGTCAGTGCCTTACCCACTGTGCTGCAGTTCTGTTCTTGTGCTTACACGTTAGCGCGCTGCCTTATGCAGCCCAATATTAAAAAGCCTCCTAAATCAATAGCACACGACCTAATGCCCATCAGCACGCCGCCTTATGCTGCACAATATTAGACTAGTTCCTAAAGTAACACCTCAGCCAGCTGTCCACATTGAGCACTGTGGGGGATTGAACTCCTGATCCCTGCACCATTGGTCAGTGTCTTAGCCATTGTGCTGTGGCTCTGCTTTTCTGTGGGGGCACAGAAGCGCGCCACTTATGCCGCTCAGTATTAAAATGCCTCTGAAAACATTAGCGCGCTGCCTTATGCTGCCCATTATTAAAATGCCTCATAAATTAACACCTCAGCCAGCTGTCTTCATTGGGCAGTGTGGGGGATTGAACCCCTGATCCCTGCACCATTGGTAAGTGCCTGGACCATTGTGCTGTGGCTCTGTGCTTCTGTATGCACATCAGCACGCCACTTATGCCTCCCGCGCAGCTATCTCATGCGCTAATGTGCAGGGCGCATATGGGCGCCGCGCACCTTAGCGCATATGTAAATTCCGGATTTTCTTTTTCAGCCAGACACGCCCACTCCTTATATGGCACCCGCACACTACCGCGGCCCGCACATTAGCGGGGTTTTAGTAAACATGCCCCACAGTCTTTGTCTCTGCCAACTCCACTGGGAGGCTGCACCACATATCCTGAGTCTATTCCCATTCCCATTCACCTTTATCCTTTGCACCCGCGCTCTAGAGCTTACTTTCAGTTGAAAGATGCCTATCTCTTGTGCATTTATGCCATGGAGGTACTGTATTAAAATCTTGATCATATCTCCCAACTTTCTTCCAAAGTACACATACTGATATCTTTCTGTCCCCATATGCTTTATAACAGAGATCACTGACCATTTTAGTAGCTGCCCTCTGCAAAGACACCCTGTTCATCTTTTCAAAAGTGCGCTCTCAGAACTGCGCACGATACTCCAAATGTGGTCTCACCAGAAACTTATACAGAGGCATTATCTCCATTTTCCTGCTTGCCATTCCTTTCTCTATGCACCCTATGTTGTCACTTTTTCTATCTGATTAGTCATTTTAAGATCATCAAGTACATGCACTCCAACATCCTGCTCTTCTTGTATGTATAGAAGTACTTCATTCCATGGTACTACTCTATTGGGGTTTTGAAGCCCCGGTACATGACCCTGTATTTTTAGCATTAAATCTTAACTGACAGATTTTAGACAATTCTTCAGACTTACTAGATTCCTCCTCATGTTATTTACATCTTTCAAAGTGTCTGTCCTATTGCAGATTTTGGCATTATCAGCAAAGAAGCAAACCTTACTCAACAGCCCTTCCACAATATCACTTACAAAAATGTTATTTACTTTAAGTTTAAAAACATGTATATATTCCTATTATGATGCATCATGCAAAGCGGTTCACAACAGTATTTTATTTATTTAGTAACATTTATAAACCACCCTATTGAACTTCTGCCCACAGTGGTGTACAATCAAATCACATACAGTAAAATCATATACAATACCCTACAATCCTATCACCCCCAAAACCCCCACCCAACTCTGTACCTGTTATGATTATTAACCATGCATCCTGCATCTTCATCCCCAAAGGCCTTCAAAAACAAAAACATTTTTAGTGCCCTCCAAAATAACCTAAGGTCATCATTGAGTTGCAATTCATGTAGCAACGTGTCCTGTAACACCGGCGCCTGAACAGAGAAAGTCCTATTCCGGTGGACTATGGGGTATGTTTACTAAACCGTGCAATTGTGCGGGGCGCACTTGAGCATGCGCTAAGGTACCTTAGCGCACGCTAATAGTGTGTTTTTGTGCCCTGCACATGTGCGCGCTGCACTAACGGGCCCGCACAAGTGCGCGGCGCGCTGATGTGCGATAGAGGTGTGGAAAGGCATTCTGAGGGCGGAGGAAGGCTCCCGAGGGGCGGAGGGATGGGGTCAATGGGTGGAGAGTGGGAGGGGAGAGGCTCCCCGCACAGGAGCGGGGCTGAAATTCAAGCTAAAAATTACCGCGAGTGAAAACCTCGCGTTAGAGCCGATTTAAAGGGAAGAGAAACCATTTTCGTCAGCAATGTACAGCAAAACTGGGGAAACCTCCAAAACGTGACATGTGCACAGTACAAAAGGGCAAATAAACCTCAAAAATGACCTCGAAAAAAGGGGAAAAAAACATAACCAAGCTGGCCAATAGTGATATCAATGGGCAACATTAAAAAACACTCCCTGGAAAGGTCCAAAAAAAGAAATGATTTTTGGAAGGGTCTACGCTCTGCATATACAAGCCTAATGTCTGTCTGCTATTGTGTTATGGTTATGTAAAGAGCTGCATTGACTGCCCTGAAGGGTGTCTTTTCACCAGCAGGACTGGGGTTGATGGTCCCCTCTACTGCCACCATTGCTGGGAGGTAGAATGTGGATTTGTTGATGGGGGACCCTGTTTGTTGCTCTCAGCCCTGGGGGAGGAGGGTGGTGGCCCTCCTAGGGTTCCATGGGGGCAACACCTGACTGAGACAGACAAATATATCCAAGGTGCTTCAGCAGAACACTACCCATGCTCACACATTAACATGGCTTTGTACCTGCATCATGGCCTATTTCTGCCATGGAAGGTGCTGTGGACTTGGTGCTGGGTGCCTCACCGCTCCCTCAGGGTGAGCACAGTACCCGCACAATGTGACGGTGTGTAGCTACTCTGTGGCAGTAAAACAATGGTCAGTACCCCCTACCAGGCCGAGGTGCTGTGGGGGTGGACATGGTCAGTTCCCCCTACCAGGCCGAGGTGCTGTGGGGGTGCATACCCCATCTTGTGTTTACCTGTGGACAGCTGATTTGCATGTGCAGTGCATCATGGGTATGGGTGTGCTAACCCTATCCTGGTGACCACAGCAGACTGTCTTTGTGGTGACATGCACTCCCTCAGCAGCCAGCCAGGGGCTTGCTAGCTGCTATAGAGCTGTAGCCCAATGGTTACTTCACTGCCTGTGGAGTCAGAGGTCATGGGTTCAAACCCACAGTGGGGTTATTTGATAGGGTTGTCCAAGGCATTATCTTTTTTTAATGTATATATTTTGATGCCAGCAAAAACACCCTCAGCGTACTGTACCCATAAGGTGCCTCTGAGGGTGCTTTATAGGGCGCCCTATAGGGCCCCTTATGGTTACCGTCCATATAAGGTGCACTGTACATTATCCAGTGACGCAACTTATAGGGTGCCCTATAGGGGACATTTTAGGGTGCAGTGGCGGACAGTGCACTTTAAAATGTGCCCTCTGGGGTACCCTATGAGGCGCCTTATGCAGCACCTTATGTTACAATACTTTGAGGGTGTGTTTGCTGGCAGCACTAATTAAAATAAAAATAAAATGCCCCCTACAGCAATATTAACTATAACAGGTAATGCCTCAGATAGCCTTCTTCATTAGGCACAGAGGGGGATTGAACCCATGACACCTGCATCATTGGTCAGTGTCTTAACCACTGTGCTCCACTGCTGCTCCTCCTTGTATGTCAGTGCACCTACTTATGCTTTACATTCCTTAAACTGCACAGTGCTGCCATCAAAAACAGTGCTATGACCTTGCGATAACTCATACAGCACCCTATAAAGCGCCCTATAAGCAACATTCTATGGTGCCTTGGCGGACAGTGCACTTTAAAATGTGCCTTATGGGGCGCCTTATGTTAACCCGCTTTGAGAGTGCATTTGCTAGTAGATGTAATTAAAATATAAATAAAATGCCTCCTAAAGCAATCTTCCCTGTAATAGGCAATGCCTCAGCCAGCCTTGTTCATTGGGCACTTTGGGGGATTGAACCCATGATCCCTGTACCATTGGTCAGTGTTTTAACCATTGTGCTGTGGTTCTGTTTCTGTGCTTGCATATCAGCGCGCCGCCTTATGCCTCCCAATATTAAAATGCCTCCTAAAGCAATAGCATGCTGTCTTATGCACATCAGCACGCCACCTTATGCTGCCCAATATTGAAATGCCTCCTAAAGTAATGCCTCAGCCAGCTGTCTTCATTGGGCACTGTGGGGGATTGAACCCCTGATCCTTGCACCATTGGTAAGTGTCTTAATCATTGTGCTGTGGCTTTGCTCTTCTGCTTGCACATCAGCGCGCCACTTATGCCTCCCGCGCAGCTTTCTCATGCGCTAATGTGCGGGGCGCACATGGGCGCCGCGCACCTTAGCGCATATTTAAATCACGGTTTTTCTTTTTCAGAAAGAAACGCCCACTCCTTATATGGCACCCGCACACTAGCGCGGCCCGCACATTACCGGGGTTTTAGTAAACATACCCCTATGTGTCTTAACATCTTATGTGAGGGGATCACTAAAGTTTTATCTGCCTGTGGCCCTAAAGACCAACCAGGAACATATGGGACCAGCTTATCCCCAAGGAAAGATGATGCCATGTCTTGCAAAATCTTAAAAACCAATACCAGGGCTTTAAACTCAATCCAAAACTTCACTGGTAACTAGTGTAGCTCCTTCAAGAGCAGGGTGACATGATTGTGCTTCTGAAGAATCTTTATCAATTGAACTCACATTACATCCTTTGGGCCAAGCCCAAAAGCAGCACGTTACAATAATCCAATTGGGCATTATCAACACACAAGTCTCTGCCCCTGAACTTGCTTCCAACAAATAAAGACGTAGTTGACGGATCCATCGCAGCAGCACAAATAAGTTCTTAACTAAATAGGACACATGACCCTCCCCCCCCCCCATACTGAACCAGAAATCCAGCTTTGCACCTAAATCATGGTTATTCTGACTAGACCACACTGAGACATCCAAACCTAATGCAACCTGCAACCCGCCCATTCCCCCTCCATAAAAATCAACAACTCTGTTTTAGAAACATTACGTTTTAATCCAAGAAGTCAGAACCAACCCAGCAATAGGGATAAACACTCCCAAACTAATGTCTCCAAGTCCTGTAACCCTTCAGAAAGTGGGATGAGAATTTGCAAGTCATTGGCATAAATGCAAGTAAAATCAACCTCATCACAACACAATAAAAACAAAAACAACCTCCTCAAAGGAAAAATTACTATAAAACTAAAAGAACAATGCTACCCCCATCCCCACACCACCCTTATATAGGGAATAAGAATGATTTTAGTTTCTATTGACTTCTGTGACATATGACTGGCAAAGTCATTTAAATCAAATGAGAGTATAGCTTAGCATACAAGTAGAATAAATAGCCTCTAAGTAGAAAGAAATAAACTTGTTTCTAGTGACCTTTTCAAAGAGGCCTTCCAGTTAGGAGGCAAAAGATCTGTGAAGTTGTCTTAAATAAGTGTTAAAGCCAAGTGACAGATCAAAATGGCAATTTGAAAGGCCCCCTCTATCAAACCAAGGGCTGTGTGAAACACCCAGGAAATTGGTAAAACTTTACTTTAGAAGCACAGGTCAGGGCACTGTGTAGCAAGTCAACTTTTATTAAGTCTTCTGTCCCTCCCACACACCCCAATTCCCACTCACCCCATGAATAATCTTAGCTTTATAGACTGCTAAACCTATTAAAGGGAAGGAGGTGCCCCTATTCACTTTCAGGTGCAGCTGGTTATCCTCATCAGAAGTAGATTAATTAAGGACATGAGATTAATAAATCTTGAGGTACACAAAGTCCATTAAACGTATTACATATAGTTGTATTAGTCTAAGGGGGATGTTTACTAAAGTGCGTTAAACGTGACTAACGCGCGTTATACGACGTTAACGACCGTAAGTGCCGTATAACGCGCGTACCGATGCGCTAACGACCGTTAACGTCATACTACGCGCGTTAACCGTAGTTAACGATCGTAAACCTCCGCGGCGCGTTAAAACAGCGCAGAAGGTGGAAAGTGGGCGGAGAGAAGGGGTCAATGGGCGGAGAGTGGGTGGGGAGAGGCTCCCCTCATACTAACGTGCTGTATTTCAGAGCTCAATTCCAACGCGAATGAAAACCTGTCATTAAAGGCATTTAAAGGGAAGAGAAACCATTTCCGTCAGCAATGTACAGAAAAACCGGGGAAACCCACAAAACGTGAGCAGTGTGATACATGTGCACAGAACAAAATGTCACATAAAACGTTAAAAATGACCACAAGAAACAGTTTAAAAAGCAGAATTCAGCTGGGCAACAGTGATAGCAATGGGCAACAAGGAACAACACTCCCTGGAAAGCACCAAAAATAAAGGAAATGATGTGTGGAAGGGTCTACGCTCCGCAGACCCTTTCAAAGAGCATTACATTGTAATGGAGCTGTCCTGGGCGTGTGGTGTAATGTTTCCCAATGATATCATTGTTGCCCAGCTTGGTAATGGGTGTGTGCCCCTTTTGTGAGGTCGTTTCTGAGGTTTATGTGCACCTCTGTCTGCATACAAGGTAAATGAGGCCACAGTAAACCTGTTGCAGAGCAGGGTTTCTGACTCATCAGGCCGGTTTAACTAACTCCAGGGACTGCACTGTCTCTGTGGCCACAGTGTGGTGCAACAGACACAGCCAGTGCCTGTAAGACCAGAGGGTCACAGGTTCAAATCCAAGCTGGGGCTCCTGCCAACCCAGTCCCCATAGTTTTACCCACCACTAAACAGTGATAGTAAAGACACTCCTTTATTGCAGAGAACATACGCATGGCCTATATTTTACCACACCAAACACAGACACCAGAAACAGGCACATTACCTAAAGCAGAGTCCCGCAAATGCAGTCCTGGAGGGCCCCACACCATTCCGGCCTCATGCTGCCTCTAATAAAGATGCCTGTGCTGCATAGCTATGCACCACCCCCATGGTATGCAGATGTAGCTCATGCATATTTATGAGGGACAGCATGAAAACCCGAACAGTGTTTGGAACACCAGGACTGGAGTTGGGGAACTCTGCCATAAAGCAGCAGCCAACAGGGCCACACACCCACCCACAAGCCCCATTGGCCAATGCCTCCTGGAGAGGCAAGACATTGGGCCCTGCCTGTATCTCCCAATACTAGCAGTTGCATACCTTAGCAATGCCACCCTACACCTGGGTATATGGTACAGAGCTATCAAACGTTCCCTATGATAACTGGCAGATATCAATTCCTACGTTAAGCACATTTTGCTCATTGAGCTCCACCATAACAAGCATTCTGATGTATGCGGTGTGTGCTGCAGGTCTGGTCTCTAACAGTGTTCACCACCCTGGGGAGTGACCCCCCAACAGCCTTGTGTACCATATCCATGCCTGTACTATGCCCATGACTGGTGTGGTGGGTATGGCTGCTGACCACCTCTATAGTAGCACAATGCTGGCATAGGTGTGGGGGTGGCTGTCTGTCTATCCAGTGTGTGGTGGCTGCAAACACCCTCCACAGTCCACACTGCCAGCAATGTTGCCAGTATTGGGCTGCCAATGTGCATAATGAGGAGCAAGGTACCATGGGTATAGGCCGGACAGGGTGGCCTGGCCAGGGTGCATCTGCACAGGGCATAGGGCAGTGACAGGCACATTGTAGTGCCCGGCCACCACCTACACAGACAGGGTGACCTCAGTATATCCTGCTGAGAGATCACTCTCACCCTGACTGTGCAGTGACCACAGCATGGCTAGGCACTCCCATAGTGCTATCTAGTATTTCTCTCATGTGATAAATATGGGTTTCCTTTTGGGGCCCAGTCACTGATGTATCTGCTTGCTGTGTATGCTGACATCCCAGTTCTGGGTGCAGGCAACTCCACTGGGCACTAGCAGACTGTTTGCAGCTGGTAGGTGATGTGATGGAGTGGCTTGCACCAGGGGAATATCAGATAGTGGTGGGGTGCAGTATACCATATCCAGGCGTAATGTCTGTCTGCTATTGTGTTATGGCTCTGTACAGAGCTGCATTGACTGCCCTGTGGGGTGTCTGTTCCCCAGCAGGACTAGGGCTCATGTTCCCCTCTACTGCCACTGTTGCAAGGAGGTAGACTGTGGATCTTTTGATGGGGGACCCTATTTGCCACCCTCAGCCCTGGGGGAGGGGTGTGGTGGTGCATGGGGGCTACACCTGACTGAAACAGACAGAGATGTCCAAGATGTTCCTGCAGAAACTACCTATCTCACACACTAACACTGCTTTGGACCTGTGCCATGGTCTCTTTCAGCCATGGACGGTGCTGTGGACCTAGTGCTGGGCGCCTCACTGCACCCTCAGGGTGAGCACAGTACCTGCACAATGTGACGGTGTGTAGCTACTCTGTGCCAGTACAACACACGGTCGGTACCCCCTATCAGGCCGAGGTGCTGTGGGGGTGCACATGGTCAGTTCCCCCTACCAGGCCGAGGTGCTGTGGGGGTGCATTCCCCATGGTGTGTATCTGTGGACAGCTGATTTGCATGTGCAGTGCATCATGGGTGTGACTGGCCCAATCCACCCCTGTGAAACACCAGCACCTGCTCACAGGCTCTGCTAAACCATAGGCCATCACACGTACATCTGTTAGCATAATGCATAGGTGCAGGACACCCTACAAAGTCTGTAATATAAGCTGCCCACACTGGTAGAAACACACGTACCCACGCACGTAAACAAACACGTACCCACGCACGAATGTATGCGCGCAGCTACGCACGTACCAATGCACGCACCAATGTACGTGGCTAGGCACACTCCGAGGGTGTTTTTCTGACACCAATACTCAGCGTAACGAAAAACATGCCTCCTCTTTCCTTCTGTAATGTACAGGATGATGCCTGAGACAGCCTTTTGCGTTAGGCACACTGGGGGCTCGAACCCATGCTGCCTGTAACAGCAGTCAGTACCGTAACCATTGTGCTACAGCTCTGTTTCAGTGCTTTGTGTCTGTACGTCTTCTTACGATTAACGCGCAGTAACGCGGTACGGCGCCCGGTAACGCTCGTTAATTTTTCTAACGCGCGGTAATGGTAACGATGTACCGCCCATGTCCTTATTTGGGGTTTCTTTCACTACCGCGGCTCCTAACGCGAATTGCACTAGCGCAGTTTAGTAAACATACCCCTAAGTATCCCCAGCAAACTTAAGTGAGTAAACAACTTAAATACCTAAACAAAACCTTAAAATGAAGATGCAGACCACAGTCCAGCAGTGAGATGGGGGAGTTTATTTATTTAGCTGTATTTATATCCCGCTTTTCACTGGGTCAAAGCAGTCAATTGGGAGATACATTTAACATGAGGGGATATGACACACATACACTAATACTTACAGGGAACATGGGCAATGGAGGGTTAAGTGGCTTGCCCAAGACCACAAGGAGTACCTATAGGACTAGAAATCCCAGTCCCTCCGACCTGAGATTGCTGTCCCCAGGTGGGACTTGAATCCCCAGCCCTCCGGCCTGAAGTACCTTGTCCTAACCACTAGGCCACTCCTCCCACACGTTCCATTTTTTGAGAGTCATGTGTATGATTATCTCCCAGTTGGTGAGGGGTCTTACGTGTGCATTAGGTGCATTGAGCTCTTTGCTCTCAGGGAATGAGTCCAATCTCTGAAGGCTAGAGTAGCAGACTTGGAGGACATAAGGAAGACAGAGAGGTATATAGACAAAACATACAGGGACGTAGTACTGAAGCCCCACCTCCAGTCTGGCAGCCAGCCTGTTGCCATGGAGGAGCAGAGTCATGTGACAGAAGAGTATCACCATGGTGCGTCAGAAAGTGATCCTGTAGCAAGGACCTGTCCTCTAGGTAATATAATACCCTCTTGTACAGAGGAGGCTTCTCCAGGGCCATGTGCCTATGAGGGAAGGGTTAGAAGGGCCATCATAGTTGGAGATTCAATCACTAGGCATGTAGATAGCTGGGTGGATGGTGGACGTCAGGATCACCTGGTAACATAGCTGTCTGGTGCAAAGGTAAAGGACCTCACATGCCACCTAGACAAGGTTTTAGATAGTCCTGGGGAGGAGTCTACTCTCTTGATACATGTTGGTCCCAATGACATAGGAAAGTGTGGGAGGGAGGTTCTGGAGGCCAAATTTAGGCTTATAGGTAGGAAGTTGAAATCCAGAACTTCCAGGGTGGCATTCTCAGAAATGTTTCCTGTTCCACGCTGGACCCAAAGTCAGGCAGAACTCTGAAGTCTCAATGCGTGGATCCCCAGTCGAGAAGAACGGGACTGGCGAGCACAGGAAAACAGGTGGGAAGCAGCAGGAGGTTCCCTGCAGTCCGATCCTGACCTTGGAAGGCTGCTGTGGGAGTCGGGCAGTGAGGGAAGGCATGTGTGCTGTGCAGCAGAGAACTGGGGCTCCTGCATCGTGTCCTGGTGCCATGGAGATGGAACGCCATGGCACCGAGGCTACATGCAGGAGCTGTGGGTCAGTTAGATGGGGCGGGAGCCATATGTGCAGGGCTACAGAATTGGGGCACATCCTGCCCATCCAGGCACTTTGCACCCGATTCTGCTCCCACAGGAAAGTCTAGCTCTCATGGATGCAGAATTGAGTGCAAATCCGGCCCGTCCAGATTTTGGACATCTGGACGGGTCCCAATCAGAATGGGGCCCTATGTTAACTACAATCTACAAGTTTTGCTCTCAGCACCTTCTTGTCTAACTCTGTCACTTTGATGCTGAAGTTAAGTGTCAGACTGGCCAAGGCAGGTTCCCTAAGCATTGATATTTTCACAAGCGTTTGTATAAGTTAAACAATCAAACTCTCAGGGAGCAGTACTAAGCCCACTCCATGAACAAAAGGTAATCACCAAAACTTCTCAAAAAGTGTTAAACAGTTAAGAAGTATGCAGTTTTATATAAGTGCTTGTGAAAATCAGTGCTTAGGGAATTTTGTATAAATGCATATTACCACATGACTGTTTAAAGTGATTTAACTGTGAAGTTTTATAAAAGTGCTTGTATAAAGTTTGTATAAATGTCTATGTGAGCAGGATGGAATTCACCCATGGAACGATGATGAGTATGACCAGGTGGTGTGGCAAAGAAATTTTTCCAAGCCTGTATAGTCCACGGTTTGAGTTCCGGGGGGTTCTGTCAAGTGATAATTCATTGTTTGTTTTATAGTCATTAGGATGACTGTGTTATTAGAGAGAATTTGGTGGGACTAAAATTGTAATATTCTGAGGTTTTAAGTACATTTGCTTATTTTTATTATGTAGGGTCCCATTAATTGTTGGTAGTGTGGTGCATAATTGTGCCACTCTTTTTGATGTATTTGTGATTGGCTCCTTGGATCATTCATAACATACGCCACCAGGGGCAGCTCCAGGCAATCTGCTTCCTGAGGTGAAGGATGAGATGGTGCCCCCCCCCCCCGCCCCACCAACTCCCATAGAGGGGGGGGGGGCTTTCTCAAAACTCCAGTCAGGGACAGAACCAAACCAAAAAGCCAATTAGATTATATGGAGGAAATGCAAGATGTCTGCATACTAAGGAACTAAAAGAGAGTGAGAACCATAGCACAGTTTATAAAACTAAATTATAACTCATTTTTATTTTGTTGTTATAAATCACATTATGGTTCTTGCTTTTTCTTTTTGAACATATATTTTGCATCCACAGAATCCCCTTCAATAGTGGGTGCAGAGCAGAACCAGGACATTCACCCACAGAACTCAATATCTTACAAATAAATCTGATTCTGATCATCTTACCAACAACAACAAACATTCTCCAGTACCAGGCATACTGTGAACTAAAACAAAACCCTACAACAAGAATCTATAGAGCAAATCTACCATACCGTACCATATCAGCACCAACTTCTAAAACTCACATAAGGAGGCCATCCAAAAAAAGCATCACTGTAAATACTACAGTAGGCCCTGGAATATCCAAATACCTTTTTGAAATGCTGAACAATTCATATTGCTACAGTACAGATCCCTACATACAAACTCCATGTTAACAAAACACCTGGTCTTGGTCACACACTCAAAACACAGACCCTCACCAAGTACAGAATAAGTGACCGTAACCTAAAAATAAACACATGTAGATAAAAATTAAACTGCAACCCCAAGAAGCCAGATTCTGCATACAGTGCAATACCAGAGAAATAGAAAGAGATGCATTTCCATATACTGTATAAAATATAAAGATAGCACCAAGTCAGATAATTACGTTGAAAATAAAATTCTCTTTGAACTTTGCTGTCTGATCATTTTATTCCCTGATCATGTAGGTCCCAGTCTGAGGTTTCTGCTTTCCTCTGTCTCCCAGTGATGCAGGACCACATGTGGACACTCACTGCGTCATCATGTGCATAAATTTAGTATACTTTATTTTTAAATGTATATGCCACCAATTTAAAATCCTAGGTGGTTTCTAAACATACACATGCAATTTAGTATAACAGATATTACAATAAAACAAACATAATAATAAAACAGTAAATTTGATTAATGAAAAGACACAGATCCCCCCCCCTCCATCAAACCATTATAAGTATCTGCACATCAGATTTATTTTACTATGACCAGATTATTGATGAGGAGGGACGATATAAAATGAGAAACTAATCCTGTTAGCTGTGAATTCAAATGCTGGATTGGATTATGCTAGAGCTGGAAAAGTCCGGAGTGAAGCTATCAGGCTACTAAACAAAATTAAACTGAGACGTTCCCTTAAAATTTGAAATTTCCTTGATTCTGAAATGATAAAATATTTTAAATTTCAGTCTGGTAGCATAAAGAACACAAAACTGCAAATCTCAAAAACAATACATAGTCCAGTATACCCCCCCCCCCCACCTCCCCAAACCAACACCCTACAGTTGACCTCATCAAGAACCCACAGTACAGGACCCATAGAGCAAATCTACTATTCTATAACAGCACTAACTTCCAAAACTCACACAACATGGAGCATACCCAGAAAAGGGCAGCATCATAAACATTGCAGTGGGCCCCAGAACATCCATATTCCTATTCAGAAAACTAAACAAGCCAGATTACTACAGCTCCCTACATAGAAATTCCATGTTAACAGAACATGTAGCCTCAGTCACACATATGCAGAACAGAGATAGATCTTCACCAAGTAGGGAATATATTAGTACAAACTAAAAACAGACATATGTAGGGAAAAAATATGCTTTTACTGTTAGGTTTACAGGATTTCTTTCCCAAAATTATACTTCACTGCAGACTGAGGTGAGAGAAAGAACTCTCATACACAGGCATCTGCATTATCTGCAGAAACCAACATAATGGCTCGGCGCAAGTAGCATAAGTTCAACTAATGCCACCTCAGTGGGTGGCCTAATTTGTACCGGCAGCTGTTTTACCATGCTGAAATGCAGTAACTGCAGGGAGATGTAACTGGCTTCCTGCAGTTAGCCTATGGCCCTGTGTAATCAAACTCTGGAATTAGTTACCAAAGGATGCAGTAAAAGCTGTTAGTGTAGCTGGGTTTAAAAAAGGTTTGGACAAGTTCCTGAAGGAAAGGTCTATAAACTATTATTAAAGAGGACCTGGGAAATCCACTGCTTGCCCTGGGACAAGTATTGTGGAACCTGCCATGTACTTGTGATCTGGATTGGCAACTGTTGGAATCAGGATACTGGGCTTGATGGACCTTAGTCTGAACCAGTATGGCATTTCTTATGTTCATATGTTACCAACAGAGTGGAGGAGTGGCCTAGTGGTTGGGGCAAGGTACTTCAGGCTGAAAGGTCAGGTGTTCAAATCCCACTAGAGGACAGCAACCTTGGGCTGGAAGGACTGGGGTTTCTAGTCCCACAGGTGCTCCTTGTGGTCTTGGGCAAGCCACTTAACCCTCCATAGCCCATGCTCCCTGTAAAATAGTTATCTCCAAGTTATAATGCCCTGTTCAATGTAATTTCAGTTTGTTCAATGTAAACTGCACTGATGCAGAATAGCATGGTATATAAGAGAATGTAAATAAACATAGAGCCTAGGAAACATGCTGCTAAATATGCCAAACAAGAAGGGCTCAGCAGCATCTTCCACTTCCACAAAAACAAGAGTGACTTGGTACCCCAAAACAGCACTTCCCACCCTCTGAAAAACAAGAGAGACTCCCACTCCAACATAAACACCAAGTGATCCTGTAACTAGGACCTGTCCTCCAGGTGATGTAAACCCCTCTCGCACCGAGGAGGTTTCTCCAGGGCCAAGTGCCCATGCGGGAAGGGTTAGGACAGCAGTTATAGTTGGTGATTCGATCATTAGGCATGTAGATAGCTGGGTGGCTGGTGGACGTGAGGATCGCCTGGTAACATGCCTGCCTGGTGCGAAGGTAGCGGACCTCACACGCCACCTAGATAAGGTCTTAGATAGTGCTGGGGAGGAGTCTGCTGTCTTGGTACATGTTGGTACCAATGACATAGGAAAATGTGGTAGGGAGGTTCTGGAAGCTAAATTTAGGCTTTTAGGTAGGAAGTTGAAATCCAGAACTTCCAAGGTAGCGTTCTCCGAAATGCTTCCCGTTCCACGCGCAGGACCCAATAGGCAGGCAGAGCTCCGGAGTCTCAATGCGTGGATGAGACAATGGTGCAGAGATGAGGGGTTCGGATTTGTTAGGACTGGGGAACATTCTGGGGAAAGGAGGGGCTCTTCCGAAGGGATGGGCTTCACCTTAACCGGATGGAACCAGGCTGCTGGCATTAACCTTTAAAAAGGAGATAGAGCAGCTTTTAAACTAGATAATAGGGGAAAGCCGACAGTCGCCCAAGAGCGCATGGTTCGGAAGAATGTATCCTTGAAGGATACTACAAAAAGCAGAAAGGTTCCAAAAAAGAGTAAAGTAGCCCAAATGCCCTCGAGTATGGAGCAGACAGAACTTAAAGATCCCAAATTACCCATGTCTACCAATAGCCAAATTAATATGAATAAAATACAGTCTCTAAAATGCTTGTATGCAAATGCTAGAAGTCTACAAAACAAGATGGGAGAGTTAGAATATATAGCACAAACGAGAGGTTAGATATGATTGGAATATCAGAGACATGGTGGAAGGAGGACAACCAGTGGGACACTGTGATACCTGGGTACAAACTATATCGAAATGATAGAGCTGATCAAATTGGTGGAGGGTTGCGCTCTATGTTAGAGAGGGCATTGAGTCAGAAAGGATTAAAGTTTTGCAAGAAACAAAATTTGCTGTAGAATCTCTATGGATTGAAATTCCATGTAAAAAGGGGAAGGCGATGGCAGTGGGGGTGTACTATCGTCCGCCTGGCCAGAATGAACAAATGGATGATGAAATGCTCAAAGAAATCAAGGAAGCTAGCAAAAGTTACAGTGCAGTAATAATAATGGGTGATTTCAATTACCCCGGCATCGACTGGGTCAGTGTCACAACAGGACATGCTAGGGAGATAAAGTTCCTAGATGAAATAAATGACTGCTTCTTGGAGCAGCTGGTTCATGAACCGACCAGAGGGGAAGCAATATAAGACCTAGTCCTTAGTGGAACACCAGATGTAGTGCAAGAGATAAGGGTGTTGGGGGCCACTTGGCAATAGTGATCATAGCATGATCGCCTTTGATTTAATTAGTGGAGGAGGGATAGTAAGGAAATCCACAGTACTACCCCTTAACTTTCGAAAGGGAGACTATGATAGAATGAGGAAAAACAGTTAAGAAAAAACTAAACGGAGCAGTTGCAAAGGTTAAAGACGTACATCAAGCTTGGGTGTTGTTGAAAAAAACTAGCTTGGAAGCCCAGACCAGCTGTATACCACGATTTAAGAAAAGTGGAAGTAAGACCAAAAAATTGCCAGCAGGTTTTAAAGCTGAGGTCAGAGAGGCTGTTGTTGCCAAAAAAGCATCTTTCAAGAAATGGAAAAAAGAGCCAAATGATGAAACCTGGAAACAGCACAAGCACTGGCAAGTCAAATGCAAGGCATTGATAAGGCAGGCAAAGAGAGAATTTGAGAAGAAGCTTGCTGCGGAAGCAAAAAACGCGAAATAAAGACCTTTTCAAGTACATTCGTAGCAAAAAACCCGTGAGAGAGTCAGTTGGTCCATTAGATGATAAAGGGGTTAAAGGAGCACTAAGAGGCGACAAGGCGATAGCGGAGAGACTGAATGAATTCTTTGCTTCGGTCTTTACTGAGGAAGATGTAGGGATGTTACCCCAGACTGAAGTGGTATTTAAAGGTGTGGAAGAATTGAAGGAAATATCGATACATCGGGAAGATGTCCTACAACTATTAGATAAACTGAAGAGTAGCAAATCACCTGGGCCGGATGGTATACATCCAAGGGTGTTGAAAGAACTGAAATTTGAGATTGCAGACCTGCTATCAGTAATCTGTGAACTATCATTAAAATCATCTCTAATACCTGAGGATTGGAGGATCGCCAATGTAACACCAATTTTTAAAAAGGGTTCGCGGGGGTGATCCGGGAAACTACAGACCGGTGAGCCTGACATCAGTACCGGGAAAAATGGTAGAAACCATCATAAAGAATAAAATTACTCAGCATATAGATAGTCATGACCTAATGGGAGACAGCCAACATGGCTTTAGACAAGGAAGATCTTGTCTTACTAATCTGTTATGTTTTTTGAAGGAGTGAATAAACAGGTGGACAAAGGTGAGTCGGTTGATATTGTGTATCTGGACTTTCAGAAAGCCTTTGACAAGGTCCCTCATGAGAGACTTTTGGCAAAACTAAAGAGTCATGGGATAGGAGGCAGTGTACTACTGTGGATCAGGAACTGGTTAAAAGATAGAAAGCAGAGGGTAGGGCTAAATGGCCAATTTTCCCAATGGAGAAAGGTGAATAGTGGTGTACCCCAGGGATCTGTGCTGGGTCCGCTGCTTTTTGACATATTCATAAATGACCTGGAAAGTGGAAATAACGAGTGAGGTTATCAAATTTGCTGATGACACAAAACTATTTAAAGTTGTTAAAACCCAGGAGGATTGTGGAAAATTGCAAGAGGATCTTGATAAATTGGAAGACTGGGCATCAAAATGGCAGATGAAATTTTAATGTGGAGAAGTGCAAGGTTATGCACCTAGGGAAGAACAACCCAAACTATGGTTACATGATGCAAGGTTCCACATTAGGAACCACCACCCAAGAAAAAGATTTAGGCGTCCTTGTGGATACCATGTTAAAAACCCTCGGCCAGTGTGCAGCGGCGGCCAAGAGAGCAAATAGAATGCTAGGTATGATAAGGAAAGGAATGGAAAATAAAACAAAAGATATTATAATGCCTCTATATCGTTCCATGGTGAGACCGCACCTTGAATATTGTGTGCAATTCTGGTCGCCATATCTTAAAAAGGATATAGCAATTTTAGAAAAGGTTCAGAGAAGAGCCACCAAAATGGTAAAGGGGATGGAAGGCTACTCCTATGAAGAAAGGCTAAAAAGGTTGGGGCTCTTTAACCTGGAAAAGAGACGGCTGAGGGGAGATATGATAGAAGTCTATAAATTAATGAACGGAGTGGAAGGGTAAACGTAGATCGATTGTTTACCTTATCAGAATATAGAAAGACTAGGGGACATGCAATGAAGCTACAGGGTTAAACTATTTAAGACTAATAAAAGAAAATATTTTTTCACTCAACGTGTAATCAAACTCTGGAATTTGTTACCGGAGGATGTAGTAAAGGCTGTTAGTGTAGCTGGGTTTAAAAAAGGTTTGGACAAGTTCCTGGAGGAAAGGTCCATAAACCATTATTATTAAGAAGGGACCCAGGATATCAATGCTTGAACCAATACAAGCATTGTGGAACCTGTGTCCCTTGGGGAAACTGCTAGGTACGTATGACCTAGATTGGCCACTGTTGGAAACAGAATACGGGGCTTGATGGACCTTGGTCTGACCCAGTATGGCATATCTTATGTTCTTATGTTCTTATGTTAAGGGCTTAGCAGCCCCACCATAATAACTACCAAAACTGCACACTTGACCAGCATGGTGTTAATGTAAATATATATTCTGTAAAAAAACAAAGGAAATGCAAGATGCTCGCACACAAAGGAACTAAAAGAAAAAGCAAGAACCATAGCACAGTTTACATTCTCTAATACCAGGCATGCAATGCAAGCCTTTGAGTCAGTCCTGACTCCTGGCAACCCAGAAGCTCCTGGGATTTCTTGGCAGTGTCACCAGAAGTAGATTGCCAGGCCTTTCTGCTGAGGCAATAGAGGGTTAAGTGACTTGCCCAAGGCCACAAGTGGAAATTGAACCCTGGTTGCTTGGTTATCAAGCCAGTGTTCTAACCACTAGGCTACTCCTCCACTCCACCAAGTGTACTGGGAACTAATATAAAACCCTATAGAAGTCACCTAAGATCTACAAGACCAAATCTAGCATACCATACCAGCATGAACTTCCAAAACTCATGCAAGTGACCTACCCAGAAAAAAGCAGCACTATAAATACTGCAGCAGGCCCTAGAACATCCATACACTTATTTGAAAAGCTCAACAAGTCAAATTACTACAGTATAGTATAGATCCCAATGTACAAACTCCATGTTAACAGAACACCTGGCCTCAGTCACACACTCAGAACACAGACCCTCACCAAGTACAGAATAAGTGACCACAACCTACAATAAAAATATGTAGACAAAAATTAAACTAAAACCCCAAGAAGCCAGATTCTACATGCAGATAAATAAGAAATGCAGTTCCCCATACTGTGTAAAATATAAAGATAGCATTAAGTCCAATCACTAAAATGAAAATAAAATTACTTTTTTTCTACCTTTGTTGTTTGACTATTTTATTCTCTGATCATACTGGTCCCAATCTGAGGCTTCTGCTTTCCTGTCTTCTCTTAGCTCTCTTTCAATGGTATGGTCTATCTGCCATTTCATATCTCTTCTTTTGTTTTCTTCACTTCCTTCCATCAGCCTATTTCCAGTCCCAGTAACCCTCCCCAGTATCAGCCCCCTTTCCAGTCCTCCCCTCCCAGTAATTTCCAATGTCAACCGCATTGCATTCACAGGATTGCCTCTGGTGTTCATTCCCTTCCAGTCCCCCTCCTTCCCCATTGTCCAGCCCCTTCTAGTCCAAACAACATTGCAGGTATCAGCTCACTTCCATTCTCGGTGCCACCTCCACTCCCATCAACTCCCTTCCAGTCACCCTCCCCTGTCCATCCCCCTTCCACTGCCATCCCCACATGTCAGCTCCCTTCCAGCCCCAGTGTCCTTCCCTTCCAGCCTCCTCCCCATTACCCAGCCAGCTACCAGTCCCATCCCCAAGTGTTAGCTCCCTTCCAGACCCCCTTCAGTACCATCCCCAGGTATCAGTTCCCTACCAGCCCCCTCCTTCTACCCTATATCAGCTCCCTTCCTGCCCCACCTCCCCCCATCTCAGCTCCCTTTCTGCCCCCACCTCTGACTCTCCCCGTGTCAGCTCCTATCCTGCCCCCTCCTTCCTCTGGCAGACCCTCTCAGCATCCGCTCCCTTCCAGTTCTATTCTTTCCCCCCTCCCCCCCCCCCCGCATCAGCCCATTTGTAACCCTAGCCCCTAATTTTCTTCCAGGGCCAACAGCATTCTCCTCCCCTTCCCCCATTAGCCCATTTTCAATTCTAGCCCCCAGTCTACTTCCAGTGCCAGCAGCTCTCTCCTCCCCCATCAGTCCATTTCCAGTCCCAGCTTATTTCCAGTCCTATCCCCTTTAACAGCCCACTCCAGTCCTAGCCCTCCCATCAGTCCATTTCCAGTCTTAGCCCCCCTAATCAGCCCATTACCAGTTCTAGCTCATTTCCACTGCTAGCTCATTTCCAGTGCTAGCCCCCCGATCAGCCCATTTCCAGTGCTAGCCCCCATTAGCCCATTACCAGTCCTAAACTCCCCTGATAAGCCCATTTCCAGTCCTAGCCCCCTAATCAGTCCATTTCCAGTCCTAACTCCCCCAATCAGTCCATTTCCAGTCCTAGCCTTCCTTAAGCACCTATTTTCAGTTTCAGCCCCCCTTCAGCCCATTTCCAGTGTTAGCCCTTCCATCAGCCCATTACCAGCCCTAGCACCTCCCCCCCCCCCCCCCGATCAGCCTATTTCCAGTTGTAGCCCATTTCCAGTCTAACCCTACCTGATCAGCCCATTTCCAGTCTTACCCCCCCATCAGCCCATTACCAGTCCTAATCCTCTCAATCAGAGCATTTCCAGTACTGGCCCTCCCAATCAGATTATTTACAGTGCTCCCCCAGCCCAGTTCAGTCCATTAGCAGACCTGTTCAGCTGATTTTCAGTCCAGGCCTCCCCCAGGGAAGAGCCCTGCCTTGCTTGACCTGCGCCCCGGCTCTGCAAAGTTGAGCAGGGGCACCAGCAGGGTTCTTCCGGGGCAGCATGGGGGGGCCACAGGGCAGTTGATTCTGCTGCTGCAGAGAAGCAGCGGCAGCAGCTTGTCCAGTGCTTTTTTTTGTTTAAATTTTGAAGGCTGAGTGAGGCGGTCTTTTTGGGGGCATTTTTTGCCGCCCCCAAAAAATTGTCTTTGAGGCTACCACCTCACTCGGCCTCATTATAGAGCCGCCCCTGCACACCACACTTTCCCATACTCACTGTGCAGTCTGAGAGTTGTTCTGAATCAATGCAATTTACTAAACGTCTTTAAGAGATCAAATCAATAAGCAGAGTATAAACTAGTAAAGCAGTACAGTTCACCTTCAATCTTTCCTTCTACATTGTGGTGTAGAAAATGCCTCTTTTTCTTTACTAGCAGCTCCCATATGTTGGCGATTGCAATTTCGTTGCTTTTTCTCTCTTTACATCTTCTCCTCAGATACTGGTCATAGGCACTGGTGTCAGTTCCTCCCTTCTTGAACCCTGAGCCCTCTTGGATCCTCCTCTAGTCAGACTCCTTATAGCTCTGGTCACTGAATCCAGATGTAGCTGCAGGTATTCACTTCTGTTGAACCCTAGCCCTTTTTGGCTCAGCTCTTGGGGTTACCCACTGACTCTTCTCCCAGTATCAAAACAAATCCTTTTGCTGTTTCTCTCCCCAATCTGTTCAGTGCAGTGGCCTGAGCAAACTCTGTCACTTCACATGTGCTGGTAGAAGGCATATGCACCCTGTGGTAAGGTGGCTTAGCCAGCCAAAGACAGAAACCTGCCTTTAGTCTTGGTCTTCATACCATGCAGCTTTCCCTCCAAACCGTTTCCTCCGGGCATTACCTTGCTGGTAGGGAGAGCCCTCCTAAGTTCTTGAAACACTGTGTGGTATAAAAAGGTTGCAATACAATACTTTGGTAGAGCTACTAAAGTTCTCTGGCATCTATGGATGGCAGAACCCTGGGGGTCTCCACATTTGAAGCACATCTGTATATGTGTGTGCCATTGAGTCAATGTGGACTCTTGGCAATCCTGCCCCTCGGTATTTCTATTGCAGTAAAAAATACTTGCATTATTTCTCAATTAACTTTATTTATTTATTTTTATTTATTTAGACAGTTTTGTATACCGCCTTATCCTTCAATCAAAGCGGTCACAGCACAATTGGGGGATACATTTAACATGCGGGGATATGAGACATATACACTAATACTTACAGGGAACATGGGCAATGGAGGGTTAAGTGGCTTGCCCAAGACCACACAAGGAGCATCTGTGGGACTAGAAACCCCAGTTCTTCCGGCCCAAGGTTGCTGTCCTTTAGTGGGATTTGAACCTCCGACCTTCCGGCCTGAAGTACCTTGCCCCAACCACTAGGCTACTCCTCCCTCCGGTGCACTACGGTTGGATTTTATAGAAAGTTACCTTCACTTCCATAAAGCGTAGTTACTCACCTGTAACAGGTGATCTCCGGGAACAGCAGGAATTTAGTCTTCACATATGGGTATCGTCGGTACCGACGGAGCCCGCACGGGAACGCTCCCCAGCGTCCAATAGGAACGCTTTTGGGAGTATCCCACAGCGCATGCGTACTGCCTTCCTGCCTCTGTACTCTCTCACTTCAGTTGAGTTTATAGCTGAGACCAATGGAGAGAAGTAGAGAAAGAGATAGATAGAGATAACTCCTAGGGGACGTGGGTGGGTTGTGAAGACTAAATTCCTGCTGTTCCCAGAGATCACCTGTTACAGGTGAGTAACTACGCTATCTCCAGGAACAAGCAGGAATGTAGTCTTCACATATGGGGACTCCCCAGCTGAAAGATGCCAAGGGGTGACCCCAGCAAGCTGTGAACCCAGGTGAGATGGGGCATGCTTCCTCCCATGGACCTCTGGCATCAAAACCGTGGATGGTGGGTAGGAGTTGTATTAAGTCTGGAAGAGATGCTGGAGAAAAGCCTGGCTAAACGAGGCATCCCGACGTGAGTCCTTGTCTAAGTAGTAGTGGGCCGTGAAGGTGTGTACCGAAGCCCAAATGGCTGCTTTGCAGATGTCATCAATAGACACAGAACGAAGGTTAGCCATTGAGGCTGCCATTGTTCTCACATTGTGAGCTGTGACATGGCCCTCGAGAGAAAGTCCTTTACTCTGATATGTATAGGATATGCAATCTGCAATCCAATTTGACAGAGTTCTTTTGGAAACTGGAAGTCCCAAATGACTAGAGTCAAAAGCCACAAAAAGCTGAGAAGATTTTCTATGTGGCTTAGTTCTTTGGAGATAAAAGGCTAAGGCTCTCTTACAATCCAATGTGTGAAGATTCCTTTCCATACTAGAGGCATGAGGCCTAAGGAAAAATATAGGAAGATAAACCGACTGGTTTAAATGGAAAGGCGAAATCACCTTTGGCATAAAGTGAGGATGAATCCTGAGGACTACTTTATCATGGTGGAACCTTGTATAAGGAGGGTCAGCTACTAACGTCTGTAGTTCACTAATGCGCCTTGCAGAAGTGATGGCAATTAGGAAAATAACTTTCCATGAAAGAAACTTTAGGTCTGAAGTGGCTAAAGGTTCAAAGGGCGGTTTCATAAGCTGACCAAGAACAAGATTCAGATCCCATACCACCGGTGGTGGTTTAATGGGAGGTTTTGTTACGAGTAGGCCTCTCATAAATTTGATACAAGTGGATGAGAGGAAATAGGTTGTCCATCGAAAGGTTTATGAAAAGCAGCAATAGCACTAAGATGGACTCTCACTGAATTGGTCTTTAGACCAGAAGTTGATAATTGGAGAAGATACTCTAGTCTCGACTCTACAGGTACCAAAAGGGGGTTATGTCCCTTTTGTGAACACCAGACAGAGAACCTTTTCCACTTAAAAGCATAGGAACGACTTGTGGAAGGTTTTCTGGAAGCCAGAAGGATATCCTTTGCTTGCTGAGAAAGGTTAACATCCTGGAATTCTAGGCTTTCAGTAACCAGGCCCTGAGATGTAGGGACTGGGGATTGGGATGCAGTAAGCATCCGTCCTCCTGAGACAGAAGATCTGGAGCATTCCCCAACTCCAGAGGAGTGGTTTGAGAGAGACGCAGAAGAAGAGGCCAACGTGAAGCTATGAGTATCATACGACCTCTGTCTCTCTGAAGTTTGAATAAAGTTTTGGGAATGAGGGGAATGGGTGGGAAGGCATAGAGGAAGTCCTGACCCCCAATGGAGTAGGAAAGCATCTCTTGCCTGACAGTTGTAAGCCGGGATTCTGGAACAGAACTGGGGAAGTTTGGCATTCTGTGGACTTGCAAAGAGGTCTATATCTGGTGTTCTCCAGATTTGAAATACTTAAGCAAGCTGGTCTGAGTGGAGGGACTACTCGTGTGGCAGCAGTATTCGACTGAGTCTGTCTGCCCATAAGTTTTGAATGCCCGGAAGGTATACTGCAAACAGGTGAATTTGCAACTCTCTGGCGAGGGCCCATAGTCGCAAAGCTTCGTTGCATAGCGACAGAGAGCCTGTTCCGCCTTGCTTGTTCACATAGAACATAGCTACCTGATTGTCGGTTTGGACCAGAACTGTTTTGTTGCTGAGATGGGTCTGAAAGACTTGAATAGCATTGTAAATGGCTCTCAGCTCTAGGAGGTTTATGTGAAGAGAAACCTCCTGTGAGGTCCAAAAACCCTGAGTGGAGAGATCGTGCAAGTGGGCCCCCCAACCCATCTTGGACTCATCTGTTGTTAGGGTGGCCTGATATAGAGGCTGCTGGAAAGGAGAGCCTACGAGGAGGTTTTATAGAAATTGCCACCATTGCAGGGACAAAATCAGACGTGTGGTGTTTCTGATTTTGTCCATTAACTGACCCAAGGCCCGTGACAATTGAGAGGATAGGGTCCACTGGGCTGCTCGCATGTGGAGGCGAGCATAGGGAACCACATGGACAGTGGATGCCATGTGTCCCAGAAGTTGAAGCATCTCTTGAGCGGTAAGGAACACCTTCATAGATGCTTGAGATGCCAGTTGTATTATTCGTAGACAGTGTGGCTGTGGCAGGAAAGCCCTTGACTGCCGTGTGTCTAGACGAGCCCCTATGAATTCGAGAGATTGAGAGGGAGTGAGATGAGATTTTGGGAGGTTTATGGCCAGTCCCAAGTATTGAAGAATTCTCATTGCTTGAGAAAGAGCGAAGCTGGCCTCTGGAGCTGTCGATGCTCGAATGAGCCAATCGTCTAAGTAAGGGAAGACGAATATTCACAGAGTCCTCATAAATGCTGCTACCACTGCCATGCATTTTGTGAAGACTCTTGGAGCAGAGGCCAGTCTGAAAGGAAGAACTCTGTACTGGAAGTGTCTTCCTTGGACCAGGAATCTAAGGAACTTCCTGTGATCTGAGTGGATGAGAATATGCGTGTATGCATCTCTTAGATCTAGAGAACATAGCCAGTCCTGACTTTGAAGGTATGGTAGAAGTGTCCCGAGGGAGATCATTTTGAACTTTTCTCAGAACAAATATTTGTTTAATTCTCTGAGGTCTAGTATAGGCCTGTGTCCCCCTGTCTTCTTTGGAATAAGAAAATAGGGGGAGTAAAATCCTGTCCCCTCTTGGGGTATGGGTACTTCTTTGATTGCTCCTTGAGCAAGAAGTAATGTGACCTCCTGCCACAAGAGGTTGGTGGCAAGGGCCTGAGAATTGAACTGTTTTATTATTGTAGGTGGGGGCAAGTTGAGAAAATGAAGCTTGTACCCCAGTCGTATAATGGACAGAGTCCAATTTTCTGATGTTATTTGTTGCCATCTTTTGGCAAAGTAGCATAGTCTTCCTGGAATGGTTAAGGGTTCTGAACCTTTCAGGGGAAGAATGACTAAGTTCTATAGGTAGAAGTCAAAGACCCTGAGGGGTCTGGGTCTGTTGGGTCGGTTGAGCTCTTTGAGCTTGCAGCTTTCTTTGCTGTCTGTTCTGTTGTTGCCCCTTCTGGGGAACATGAAGTGGACAGTGGCTTTGATGAGTGTAAGATGGGTAAAGCTTCTTTTTCTTATTGAAAAAGGGCTTTTTGAATGTTTTCCTCTTTGCTGGGTTGGCTGTAGACTTTGATAGTCTGTTCAAGGTATTATTTTCAGATTCAAGCTGATTAGCCTTGTCCTGCCAGTCCTTGCCAAAGAGATTTTCTCCTGTACAAGGAATGTTTCCCAGCTTTTCTTGTACCCACTGTTATAAGTCTGATGCTTGAAGCCAAGCAATACGACGTGCTCCTATGGATATAGCAGAGGTTCTGCTAATACATTCAAAGCAATCAAAGGTAGCACGGTTCATGAATTTAGAGACATTCTGGGCATGCTTGACCAGAATAAGATAGTCTGCTCTTTTTTCCTCTGAGACACAAAGGCTAATGAGCTCTAAGTCTTTTGTGACTTCTTCCAGGAACATTCTCATATAAAGAATGTAGGAACTGATCCTGGCTGATAGCATGGAGGATTGAAAGCATCGATGCCCAAAGGCATCGAGTGTCCTGGATTCCCGGCCTGGAGGATTAGAAGAATGTGTTTTAGCACTCTTGATTCTTCGCATGGCCGATTCCACTACCATTGAATGGTGTGGTAACTGAGTTTTTTTGAAAACCAGGACAACTTGACACCCGGTACATAGTGTCAAGGCATCGGGAATGTGAAGATATCGTTAAAGGAGTTCCCCACATTTTCAACATCGGATCATGTAAGATCTTGTGATTGGGAAGCATAGCTGCCTCCTTGGGAGCCATAGGGTATTGTAGAATTCTTAATTCTTCTGCCCTAAGTTCCTTTTCTGGAATCACAGTGATTGCAAGACCCTTTGCTAAATCACATATGAAATCCTGGAAGGACATATCTTCTGGAGGAGACATCCTGCATTGAGGAGAAGGAGTTGAATCCTCTTGTAGGTTCGTTCTGGTACCGGTAGAATCGTCAGAGTCATCGGAATCGGAAGACTCAAGGGCACTCTGTACCAGGGGCTCCCGTAACGCATGGTATCGGTACTGCTCAAAATCCGTACCAAAATGTCTCGGTTCCTGATCCCCGATACCCGAGATAGACTCAAGGCTCGGCATGGGGGTAAGCAGTCCTGTCGAAGCAGGTACTGTCAGTACCGGCACCGATGTCGGTACTGATACCTGTTGAATTGTCTGTAGCGGTCTTAGTGGTACCGAAGCTGCTAAGAGAGATGCTAGACTGCGTTCAATAGCATGGGTTCTTTTATCCATTGCTCCTGCCGATGCCTGGGTGTTAGTACCAGTAGAAGTGGCTATGACCCCAGAACATAGCACCAGTAGTTCTGCAGAGGTGGAAGCCTCTGGAACATCCTGGAGCCCTGTTAATGCTTTGGAGCCCGAAGACTCCCACCGGGGCTGTTATGCCAGTGAACTATCCTCGAGGGCAATGCCAGTGGCATCTCGATACTATGAAGGAGATTTACACTTCGAGGACCGGCCAGTCTTAGAAGACTTAAGTTTAGCTACCTGAGATCCATGGGAGGAAGATGAAGCCCTGGAAGATGTTGATGCAAGTGACATCGTATCCGAGGCAAAAAGGGTAACGAGTTTTGCAGCTCTATTCTGCAGGCCCCTTTTGGTCATCCTCATGCAGGAGACACTCTCCCGTTGGACAATTTTCAGGACCTAAACATTTTAGACATCAATCATGGGTGTCAGTGACAGAAATGGTACCGCCACACTTTGAGCATATTTTGAAACCACTACCTGGTTTCTCCATGTCTGAAGAAGAGTGGGCCTAAGGCCCAAAATGGCGCCTAGCACCAGAAACAGGGGAAAGACCCCTGAAGAAAATACAAGTTGTTGGTTTTACTTTTGAAAAGAAAGATGAAGAAGAACCAGCGGTACCGGTAGGCGTCAAATGAAGGCAGACGCGACCACAAAAAAAACAAAGAATAAAAGGAAATTTTCTGTCCTGTCAGCTCCGCGGAAAAGAGCCATGTTATCAGTAGTTTACTGAAATGTAGCATGAAAAAAAGCTAGTATGATGTGGGTGACAAAAAGGCACATCTTAGAAAGCATGTGGAAATCGGAATTGAACCATTGAGGTCACAACATAAGTCTGGCAAATGTATAGCTTTTTCTAAAATACTAATACTAAAATTGAACCACTGAGGTCACATAATAAGTCCGGCAAATGTAGAGCTTTTTCTAAAATACTAATTAAAGCTCCGCGGAAAACGAAGAACTGAAGTGAGAGAGGTACAGAGGCAGGAAGGCAGCACGCATGTGCTGTGGGATGCTCCCAAAAGCATTCCTATTGGATGCTGGGGAGCATTCCCGTGTGGGCTCCGTCGTTACCGACGATACCCATATGTGAAGACTACTTTCCTGCTTGTTCCTGGAGATATATATTTGCAAGACATTATGGGCCTGATATTCTAAAGGCATTTACACCGTTTACTGACCTGTAAACCATGTAAATGACGCTGAACGGGATATTCAATGGCACTAACACGGTTAGTGCCACTGAATATCCACAACTATTGCTCTATATGCCCGATGCTAGCTGCTTAGCATTGGGGCATGTCGTGGGCATTCCGGAGTGTTCGTGGTTGGCAACAGTCGCTAACTGGGTAGTGGTAATATTGCATCGCTAACCAATTAGCGACCTGCAGGTAAAACTAGGCGAAGCAAAAGCTGGCTTAGTTTTACACATAGGAGCTAATTGGGTAGCGGTGCAGTATCACCACTACCAGGTTAGCTTCTGCAGCATCGGAGGCTGTGCAGGGACCCCAGACATTCAATGCTGGGGCCACATGTGACCCAGCATTGAATATCCAGGGTTAGAGGTGTGAAGCAATGGCTATGCGCTATAGTGGTGCATAGCCTTCTCAGTACAATATTGGGCCCTGTATTAAGTTATGTTTCTGAAGCAATTTGCACAATCTGGAGAACTGTGTTCTCTGTTTGTGTAACAGAGGAAACTATAACATTTAGTATTTTTTTTTCTGTAGGGTTTATTCATTTTGGTCTTTGGAACTCTTTGGGATGAGAAGGTAAGAATTCTATTTTTTCATACATATGAACAAACTTCAATAATGTAATAGAGGCTATGAGGGTTATTTTCGAAGTCCTATTTGTGGTTTGGATGTCTGAAAGCATAGAGATCTCCCCGTAGCCATTTTAGACAGCAGTTTAAAGATGCCCCTAGCATGAGGACGTCCAAATCGGAACGGGAGCATGGTGTAGACATGTCTGGGGCATTCCCAAAAACGTGGATATCCTCATCAGATTTCAGAAACACCCTGCACGACCCAAGCTGTGTCAAAGTTTATACCTGCTCCAGGCACGAATAGGCATTGGAAAGATGCTCATTTTGCCAGCCAAACATCTGGACGGTGTGGAGAAGGTGATACACTCATATCCCCATATTTTCCATGTTAACATTGAACTTTGATAAGGAACGATGTTTTTATTTTGCCATGCCAATAGACATCCCTGTTTGCAAACTAGCATGTGATAGACATCCCCACTCAAGGTTTTGTAGCAGGAACATCTAAACGAACACCGGCACGGGGATACACATCAGGGACATCTCTCTTTCTATAAGCAGGCTGAAGCATAGACATCCCTGACGTTTGTCTGCATGTTTTCCCCTGAATGTCTCAGATTGCACTTGGACGCCTTTTCTGAAATGCCACTTCGCATATTTACCTCTAGCTCTATATGTGTGTTTTATCCATATAGATTCGCTCAGCATTGCTGAACACCTTTAGATTGTCAAAATGGGCTTCTCAGCAAACAAAGGTAAGTTTCTCTTTCCAGGTGAAATTTATGGATGTGCAGGCCTTTCCCGTGCAGTAACATGGGGATAATTGTATAATGATCTCCAGCATGTAGAACAGCATTTTACAAATTCAAGCAGGTACTTATAAAATGGCATATAGATATATGTGCATACAGGTAGATGCACAAAGACATAGTTATGGCCAACATTATTGGTACCCTTGCAGTTCAACCCCTTAATGTCCAATATCTCTTAAAAAATGTGGCCAGTGTAATGGCTTTGGACTATATATGCACACATATTTGACACACAAAAGAATCAAATAAAACAAGATCAATTAAAAAAGGAAAATAGTAGGAAATAGCACAAAAACTGGTACATTGCCAGGACATGATTATTGGCACCCTTATAAACAATTCAAATCAGTTTGAACAGAAGAACCACATTCCCATTGCAGTAAAATTAGATGCACCTGTGATCAACTGTCAGTACTCACATGATTTGAATCAATCACTGAATGATGGCTCTAATGTTTAAAATGGCCACATTCACTCCCCCTTTCATTTTCACAATGGTGAAGACAAGAGAGCTGCCTGAGACAATCAGAAAAGCCATTATCACCACACATCAAACTTCAAAGGGATACAAGGCCATCTCCAAAGACCTTGGGATTCCTGTGTCTACAGTTTGCGATGTTATTAAAAAGCTCTCTGCTCATGAAACTGTCAAGAACCTCCCAGAACACGGTGGGAAGAGGAAAATTAATCCAAGAAGTCTTCAAAGGTTAGTGCGAACTGTTGAAAAAAACACCACATACAAAATCCAAAGAGCTTAAGGCTGACCTGGAACAATATGGAGTGGTGGTTTCAACCCATACCATATGCTGCGCACTAAACAAAGAAGGATTTTATTTATTTTTTATTTATTGAACAGTCATTTCAGTCAAAGCAGTTTACATTGTAACTTAAAATTGGCAATGTTCATTAAACAGGGACATTGATAACTTGGATTTTTTCTGAGGCAATGGAGGGTTATGTGACTTGCCCAAGGCCACAAGGAGTGCAAGTGGCCAGTGGGAATCGAATCCTGGTCTCTTGGCTTCCCAAGCCAGTGATCTCACCATTAAGCAAAGGCCAAGGAGGACCCCATTGCTGAAAGACAGACATAAAAAGGCACGCCTGATCTTTGCCCAACCCCACCTTGAGAAACTACAATCCTTCTGGGAAAATGTTCTGTGGACAGATGAAATCAAATTTGAGCTCTTTGAAAATGCAGAGCAGGGATACATTTACAGGCGAAGAAATGAAGTTTATAAGGGGGAAAAAACACCCTTCCTACAGTTAAATGTGGTGCAGGTTCCATATGTTGTGGACTGTTTTGCTGCCTTAGAACTGGAGGCCTGGAACATATTAAAGGAATCATAAAGTCAGAAGACTACCAAGGTATTTTTGAGTGAAATGTGCTACCTAGTCTCAGAAAGCTAGGTATGGGTCAAAGGTCATGGGTCCTCCAGCAGGACAATGACCCAAGACATACATCCAAAAGTACAAAAGAGTGATTAAAAAGGAACAAATGGACCGTTTTAAACTGGCCACCAATGAGTCCAGATCTCAATCCAATTGAGAATCTTTGGAAAGAGCTGAAATCTGCCATTGGTAAAAGGAATCCTGGAAACATTCATGAGCTGGAACAAATCGTAGTTGAAGAGTGGGAGAAACTACTGGCAGACAGATGTACGAAACTTATAGATGGCTACAAGAAACATTTGAAGGTTGTCATCACTGCCAAGGGTTGTGCAACCAAATAGTAGTGAAGGGTGCCATTAATCCTGTCCAGGTCATATTTTGGGGGTTTTTCTCAGGAATTACTACATCTAATTTGCACAGATATCTTTTTTTGTTGCATACCTTTGAACATACTATTAAAATATTATGATGACATAGAGTTGAAATATTTCCAATTATTTCTCAAGATATTTTTACACAACATACCTAAAATGCAAGGGTGCCAATAATGTTGACCATAACTCTATAGGTCACCATATTAATTTACATGCGGGCACTGACTCTTAATTTTCATATGTATAGTGAGCGCCATTATTCATATAGGTAACAATGCTGAATATATATTTAGAGGAATATTTTGTAACCTCCCATATGCACAACGCACATTTCTGCGAATGCACAGCCACTCTATTTTATAAAGTGATGCACGTGTGTGCCTTACTTTATAAAATAGCAGTGTAAAATGCGCCATACCCTAGACCAGTGGTTCTCAACCCAGTCCTCTGGGACCCCCAGGCCAATCAAGTTTTCAGGGTATCCACAATGAATATGCATGAGATAGAGCTGCATACAATGGAAGCAGGGCATGCAGATCTATCTCAAGCATATTCATTGAAGATATCCTGAAAAACTGACTGGCCTGGGGTCCCAGAGGACAGGTTGAGGACTACTGCTCTAGATGTATCAATTACTACATCAGTGCAGGGACATGCATATGTCATAGTATTCTACCTGCTCACCTGTGCCCACTCCTACCCAACACTAGACACTTCCACGCATGCTTATCGAATCACACCCAGCCAAAGCATGCACAGAAATTCCCTTGCACATGCGCACGTCTTGGAAAGTACTGACTTGCCCGCATAAGAGATGCGGATCTTTATGCGGCTCCTTCTATAAAATCTCTCCCTTACTGTAGTGACTGCACCAACATTTTCAGTTTTGTTTAGGCCTACTCTTCAACAGAAGTTAAAATACCAGCAATTTACTCCACTTTAACATGCAGCTGTACTCGGGGCGTCTGTGGTGTGTGAATTCATCGAGCTCTCATTCACCCATTTGTAGTCTCAGACCAACACAGCGCTGCTAGTCACCAAAATATAGTGAAAAACAAAAAGCGCTTTACTAGCATCAATGACTACTGGGAATTTGTCTCTTTTTGTGTATAGTAAACTATTTTTCTTCGCTGTCCACACCACTAGTGTTTCTTCCCCTTCACATATTAAAACATATTTAAGTCCATTAGATTGTTATTAAACTAGCTTATCTTTTGTCGTATATCCACCGATTCTTGGTGGGTCTCCCCTTTCACCGAATTTTCTCTCTCAACGCCTCATTCGGCGCCCTTGCGTTTCACTCCTTTATGGAGTTTCCTCAGGAGATCTATTGTTAGGGGAGACCCACCAAGAATCGGTGGATATACGACAAAAGATAAGCTAGTTTTTTTTTAAAATCTGTTTATTAAACTCTGATACAACAGTACAAACATGTTAACGCAAAACATAGATACATATTTTCATAAGTTTCACCCCCCCAAACCCTCCCCTCTCCCTCCGCCGACCTCAGCAAAAGGAAAACAACCTATCCATCCGCTTCCCTGGTCAGGGTTGTTTCTTATCCCCAACCAGGAGCTCTCAAATCCCAAAGGAAGGAAGGGAGAGGAAGGAAAAAGGGCAAATCCACGAATATCCACCCCTCTAGTGGTCTAAACGCCTATAGGGTACTGAACCACCCCCCCCTCCCCACCCCTCCCCCCACCCCCCCACGCCAGAGCGAAAACCCCTCCCACTGGGATCTAAAGCTACCATTGCCCCCTCCCACCCCCAAGACCCTCCCCAGATGCAGCAACCCGGACCGGGTTACCCCATAGCTAAGACCTCGCTCCTGGCTTTAGGGCCTAAGTTCTGAATGTAAGGGGTCCAGATCAATAAGAAAGAGGCCCACCGCTGAGGACTCCCCTTGGCCGCCCTACCCTCTTGTAACATGAGGTGGTGGAAGCTATTACGCCACTCCCAAAAGGTAGGGGCTGTCGTCTCCCGCCACTTACGAAGGTTGGGGCCTTTCCCCACCAAACTAGCCTTACGCGTTAAGATCCTCCCCCATTTCCCCTTAACCTGTAGCGGCCCCAGACAATCTAGAACTACCAACAGACCCGACCACCGAATTGACTGGTGTAATAGGACGCTCAAATAGGCCTCGATACGCGCCCAATACCCTTTAATGCGCTCACAACCCCCACCACATGTGGCCCAGGTCCGCAAGCGGCGTTGCACATCGAGGACAGCCACCGCAATCCGTTAACCCCGTCCGCAGTGCTCGCCTCGGGGAGAAGTAAACCCTTGCAATGCATTTAAATTGCATCTCCCGCCACCTGGCGGCTTCCACTAGTCGGGCTATACGCCGTAGGGCAGCTTCAAGCGCGCCGGGAGGAACTGCGCAGCCGAGTTCCCGTGTCCAAGCCTGTTCCTCTTTAGTGAAGTCCCGGGGAACACCATACTGGTCCAGCTTACGCTTTAGCACGGCTACTCGAGGTGGGCAATCCGTCCCCAAGGCAAAGAACTCAATAATTCTCGCTGACCTGTTCTCTAGCAAACCCGGCTGCGGAAGAGATTCAACATAATGCCGAAGTTGGACGTATGCAAAGTTAGAGGTCCCCTGTTGCAAGTCATATTCTTTACAGAGCATCTCCAAAGGTTTACAACAACCTTCAAGGGTAACCACATGTCCAAGACACGCTATCCCCTTGCCCCTCCATTGCCTAAAAATGGCTGAGTCCGACCCTGGCCCAAAGGCTACATTCCCCTGCAGGGGGAGCCAGCTTGAAACCCGCGGAGAGCTGCCCCACACCTTATTAAGACTCTGCCAGGCCCTTCGAATTGGGGTGACCAACACGCTATTTCTCACCCGAGGAGGCAGCAACGCCCCCTCCAGGTGTACCACTGCCTCTAACGCATGCGGGGAGAAGAAGGCCGCTTCGAAGGACCTTGGCGTATAGTAATCAGTAGCGCCAAGCCAATCCCCTAAATGTCGGGCCTGACAAGCCACGGCATATTGAAACAGGTCGGGCAGTCCCATCCCCCCCGCTTTCCAGCTTCCTCTCAATCTAGCCAAGGGTATCCGAGCCCGAAATGCCCCCCAGAGAAACTTCCGAACTGCCTTTTCGATCTTTTGAAGGTCTTTCTGTAGCAGCCACACCGGCAGGGTTTGCAGCCAATACAGCAGCCTAGGAAATATGATCATTCCTATAGCCGCCAGGCGGCCCGACAAGGACAGAGGAAGGGGGGTCCAAGCCTGTAGTTGAGACTGAATCTTTGTAAAAAATCTAGCAAAGTTAAGTTTATAAAGCGCCTTAGGATCCCGGGGCAGCAAGATACCCAGATATAGAAACGCCTCCTCCGCCCAACGAAGGGGAAAGTCGCCCCGCCAAGTTCCCTGCAATAAGCCCCCAACATCCAGCGCCTCAGATTTATCTCTATTTATCCGCAAGCCAGCAAACGTGCCGAAGCGAGTGAACTCCTCCAATAGGGCGGCTAGCGATCGCTCAGGTGTAAGCACGTGTACTAATAAATCATCTGCAAACGCCGCCAATTTAAATTGCTGAGCCCCTACCGTTACCCCCTGTATACTGGGAGAGGACTCAATACGCCGCACCAAAGGATCCAAAGATAACACAAACAGCAATGGGGAAAGGGGGCATCCCTGCCGCGTGCCCCGCTCAAGTGGAAAGGGATCGGATATCACCCCATTACAGGAGATAGCCGCTGTCGGGTCCGAATAAAGTAAGTCCACCATTTTGCAAAACCGCTCTCCAAGCCCGTACTGAGGCAGGAGGAAATGCAAATATGTCCAATGAACCTGGTCAAATGCCTTCTCGGCATCAAAACTAATGAGCAGGGATGCTAGATTGCGTTCCCGGACCCATTCGAGGGAAGCCAGAATTTTCCGCAGGTTACGAACCGCGTATCTGCCTTTGACAAACCCGACCTGCGATGTATGAACCAGCTCACCCAGGACTTCCGCCAAGCGGGCAGCTAGAATTTTTGCTAATATTTTTAAGTCGAAGTTTAGTAAAGATATAGGCCTGTATGAAGCCGCCTGCGTGGGGTCCTTTCCAGGTTTGGGTATCAAGATAATATGGGCATGATTGGTTCCCCACGTAAAGACGCCCCGATCTATCCGGCAGCGATACATATCCACCAAGGCCGGGGATAACTTATCGCCTATTAGCTTGTAAAGTTCCACCCCAAACCCATCGGGGCCTGGAGCGCGCCCGCATTTAGCGTCCTGTATCACTTTCATCACTTCTTCCGCGGATATCGGTACATCCAGATGCGCCCTTTGGGCTGCCGCAAGCCTGGGGAGCTGTAGTTCCCGAAAGTACTCAATCATATCCATCGGAGATCCGGGTCGTTTAGCGTAAAACGACTGAAAATAAGTACGAAACTCCTGCGCTATCTCCCTACCGCCCTTTCGTAAGTGCCCCTGAGCATCTCGCAGGGCGACTATCGAACCCGACCCTCTGCTGCCCCGAAGACACCTCGCGAGAAGCTTCCCTGGTTTGTCTCCAAACCTATGTAATTGATATCGATAGTACATCTGAGACTTCTTGGCCCGTTGGTGTATAAGCTCATTGAGAGCCACCTGGGCCTCCCACAGTCGTTTTCGATTAGCCAGGGTAGGATCCCTCGCACACCGACGGCGTTCCTTCACAGTCTGCCTTTCCAAGTAAAGGATCCGTGCTGCCCCCATTCTACGTTTCCTGGCTACATATGCTATTACCTCCCCTCGCAACACCACTTTCGCCGTTTCCCACAGCAACTCCGGGTCAACCGCCTCTTTCGCATGATTCTTCTGGAAGTCGAGCCAGCATTGCGCAATGTGGCCCCGGAAGGTCTGATCATGATATAAATCCATGGGAAAGCGCCAAATCCGAGAATGCGAAGCTTGAGATCCCCAAGTAAAACTCACCCAGACAGGAGCATGATCAGATATTTCCAGCGGACCAATCTGCGCGTCCTCCACCTGCTCAAAAAGCCTCTCTGAGACAAGCGTGTAGTCTATCCTAGCATGTGACCCATGGGCCCGAGATTGGTGGGTGAAATCTCGCTCCAAAGGATGTAGTAAGCGCCAAGGGTCCACCAGACCCAGGCGAAGACGTAGAGCCTGCAAAGCCTTGGTAGTTGAAGCCCGAGACCTCTCCCCCGCTCCCAGATCAGTGTCCAGAGCCGTATCCAAGACGCCATTCAAATCGCCCGCCAACACCAGGGGAGCCTCCGGCCACTGTTCTATCCGAGAGGCCAGTCGAGCATAGAGTGCCCGATCCAGAACATTCGGGCTATATAAGGATCCCAAAATAAGGGGCTGACCAGAGAGGGTGCCATACAGCAAGAAATAGCGGCCCTCCGGATCCGCATACTCCCGTAGTGCCTCGAACCGAAGGCGCTTGTTAACAAGAATAACCACCCCAGCTTTCCTTCCAAGGGCCGGGGCCCCCCAGACCTGTCCCACCCAATCCCGTTGCAACTTAGCGTGTTCAACCGCTGTTTGGTGGGTCTCTTGTAACAAAGCCACATCACAACGGAGGCGAGCCAAGGCCTGCAAAACTTTATATCTCTTGATGGGATTGCCAATGCCACACACATTCCACGAAACGACCTTCAGATCTCAAATCTCTTAGCTATGTCCTCCCATGCACATCTGCCCATTGAAAGGAGGGTGGCTGTCCCAGCCCGCAACCATCCCCCAAGGATCCAGGAATTCCTGTATGTTAGTCTCCCCAGTGGTAGATGAGTCCCCTCTGGCCCACCCCCTCCCCCCTCCTCTTCCTGTCCCTTAGCACTGTAAGAGTAAACCCCCCCCTCCCCTCCCCCTCCCCTCCCCACCCCCCCTCAATCCTTATACCCAACCCAGCCATAGGCTGAAACTCCCTGTAGTAGTCGGGCTACCCCATTGTTAGTAATTTTTAGTCCCCTCCATCAGAGAGACCTCTCCCCCCCCCCATCTAACCTTGAACAGTGGCCCCTTGCTTACCCTACGCCCCTCAGGGATCGACAACCAAGTCGGGGACCCATTCCAGGAGAGGGCGCTCCCCCCCGACGCCTTAAAGCGGGCTTCAGAATCGGGCCACCAACAGCCATGGACCCAGGATCGCCCGCTCCTGGAAGCTATCCCCCCAATCCCTCCCGCCCCCCCCCCCCCACCCAGGCTTCGGTAAAAGGGGGGGGAGGGTGCAGTGGCTACTAGCGCCGTCCCCGACGAGCCACCCCTCACCCCGGCATCTGGGCAGTCAGCCAGTTTCTGCAACCCCCATAGCTGACCATAAAATACAATGCCGAGGCTATACAGTGGGAGAACTAGGTATCGCAAACACAATTTACTCCCGCCCCTCTTAAGGCAGCTGCTCCCATTAAAGATTGCAACAGGCTGGGGCAGGGAGGAAACAAACAGAAGTGATAGAGAGAAGGGTCGATTAACCCCCTCGATTCCCATCGGGCGGTCTGGCCCGCCTCCCATTGCCGGGGAGCAGCGGACCCAGACCATCCCGTGGACTCGGCACTCCCCCCCACCCCCACCAAGGCCCCAAAACGTGGAGGGGCCCCCCCCTCCGAGTCCACAAAGCAGTCCCCGAGGAACCTTGTAGTCCCCCCTCCCTCCGTCTCATCACAGGGCAAGAGCAAACTGCTCAATTAAAATCAAGGAGCATAGCAACCAGTACTCTGTGTGCCACACAGTCCAGGGCAGAGAGAGGGTCCAAAAAAGAACAGGAAAAAACAAATACACACTGCCGCCATAGTCTCAGTCAGCTCCACCAAAAAGAAAAGGAGAAATCGCAGGGTGCTCACAGGAGCGGGCAGTCCCCGAATAGCAACACAGTTACAAGGAATAATAAACTTGTTGCAAGTTGTGCCCAATCCCTGCAGCTTGTTATTCCATGCATCTCCATTAATCCCTCATTGTGCTACATTGTCTCACCCGGTAGATTGAGTCCACTTCTATGGGGTGGCCGCTGTAGAATCCCCCAGGCGTTCCACGAAAGCCAGCGCGTCGGCCGGGGAGCTCAGGAAACGTGACTGTCCAAGATGTTCCACTCTCAGCCGGGCTGGATACAAAAGGGAAAAGCGCATTCCCTTGCTATGCAATTGGGCACACACCGCTGAAAAAGCTCGCCGTTGCTGACTCACCAGCTGTGAATAATCTTGGAAGACCAAGATTCGTCCGTGTGCTCCCAGGTCTCGGCGAGAGCTTCTGGCTGCGTGTAGTACTGCTTCCTTTTGGCGGTAGTCAATAAAGCGGGCAATCACCGCACGTGGACGGCCTGCCGGTTCCCGCCTGGGGCCCAGCCGATGCACCCGCTCCATCTGCAGCGGCATCTCCACCCCGCCATTGGAGATTTTTGCGACCCAGTCCTGTAAATAGCGGGGGAGAGCAGTATCCGCAATGTTTTCTGGTATACCAACAAAGCGCAGATTATTGCGGCGTCCCCGATTCTCCAGGTCTTCGAGTTTCTCCCCCTGCTGCTTAACGGTGGCCTCCAGAGCTTGAACCTTGGCGACCAGGGAGTGCTGCGTGTCCTCCAGCCCCGATACTCGGGTTTCCGCCTGGTCGAGCCGTCCCGTGAAGTCAGTGAACGTTTGAGCCATAGCGTGCATTTGATCTGCCAGCTCCCGGAACCGACCGTCTAGGGCTCTCACCACCGCAGCGCTGACCTCGGCAACCATAGCGCTCTCATTGTCCGAGACTGGACTCGGTGGGTCACCCTCCGCCATCTTGGAAGCTAAGGTCCGAGCCTTCTCCTTTCGCAGGGATTTTGCCGCCATCGGGCTGCTCCCAACCGTCAGAGTGGACACAGCAGATTTGCGGCTTCCTTCTCTACTGCCCGACGCTTGTGGAAGGGGCATTCAGCCTCCCTGTAGCAGGATTTTTAGCAGATTAGCGGGGTATGGCGCCCGGAGCTGATCAGAACACGTCTGGTCAGCTCATTACCACACCGGAAGTCAAAGATAAGCTAGTTTAATAACAATCTAATGGACTTAAATATGTTTTAATAGGTGAAGGGGAAGAAACACTAGTGGTGTGGACAGCGAAGAAAAATAGTTTACTATACACAAAAAGAGACAAATTCCCAGTAGTCATTGATGCTAGTAAAGCGCTTTTTGTTTTTCACTATATTTTGGTGACTAGCAGCGCTGTGTTGGTCTGAGACTACAAATGGGTGAATGAGAGCTCGATGAATTCACACACCACAGACGCCCCGAGTACAGCTGCATGTTAAAGTGGCGTAAATTGCTGGTATTTTAACATTAGTTTTATTACTCCAGAAGGACCAACGCTACTCTTCAACAGACCTAAATTAAACAAATGAGACATTATAGCTCTTCTTAGAAGAGGCCTGCTCCCATCCAAGGCCAGCCCATAAGTTGTTAATTTAGAATTAAAGTAATTTTATAACAATTTTATAACATTTTTTCTGAGGCAATGGAGGGTTATGTGACTTGCCTTTGAACATACTATTAAAATATTATGATGACATATAGTTGAAATATTTCCAATTATTTCTCAAGATATTTTTACACAACATACCTAAAATGCAAGGGTGCCAATACATCTACCGCAATGGGTGGCTGCTATTTTATAAAGACAAGTAGGAGACTAGCATATGTGGCAGAGAATGTGCCTTGAATATAGGCGCGAGCAGGGGTAAATGCACATACTTTACAGACCTATGTGTGTAGATTAAGGTGTTTTATAATCTAAGCATATCCGCCATCAACGTTCCTCCCAGACCATGTTCCTGGTTACACTTACATCAAAGTACACACCTTCATGCCAAAGTGCATTCTTTTACACAGGCTGGGATTTTATAACTGGTCATATATGCGCATGCATGGCTATATACACAGGAAACAACTTTATAAAATTACATCTTTAGCGACTAAATATCATCGCTAAATGGAAAATGTTTAGAGCTATCTCTAACCCACTCCATAATTATATGGATAGTATCAGGCTATATAGCTATTAAAAAGCCCAGTACTCTTTATAATTTTCAGAAATATAGAGATAGAGAGGTTATGCGTTAGCCACCCAGCAGACGACGTATAACTCCTGCTAAATAGCAGGCAAATAACGCCTACTTTTACCTGATATATGTGTAGGCATTCTGGGGAGTGGAGAATGGGTAGAGTGGGGATGGAATTAGCACTTGTGCATGTATTTTATGACATACACTCACATACAATGATTCCTACCAGTACACACAAGCACAAAGTTAATCCTTTCTCAAAGCAGGAACAACTTTATGCAGGAAATTTTGGCCATGCTATTTAATAAAGGCACACAGCAGCATATGCTTCCCTTTATAAAATATTTGACATATGGAGTTCTGGTGGCTTTTTGCCAAATGCCTGCCTTCCAATGCAAAGGTTGATGGTTTGAGGCCAGTCTGGCCTAATGATGTTATACAGTATCAAAATGATTTACGAAGAACTAGATGTAAAGCAGAGAACTTCAGGTGCATCAAGGGTTACATACTGTATAATATCATTAGACCAGACTGGCCTCAAACCAGCAACCCTTTATAAAATATGCACAACATATATGCCCTCTTCCCTGCCTAGGCACCTTATCATAAAATAACTCTTATAAAGGAAGGAAGATTCAGAGAGAGAGAGAGACGTGACTCAAGTGGTTTTCAAAGCCTTGCACCATCGGACAGCCTGAAGCAGCAGTGCTAGTTTCTCTAAAGTTAAGGGCTTTGACGTACCTGACAAGTGCAAAAAGGCTGTAGTACCTTGTCACATTCGCTTTGCAGTCTCACAAACATACATCTCAGTTCACAAGTCTAGGATCTGGAGACACAGCCCCCAGTTTAATACAGCAGGGATTTTCAAGATTCTGCTGCAATTATGTGGCACATTTTGATAGGTTAGCATATATTTGCATATGAAATTATGGAATTTTAAAAAATGATTTAAAAACATCATTTTCTGATATTTCATATGTACCTGATTAATTTATTCGGCCCTCTTATGGGGAAAGGGATCTTAATGTTTGGTGCTGCGAAGGGATCTGGGGGATAGAGAGGGGATTCAGAGGAAGGAAATGGAGAAGGAATCTCAGGCAGGATGGCAGAGGGAAAGGGAATGAAAGAAGGAATTGAGGTATAGGGAAGGGGATATTAAGGAGAATCCTGGAACAGAGGAAGGGAGAGAAAAAGGGAAACAGGAGAATCACAGAGAGGAGGATGACAAAGAGGGGATCCTAGAATGGGGAGACACAGCCCCCCATCCCCTAATTCAAACCCTATAGCTTCTTTGATCCTCTGACTTAAATTCCAAAGTCCTGATATCTATCCTTACTTTCTCCCCACCTACCATCTCCAATCCCACTCACACTCCACAGCACCTCTGATTCACTTTGTTCCTTCACACTTCGTACCCTATAGTCTCCTCACTCGCTCTTTTCTCCAAATACACTCTAGAACCTCCCTGCCCCATCTCTAACCCCACATTCCCCTAGTCACTTTCTTTCATTACCTCCTGCTGCTGCTGCCACCATCACCATGACGCACTTTTAATGCCATCATTGACTCTTCCCTCTTCCCCCCCCCCCCCCCCGGAGGACAACAGCTGCAGTACAAAACATCAGCCCACATCCTCTTCTCCTGGCCAGAGAACATGTACAAAGCACACCATTCAGGCAGAATTAGTGCCTCTGAATAGCCCCTTCTAATCTGGTTAAATGCCCTGTTTCTAACCATTAAGAGATGCGGCATTCTGAGGTGGAACGGTGGCACCATTAGCTAGCCAATTAGTGGTGATATTCAGCCACCAACCAGTTAGCTAAATCACATAAAGTTAGGACAGGCGAAAGGCTGTCCGAACCTTATGTGGTTTTTGCAATCCACTTAGCGCCTGAATATCGTCACTGACCAGATTGTAAAAGAGCAATCTGGCAAACCAGATATCAAGTGCCAGTCGCCTGATAGGCATCAGCCCTAAATATCCAGGTGTAACGTAATGCCAGCCGCTTTAGCAGCACCAACCACTGCTGCCAAAAATGACCCCTAAGCTTTTCTTACCCATAGTTACAGAATAAGAGGAAAGCCTTATACGAATGCTGCAAAAGGGTTGATTGTTTCTCTTGTACTAATAGACACTGGAACAGTTTCTGAGAAATGTGAGAAATGAGACTTCTACTTGGTTAACACTGGCAGAATAACATAATTTTTCATTGAGGTTGATCTTTACATCTGTCTCCGTCCCCTGGTTTAATAACTAGTATTACTCATGAAACTATCTCCAGCCTAGGAGACCATGAAATACCTACACTCAATAATTTTCAATCATTAAGTTGGGCCCCAAAAGTAGAGTCCACAAATATGGGCAGATGTTAAAGATGAACTCTCATTGCAATAATCTAAAATTGAAGCACAACACAGTAAATTCATTTTTGTTTTGTCAGCTTATTACAAAATGTTGGTTCAGAAAACTGTATCAGAAAATCGTGATGTTAATTTTACAGTATTGTCAGCATAACACCCTAGGGAGAATTGTTAAATGCTGTCCATAGCGATTCTGATTTCATGCTGGAGCCTCTGATTTTGTTGTGATTTTGTCACAGACAGAACAAGGGTGGTAGTAGCGGCCTTATCTGAGGTCATTGGCAGTGTGCCATCCAACAGATCGCTGAATTGGTCAGTTTTTTGGCCAGTAGGATGCTTATGATCCTTATGACATATTTTAATGAACATTTAGTTTAGAAAATGAGTATTCAAGTTTTACTGTTTGTATTTCTGCAGTCAACAGCTGTGCATTCTTCCAGTACTCCGAGGACATTTGCAACACGAGGAATGGACCTGTTTGGCAGAAAAGGTAGGTAAAGATTTTGCTGCTTTATAAATTGGCGACGTAGCATGGTCAAGTGATCTGGTTCCTGCTTCTTCCAAATTTAGCCTTATGATTCCACATCAGAGTGGGAATATAAGAAGGTCTGAAATGGACTAAATTGCCCCTCCAGAAGACAATTCAGTTTGCACTCTACCTATGTGATTCAAGCAGGTTTTATGGGGTGTTAATTTAACTTCCTTTCTATATTACCACCAACTTCACCTACAGGTACATATTACTATTAATACTATCGACATTTGTATAATGCTATCAGATGTACACAGCTTGCAAAGAGACAAATAACCCAGACAAAATATACAGGGAGGGTGTCTGAGTTAAAACAGTGGGGCAACTCACTGTAAGAAGTGAGGCCTCTGCACAGTCTCAGAGCTGAAAGTGGGGAGAGTCGAAATAATAGGCAGAATCCAACTGACACTGAGGCCTGCTTTATCCAGTTAGGTGAATGAATAGGAACATCTTTACAATAAAAACAGCCTATGCTCAGTGTCTAAGCTGTCCATGCTTAACTAGGCCTGTGGAGCATAGATCCATTGTATGGTTTAAGATATGAGGGTTACTTGCATCTGAAATATCCTTGCAGGATTCATCTTCAGAAAGACACATCGGCTGGGATAGTTGCAGGGCATAAATAGTTTTATATTGATTCTTGCACTGTTGCTTGTTCACTGTAATTCTAGACTGGATTTTCAGCAGTGACTCTTAAACTGCTGGTGACATTTCCATTTATGATGAATAAGTTACACCCAGTGATATGGGTTGCAGAAGTGGCAAATAGGTGGAATTAATTCTTGAAGGGGGATGGGTGCATTTACAGTATAGAGTAAAACTGCAAGCAATCTGTTTACCTGACTGATTAATTTCCTTAACAAAATCCTTGCTCATGAATCTTTCTATATAAAGAAAGCAGACCATGGGGTAGACGGGTGAGGGGAAAGGCTGTGAAGCTCCAGGCCGCCCCCCCCCCCCCACAAGCTATGTGAGGGGATCATATTAAGCTTTCATTTTCTGCAGGGAGCACAGAAACAAATGGAAGTTTATTCAACAACTATTCGTGCAGCTGCAGGCCCTCGAATAACTTTCCAGCTGGTTGTGCAGGGCAGTTAGTCGGGGGCGGAGGAGAGACGGCCCAGGGGCGGAGAGGGGGCGGATAGTGGGCGGTCACCAGTCCTAGACAAACAGGGCTGATTCTAATGTTGACCCTGTACGTCCAGGGCCGGCGAATTGACTGGGAAGGTTATACCACCCCCGGGATGGAATAACCTCCCTGAGCGTTTTTTTTTTTATTCGGGGCACAGAAGGGGTTGGGGGGGACAAAGTTATTCCCCCGCAGCCCGAGCCTGGCCTTATGAGACCAGAATGGGGGTTGGGCTGCAGGGAATTAACTTTTTGGGGCAGCGGTTGGCATCATGGCTTTTAAATGGAGTCACAATGCCATGGCAACAGGACGCCATGGCGCCGCAGCTCCATTTAAAAGCCCTGGCTGAGTTACGCACCCAAGAACTCCATAAGGAAAAGGCAGCACTATAAATATTGCAGTGGGCCCTAGAACATTAATAAATCTGTTAGGAAAACTGAATAAGCCAGATTACTACATGTTTCATAAACAGAAATTACATGCTAGCAGAATACCGAGCCTTGGTTGCACACGCAGAACACAGATGGACCATCACCAAATAAAATATGTTACCAAAAAGTGAAAATAGACATATGTACACAAAAGGGAAACTGAAATTCCAAAAGGTCAGACCCTGCATGCAATACAAAGCAGAGAAAAAGAAAGAGATTTATTCCCCCTATACTGTACAAAATAAAAGATAGCAGATGTTAGGAGGAATTCAACCAGGGCAATTGCTCTGGACACCCAAGACAGAGAAGGCCCCCAAATCAGTCTGATGCTGAAGAAGGAACAGCTTACTGGAAGGGTTTAGGATCCCCTCCAAAGTTTTGCTTGGGCTAGGCCCCAGTCATGTTTAACTCCAGTCCTGGCAGATGTTCATTCCAAAAACTGACATATTTGAATTACTAATAAGAAAATAGAATTCTTTTTTCTACCTTTGATGTTGGGTTATTTTATTTTTTAATTGTTTTTGGTCCCAGTCTCTGGTCTTAGTTTTCATCGGTCTTCTCTTATCTCTCTTTTCATGGTCGCCTATTAATTTGCCAGATCTTCTTTCTCCTCCTGCCTTCACTTTCTCGGTCTCTAGCACTAATTTCTTCTTTTCAGTTTTCCTCTGATTATTTTTTTGCTTCTCTATCCTATTTCACTCCTCCTTCTTACTAACCACTTCTCGGTTTAACTTTTTTTTTTTTTACTGTATTTAGCTGCAGCTTTCCATCTCTTTCCTTCATCTCAACCCTCCCATTCCCTCTCTGTCTCCTTCCCCAGCCTCTAATTCTCTTCCTCTCTCCCCATACACAGCATCTTTATGTCCCTATCCCTATCTTCCCCATGTCTATTTATTTTTATTTTCTTATTTATGCAGGCTCTGGATATACCACTAGGGCCGAAGCATAAAAGCGGTTTACAATAAAAGACTGCTAATAGTATGAAAAAGGAAAGGAACGCCAATCAGTTGACAGGACAGAGTAGCAAAGGACAGGAGAAGAGAGAGAGACAAAGAAAAGATAGGAGGAGAGAGGGACAAAATCAACATTCAAACATAATACTCAAACTCAAACTGTGTCAATGAATATTCCCTCCTGGGCCAGATGAACATTCTGATGGTAACTGGCTAGTTTCGGAGTGTGCAGGGCAATGAAATAAGTTAGCCGGTCAGTGCTGCTAAATGGTTAACTAAAATAGCTAAAGTTAGGACAGAAAAAAAGTTGAATATTGTTGCTGATCAGCTAGCTAAAGCACTATCCAGCCAGACCGAATATCAGTGCCATTGGCTCATATTCTCTAACATGCAGCTATTTTTATTCCCTTTTTCTTTTGCAGCAATGTCCAATATATCATCTTCACAAACAAATTCTTCATCTGGAATACTTTTAAGCTCAGATTCTGAGCTTAACTGACATGAAGAAAATGACAAAACAAGTCCTGGAGAGATGAAGAAAAGATGAGCTCAACAACAGCAGCTCTTGGATTTTCTTGGCAGTATGACCGGAACTAGATTGTAAGGCCTTTCTTCCCAAGCAACGGAGGGTGCCCAAGACCACACAGAGTTCTAGTGGGAATCAAATGCTGGTCTCTTGGTTATGAAGCTAGTGCTCTAACCATTAGGCTATCCTCCACTCTGGGAACCTATTATTAAACCATATTAAAAACATGCTTTAGTGCTTGCCCCACCCGATTGATTACAGGTTCCACTAAAGTGTACGTTAAGTAAGTCCTTAGTTTAGGGTTCCCAAGTTTTTCATTCGAAAGGCCACTGTTGTTGTTGTTGTTAAGTGCCGTCGAGTCGGAGTCGACTCATAGCGACCCTCTGGATAGCTATCCTAAATTGTGTTTGGTCTTCAGTAAGGCGGCTCATTGTTGACAGACTGGTACCCGTAGCTGCTGTTATTGTATCGATCCATCTCATTGCTGGCCTTCCTCTTTTGCGTTGACCTTCTATCTTGCCAAGCATGATGTCTTTCTCTAATGATCTCTCTCTTCGCATGATGTGTCCAAAGTATGAAAGTCGAAGTCTTGTCATCTGAGCTTCTAAAGAAAGCTTAGGTTTGATCTCCTCTAGTACCGACTGGTTTGTTCTTCGGGCAGTCCATGGTATACACAGTATTCGCCGCCAGCACCATAATTCAAAGGCATCAATTTTCTTCCTGTCTGTCTTTTTCACTGTCCAGCTTTCACATCCATATGATGTTATTGAAAATACCATGGCTTGAACAAGTCGAATCTTTGTATGGAGAGAGACATCTCTGCTCTTGAGAATCTTATCTAGGTCTTTCATAGCCATTCTGCCAAGAGTAATGTGTCATTTGATTTCTTGACTGCTTGTTGCTTCTTTATTGATAGTTGATCCAAGTAGGTTAAAGTTGTTCACAATTTCAATTTCTTCTCCTTCAACGATGAACCTGTTGATTATGCCAGTTGTCATGATCTTTGTCTTCTTTACATTAAGGTGCAGGCCCATTTTGAGACTATGTTCTTTGATTGTGAGAAGCAAATGTTTCAGATCATCTTCACTTTCAGCCAGTAATGTAGTATCATCAACATAGCGAAGGTTGTTGATGAGTCTTCCACCAATCTTCACACCTCTGTTGTCTTCATACAATCCTGCTTCTCTGATGATTTGTTCTGCATTTAAATTAAACAGGTAGGGGGAAAGTATGCAGCCTTGTCTTACACCTTTGCTTATTTTAAACCATTCTGTTTCTCCTTGTTCCGTTCGAACTGTTGCTTCTTGATCAATGTACAGATTGCGCAAGAGAACGATCAGGTGCTCTGGTATACCCATGCTTCTTAATGTGGCCCAGCGTTTCTCATGGTTTACACAGTCAAAAGCCTTGCTATAGTCGATAAAGCACAAATAGATATCCTTTTGGTATTCTTTAGTCTTTTCAAGGATCCATCTCACATCCGCAATGATGAAAGGCCACTAGGCCATTTCAAATCATAGAGTGAGCTGGACAGGAGGGAAGTGCACAGTGGAGAAGAGTTTGCTCAGCAAGGAGTGTGGGGAAGGGGGAACATATCTGGCCTTTTAGCAATTTCAAGTATTGGGGAAGGACAGAGGCAGAAGGCAAGACTCCTAAGAGTGAGAGAAATAACCTTACCCCAGTGTTTATCGCAGTATCTGTCACCTGAGGGAGTGGGGGCGGAGATGAAGGGATGTGGGAGGGGGTTATGACACACACTCTTCCACTCAAACCTCAGTATACTCTCCTCTTCCTCTTTTCTTCTGTTACTCCCCTCCCCCCCCCCCTTATTTCTCTTCCTGCTCCTCTCTCTCTCATTCCACTCTGTCACTCCCTCCTTCCATCCCCTATCTTTTGTCTCCTCTTATTCTTCCTGTCACTACCCCCCCACACCCCACTCTTTTCCTCAGCTCCACCCTCCACCCCTGGTCCTGCAATCTTGGAGCAGGGCACACCCGCACACACACTCCCAGTTCTGCATCACTGAGAGCAGGGAGCATTAACACGCTGTTCTAAGGCATCTGGACACACACTCTGGTCCTGTAGCCCCAGGAGCTAAAAGCACTTGCATACACTCCCAATGCTGCAGCCTTGGAGCACTGAGACAAAATGATACCCCCAACCCTGCATCACTACAAGCCCCAAGCATCTCCACCAGTAGCAATGGCACCAGACCCATGACAGCTGCATCCTGGGGCTGAGCTGCAATAGGGGGATACCGAGGTCTTTTTTCCTCTCTTACAGAGTTGATGTTTCATGTGTTGTTGTGTTAATGTGTTCAGATATATATTCTTGCCTGTATTAGGAGTTTTTCGATTTCATTTTGGACGTGGATTTGAAAAGGGCCAGAGATGAAGCCTGCTGTACAGACTCAAGTAGTTTGTTCCAGGCATAAGGAGCAACAAGGTGAAAGGATCAAAGTCTGGAGTTGGCAGTGGAAGAAAAGAGCAGAGAGAGAAGTAAACTAGAGGGTTGAGTTCACGAGGAGGGGAGTAGGGAGAGAAGAGAGGAAAGGTAGTGAGGAGCTGCAGAATGAGTGCACTTATAGGTCAGTAGGAGAACTTTGAACTGGATAGGGAGCCAATGCAGTGATTTGAGAAGAGGGGTTATATGAGCATATCAAGGCTGGCGGAAGATTAGCTGCACAGCTGAGTTTTGAGCAATTTGAAGGGGAGAGAGATGATTCAGAGGGAGACCAGCAAGGAGGAGGTTGCAATAGTCTAGATGGGAGGAGACTGAAAAGTGGATAAACATCTTAGAAGTGTGTTCAGAAAGGAAGGGGTGGATTTTGCTGATGTTATGAGTGGAGGAGTAGCCTAGTGGTTAGAACACTGGCTTGGTAACCAAGCAACCAGGGTTTGATTCCCACTAGCACTCCTTGTGGCCTTGGGCAAGTCACTTAACCCTCCATTGCCTCGGAAGAAAGGCCTGGCAATCTACTTCCGGTGACACTGCCAAGAAAACCCAGGAGCTTCTGGGTCGCCAGGAGTCAGGACTGACTCAAAGGCACACATTGCATTTGCATAGAGAAAGAAGCGACTGGCTTTAGCTATCAGTTGGATGTGTGTGGAGAAGGACAGGGAGGAATCAAAAATGACACCAAGGTTGTGGACTGAGGAAACAGGGAGTAGTAGAGTGTTGCCCACAGAGATTGAGAAAGGAGGAAGGCTGGAGGTGGGTTTCGAGGGAAAAATAAGAAGCTCCGTTTTGGCCAGGTTCAATTTCAAATGGCGGTGAGACTTCTAGGCAGCAATATCGCCCCTCAACCATCTCTTTTTCCAAGCATATCCTTCCATCCCCTTTATTATTTGGTTGCTCTTCTCTCTACCTTTTGTAATTCCTTTTTTTGGATATGGTGACCAGAACTGCACATGATACTCAAGGTGTGGTTGCACCATACAGTGATAGAGGGGCATTTTAATATCATTGGTTTTGTTCTCCATTTCTTTTCTTATGATTCCTAGCATTCTATTTGGTTTCTTGGCTGCTGCACCTTGGGCAGAGTATTTCAATGTATTATCCATGATGATGCCTAGATTCTTTTCATGGGTGATGATTCCTAATGTAGAACCTTGCATCGTGTAACCATAGTTTGGGTTGTTCTTCACTAAGGGCATGACTTTGCACTCCTCCACATTAAATTTCACCTGCCATTTAGATGCCAAGTGCCCTAGTTTCTCAAGGTTGTCTTGCAATTTTTCACAATCCCCTTATGCTTTAAGAACTTTGAAGAATTCTGGGTCATTTTCTGCTTCTTGTTCCCATTTCCAGGTCATTTATGAATATGTCAAAAAGCAGCGGACCCAGCACAGATCCCTGGGGTATTCCACTATTCTCCTTTCTCCATTGAGAAAATTGACCATTTAGCCCTACCCTCTGACCCTCTGCTTTCTATTTTTTAACCAGTTCCTGATCCACAATAGTACACTTCATCCTATCCTATGACTTTTTAATTTCCTTAAGAGTCTCTCGTTAGTACTACTTCTACTACTACTATTACCTAATCTTTGAAAAAATAGTAGAGGACATGCCACGAAGCTACAAAGTATTATATTTAAAAACAAAAGGCGAAAATATTTTTTCTCTTAAAATATCTTTCAAACACATTGCTGGCAAATGTGGTAAAAGCAGGTAGTGCAGCTGTGTTTAAAAAAGGTTTGAACAAATTCCTGGAGGAAAAGTTCTTAATCTGTTATTAAGGTAGTCCAAGAGAAAACCCCTGTTTATCTTTGGGGATAAGTAGCACAGAACTGGGTACTTTTGGGATATGTCAAGTACCTGTGACCTGTTGGCCACTGTTAGAAACAGGATAGTGGGCTTGATGGAATTTTGTTCTGACCCAGTATGGTAGTTCTTATGTTTTTAATCTAGCTATCTGTGTATTTTCCAGAGATATGTTGATAAATCTCACATTAATGAATATCTTTTTGCTTATGTTCTGATGGATATTAACAGCAATGGAGAGGGGGATATGCTTTGCATGCTGGCACATTGCATGTATCATAATAATTGTTGACATTTTTATGGCATATAGATTTTTTGCTTGTGTTTTTGGAAGTGTATTTTTTAAAGTATTTGATGTCGTATCTTGCTTAAGGCATCAATGTAATAAGTGAGTAATAAGATTTTATAAATAAGTAAAAACGGTCGATGTAAAATTAAACTATATCCAGATTTCTCTTACCTGCTTAGTGTGATATTGAATTTGCCTGCATATATTTTACTTGCACATATCTGCATAGTCAGACTTAGGAGGTAATTACTAACATATGCTAAGGGAATAATGCTTAATTGTGACCAAATAATGCATATACAGAGGGTAAGTTTATAAGGCGTGCCTGGGTTAATGTGTGTGTTTTATGTGCATCAGTCGTGCATGCGTACTTGACTTTCTGAAATAGGGCATAAGTGGTGGGATAGGCATGGCAAATCTAGGTGCAATCACTTACACCAACCCTAGGTCTGGGATAAATGCCCTTGCCTAGATTTCTCAAGAATGCTCATAAATTTTAGTATGTTATGCACATAAATTTGTTCTCTGCCTCTGTGCATGCCCGCAGTGAAAGTATATTTATTTATTGGGTGTTTTATACCACTTTAGTCAAAGCAGTTTACATTGCAATTTAAACTTGGTAATGTACATTGAATACTTGGATTCTTCTGAGACAATGGAGGGTTAAGTGACTTGCCCAAGGCCACAAAGAACAGCAGTGAAAAATCAAACCCTACTTGCTTGGTTCATAAGCCAGTGCTCAAACCACTAGGCTACTACTCCACTCACACATTTTATTTATTTATTTACATTCTCTTATATACCGTGCTATTCTGCATCAGTGTGGTTTACATTGAACAAATTGAAATTACATTGATCAGGGCATTATAACTTGGAGATAACTATTTTACAGGGAACATGGGCTATGGAGGGTTAAGTGGCTTGCCCAAGACCACAAGGAACACCTGTGGGACTAGAAACCCCAGTCCTTCCAGCCTAAGGTTGCTGTCCTCTAGTGGGATTTGAACCCCTGACCTTCTGGCCTGAAGTACCTTGCCCCAACCACTAGGCCACTCCTCCACTCTGCATGTCATTTAGCTCCTTGTGTACTTATAAAATAATGGCTGGCTCTGCGCACTTAAAGATGGTGTGTTCCTTTATACAGCTCCTTATAAAATTACCTTATAAACTTGCAAAATTGTGCAGTATTTGCCCTTCATACATGTTAGTTTTTCTGCAAATTGAGCTAAATATAATGAGATGCAAATTGCCTCATTTATTATGGACATTGAATAACACAGCTTACGTTTAACGTCACAGGTTGTGTTATTCGTGGAAAAAGAATGTAAGCGTTGAGCTGCTATTTTCTTTTAGGGTGGAAAAAGGCTGATTTTACAAGGTTCTTACATGTGAGCTCCTTCTTAGCTGCCCGTTTCGCTGTATATCAGATGTTTTGACTTGAACATCCCATTTCTAAAATGTGCCTTCACATGCTTATAATTATACTCGTGTATGTGGTGGGCAATTTTGAAAAACCCATTCCTGTGCATAAAACCATTGGCGTACCTTTGAAAATTACCAATTGAAGACACAGCAATATCCATTCTAGCAACCCAAACTGCGTGGATAGCAATTTCAATTGATTGTTTAACTGTATTTCTTTGAGGAACATATTTCAGAAAAAAACAGTTTTAATATCATTAACACATATTGTAGTATTGCTTCTGAGAAGGAGGAGGTGAGCTCCTGCTGCCATCTAGTGGCTAAGGACCATTTCTAATTATTGTGATGTAGTTGTAATCTGAATAGCAATTATGAAAAGAAAAATCTTTAATAACTTTGGTTCAGAAACGGTTACCTGTGGCCCCATTGATATCTAAAGGCTGAGAATTTTTGTAGTAGCCATTACCGATATATCTCTGAGCACTGTTTGAATAATGAGCTACATCTATAAAGTTTTGGATGAAAGACACAGGAGCACACGTACAAGTTGGTTAAATGCATTTTTAATGGAAAAAAAATAGAATTTAAAAGTTAGATTTACAATAAAACCCTTTGTCCTGGTGAGACTAAAATGTTGAATCTACCACTTTAATCCCCACACATGCCATTGATGAAACGGGGATCAGATACTTACTTTACCACAAAAATGTGTGCTAAATTCAAGACAGGTGTGTCGGCCATGAAATCTGTCCAGCAAGTTGTTCAGGGCTGCAAGTGCTGCTCTGCATGGGTTTTGCCCCCATGCAATTCTATTTGCAGTAGTAACTGCCACTCTGTGTATATCCCCATCCCCTGCCCCCGTCTTTTAGGAAGCACGGAACGGTCATTCTGCTGCTTTGCTTTCATTCTCTTCCCATTAAGGGATCCATTGTCTTTATTCAACATCTTTTTAATAGAATTAGGAATAGAAATGATGGGGGGAGGGAGGTATTTCAAAAAGATTAATGCAGTTAGCAGACCTGCTAAGTGCATTAATCGTGATGACTGGGATATTCAGCGGTACTAACACACTGAATATCTGTAGGTGCTGTCGCTAAATGCTCTGATGCATTGGAACATTCTAGAGATGGGTGGCCCCTGGGGATAACCGGCTGGTGGCAAAATTCAGGCATCTCAAAGACTGTCCTAATTTTTGCACTGAAGCTAACTGGGTAGTAGCTGAATATTGCCACTGCCTAGTTAGCCCCCACGCTATCCAGCCAACCTGAATATTCAATACCAGTGGCATTGAATATCTGGGTTTAAAGGACAGTGGTGGGGGTTAGCTGCTGTACAAGCGCTAGCCATCGCCGCTGAATATTCCTCCTGGTCATCTTAAATAAATATATGAATAAGCCAGCATTTATAAAACAAAATAAGACAATTCCATTATAATCAAATCAAGATGAGTAAAATAGGCTAACTGTATTTAATATCAAACAATGGAATATGGACTAAGATATAATGGAAAAAATGAAAGTCATGCCTATAGGGCAAAAAAAAGAGACCAGAGAGGATCTCAGGAAGGACTTGATCCTGTTTTTCTCATAATTACAATTTATGAGGTTCTGAAGGACTATCTGATAATTATGTTAATAGAACACTTTTAAAATGACATCTTGAAGTCACATTGAACTCTGGGATTATGCACGCCAGCTCAATGGAGCTTGACCCCGCTAAGAGTGAAGCATTACCATTTTGAACCCAGCGTCAGACGGGGTAGGAGCAACTGGGGATTGCTCCTGTCCCTAGAATTCTAGACTACCGATTATTTTAGAAGGCACATCTAGGGGAGGGGCCTGGGGGAGGGTGGGGGTATTCTTCTGAGGGAAGGTGGAAAGCACCTTCTTCAGAGGGGGCACTTTTCTGGGTGGCGATAGCGGTCCCACCATTCTTACTATAAATATACTCACTTTTTCTTTCAAGCTGAGGAGGCGTGGGCACCATGGGTGCCGTGGAGTAGACCCCAACAGACCTTATGTGCAGAAAAGGCTTTATAAATTCTCCTAAATATCTAAGGCTACAGAAAATAAAACCTACTAAATCACATGGCAAGCAAATTATAGGGGGGAAAACACATTTATCTACTGATAAGTAGCATTAGTAGCAGTAATACTTAAAAAAGACTGGAAAGGCAAGATACTACCCTTAAAAACCTACTGCTACTTGATCAATTGTCAAAGGCTACAACAGAAAAAAACAACAAAGGCTACAACAGAAAAAAAAATCTGATGGTTTTAAAATCTGGCCAAACAATTTTGAAGCTTCCAAAAGCAGTACGTCTTGCAGTAATTTTTAAAATACAATTTACACCGTTTATGGGGGAGTGGAGGTTTTTAAAGCCTGTCAGCAATATTTGCAAGAGAATGCTAGAGAGCACAGGGGAAGACGTGTGGGGGGAGCTACCCCTTATATCCTATTGTTAGGCTAGAATTGACCAAGAGTAGCCTAATTTGAGGAATGTGTATAATTTACACCAGTTATCAAAGGGGTAATAGGCGCATATTTTCCCTTTGGAAATGACCCCATGGAAAGTATATGCATACATATTCTCCTGTTCTTTGACACAAACTTCCTGTCCAAAGCCCCTCCCATTCAACTCTGCTCCAGGGATCAACTCCAACCAGGTAAAATACACATATGTATATATGGTGTATGAAAATAAATCAAGGCACCTACGCTCCTGGCAATTTTAGAAATGGCTATTTCTGTGCATAAAATGCCATTTTACCTATGGAAATATCTTTTCAAATTACCCAATTCTCTAAGACAGAGTTCAAAGCCCACTAAACCACACTGGTAGCAAAATACAGAAAGAGCTATCAAAACTGTTTCAGCTGCAGAGCTAAAAAAGATTAAAAAGAGGGATCATTACCCCTTTCTTCCTATTATACTTCAAAGGCCATATGTTTATGGGATGAATTGAGCTCAAAGAGTTTTTTCTCTTCGTTCCCCTTATTGTCAAATATTGTTTATGGCTGTGTGTGTTGAGAAATATCAAATTAGCTAAATTGGAGCTCTGAATGAATTAGGAATACTCTGAACAAAATCTATTGTTGAATACAGTACGGCCCATAGTAAAGCAACCCTCATTATATGTAGCTGGAGTTTCAGCTATATGGGCTTTTCCATACCGATGTTGGAATCAAATGCAAATATCGAAGGAAATACTTCTGAATTAGCAGGTAATGTAGGATTCAGAAATTCAAGGTAGTTAAATATTACCAGTCTTTGCTAACATACAGGACCATGTCACAATTAGAGAAATATCCCTGAATGCAAAACATAGCAAATGTTTATATTTTTTGTTCCATATTTATAATTTGCAATTCAAATCAGGCTCCACTTGAAAATGGACAAGCACAAACTCCTCTAAGGAGTGAAAGTGCTTTAATCGTCTTAGTATTTTTCCTAATAATATTTGCTCAGTTTTCTATTGGTCTCTGAAGGCGATAGTGCTCTGGTTTGGTTTGCTTTGTTTGTCTTCATTTAGTTTTTCATTTTCATACTAGCAGACACCCAGTGAAATTCTCTAAAGGATGTGTTTGCCCTCATGGAGCGTCCTTCACTCCTCCACAGTCTGGCTGTCACCTCCATCCCATGTAGACCCAGCCTGCTCGCATAGTTTCTTCCTGCCCCCTCTAAGCAATGCAGAATATATACAGCCTGAAGATCAAGTGCACAAACTCCCCTTTCCCCTTTGTGCAGTTGTCTGGAACCCTCCTCATGCAGGCTTTTCATTCCTGCCACTTGAATCTAAGTCCAATGCCAGAATCTTCTCACAATATCCAAAAAACAATAAAGAAAGGAAAATTTAATGAAGTTACATTTACTGTGTTACCAATATTTACAGTCAAAATCTATGATTTAGCTTTGAATGGTCTGCTTTTGCTGCTTTCCAGAGGTTGCTGCCCTAGGCGACAGTCTAGTTTGCCTAGTGGTTGGATCGGCCCTGGTATTGCCCCTCCCTGTGCACAGTATTCCAAGCACTATTTTGCAACTATGAGATCATTAGACAAGATGGATGCCCTGGTGGAAATATCAGTGGCGGTCTTTCGCATCCCCAGGAAAATGGTGGTGCCCCAACTCCTCATCTGATTTCTTGGGTCCTGCCGCAGAGGGAGGAAGCCTTTTCACAAACTCATTCACTGCTTTTTTTTTTTTTTTTATGAAAGCTGTAGTGGTGGCCCAGATGGGTCAGGAGCAACAATAGCAAGGAAGGAGATGCTGCAGGCTTTTTGCATATACCTCGCACCAAGTCTAGGGCTGATGTAAATGTTCATGCCTGAAAAACACTGGGACCATAGCCCTGACCAAAAAAGAGGCAAATGAAGACGTTGTGGTCTTCTGGAACATTCCTATTTCCCACCAATAAAAAACTCAAAGCAAGAAAACTGGATATTATAGTAGAGAGGTAAAACACGAGAACAGCATTACTAATAGAAGTGTCAGTACCAACTTACTAATCTGTACAATGTGAGAAAAGAGAAGATCCTCAAATATCTATGAATGAAATCAGAAACCAAGAATCAGGGATAAAGTGTCCCAGTTTTAATGGCCGTCACCATCCTAATTAAAAATAACTTTCAAGCACACCTTGATAGGTTACCTGTATATATTACACCTTAAGAGTATAATTTTATAAGGGAGCATCTAGGTAAAGCATGTTTGAAGGCACCTATGCTAAACCTATTTTATAAAGACAAGTAGATGCCTACTTGTCTTTACAAAATACTAGCATAAATGGCAGAGATTGTGCCTTAAATTACAATCACACGAGCCCTAGAGCTGGTGCAAATGCCCAAGCCTATATTTTTCATATAGGTAGAAAATTATAGAATCTATGTGCATACTTGCATGCTTCACCTAAATTCTGCCCTTATGCACACACACCAGCAAAGTACTTTAACACTAGTCAATATTTTATAAGAGGTCACTCACTTGGGTGTGGCCCACAAGCATGCAAAAGGCTCAAATTCCGCCAAAGTAGACAGTCATGCATTTATTTATTTATTCATTTACATACATAAAATCATAGTCCACTGATCTGCAGCATTCTCAGAGGATTCCAAAATCATATCCAAAATATAAAAAACAAACATAATAAAACAAAAGAATGATGATAATAAAAATAATTAAAATCACCTATATGGAATATTCATGAGTAAGCCTGACTAAACAAAAAAACCTTTCAGCTTCATTTTAAAATCCAACAAAGTCATTGATAATTGCAAGTTAATGGGTAAATGATTCCACAATATAGGCCTACTCATAAAGAAAGCATTCTGTCACTAGCTCTAACTTCCTGAAATCCTGATCCTGAGATTGCTAATTGTGTCAAGAAAAAATAAATTCCATTACAATATAGGAGCGTAAAAAAATACTCACGCACAATGTTTTAAATTTTAGTGTTAGGACATTGAATATCGCTTGCTATATCACCGGAAGCCAGTGAAAAGAGGATAACACTGGAGAAATATGTTTATGCATAAGAATATTCACTAATAAGTGTGCCGCAGAATTTTGTACATGTTGTAATGATTTCATAGTAGACACAGATAAGCCAAAAAACCATAGGAGTCAAAACTACATGCTGAACAACTATCTTGAGATCAAAAGGTTCCAAATATGGTTTCAATTTTCTTCATAGATGAAGTTTTAAAATGTATCTCCTGGAGAGTTCCTGAATGAATGGCCTGAACATAAGAGCTAAGTCTATCAAGCTCCCTAGAACATGCACTGCGGAAACAACAGTAATGGTACAATTGCCAATCACCAACTGTACTTTACCTCTTACGGTACTCAAGAGGGTAATTTTATAAGGGGGTGCCTAGCTAAAGTGTGTTATAAGGCATCTATGTAAAACTATTTATAATGACATTAAGGTACCTACTTGTCCTTAAAATACTAGCATAAGAGGCATAACATGTCTACATTGCAGGTGCAGGCATTTACACCACCCTAGAACTGGAGTAAATACTTGTGCCTATATTTTTCAAGTATGCATGTAAACTCTTGTATTTTACAATCTATGTGCATACCTGTGCTGTGCCCAAACTCTGCCCAAATTCCGAACGCCCACTGGCAAAATATGCGCCTTAATGTCAAACACATACTTTTACATTAGACAGTATTTTATAAGAAGTTATTTATGCTGCCTTTGAATTATGGTGCTAGCAACGAATACTGTGTATACCATGGACTGCACAAAGAATAAATCAGTCAGTTCTAGAGGAGATCAAGACTTTGACTTCCATACTTTGGACACATCATGCGAAGAGAGAGATCATTAGAGAAAGACATCATGCTTGGCAAGGTAGAAAGTCAATGCGAAAAAGGAAGGCCAGCAATCATGAGATGGATCAATACAATAACAGCAAGTAAGGGCACCACTTTGTCAACAATGGGTTGCCTGACTGAAGACTGAATGCAGTTTAGGACAACTATCCAGAGGGTCGCCATGAGTCAACACCAACTTGACGGCACTTAACAACATATGGCAGGAATGACTTTATAAAATTACCACCTAAAAGCTCAAGATGGAGACTCTTAATGGCACAATGTGAGGGCTGAGGTGGGCACTAGCAGTAAATTTGATAGATGGAGACCATATCCAACATACTCTGGCTTATGAGTTAGGTTCATTCCTATCATGATATGGGCAAAATAACCCAGAGACATTACCCTAAAAGAGACTTAGGGGTATGTTTACTATACCGTCTTAATGTTGTGTTAGTTGCAATCTTACTGTGACGAACACCATATAAGGTAGTGGGCGTTCCAGGCTTAAGGTAGCATTTCGGGTTATCGCGCGATAAAGTCCATTATCATGCAATAGAAGGAGCCGTGGCACGTTAACGCGCGTTAGCCTTAATTAGGCGTGCTGACCTGCAATCACAGCAACAGAGGTGTAGCACACTGGTTAATACATTGACTGCTGATACAGTGGTCATGAGTTCAATCCCTCAGTGGGCTCAGTTAAAAGGCTGTCTGAGGCAATCCCTTTTCCTGCTTGTTACAGTCAGACACATCCCAACAATCTGCACTGCCAGCCAAAAAAGCCTCACCCCAGTGCCGCAACCTAATGTACCTTTTAGGGCACACCATAAGGCACATCATAAAGCACCACGTCATCCAAGGCAGATCATAATGTGCCCCAGAGGGCGACAGGAAAGGTTGGCACCCTCCAAGGCAGCATATAAGGCTCCCCATAAGCTAGCCAAACCTAAGGTGCCGTGAAAGATGCCCCAGGGATACTAAGGTGACACAGGAGATGGTGCCCAGGGGCACAAAGGTGCCCCAAGGTCACAAGAATGAAATGTATGGCTCAAACACAGATGTAACCATAGCACTGCACAGAGCACCAAGGAAAGTCAATGAACAAGTGATGGAAGGAAGAAGATGACGAAGCTCATGGACCAGCCAAATCTGTGTTCAGCCCATGTGGCAGCAGGTAAAGTGGACAAACATATCGGGGACAGCTGTACTGATGTACAGGGTGATGGTAATGTACAGTGCAGCAATGACAGTATGTGGCAGAGGATGAGGTTACGTGTCCACCAGAGGAGGTAGAGGTGGCAGGATAAGTGCAATGACAGGAGGACAGAGGAGAGCAGTGCCATGCAGAGCAGACACAGGAGAGGCAAGCATGAAGAGCCGCAATGCAGAAAAGTGTGCCAGTGCAGGACATGGGGTAGCAGCCTGCACATTAGGGCAGGACGCCACACAGCTGGCACACACACATAAACGGACAGAAGGATATTTGGCAACAGTGATGAGGGTATAATGTGCCAGCAGCACAGATCATCACAGATAGGACTGCAACAGGAATGCAAAGTACATGTGTACGAGAGGCATAAAATAATTAGAACAGAAAGGAATTGAACCCATGACCAGTAGCACAAACAGCAATGCACAAACCAGTAGGCTACAACACCAACATGAATATCACAGCAAAGGCTGCATACAAGAACACTGGAGGGCACCACATCAAAACGCAGCTGGCTGCCAGGATAGGGCAACCCCTGCAGTCACGAAGATGCAATGCACATGCAGAACCGGTGTGTACAGCTCATATCACAGTCAGTAATTGGGATGACAGCCACATATAAACACATGCACACACACACAATGAAATGTTATGCAGTGGACATAGCATGCAAAAGAACAAAGAAGCTAAACCCAATGGGCGGCAGGGGATGCTCTGTGGAGCAGGGCAAAATGGGGAACAGAACGGAAAACGAGCATGTGAGACATGAACCTACAAACAGACATGGACCACATCAGATCAACAACAGCAATGCCAATCCCCCCAGCCGACATGGACAGTACAAAGAAGGAGCCCAGACCAGCTGTATTCCACGCATTAAGAAAAGTGGAAGAAAGTCCAAAAAACTGCCAGCATGGTTTAAAGGTGAGGTCAGAGAGGCTGTTGCTGCCAAAAGAGCAACCTTCAGAAAATGGAAAAAAGAGCCAAATGATGACAACTGGAAACAGCACAAGCACTGGCAAGTTAAATGCAAAGCATTGATAAGGCAGGCAAAGCGGGAATTTGAGAAGAAACTTGCTACGGAAGCAAAAACACGAAATAAAGACTTTTTCAAGTACATTCGTAGCAAAAGGCCTGTGAGAGAGTCAATTGGACCATTAGATGATAGAGGGGTAAAAGGGGCAGTAAGAGGAGACAAGGCTATAGCAGAGAGACTGAATGAATTCTTTGCTTCGGTCTTTACTGAGGAAGATGTAGGGTGTGTACCCAAGACTGAAGTGGTATTTAAAGGTGATACTGCAGAGGAGTTGAGAGAAATATCGCTACACCGGGAAGATATATTACAACTATTTGATAAACTGAATAGTAGCAAAATCACCTGGACCGGATGGTATACATCCCAGAGTGTTGAAAGAACTGAAATATGAGATTGCAGACCTGTTATTGGTAATCTGTGAACTTTCATTAAAATCATCTGTAATACCTGAAGATTGGAGGGTCGCCAACGTAACACCAATTTTTAAAAAGGGTTCCAGGGGTGACCCGGGAAATTACAGACCGGTGAGCCTGACCAGTGAGTCAGTACCAGGGAAAATGGTAGAAACTATCATAAAGAACAAAATTACGCAGCATGTAGATAGTCATGGCCTAATGGGAGACAGCCAACATGGCTTTAGACAAGGCAGATCTTGTCTTACTAATCTGATCTGTTTTTTTGAAGGTGTGCATAAACAGGTAGACAAAGGTGAGTCGGTTGATATAGTGTATCTGGACTTTCAGAAAGCTTTTGACAAGGTCCCCCATCAGAGACTTTTGGCGAAGCTAAAAAGTCATGGGATAGGAGGCAGTGTACTATTGTGGATCGGGAACTGGTTTAAAAGATAGAAAGCAGAGGGTAGGGCTAAATGGCCAATATTCCCAATGGAAAAAGGTGAATAGTGGAGTACCCCAGGGATCTGTACTGGGTCCGCTACTTTTTGACATATTCATAAATGACCTGGAAAAGGGAATAACTAGTGAGGTAATCAAATTTGCAGATGACACAAAACTGTTTAAAGTTGTTAAAACCCAAGAGGATTGTGGAAAACTGCAGGAGGATCTGGATAAATTGGAAGACTGGGCATCCAAATGGCAGATGAAATTTAATGTGGACAAGTGCAAAGTTATGCACCTAGGAAAGAACAACCCACACTATAGTTACAAGATGCAAGGCTCCACATTAGAAACCACCACCCAGGAAAAAGATTTAGGAGTCATCGTGGATAACATGTTAAAACCCTCCGCCCAGTGTGCAGCGGCGGCCAAGAAAGCAAATAGAATGCTAGGTATCCTAAGGAAAGGGATGGAGAATAAAACAAAGGATATTATAATGCCTCTGTATCGCTCCATGGTACGACCGCACCTTGAATATTGTGTGCAATTCTGGTCACCGTATCTTAAAAAGGACATAGAGTTATTAGAAAAAGTACAGAGAAGAGCCACCAAATTGGTGAAGGGGATGGAAGGCTACTCCTATGAAGAGAGGCTAAAAAGGTTAGGGCTCTTTAACCTAGAAAAGAGGCGGCTGAGGGGAGATATGATAGAGGTGTATAAATTAATGAATGGAGTGGAACGGATAAACGTGGATAAATTGTTTACGCTATCAGAATATAGAAGGACTAGGGGGCATGTAATGAAGCTACAGGGTAAACTATTTAAGACAAATAGGAGAAAATATTTCTTCTCTCAACGTGTAATCAAACTCTGGAATCTGTTACCGGAGGATGTAGTAAGGGCTGTTAGTATAGCTGGGTTTAAAAAAGGTTTGGACAAGTTCCTGGAGGAAAGGTCCATAAACCACTATTAAAAAGGGACCCAGGATATCAATGCTTGGCCTAGTACAAGCACTGCAGAACCTGTGTCTTTTGGGGAAACTGCTAGGTACGTATGACCTAGATTGGCCACTGTTGGAAACAGGATACTGGGCTTGATGGACCTCGGTCTGACCCAGTATGGCATTTCTTATGTTCTTATGTTCTTATGTTCTTATGAGCCATATGTAACAGCTAATATGCGACAGATAGGCTGCATCGAGGGCATACTGTGGTGTAAGAAACATAGAAACATAGAAACATGATGACAGAAAAAGACCACAAGGCCCATCTAGTCTGTCCTTCCATAACAACAACTACAACAGTCCACTTTTTACCTTTAGAGATCCTCTGTTTTGGTCCCATGCTTTTTTGAATTCAGTTACTGTCCTCATCTCTACCACCTCCACTGGGAGACTATTCCACGGATCCACTACTCTTTCCGTAAAGAAATATTTCCGCATATCACTCCTGAATCTATCTCCCTTCACCCTCATCCCATGTCCCCTCGTCGCAGAACTTGCTTTCAATTGAAAGAGGCTCTCTCCCTGAACATTTATGCCACGGAGGTATTTAAACATCTCAATCATATCACCTCTATCCCGCCTTTCCTCTAAGGTGTTAACATATTAAGATCCTTAAGTCTGTCCTCATATGCTTTATAATGAAGACTACTAATCATCTTAGTAGCAACCCTCTGCACCGACTCCATCCTGTTCACATCCTTTTGAAGGTGCGGTCTCCAGAATTGCACACCATACTCCAAATGAGGTCGCACCAAAGACTTATACAGAGGCATTATCACCTCCTTTTTTCTGCTAGCCATTCCTCTCCGTATGCACCCAAGCATCCTTCTAGCTTTTGCCGTCGCCTTTTCTACCTGTTTAGCTACTTTAAGATCATCGGACACAACTACGCCTAGGTCCCGCTCTTCTTTAGTGGACAAAAGTACTTCACCTCCTATGCTGTATTGCTCCCTTGGATTGCTGCAGCCCAAATGCATGACCTTACATTTTTAACATTAAATCCCAGCTGCCAAATTCTAGACCATTCTTCAAGCTTAGCTAGATCCCTCCTCATGTTATCTACACCTTCCTGGATGTCTACTTTATTGCAGATTTTGGTATCATCCGCAAAGAGGCAAACCTTACCAGACAGCCCTTCCGCTATATCACTAACAAAGATGTTAAAAAGAATCGGACCAAGGACAGATCCCTGGGGCACACCACTGGTAACATCCTTCTCCTCAGAGTGAGCTCCATTTACTTGTACTCTTTGTCGCCTCCCACCCAACCAATTTCTAACCCAAGCAGTAACTTTAGGGTCCATCCCTAGGGTGCTCAGTTTGTTTATAAGTCGCCTGTGAGGAACAGTGTCAAAGGCTTTACTGAAAGAGATGGAAGGGTGTGCGGAGAGGTGACCAGTCGTCAGGCAGCTCCTAGTCAGGTTAGCACCAAAAAAGGGCAAAGAGAAGGAACATGTGGGACTCAAACCTGCAACCTATGGTGCACCAACACATGTCCGCAACCACTATCCCAAACAACCACAGCAAGCACAACCCAAATATGTCCCCTCAAAGGGAATGTCAGTATGGAAACACGTAGCACCCTGTGATGTGTCAGACAGCTGCCACATAGCCAGCTGCCACCGTACAAGGATGTGAGCACAGGTGGGCCATGTACATTACCAGAACATAACGAAAGACATGTGTCAGTGTGGTCAAGCAGCAGCAGCGGGAAATGTGGGTCAAACACATAATTTTATTGTGGTCACCAGTAGACATATCGTATATACTGCCTGTCATCATATCAAGGTGGTTGGTTTACAATGAACAAACTGAAAACACATTGAGCATGCCAGCTACCCACATGTCACCCCAAAGTCACTGGCACGTCTACAGATGATGGGCAGGAGAGATAATGTGCTGTAGCTGCATGGTGTTCACTATGCAGTATCCACCCACCCCCCACTTGTTGCTGCACGTCCCAGATGCCCTAGTCGCATGTAGACACTAGGCAGTGCATGATGAGGGATCAACACACATCAGTCATGAATTGTCCCCAAAAACATATCTGTCTGCCAATACAGGTGGCAAAAGCCTGAAAAAGCATAAGTAGCAACATGTAAGCAAATGTACACACAGATATAGATATATATTTCACAGCTGCCACAAAATGCATGACATAGTAGAGACAAAATGCATGAAAAAGTGGAGACGTAACAAAACCTTGGAACTCAGAGCTAAATACCTCGACATCCTCGTAAAATACAAAGACGAGGTGGATGATGCAAAAAGGAAACACCACACCAGCCTACTGAATAAAGCCATCAACAAACCACGGGAACTATTTCAAATAGTGAAAGCACTAACCAAAACAACCCAACCAGAACAACAGGGTGACACTATTCAGCCCCAAATTCTCGCAGATCACTATGCGAGCAAACTAACAACAACCACAACCGCGTTATGTCCGCCCGAACCCCACTCGAAAACTGCAGTGACGAAAGAACAGGCTTGGATCGAATTTCACAAAATTGATGATAAGCAAGCAATTGGAATAATAACCAATATAAATACCACCACCTCCCTGCTTGATCCCTGCCCAACCACCTGGATTAAAGCAGCAAAAAAGGATATTGGCCACCAGGTCGCACACATTGTGAACCAATCATTGTCACAGGGAGTCATGCCCAATCAGCTCAAAAAGTCTATAATTAGACCGATACTAAAGAACAACTCGCTTAACAAAGAAGACCCATCTTCTTACCGCCCAATCTCCAGCATATCTCTTTTAGCAAAGATCATAGAAAAAGCAGCCCTCATCCAACTGCAAGAACACCCTCGTTGACCACGAAACACTCTACAAACCGCTATACGGTTTCAGAAAAAATCATGGGGTCGAAACTCTGCTATTGGCACTGTTTAACTGCCTCCTCAAGGGTCTAGAGGACAGGAAGAAAATGTTTATTCTTATTTTTATCGACATCTCAGCTGCCTTCGACACTGTACATCACCTAACCCTCCTTAACAAGCTGGCATCAATTGGAATATTAGGAACCACCCTGAAATGGTTCTCCTCCTACATAACAGACAGAAAGCCACAAGTCCAATTCAACGGAGAAAAAGCCGAAGCCTTCACTCAAACCCAAGGCATACCACAGGGGTCGGCACTCTCGGCACTACTGTTTAACATTTACATGCAACCCCTCAGTGAAATATTCAGGAAATATGGCATCAACTACCACATATACGCAGACGATATCATGCTGTACACACAGCTTGAGACCGTTGACCGAAATTACGATCAGCTGGAAACCTGCATGGGAGAGATGTTGGGATGGCTAAAACAAAACAACATGTCGATTAATCATAAGAAGACTGAAGTTATGTTTATATCCAGTAAAACTGACTTTGAACCGCCACCAACAATCACATTGTGCAACAATACTTACAACACTAAGAATGAAATTAGATATTTAGGAGTCATAATCGACAGCAAACTGAAAATGGAAAAACACCTCAGCAACACCAACAAAGCTATCTTCCACAAGCTTAGAGTACTATGACCCCTACGGAATGTACTAGATCCATGTGACTTCCGTTCAGTTGCTCAAGCGCTCATCATGCCCCACCTCGACTACTGTAACTCCATCTTACAGGGTCTACCAAAGAAAACGACTAACAGATTACAACTGGCACAAAACGTAGCAGCAAGGATCATCATGAGAACAAGCGTCACCGAACATATCACACCTATATTGATGGAACTACACTGGCTCCCAGTCGCTGCCAGGATCCAATACAAAACATTGGTAACGACATTCAAGCTAATTCACAACCTGGCCCCATCATTCCTTTCCACCCTGATCGCCTGGCAACCTACCACAAGAAGCAGGAGAACCATAAACGCAGACACACTTATAGTCCCAAACAGCATCAGACATGTAAAATCCAGCACTAGTCGCAGAGCATTCTCCTTCTCTGCCCCCACTTTATGGAACAACCTACCACATGAGCTGAGAGCAATAAATGACCTACTCGATTTCAGGAAAAAATTAAAAAACTCATCTATTCAACTGCCACTATGGCCAGATGTGAATCCAACAAGATAAAAAGAAACGAATAGCCGTTTTGTCAAATGTAAATAGTTAAAGGATAAGCGCTTTTGTACATATGTATGATAGTTCCGGAAGGTCTATATGTAGACCCTGCGATGTGTGCTGTGTATTACCCCTCTTCTTGCTATCTATGCCCCAAACTTTCTGTCTTGATTTTGTGACATGTCCCAAAACTATAATCAGACCGCTTCTGATCGCTGGAAGTAGCGGTATATAAGTGTTTGCTAAATAAATAAATAAATAGCAATGAAAGCGTCAACAATGGAACCCAAAACAAAGGCCAAATGCAAAATGAGAATAAGGTAACAGGTACAAGAGGCCCATGATCCCAGAGAAGACCAAAAAAGGAACCTCACAGAAATGCAGAGATATCACCATGCAGCAGGTCCCCTGCAATGGGTGGTGTGGATACATGAACCATACACATAGATCATGGTACATGGGATGCACAAATGAAGGATGAAAACGGACAATCACACTGCCACACTGCAAATGTCATGGGCGAAGGTGAGTGGCGGAACGTCAGGGGACAAAGAGGACTGTGCATACATGCAATGCTATGTTTGTAAATCGATGTACAGCAGCACGGCTGGCCAGTAGCCAAACACAATGACCTGTTTATGGAGTGTTAAAGAAAGATCAAACATGGGCCAGTATCCCACACAGAAGCCACACTGCCACATGCCCTTGTGTACCAACATATGCAGAAACATGCACATGCACCCTGTAGGGTGAACCATGACACAGTGATGCCCCACATGCACTGTAACTTCCTTGGTGAGGGCAAACATCAATCAAAAATGTTGGCGGCCATTAAACTGGTGTGGTGGGAACAACTGTGTCATGTCCAAGTGCAGGATAGGCCGACATATACAAGAGTACGTATACAATGTTGCCCCTGTGCCACACGCATGGCTGTATGCCCCCGTGACCTCAACAGATGAGGATATCTTGCGGTGCATGTTACACACATGGCCAACACACACTAACAAAATGTCAGATGGATGTAGAACATACAGCGACTATTCCAGTCCGTGATGCACACATACGGACCAGTACACAGTGTCCACAGTGCAAAGGGCATCTGCAACCCCATATGTCCCATTAAGACTGTCCGTGAATCACTGGGCATGCATAGTCAAGTGTGATATCTCAATGTGCCACAGTACCCAAATGGTCATGTGTGTCCTGCGCAATCAACAGGACACCCAGTCAGATCACGGTAGCAACGGTGTGTTGGACAGGCCTGTTATACGGAAAGTAGCAGTCCAACAGTAATGTTCATCATAGGCATGTGTCCCACTCGCAGAGGTCAAACATCCTATGGCACCATCTCCCAGGGATATTTGAATGGTGTTGTTGTGACCTGCAACAGGTGGGTGATGTCGCCCGCAGATGCACATAAGTAGATGTGCTGTGTGTATCCGCTGCCCTGTGTCAGAATAAGGACAAACACTGTCATGGTATGCTGGACGCAACAGCAGGCCACATTGCAGCCAGTCAAACATCAATATCGACGTAATTAAAAGGCACACTGGCAAACATAACATGATCACAACACAGAACACTGTGCATGTTGTGGACATTTGGAAATACAACCGCAGACGAGCGTGTCCCATGGATATGGTCATGTCCATGCCCAAGTAACACAGGTGTATCACAGCTGCACCCCATGTCCATTAGCGCTGGTGCACAGAGACCCAACAGGAAAGGTCCATGAAACAAGCAGCAAAAAACAAACATATAAAGGTTGATGTTACACCCAAATGAGCCAAGGTGCTACCTACTGTGTGTCTGCAGCAAATGTCTGCTTGGGATCCTCACAGGCAGGCAAAGTCCACAACACGTCTCAATAAAGGCAGAAGATGTCATCAACATGTGTCGAATAACCATGTCCCCATGTCCAGCCGCCGTTGCTGCATGTCCAAGTTATGGTGATATCTTGGATACATAAATGCTGTTGTGCAGTGGTCTGTCAATACACATGAGATAGGTCAACCCACAACACACAACACATGCACACACTGTGCACAAGGTTAACACCAGAAAGGTAGAGATAGAACACTCACCACCACTCCACAGGTATGCAGACCCCACCCACCACATGATAATGCAAACTGCATGCAAACTGTATCATAACAGAGCCACCCACAAACACACACAGTATGAGAAGGTGAACATGCCACCAGTAACAGTGGCGAATAGAGGAGATAAAGGCCTTGTAAATGCGATGATACACTGCTGTTGGCCGATGCTACAATGTCAGGGAAGGGTATAAGTGCGGCCCACCACCAGAACACTTAGGACCTGTAGACACACGCAGCCCTGTTGTATGTGTCCCAGAGACAGTGCTGGAGAATACAAACTGGGCACGAACACATGTGGATATGTGTGGTCAACATAAACATATGGGGTACGTGGGAGCACGCTCAATAGGTCACTTACAACATATGTGCATTAGACAGACAACCTGTGACATGTGCTGCTCCTGACTGTCCACACACTACAAAGTACCTGTATGTCCACCTACCTCAGTGTCCTGCACGTTGAATGAGGTACACACAGCTGCCACCACACTACACCACCAGGGACGTCACCAAGCATGTCCTGTGGAATGAGAAACACAAGGGAAACATACATATGTCAAGTTGGAGCTGTGCCACAAACATACCAGCTTCACATCCTCATCTCTCATAACCCCCTAGATCCGTCACAGTCTGGCAGTTTGTCATGACACTGTACCTAATTGTCCCCAACCCGCCACTGACGTGTTCCTGGCCATGTCCACAGGCCTGTAGCCTGTCCGTCCCTGTTGTGACCTCTCTGCTGCCCTTGAGACTGTTGACCACAACTGTCACCGCGCTACCCTGTACGTGCTCGGCCCAAAGGTCCAGGTACAGCCCTGCCTCCCCCATATGTCTCCCATAGCACCCTCAGTGTGTGTTTCCTGTGGGTCCACCTCCCCTGCTAACCCGCTCCCAGGTGCTATACGAAAGGAATATATTCAGGGGCTGCTACATTCCCCTGGCCCCATACCCAGTTCCCTGGTGCAGCAGGCACATCCCCTGGCTATCAGTAGCAGCTGTACGCTGATGTGTCTGAAACATATCTCACCACGCATGAACTACGTTTGCCAAACCACACCCCGACCTCAGCTTGCTCCCTGACAATGCTGGCTGCAGGTACCCCAGTTGCATGAAATGAGCATGACCAAGACCGGACATCTGGGCATCGCCCCTAAACCCTCTCCAACCCTTACAGTGTCTGTGTATAGATTGGATACACCTTCTGTTGATGTGGCCGTCAAGGTAGCAGGTCTCTATCACCCCTCGCACCCCTTCCCCACACATACCCATCATGCAGCTAAGGCCTGCAGTGTCCCCCTAGATAACATCAGCAAGATCCCTGCCGTCACCCCAGAACACACAAATAAAGTCCTAATGCCCCCCTTCATCACCCACCATCTGCTCACTGTAACCTACACCTTGCTGGTCTGCCTCTAAATCATCTCTGTCCACCGCAATGTATGCAACACTGCGCTGCATGGCTAATCTACCGACAGCCTCAGTATGACAATAACACCCCACCTGTCACAACACCTCACAAACCCTAGGCGAGGTCAAGACGCACCAGTTGATCTACACATGAAGTTACACTGTGGTTGCCCTGTACCTTGACGCGCATAACCCAAGTACTACAAATACTACTGCTACTACTGAGCATGTAAACAGTGCTAACACCTGTATGCATCGCCATTCTGAAACATGTTACACACAGTCCCTGCTCATCAGAGCATATAATCCAATCAATCCCCTCATATCCCCCAAATGTCATCCCCACACGTCAAGCCAACTGGGCCTATCAATGGGCTGCCCCCCCCCCCCCCACTGTTAATGTGGGACCAAACACCTGTCACCTAGCAGCACCCAATGCCTGTAACTAACTACAGGTGGCTGCAGGGTAGCCACCCTCACCAACCATCTCAAAACCCTGTGTGACAGCCTACCACATCACCTAAACCTAATAATCCTGACTACATTAATCACCTCCACCCACTGTTGTCCCTGCCCACACCTTCTGTGTTAGCGGTTGGACCACATTGTAAGCTCAGATGGCCAGGCGTTGTATCAGCAATGTCAGTGCAGTGCTGCGTATGACTGGTAGTGCGATACCAACATTCAGTAGTAGTAGTAGTAGTACATATATCTATCCAAATGTTTTTTCCAAAACATCCAGTACTCACATGAAAATAGCTCCTCAATCAGCTGACGCCTGAGTGCTGCGCCCTCACGTGTGTCACCATGGGCACGTTGGATCGTCTTCCAGATCCTCATTAATTTCGACATTGAGATCGTGCCTGGGAGCAATGTTGTGCAGGATGCAACAGGCAATAATGATCTCTGCCACTGTCAAGGGTTGGTATTCTAAGGCCCCACCGGTCCTATCCAGACACCTGAAGCGACTTTTCAAAACGCCAAAGGTGCACTCGAAGACGGAGCGACTGGAGGCATGGGCCTCATTGTACCTCATCTCTGCACGTGTCCATGGTAGACGCACAGGGGTTAGCAACCAGGGCCGACACCCATATCCTGCGTCACCTGCAGAAAGAAATGTTGAACGTTCAACCAGTAGCTGATGTCCACACACATGCACACATGAACGTACGTGCAAACCCACAGCACCTACAGGTAAGACAAAAACATAGGGGAACACATGATGGGACACAACAACTATGCACCAGTGTCTGGAGGTGTGAGATACAGAGCATGGGGGAGGTAGAAGGAGTGCACACAACATTATCCTGAACCACAGCAGACACATAGGCAGACACCAGAGGCCAAAAGGTAGTAGTGCCAGCCACAAACACCTCAGAGACACACATGCAATGTACCTTGGACAAGAGCAGAGATGTACACATGTGCAAGCATGTGACGGTCATGCTATTCATCACATGCAGATGGCGTGACAGGAAGAGTTAACCCACTGTGGCAGGCTGAATAGCACAGACAACACCACACTGTTGATAAACATGAAGCATACATGTGTGTCCTACCATGCCAACCTAAACACACAATGTCAAATGTCATGAAATGTCAAATGTCAGTGTGCCACCAACACACAGCACCGCAGCACAGAGGACCTGGAGTCATCCCCCCCCCCCCCCATGTCAGCTCCCACACACACAAATGACACACACACACACAATTTGGGACACATGTCAAAGACAGACATGTGTTCAGACGGATAGCAGGGGTATACGATGTGCATGTCAGAGATGACAAATACCTACCCAGCAGTATACAGTCCTCAAATTGACCGGCCTCAAATTGTACAGTGCTGGGTGATGCAGGATATAGGAGTCATGGGTGGACCCTGCAAACCGCGGGACCACATTCAGAATACGCATACCTGCATCACATACAACCTGAACATTCAGGGAGTGCTAGTGTTTGCGGTTGCAGAACACTGCCTACCTGTCTCTGGGCGGGACCAGGGCAACATGTGTGCAATCAATAGCTCCCATCACATGTGATAACCCGACAATTGCCACAAAGGCCTGGTTCAGGATCCCCCATTGTTGCCTAGTGTTGGGAAATGCAATGTAATTCCCAACCTGGCTAATCATGGCACACAGTACTTGGTGGAGACAGCGTGAGAAGGTGGGGCAGCTCATGCCACCCACTGCAGCCACAGATGACTGGAAACAGCCAGAAGCAAAGAAATGTAGGGCACCAAGGAGCTTGACCAAACCCGGTATGGCATGTGACTGACCAGTCAGGGACTCGAGGTCAGGTCTTAGATCCTCATAGAGCTCCCTAATAGCCCCTGTGCTCAGGCAGTAGGGGGAGATGACCTGGCCCTCACGCATGTCCTGGAGCCAGACCCTGGGCCTGTAAAGGTGAGGCTGGCGAGCCTGCAACTCGGCATGCCTCCTGCACCGTGCCGGCATAGCCCCTGCCTGGCCTGCCCCCACAGCTGCAGGTCGGTGTTGTAGCAGGCCTACACCCCTGCCCTGTGCCCCAGCCCCATGGATACCATCTCCCTCGTCAGGCAACCGCAAGCCCTGCACATTCCCCAGTGTACATGAGGCAACCACAAAGGCCGCCATAGCGGACACTATTAACCCAACTCTCCTCACCTCCCCACCGCACGCTAACCCTGCCACTCACCTCCCCCACCACTCACCAACCCAGCCACACACCACACCCACCACCCCTGCCACACACCACACACCAACTGTGCCAGCCACCTCCCCCACCTCCCCCACCACACACCAACCCTGCCACCTACCTCACCCACCACCCACCAACCGTGTCACCTACCTCCCACAGCACTCACCAACCCAGCCACACAACTCCACCAGTGTTCACCAAGGCCACCGCTCATCTCTCCCACCGCTCACCAGCCCTGCCACTCTCCACGCCTAACCTGCCTCTGACCCTCCATTCACTTCACCACCAATAACGACCGCTGTCAACCTCGTTCGCCCACACTAACCCCTCAGCGTCTACCATGTGTGCACGTTAATATATGGATCTTTGGACGTCTGCGCGTGTCTGCGCGTCTTGCGCATGCGCATAGGCAATGCATAGGTTGCGTATGCAGTGGAGGGGGTGGCCCCTTCATCCCAAGCCTCACCCCCTGGAGAAGCAGCTTGCTGAGCACCTAGGCCCCATATACATCCATGGCCTCTCCCCAGACCTGGACACGGCTGACCCACAGGCAGGTATGTCCGAGACATGCAGCACACATACAGCTATCTACCACGCACACGCAGGGCATGTCACGGGGTGGTGTGGGCCCATGTCCTGGGAGCAGGTGTGGCCGAACCTAGGAAAACAGACACCGGAGTCCACATTCCCCATTAGTGTTTGTTCATGGAAAATATAGGGGATAGAATCAAACCCCCTTCCTAACACCTTCCAGATATCTGTCTGACAAAATGAGCTCTTTGCTCATACCCATTCATGCCTTCGACAAATGTAGGTGTGGATATAGCTCAGGATGTCCTGGACATATCTGATATCTGGTGAGGACATCCAGGGTCTGGGAGTGCCCCACACATGCTTACTCCACGTTCCCCGTCAGACCTGGGATGTCCGCACCCCAGATTTGGGTTATACAATGGGGCAATCTCTTCCAGTGGGTTAGTTTTGTGCATACAATGTGTGGTGGAGGAGGAACCGGGGGTAACGAGGGAGCAAGCAGACGTGTTCCTGTCCCTAGGGCTGACCAAATGAGAGGGACAGAGGAAAGCAAGGAGTGCATAAACAAATATGTGTCTACCTAAATATGTCCATATTTCTATGTAAATATGTCTACTTAAATATGTGTTCTACGTCTGTGTCTGTGACAAACCCATATCTACCGTGTACCTTGTTCCACCCCCTCCCCCCCCTCCACAGGTAACATTCAGGCCATCGAGGCGGCCGAGGAGGACAATGGCAGTGAGCCCGAGCCAGCGGAGGTCGATGAGACGCCGCATGCAGAGGCTGCCATCAGCGACGCCCCAGACACCCCATGGGCCGATGTGCTGCCTGAGGAGGTGGCCACCCAGGAGGACAATGGGTCACCCCAGCCAAGTGGGTACAAAGGCACTACGGTGGCTGGTGAGGGGCCCGAGGATGTGGGGGTGAGCCCCACATTGCCACCGCCAAGTCCATCCACTGCAACAGGCGCAATGCATGTCGTCCTCCAGCAGCTGCGAGCACATACAGTGTCGGCATGCAGGGATGCCACAGGTAGGCAACTGGCAGGATGTTTGCCTGTGCTGGTGTGGCACACCAACCGCCAGACACAGCGGTGGGGCCACACACATGCACAATGGCAGTGGGCCTCCACACATACAAATGCCTCCCTGGCCATGTCTGGAGTGGTTGGTGTGACTCAGTGGGGAATGGGAAGGTCATACATGTTGGGGTCTAGGCAACAGATATCTCACAGGTCACCTTGTTCCCCTCCCACAGGCACTCGCCAGGCACTGATTGCTATACGGACCAAGATGCGTGGCCAGCAGCAGGTCCAGCGTGCCCAATGCCAGGCATTGCAGGCCCACATGTGGGCAGTGTGTGGGCCTGGCAGGGATGTCAGGGAGCACAGCCTGGAGACACGGCAGCTGCGAGGGACTGCCGTGGATATCACAGCTGGCATAGGCCGGGTGGCGGATGTACTCGAGGCCATGGCGGGACATATCCTGCGGCCTGCAGTGGTGCCAGAGGTGGCAGAAGCATCAGCATCATCAGCAAAGGGAGTGGGGGGTTGTGGGAGGGGGCAGGGGCGGGGCATGGGCGTGGGCGGTCATGCAGGCCGTAGGTGTATGACTGTAAGTTGGACTGACCTCCACATTAAATGACGCATTACCTTTGTTCACCGATGTGCACGTGTCCTTGTTTCTTTGTTGGGGGTTCCCTGAGTGGGCTGTCCCAATTGGGGTTACCATGGTCACATGTGTCCTACAGCACTATGCCATGTCTTAACGGCCATACATATGCCTGGGGTTACACCCTCCCTCCCCCTACCACCTGCTATATATGTCTGCTGGTTCACCAACATTGTGGGGCATATCTCCCCTCTATCCCCGCATATCATCCACATCAGGCCATCTAGATGGGTGACCCATCTGTCAGACACACACCAGGTAGTGTGGCATACTAACCGCATATGCTTGGAGGACAGACATGACATACAGATATACCTAGCTGCTGTCAGAGGTTTACCCCCCCTCCAGCGCTTGTAGTGCGCCACTGCTCCTTCATCCCACCAGACCCCATCATGGTGAAACCCACCAACTGACACACTATTGGACACATGGATCCCCGCATACATCACAACTATGCTGCATCATGTGTACCACATATGCACCTCCTTGCCGTCCTATCATGTGCTGCAACCCTGCTGCAGACTGACTATCCGTAACAACGTGCATGTGACCATGTCTGTTGGACGGTGCAGCACATGGTTACATCACGATGTCATCGGGGGATACATCCGGCAGTGCACATTGTGCTCCACACAGCCTGTTGTGGGGCAGGGGTAATATATGTTGAACAAATACACACTGGGACATGCACACAGGTGTCTCACTCACCACTACAGCATGTATGTACAAAGGACACATGACATTGCAAGATTTGGCTGCCTACACAATGTTTTAATACCAACATTAAAACATTCAACACAACAACACCCTCCCACAGGCGGGTCAACAGTAAAACTGGTTCACAATTTTGCATTAGCACAGCATTGACATCCATCTCACACGTTAGTGGGGATACATTTGGCTGTTAGGGTTGCCACCTTTGCCATCTGTGCATCCACTGCACTACCTTGCAGACAATGGGAGATGGCCACAGCTATATATGTGGATCACACACCCGGGGGCCCGCCATGGGGGTATGGCTGGGGATGCACCGTGAACATGCCATGATAATGCTGGCAGCGCATCACCTCAGCCATACCCTCAACAGCAGCTGTCAGCTGCCTGATGGCGTGGCAATGGTCAGTCAGGGTCCGCCTAACAGTGCCCATCGCTATATACAGGAGACCCACACATTTGCCACCACAGCCACACCATGTGGCTGTGGTCTGGGTGGTGGCATCTGTGTGGACCCTGTGTGTGGCAATGTGTGGGGTCCCACACCCGGCCTGACACCTTGGCCATGCAGGGGGGCAGGTGGCAGGGCCCCCAGTGCCCTGTGGTGACCTGCATCCACCCTTATGCACAGGCTCCCCTCTCCACCCTCCATGTCCCCCCACCCTCCCCGCCCTGGCTGGTCCCCTCACTCTCCCCACTACCCTCCCCCTCACCCTCCTCGCCCTCCCACTCCACCTCCCCAGCACCCTCCATATCCCTCCTCCCACCCCTCCCCACCCTCCATGTATTCCTCCCCCACAGCCATGGCGTCCTCCACCGCTGCCAAGGGTGATGTTCCACACATACACAGCACCAACTAACACACCATCAGGATGACTGCTGGATCTCTGTCATCTGATATGGTGCCTCCTGGGGATGGGGCAAGGCTGTGGTACTCCGACTGCAGCAGCTACCAGTGCACCATGGTGACTAATTGACCTCTATGATTAGGTCCGATGTCTCCTGGGGATTGGCCAGAGCTGGTAATGTGTCATAGCAGCAGCCACCATGGCAAATGGATGCCTAATATAGCTCTGTCATGGGGGCTACAACTCATGTCGGTTGGGCAGAGGTGTGCACTGCAACAGCAGCAGCTTACACACCACGCTGACCTCTGCACCTCTGTTTTCATGTCTGTGGCTCCTGGGGATTGGCATACATGCACACAGCAACATACACAGATAGCTTGATCACAGGTTTGCCCACATACATGTGTTTCGCACATGTGGTGCATATCTTATGTGTTTTGCTTGCTGGATATTGTGTTGCACACCTTCCATTTAGTGACCTGTCCCCATACACTTACCTCATGTGGGTAGTCTGCTACACGGTTGAAGTGCCTTGTGATGCGCATCCACACCCTCCTGATGCATTCCAAGTCCTGGCGTTTTCAGGCGCCTGGGAAGAGGCGCGGCTGCCTGGTGCAGATTAAGACTGCCAGCTGTCATAGGTCACAGCGGCTAAAAGCTGGCTTGCAGGATTGCGTCACCATTTTGGGAGATGCCCATGTGTTGGTGACACATGCACACACCCCACGCATGTGCTGTGTCATGCCGCGCCCTACTATGCCGCACACACAATGTGCACGTGTCACAGACACCACACGGAAAACTCTGTGGCCGCATGACTACATGTCGGATACGGAGATTGGCAGCCACGGTGGCTGGCTTTAGTTTACAGCATCGCATGACTTATGCCGTTTGGCCTGGACTACATCTGGTGTGCCTCAGCTTTAGATGCCTTATGACACGCTTTCGGCAGCGCACCTCTCCTCAGAGACATGGGACAAAGGTTATAGTGTATTAGGCTTGTGTCAATGATTGTAGAGATTTGTCTGACTGTTACTAACACTCATCTTGCTGTTGGTGCAATGGGGATTCAAACCCATAAGCAGTGACTCTGGGGGCATCGTATTAACCAGTATGCTATGCCTTTTCTCATAGCATGGGCTGACTACACAGCAACTGCAGGCCAACCCAGTAAATGACACTGTGCTTACCGGGATCGGGTAGACCCACAGCTAAGGCACTTTACAGGGTACCTTAGGTTTTCTAGCGGAAGGTGATTTTGTTTTTGGTGGACACACTGATATTTGCGAAGGGGTATGTGTACACCATCCTACTGTTACTGGCGAAACTCCCAGCGATAACGTGAGCAATGCCATATAGGGAGGTGGGCATGCCGGCGTCCATGTAGCATGCACTGTGTACCGCCCAATAGGGGGCGCGTTGGCTGTTTACACGCGGTAACCTTAACTTCGTGGCAGCACTGTGAAAAGGTGTATGGAGCTGTAGCCCACTGGTTAATACAATGACCAACAAGCCAGAGGTCATGAGTTCAATCCCTCAGGGGTCTCATCTGATATGTCTGTCTGTGGCAAGTTCCTTTGCTGCATGTAACAGTCTGACACATCTGTACAATCTGTGCTACCAGCAGAAACGCCATCACCTACTGCACCCTATAAGGCAGGAGGGGTGTCTGGACCCACATGCAGATCAGGGGGCAGCGCCTACCGACCCACCCTCTCAGGACCAGGGTGGGGGACAGGATCTGCCACCAACAGACCCACACTCTACATCTTTGCAATGGCAGCAGTGGAGGGACATGATGAAGGGCTGTGGGACCAGCTAGCCCGGTCCTGTAGGGGAAGGGCCGCCCTCAAAGGCAGTGAATGCAGATCTGTTTGTATCACACAGGGCACTGGCAGACAGGCAGTAGGCCTGTAAACGCTCAGATGCCCCCCCCCCACCACCATCTGACATTCACCAGCAGTGGGCACTGTCAGCGTTCACCCTGCAAGGTGCTCCAGCCATACACATGCTAACTGCAGATGGTCTGCTAGCTAGCACATAGTGCATGTTCCTGGAAAAACTGCACATCCAGAGGTGGTATGTCAGTGATTGGGCCCCAACCAGGGAAACTCCCAGAAATAACTTGAGGGAAACACTGTATGGCACTATGTGGGGACCTAGCCATGCCATGGTCACTGCTCAGAATTCAAAGAAAACCTATGATCAGGATCAAATAAACCAAAATAACAAAAAGAAAAACCTGATCTATATAAATAACCAGCTCAGTAAATAATCCTACCAATTTTTTTGTCGGAGTGGCCAACTCAGTGAAAGGAACCTGTCCATTCACCACTGTGGCCCTTCCATTTTAATAAGACAAAACTTTTTTAAAAAACAGCTTGCACTTAGCTGATAGATGACTCTTTCAAGGCTGTTCAGAACACCACTGCTATCAGCAAATCCACGATGTGACACGTTTCGGGTTTATCAAATTAAACACCCTGCTTCAGGACACCAATGCGATCAGTGAACGCTTAATTTCTATTTGTCTACAGCAGGGGTTCTCAAACCTGCTTTCCAGCCAGTCAGGTTTTCAGGATATCCACAATGAATATACATGAGAGAGATTTGTATGCACTGCCTCCACTGTATGCAAATCTCTCTCATGCATATTAATTATGCATCTCTAGAAAACACAAATGGCTGGGGAGGCCCCAGGACAGGTTTGGGAACCCCTGGTCTACAGGGAATTCCCATCAACACAACTATTATTCAGGTATATGCCCCAACAACAGCTGCAGAAGAAGAATATGTGGATGAGTTCTATGAACATGTACAAGCTGACATTGACAGAACATACAAACAAGCTATCCTGATAGTCATGGGTGACTGGAATGAAAAAGTTGGCAACAAAGAAGAAGGTAAAGTGGTTGTAAAATGTGAACTTGGCAACAGAAATGAAGTAGAGAAAGACTGATAGAATTCTGCAAAACCAATGATCTATTTATCTCAAATACCTTCTTTCAGCAACACAAGCGACGACTGTACACATGAACTTCACCCAATGAATTGTATAAAAATCAAATTGTCTACATCTGTAGAAGTCAACGTTGGAAAAGCTCAATAACATCAATAAAGACAAAACCTGGAGCCAACTGTGGTACAGATCACCAACAGCTAGTATGCAAACACAAGCTAAAGCTGAAAAAGACCAAGCCACCCATGAAGGTAGCAAAATCTAACCTTGAGAATATACCACTGGAATTTAAATGCTACTTTGGATAAAATGCAAGAGCACCAGAAGAGTTATGGGATGACATCAAGAAAGTTGTGCTCGAAGAAAGAGAGAAGTATCTACAAAAAGTGAAAAAGCAAAATAGGACAAAATGGATGACCAAAGAAACTCTGAAAATTGCCCAGAAATGCAGAGAAGCTAAAGCCAGAGGAGAAAGAGAGGCAATCACAGAACTCAACAGAGATTTCCAAGATGAGACAAGGAGAAGTACCACAATGATGCATGCAAGGAAATAGAATCAGAAACTATTAGAGGAAAAACAAGATCGGCTTTCCTAAATCTACAAGAGTTAAAGAGAAAATTCCAGCTTCAAAGTGGAATGTTAGAAGATGTTCAAGAATCCATGTTAAATGATACTGAGAAGATCAAGAAAAGGTGAAAAGAATATACAGAGTCATTATAGCATAAAGATCAAGTGGACAAACAGTCATTTCAACCTGTATCTTATGATCAGGAACCACTGGTGATGAAAGAAGAAATTGAAGAAGCATTAAATGCCTTAACAGAGAACAAAGCACTGGGTATTGATGGCATTTCCACTGAAGTATTACAGCAATCAGATGAGACTATTTGCTATACTTACAAGGCTCTGTAAGGAAATTTGGACAACAACATCATGGCCAACTGACTGGAAAAGATCTGTGTTTCTATGAATACTGAAGAAAGGTGATCCAACTTACTGTGGAAATTATCGCACAATCACTCTGATCCCACATGCCAGCAAGATTCTATTCAAGATCATCCAGCAGAAACTACAACCATACCTAGAACGAGAACTACCTGAAGTGCAAGCATGGTTCAGGAAAGCGCGAGGGACGAGAGACATCATTGCAGATGTGAGATGGATCCTTCAAAAGACAAAAGAATACCAAAAGGATATCTTTATGTATTTTATTGACTACAGCAAAGCTTTTGACTGTGTAAACCATGAGAAACTCGGGGCCACATTAAAAAGCATGGGTATACCAGAAGACCAGATAGTTCTCTTGCAGAACCTTTACATTGATCTAGAAGCAGCAGTTCACATGGAACAAGGAGAAGCAGAATGGTTTAAAATCAGCAATGGTGTACTACAAGACGGCATACTTTTCCTCTACCTGTTTAATTTATTTGCAGAATAAATCATCAGAGAAGCAGGATTATATGAAAACAACTGAAGTGTGAAGACTGGTGGAAGACTCATCAGCAACCTTTGCTATACTAATAACACCGCAATACTGGCTGAAAGTGAAGACGATCTGAAACATTTGCTTTTCAAGTTCAAGAAACATAGTCTTAAAATGGGCCTGCACCTTATCATAAAGAAGACAAAGATCCTGACAACTGGAAAAATTAATGAGTTCATTGTTGATGGAGAAGAAATAGAAATATTGGACAACTTTAACCTACTTGGATCATAGTAACATAACATAGCAACATAGTATATGACGGCAGATAAAGACCAGCATGGTCCATTTAGTCTGCCCAGCAAAGTGGCAAGAGTAAGTGCACCTGCTGCTCCATGCAGGTCACCCCTCCCCATGCCTTTGTTTAGGGGTGTCCCACAGCTCCGTGTAGGTCACCCCTATTTCTGAGATACAAGAGATAGTTAAGTTTATTTTGATTTTATCCTATTGCTATAAAGGGATCCACTGTGTCTGTCCCATGCCATTTTGAATTCTGTCACTGTATTTGCTCCCACCACTTCCATCGGCAGGGCATTCCAAGCACCCACCACCCTTTCAGTGAAAAAGTATTTCCTGATGTTGCCCTTCAGTTTACCCCCTTGCAGCTTCATATTATGCCCTCTAGTTTTACAGCTTCCCCGTCTTTGAAAAAGGTTTGTTTGTTCATTAATACTTTTTAAGTATTTAAAGATATGTTTCATATCTCCCCGTCCCTCCTTTCCTCCAGCGTATACATATTTATGTCTTCAAGTCTCTTCTCATACATCTTCTGGCGCAGGCTCCAATTCATATTGGTCACCTTCCTCTGAATTTTTTCTAGTCTTTTTATATCCTTTATGAGATATGGTCTCCAAAACTGAACACAATATACCAAGTAAGGCTTCACCAGCGACGTGTACAGTGGCATTAGCACCTCTTCCTTTCTGCTGATAATTTCTCTCTGTATGCAACCCAGCATCCTTCTGGCTTTGGCCACCACCTTGTCACACTGTTTCGCAATTTTGAGATCCTCAGAAACAATCACTCCGAGGTCCTTCTCCTGGTCCATGCACACTAACCTATTGCCCCCTGTCTTATACATTTCCCTTGGATTTCTGCAAAGTACATGACACCACACTTCTTCACATTAAGGGGCTTGTTTACAAAGCCGCGGTAGCGGTTTCCAATCGTTATTGGAGCCGCAGCCCCTAAATCTTAACTGGCAAGCATTAGACCATTCTTCCAGCTTTTGCAGATCTTTCCTCAAGTTATCCACTCCCTCAGGGAAGTCTACACTGTTGCAAATTTTTGTGTCATCTGCAAAAAGGCAGACTTTTCCATTCAGTCCTTCAGCAATAAATATTCACAAATATATTGAACAATATTGGTCCCAGGACCAATCCCTGGGGCACGCTGCTAATACTTTCCTTTCATCCGAGTGAGTTCCATTTACCATCACCTTCTGTCTTCTCTCATTGAACCAATTTCTGATCTAGTTCACCACCTTGGGACACATCCCCAGGCTGTTCAGTTTATTGATAAACCTCCTATGAGGAACAGTATCAAAGGATTTTCTAAAATCTAGGTAGATCACATTCATCGCATGCGCTTGATCTAGTTCTCTGATCACCCAATCAAAGAACTCAATCAGATTTGTTTGGCATGATCGTCCTTTGGTAAAACCATGTTGCCTCGGATCATGCAACCTTTTGGTTTTGAGAAAATCCACTATTCTCTCTTTCAGGAGCACCTCCATTACGTTTCCCACCACCAAGGTAAAGCTTACTGGCCTGTAGTTTGTCACTTCTTCCCTATTAGCACTTTTGTGAAGAGGTACCACATTGACCCTTTTCCAGTCTCCAAGGATCTATTAAAAACATCCTGCAAGGACCGATCTGAGCTCTTCCAGTATCCTGGGATGTATCCCATCCAGTTCCATGGCTTTGTCCACTTTCAGTTTTGCAAGCTGTTCAAACACATCATTTTCTGTGAATGGTGTAGTATCTACTCCATTTCCATGTGTATATTTGTCAATCATAGGTGGTCCTTTTCCAGGAATTTCTTTAGTAAAAATAGAACAAAAGTATTTGTTTAGCATTTTTGCTTTTTCATTGTCACTTTTCATGAATCCGTTCTCAGCACTTTTGAGTCTTGCAATTTCACCACTGATCTTCCTCTTCTCCTGAATATATCTAAAAATGTTTTAGCACCATGCTTTAGATCTTTAGCCATCTTTTCTTCTGCCTTTGATTTTGCTATCCTTATTTCTCTTTTTGTCTCTTTTAGCTTTATCCTGTATTCTTTTTGGTGATCCTCTGTTTGCAAACTTCTGAATTTTGTGAAAGCTGTGTTTTTTGCCTTTATTTGTGCAGCATCTCCTTTAGAAAACCAAATAGGTCTCCTTTTCCTCTTGTTTTTATTTACTTTCCTTACATATGTATCTGTTGCCCCTTTTATTGTCTCCTTTAGTTTAGTCCACTGCAATTCCACTTCCCCTACCTCCTCCCACCCTGCCAACTCCTCTTTCAGGCACTTGGCCATCTTCCTGAAGTCAGCGTTTTTGAAGTCTAGGACTTTGAGCTTGCTGTGAGGGGACTCTAGCTTGGCTTTTATCACAAACCACACTGTGTGATGATTGCTGCTGCTCACATGGGCACCTACCCGGACATTCAACACACTTTCTCCATTGGTGAATACTAAATCCAGCATCGAACTTTCCCTGATCTTGGAAGGCATCCACAATTTTTTTAGTTCTTTCCAGATTTGCAAAAGGAATACTCCAATCCACATCAGGTAGATTAAAGTTACCCAATATGATCACTTCCCCCTTCATGGCTACCTTTTCCATATCAATAATCAAGTCTCTCTCCATTTCTTTGGTTTGAGCTGGAGGCTTGTAGACTACACCAGCATGGATGATAGTTCCGTTTCCTCTTTCCAACACAATCCACAGCACTTCTTCTTTTCCCCACATCCCCTGAAATTCAGCAGCTTTAATATTGCTTTTGACATATAGGGTTACTCCTCCTCCTTTTCTGCCTTCTCTATCTCTCCTAAATAAATTATAGCCCAGCTATGGCTATATCCCATTCATGTGATTCATTAAACGATGTTCCTGTAATAGCCACAATGTCCAAGTTCATTTCCACCATTAGGACTTCCAGGTCAGGAACTTTGTTGGCTAGGCTTCGAGCATTTGTGCTCATTGCTTTCCAGCATTTGTTGACTGACTTGCCTGTATTTTGCATGGATTTTGTTCTACATGCCTCTTCCCACTTGCCATTGATGTGTGGTTTAAAAGTGTGGCTGTTTCCAATGTTATTATGCTTTTGCTGGGAATGACATCCTGAACTTGTCCTTCTCTATCCATCACCCCCTTTCCCTAGTTTAAATGCCTTTACACATACTGCCTGTATTTTTCACTTGGGATCCTTTTCCCTACAACGGAGAGATGTAAACATAGAAACATAGAAACATGATGACAGAAAAAGACCACATGGCCTATCTAGTCAGTCCTTCCATATCAACAACTACAACAGTCCACTTTTTACCTTTAGAGATCCTCTGTGTTGGTCCCATGCTTTTTTTGAATTCAGTTACTGTCCTCATCTCTACCACCTCCACTGGGAGACTATTCCACGGATCCACTACTCTTTCTGTAAAGAAATATTTCCGCATATCACTCCTGAATCTATCTCCCTTCACCCTCATCCCATGTCCCCTCGTAGCAGAACTTGCTTTCAATTGAAAGAGGATCTCTTCCTGAACATTTATGCCACGGAAGTATTTAAACATCTCAATCATATCACCTCTATCCCGCCTTTCCTCTAAGGTGTACATATTAAGATCCTTAAGTCTGTCCTCATATGCTTTATAATGAAGCCCACTAATCATTTTAGTAGCCACCCTCTGCACCGACTCCATCTTGTTCACATCCTTTTGAAGGTGCGGTCTCCAGAATTGCACACTATACTCCAAATGAGGTCGCATCAAAGACTTATACAGAGGCATTATCACCTCCTTTTTTCTGCTAGCCTTTCCTCTCCGTATGCACCCAAGCATCCTTCTAGCTTTTTCTGTCGCCTTTTCTACCTGTTTAGCTACTTTAAGATCATCAGACACAACCACGCATAGGTCCCGCTCTTCTTTAGTGGACAAAAGTACTTCACCTCCTATACTGTATTGCTCCCTTGGATTGCTGCAGCCCAAATGCATGACCTTACATTTTTTAACATTAAATCCCAGCTGCCAAATTCTAGACCATTCTTCGAGCTTAGCTAGATCCCTCCTCATGTTATCTACACCTTCCTGGGTGTCTACTCTATTGCAGATTTTGGTATCATCTGCAAAGAGGCAAACCTTACCCGACAGCCCTTCCTCTATATCACTAACAAAGATGTTAAAAAGAATCGGACCAAGGACAGATCCCTGGGGCACACCACTGGTAACATCCTTCTCCTCAGAGTGAGCTCCATTTACTTGTACTCTTTGTCGCCTCCCACCCAACCAATTTCTAACCCAAGCAGTAACTTTAGGGTCCATCCCTAGGGTGCTCAGTTTGTTTATAAGTCACCTGTGAGGAACGGTGTTAAAGGCTTTACTGAAATCTAAATACACCACATCTAGAGCTCTCCCTCAGTCCAACTCCCTGGTCACCCAGTCAAAGAAATCAATCAGATTTGTCTGACAAGACCTGCCTCTGGTGAATCCATGCTGCCTCGGATCCTGTAATCCGCTGGACTCCAGAAACCTCACTATTTTCTCTTTCAGCAGCGCTTCCAATAATTTAATGTCCATCAGCACAGTATAGTCTTTTGTTGTTCCATCTGTTTCCCCAGACGCCTATATATCTAAAACCTTCTTGATTGCACTAGGTTTGGAACCATGTATTAAAGTTGTTTATGCGATGCAGCCTTTCTGCCCCTTACCAAGAACAGGTAGAACTTCTAAGAATGCAATGGTGTTAACAATGGGCTTGAGTTTCTCTCCCAGAGTATGGAAGTCCCTTTGAACTGCAGAGGCACTGTTTTTAGCCAGGTCCTTTGTACCCAACTGGATGACAATATCACCTGCTTCAGCAGCGCAAACACTGACCATGTAAGTTGAATCTATTATCAATATTCCAGACCACACCACTGTAGTCTACCTATAAAAACACAACATAGCTATATTGTTTAGCTCATGTGCAGGCTTCTGCTCCCAACCAATTGTGAATGCTGTATACTGTCAATTGTATTACCTTGCACATACTGGCAAAAACACTATAGAAAATTCTAAAATTCTATAGACTGTTAAACTCACTCTTCAACCAAATCTTCACCTTGTATCTGTAACCTGTAATCTGTAACTTCAACTGCTACATTGTTTCTGTACATATCGCTAACTATATTAATACTTCAGTGTTTAGTGGGCAGTGTTCTACCCTGGGAATATCTCTTTATTACCTATAACAGTGACTTATTAAACTATTTGCAAAATAACTGGAAGTCTAGGCAGATCCACCTACGATGGCCTCTATAAAAGTCCATGCCATCTCCCTTCTTCTCCTTTTACTAACACTCCAAATACCAAATGATCTCCTGTACAAACCACAAACCCTTTATAATTCCATCCCTATCATACACAATCCGCAAAGAAACATTTTACACTCTCATCCTACTAGTCACATAGCCACAAACCATACCAAAACAACAACCAATCCCATAACAGATTAATACAAATCTACCCCTTCCACCCAAATAAACTGCAAGACACTCCTAACCCTCCCACTTTTCTAAAATGCATCCTCATCAACATAAGATCAATAAGAAACAAAATACCAATCATCTTAGACATGGTTACCGATGAGAAACCAGACATACTCTGTGTCACAGAGACATGGCTTACACCCACCGATGCAATACTATTAAATCAACTACAAATACAACAGTATGACCTATTCAATTGCCACCGTGACTTCAAAAGAGGGGGCGGGGTGGACACTCATTTTGACCAAAAAGGACCTCAAATTTACCCTGGCAAATGTTAACAATGTAGATGGTATGGATATCCTCAAAATAGAAAACAAAACCCTCTCCCTCTGCCTCATCTTCAGATCACCATCACCGGATCACAATAACCTTACCTCAATCCTTGAATTAGCATGCACTGACTCACTGAAAAAAACCACACATCATACTAGGCGATCTGAACCTCCTATCCCTTAACCCATCCCACACAGCAAACTTTCTGGACACAATGACCGAATTGGGATTCAAACAAATCATATACACCCCCACTCACATAAAGGGAAACACCCTTGACTTAATCTTCCTCCCTACCCCACTTTCAAGCCACCAATTATACACCCCCACCTCCATAACTGACGTCCCCTGGTCTGACCACCATTTAGTAACCTTCTATATACCCACTCAGACATCTACCAATTCTACTCCTAATCACAGATCACAAAATAAGAGTTTTACATACTTCAATAAAGAGACCTTCCTAGATAACGTGCTACCCCAGCTGACAACAAACTCCCTAGAAATTAACACATCCTTAGATCAATGGAACCAAGCCATTCAAAAGGCAGCCTCCTCCACTATACGCAACCCTAAAAAACATCTAAAGAGATCTGAAAAATGGTTCACGTAGGAACTCGCTAAACTAAAAAGGCAACTGAGAAAACAGGAAAAAGATGTAGACTGACTAAAACACATGAAAATAAATCACAATACCTTAACATCCTCAGCACTTATAAGGATGCAATTAATAAATTGAAAAGAGACTATCACACAAAGATCATAAATCTGTCTATTAATCGACCCAGGGAACTATATGCAATTGTTAGATCCCTAACAAAAACATGTAAAGCAGAATCTGAATCTGGCAGAATAAGCACGCAAATACTAGCCACCCACTTCATGGATAAGCTAAAAAAACAAATCCTGCAACTCCTTCACCCCCACATAGCTATGCTCAACAAATCCCAACAAATGGGACAATTTCCATTTAATTGATCAAAAACACCTTCTCAAGATTGTAGCAATGATCAAGACCACAACCTCCCACCTAGATCCTTGCCCTGTGTCCTGGATCAAGTCCACCAAAACTGAACAAGCCCCACATCTCCTACACATAGTCAACCACTCCCTCTCTCAAGGCATCATGCCTGATGCCCTTAAACTCACTTCCATCCGCCCCATACTGAAGAATAACACACTGGACCCAAAAGAACTGAGCTCATACAGACCCATAGCAAGCATACCATTTGTTGCTAAACTAATAGAAACAATCATCTGACTGCAATTTCAAGATTATGTTGACCTCTATGCCCCCTTAGACACTCACCAATTCAACTTTCGTCCCTTTCATGGAGCTGAAGCCTTACTGGTAACACTAATGGACCACCTTATCAGAGGTACGGATGACCACAAGCGAGGATTCATCCTCCTCTTTATAGATATAGCGTCAGCATTCGACAATATCAATCATAACACACTAATCGGGAAATTGGCTCAACTAGGCATAGGAGGTACTGTCCTTCATTGGTTCAAGTCATACATATCAAATCATACGCTGTGAGTCCAATTAGGCCAAGAAATTTCAGATACATTCCCTCAAAATCAAGGGATACCACAAGGCTCGGCCCTCTCAGTCTTACTTTTTAACTTATACTTGCAACCCATTACAGACATATTGTCATACGCACCCCAGCCCTCCATCTAGGGGTCAGAGGGTTGGGGTTGCCATGATGTCCTTTATGCAGAAAATGACTATAGCTTTACTCCCGCTATGCCTTATGGGAGTGGTAGTTTTTAGTCCTCTGATAAAAGGATAGCCGTGAGTCGAATGTTAGGCAAAAGTTGACAAGAAATTTATTCCCCTTCCCAAAAGGACTTAGTGCAGAACAAAACAGTACTCTTTACAGGAGCTTTTGCTTGAAGATTATTTACACAAACAAAATAGCTGTATTTTCATACTCTTGGCTTCCAAAACGTGTAAGGCATTTTTCCATTTAACAAAGTAGTAAAACAAAACAGCTTCTTCTTTTTCCTTAAAGAAAAACACTTCCTTTTCTTTGCTTTCCCTCAGCTCATTCACACAATCTTTAGCGAAGGGATTTTATGTCGTCTGCCAGGCAGAGCGTACAATCCATTGGAATTGCTTCTGAGTCAGCAGAAGTAAATTCCCATTGCATATCCTCAACCTCAGAGCTTACTGAGTGTTGTTTTAAGCTGTTACTGCTAGGCTTGGAATGACCTCTCTCTAAGAACTGGGGCGCTTCCCCTGGGTACCGTTCTAGAGGGTGAGGTCTTGTAAGGCTTGTGGCTGTGGAGATTCTTCCCTAGCTCTCCCCTAGCTCTCTCCATCTGCTAGGAAATGCTTTATAACTTTCTGCATTCAAATCCAGACTAGAGCACTGCCCTAGCTCTCTAGTAGAAGCTGAGCTTCTTGATTTCCCTGGTTTAGTGTTAGGCTCCCACCTGTATAGACCTCGAAGCCTTTCCTCCGGCAGTGAGATCTGAAGGGCCCCCAGCTCTCTCCATCTAGGCAGGTTCCTAGTAACCGGCTGTGCCTTTTCTCCTTCTGCTCGGCTGGACTCACTTCCTGGACTGCAACCAGGTTCTTCACAGGGTCTCCAAACTTCTGAAGTCTCTGAGCTTCTCCACCTCTCTGAAGCTCTCCGTGTGCCAGTCTCTCCTTCCTGGCCACTGCTTCCTTCTCTGCCACGCCTTCCGCTTCTTTGCTCTCTGCCAGGCCTTCTGCTTCCCTCCTTCTCTGCCTCCTTCTCCTCCCTTCCTGGAGCTACTGAGCAGCATTTATATTTCTCCTCTCTGAAGCTTGGCTCGGCTTTTCTAAGCAGGTGAGAGTAATCAAACTCCAAGCTTGCTGCTACGTCAGAGCTTGGGTGTGTCAGCTCAACTGCTCCCTCTCCCTGCTTGCTTCCCTTGTGCAGACTCTGAGCTGTGTGTGTTGGCTGACTGTCATTTTTAAAGGTAAAATCCACCTTTCTTTCTACTTCCATAGGCTCTGCCTGTGCTTCTGTATTACAATATTCAGAAAATTTAACATTGACCATTACATTTATGTCAATGACCTTATGCTGTCCCTCCCCATAGACATAAACAACCCTTCCTACCTCAAGCTCTCAGAATGCATAAGAGAAGCTGAATCATGGTTAAAGTCCAACCACCTTAATATCAATTAAAAAAAAAAAACAAAGCTATGTTTATATCAAGAAACTAAGACGCTATCCACCCTAAAACCATCACGATCAACAGTATAGTCATCCCTGTTAAACAAGAAGTAAAATACCTTGGGATAATATTAGATCACACCCTCAGCATGCTCCCCCATATAAAACAAACAGTAAAAACCATATTCTTTAAACTAAAAACTGTGCGGCATCTAAGACCCCTTCTGGACACTCATGACTTTAAGTCAGTAGTCAACACCTTAATTACCCCTCACTTCGACTATTGTAATAGTCTACTACATGGGCTACCACTCAAAAACATAAGCATACTCCAGAGAGCCCAACACATCACTGCCAGGCAATGTTCCCTCTAATTTTCTGTAGGCTGTGTGCACATAAAATATCAGCTGTGCAGCTTTTGAAGGAAGGTTAAATTTTTGTGCGCCATATAACGACACTCGGAGTTATATACTTTAGAATTTGACTACACGTCAGAATACAGTATGTACACCACATTGATTGCACTAGAAGATATTGTAGAACTTGTGAAAACTGTAAATACACAACAACTTTTAAGTTTTAAGATGTTTGTGTTGTTTTCTATCAGAATCAGAACCATAATTTTTGTGCGCTCTGTTATAAAGTATGTGCGCTCGCTCGGTGAGGTGTGTGCGCGCGCACACGCACACAGCTTAGAGGGAACAGTGCTGCCAGGATTTTCACCAAAGCTCGCCTAACCGACCATATAACCCCCTATCCTACAAGACCTACACTAGCTCCCAGTACTGAACCGAATAAAATATAAAATACTTATACAACATTCAAACTGCTTAATGACATCTCCCCCTCCTATCTAACTACCCTCCTTCATATACCACCTGTATCCAGAACATGCAGACAAAATGCAAACCACTCATTTGTAATCCCAAAGCCATTTGCAGGACAAAAAAACCCCACAAGCTCCAGGGTCTTCTCATTCACTGCACCCAGTCTCTGAAATGAACTGCCACTATCAATTCGCATGACCAAAGACCTACTGCTGTTTAGAAATGGACTCAAAACGTTCCTATTCTCTTATCATTTTGGAAACTCAACTGAACCCCCCCCCCCCCTCACAAACAGAAATACAATCCACCCAAGGAACGACCCTCTAACCACCCCTCCACAAATATGCTACCCCTCCCTCCTTTTTCCTCTTTTAGACACACACAAACAGTGAACTACGTAACTTAAACTAAGGCTCCTAAGCACAACTATGATACAATAGTCAATCCTCACCTCTTAAAACTGCAGAATACACTTTGTACCTATGTAAATAGTAAATAGTGGATCTAACAATCTCTGCTAAGTTTATACAAAATTTGATTTGTAAGATATATTCCTGTAAATAGTTTAAATAATGTTCCATGTAAAATGTTCTGTTCTCATTCTGTTAAATGTAAACCACTCCTGATCTCTGGAAGGGGCGGTATAGAAGTACCAAATAAATAAATACATTTTGGAGTGCTCACTTTCTGCACTAACTATGCCAACAATTTGGTTCATATTCCTGCTGGCTGAAGAGCCTGGGAGGCATTTGACCACCTTCTCTCCTTTGAATTTTGTTCCCAAGTTGGTGCCTCTGATGAAGGAATCTCCAAGTAGTGGTAGTTTTCTATTTTGGGATTTTTGCATCGTATTTGGTGCACTATCAGTAGATTGGGTATTGACTTTCTCATTTAAGGGTACTTCAATTTCCATGGATTGGGCATCCTCATTATCCAAGGCAGAGAAGGGATCAATAATCAATAACGAAATGACAAGCAGTCAAGAAATCCAATGACACATTGCTCTTGGCAGAATGACTATGAAGGACCTAGACAAGGTTCTCAAGAGCAGAGTTGTCTCTCTCCATATAAAGATTCGGCTTGTCCAAGCCATAGTATTTTCAATAATATCTTATGGTTGTGAAAGTTGGACAGTGAAAATGATAGACAGGAAGAAAATCGATGCCTTTGAATTTAGAAACTCAGATGACAAGACTTTGACTTTCATATTTTGGACACATCTTGTGAAGAGAGAGATCTTTAGAGGAAGATATCATGCTTGGCAAGGTTGAAGGTCAATGCCAAAGAAGAAGGCCAGCAATGAGATAGACCAATACAATAACAGCAACTATGGATGCCACTCTTCAACAATAAGTCACCTGACTGAAGACTGAATACAGTTTAGGACAGCTATCCAGAGGGTCGCCATGAGTCGATGCCGACTCAACGGCACTTATCAACAACAGTTGTGAACCGCTTTGATTATAAAAGCGATTAAATAAAGAAATAAATACTTTGTAAAGTGAAACACATGTGTACTTTATAAAATAAGGGAATTACTGATGCACTTTAACCTAGTCATGACAGTTGCACCTACTCTAGAGCAGGCCTAAGCACCCACACCTAGATTTACAGAACACGCACACAAGTTATAGTATTCTAGAGCTTACATGTATAAATTGAGGCCCCTACCTATGCTCCACCCAAGCTCTGTCACCTTGCACATTCCAATGAAAAGCAAATGCTATAGGGGATATAAGTAACTAATTTATCTAATTTTGTACTTTGATTCCAGTAGCCCTACCCAAGTACAATATCTGCATGACCTAAGATACTGACTCAGCCACATGAGTATCTCTACTGAATATGACTTTATTCAATTGGGTTCAGGAAGGGCTTATGACGAGATATAGAGAAATAAATCACAGCCTAGATATCTATTCAGTTACAATCAGAGCTAAGAACAGTGCAATCATTCTTTCATCACAATACCCACTAGATAGGCAAATAAATATGCACAAACTAGCTACATATACCCTTCAAGAAAATAATAAATATTTATACTGTACCTCTAAGTAGGCTGCTTATAGATTTCTCTGTTGCTTGGTGACCAACAGTTGCTAGCAGGTGAGACAGAAATGGATGAGCAGACTATAAGCTTAAGTGCCTTCCAAGCTTGTAAGTCAGCTTGGAAGGCACTTATGCCTGCAGGAATGGATAGAGTCAGAGAGACAGAAGGAGTGGAGCTGGCTGTGGGCCAAGATGGCTGCTTGAGGACTTAGCTCCTGGGACTCCTGAATTAATCATCTCTCTCCGTCCCTCTCCCCATCGCCAGTGCTAACTCTCAGGCCAGCAATTCTCCTTTGGGCATGTCCTCCATTAAACCAGTGCAGTTGGAGTACCCTATGCCAGCAAATCAGAGAGTTAAATGCTCCAAACCTGAACCTCCTTCTCCTCAAAAGATGGTGGCACCTCTTAATGCAGTATAAAAAAAACCCTATTAAATAAATAAATACTTTTGCAGCAAACCCCGGCTGATGGTTCATTTACTAGTGCAACCATAGTGGTTCATGCAAACCAGGGAGGGACCCCCAGAAAGTGGGTAATTATCGCCCCATATCCTTACTGAATCTGGATTACAAAATTTATGCAAAGATCTTCGCCACCTGGCTTTCGACGGTACTCCCTCTACTAATTCATCCGGACCAGTGTTGGCTTTGTGGCGGGCCTCTCCATGGCTGATAATGCATGCTTATTATGCCATGTCCTTGAACAAACACAGATGTTTGAAACACCACTGGCAGGGTTCTCCTTGGATGCAGAAAAGGCTTTTTACCACCTGGAATGGGCCTTTTTATACCATTCACTTCGCTGATTCGGTATAGGAGATGTATTCATTTTTATTATTCAAGTTTTATACACGAACCCTAAGGCTTCTATACTTGCCAATTCCAAAACTTCACAGCCCTTTATTCTCCAGAGGGAGACATGGCAAGGTTGCCCACTGTCCCTGCTATTGTTCAACTTCGTACTCGAACCGCTAGTCCTCTTAATTCACCAGTCTTCGAGTGTCATGGGATTCTGTTTGCACAACTATCAGGTCAGATTATCAGCCTATACTGATGATCTTCTTCTTTTTACAATGCCCCCCTCTATGCCACATGTCATGGAATTGATCAAACAATATTCCTCTCATTCAGGCTACAAAATCAATTGGACAAAATGTGTAGTTTTCCCACTTAATAGGCAAGTGTTTCCAGATGATTTGGCCTCCTTCCCATTTGTTTGGAAAGGAAGAGGAATAAAGTATTTTGGAATTCATTTCTGCCCTACTTTGGAAGAAACCATGAAACGTAATACATATATTATAACCCAGCTTCTGTAAGCCCTGACTGCAAAGTGGTCACCTCTCCATTTAACATGGTGGTGCAGTCTGGAACTTAAAAAATGATGCTCATTCCCAAAATAAACTATATGTTGGAGATGCTTCCCATCTTGTTCCCAGACTCCTAGTCAACTTTTTGTGGCAAGGTAAAATCACCCATATAGCTACTAAAAAATTAAAGCTTTTAAAGGCTCTTCTAGGGGATGTCCATTTCATGGATTTCATTTGGTATCATCGGGCTTTTCTTCTCAAGCAGGACTCCCACTGGGCTCAGGGATCACCATCGCAGCACCATCCTGTCTGGCTGTCCCTAGAGGAAAGTCTTGTCCCCCGATACCATTATATCTCCTGGTCGATATTCAGCACCAAAGCAGTCAAAATATCCTCCCAATGATCATCTCCACACTAAGCTCCTTTCAAGTCCTCTCTAAATTCCTAGCGGCAAATAACGCGAATAGCCCAGTATACTTACATCCCACTCATGGTTGTCCGTCAACCATGTTTCTGTAACCATCACTAAATCCAAGTCAGTCTCTTCCATTAAAGCCTCAACATCTGGGATCTTATTTCCCATACTATGGGCATTTATGCACACTGCTTTCCATATATTGCCCCTTTTTTCGCAGATGTAGAGAGGTATTTAATGTTTTGCCTCCAGTTATTCCCATCCTACTAATAACTCCATGAGGTATTGTTTCATCTTGGCAAAGTTTGTTTTCCTAAAGTCTAGGACCCTCACCTTTGAATATCAGCCCTAGTCCTAATACTGAGCCATACCATCTAGTGATCACTGATTGTGAGATGATCACTCACTACAACATCAAAAACATTCCCCATTGGTAAGCAGCAGGTCCAGAATGGCACCTTCACATGTGGGTTCTGTTACCAGTTGCCAGAATAGTTCTGCCTAGGGAATCCAGTATTTCCTTACTTCTAGATGACACTATAGCAGGGATGTGCTAATCAACACCTGGTATATTGAAATCACCTATTAGTAGCACATCTCCTTTCATGGCAACACTGCAAATGTCTTCAATTAAATCTTTATCCGCTTCTGCTTGTGAAGATCTGTATATCACACCAATGCAAACAGAAGCCCCATTCCCTCTTTCTAGTTAAACCCACAGTGCCAACTCCTTCCCTCATAAGCCTGTAATTCTGTAGCTTTAATATTATTTTTTACATATAATGCCATTCCTCCTCCCTTTCTTCTTCCTGAATAAAGTATAGCCCCATATAATTACATCCCAGTCAGGGTTGTCTGTGAACCGGTATCCACAACGTTCACAAAATCCAAGTCAGGTTCTTCCATTAAAGTCTCAACATCAGGACTGTTATCGTAGCCCCCCACTCCCAGAGAAAGGTGTGGCCAGACTTTTACAACAATACCTGGGATGTTATAGTTTAGTCCAGTGGGCCAAGTGGGTACCTCAGAGTCTGAAGTCTCTGGTAGAAGCTTACAGAAATCACTAACCTCCTCTCATCCAGCTCCACTGTTAGGCAGAGAAAGACTGAGAGTAAAAATAAACTTATTTGGATAAACCCCTACTAAGGTGATGTCACAATTATTGTGATAGGGAAAATTTTGCAAGAATGGGATACAGAACACATTAGTATCTATAAACAGAATTTTCAGAAAAATGTGTTAAGCTTGTATAATGTATTGAACAAGCTTTAAGATTGATTCAGACATTTTAACAGTTAAACAAGTTAAATCAATAAGGTATCTATACACAGTTGCACCTTAGAACTCAGAAGTAAATCAACATTCAGTGTTTCTATTTTTTTCACAGTAGTCTTCTAATACAAAATACTCAAGTGTTTCAGTTTTTCTCTTTAGGATACTCTACAGTTTATCTCTTACTATGAATATACTTCTTTGTACAGGGACTTCCACTTTTTAACAGGTAAGTTCTCTTATTATCCAGAGTACTCTGTATGTATTTCAATTGGTAATGTAAAGTATGAGCTCAGAAATGTAGTTCTTTTAGTCTCTCGGGATGTTTGTGTACTGGTACTTTTCTTCCCAGAAACTTTCTTGCGAAGGGGCCCAGTCTCTTGTTCAGAAGTCCCTCGGTGTCCTCTTCCAGGAGATCCGATGTCACAGGAACTCAGGATTCCTCTGGTCCAGCTATGATCTGGACTTTACCTACTCCTTAACTTTAATAAATCAATAAATAAAACTAATCTAAATTGAGGCTGCGTCCACAGTCTTAAAAAGTTATTCCTTTAAGAACTCAGGAATTTTCCAGTTTAAACCTTAATTAGACAGTGTCCTTCTGCCAGAAGTCTAAAACCAGTGCTTCTCTCTCCCCCTCTGCACTGCTTCCAATAGCATGCAGCAGTGTCACTACTCTTAGGATTCTAAACTACGTAGACTCAGCAAAGCTATCTAGATTCCTTCACAGGATTAAACCTATATATTTTCCAAAGAGCTTCTCTATAGCTTCAGTTTCCAGTAATCTTAGGTTCCTTAGAGGAGGTCAATACTGCTTTCCTTTCCAATTTCTCAAGCTGTTTCAAAGAAAGGCAGTTTCCCCTTTCCCCCGTGCTCAGAGGACTCCAAACTGCCACGCCCAGCAGAACTACCAGTTCCTCTGCACAAGATTTAAAATATTCCTTTCCTCTAAGAAACTTTGCTATGGTCTTAGCTTTCAGAACATTTAGGAGTCTGTTTACTAAACAGTGATAGTGGCGATCGTGCAAAATCAGAGTCACGGCCCCATTTTATTCAATGGGACCGCGGAACCAATTTCACACAATCGCTGCTACTGCTGTTTAGCAAACAGACCCCTTAGTTCCTTAAAGGAGCTTAATCCACTATTCCTTAGACACTTTCCAATTTATAAAGCAGGAAACATTCCCCTGTTTCTTTTCAAACCCTGCTCCAAGAAATCCTTTTTCAGGATGCTGATTGTATTTCTCAACAGAAAAAAGCTGAGCAAATTCCTTATGCTCAGAAACTTTTCACTACTTCAAAAAAAGTCTTAAAAAAGCTCTCTTCTGTTCCTTCCTTATACATTCTCTTTTAGGTCTGTCCAAAACCAGAACTTTCAAAATAAAACTCAGTCAGAAGGTTCTGCTCTGTGTTGTTTGAGAAAATCCTTTCCCTCCAATACAACTTGTACCCAGCAAATCTGTGCTTGAAACACAGGGCACAATTAATAAAACTCAGAGTCTGTTAACTCTCTGTCTTCCAATTCTCTCTCTAAGCAAGCATCAAACAATAAGTAGACAAATGACTTAACAAAGTTAAACCTTTATAACCCAATTTCCAGTTACCTTAAACTTTCACAGCACACACAGACCTCCTTCCCTCTTCTTTTCCAGCCTCCAACTGCTTCTTTCAGTTTTACTTCAGTCCTCCCAAGATCAACTGTTTAGTGGTCTTCCACTGCTAGAACTACAAATAGTGCCCCAGAACTGCTCTGGAAAAGGGCAAAAAAACCCACCAAAATCTCCAGTTACAAGTATTTTTCCACATCCAATTAGAACATATCTTAGGTTTCTGTGCTCTTTCTATAAGCCTCTGAAGCAGCAAATTTAAATACTGCCTCCGTGCATCAGTCTCTCCAATTTCCCTCCTGAAAGACTGCTCACTAAAGAGATCCCTGCACTTTCCCCAGCACACTCAATGATTTCTTATGGGACCTGGACTTGTTTTTAAACTAACCTTCATTTTTAGCATTAAAATAGGCACATCTCTGGGTCCTGGTAGTGAAGCCTTGTAACCCTCCAGGGGCACCAAACAGGCAATCTATTTATTTTAACCTACTGATTACATTATTTCTCATATTATGGGCATTAAAGCATACGACTTTCCAGATTTTGCCCCTTTTACCTATTTCTACAGAGCTATTTAATGTTTTACTTACCTGAGGACTTTTACTTACCTGGGGGATTTCTTCACCCATCCCCAATGAATCTAGTTTAAAGCTCCCTTCAATAGGTTAGCAAGTCTTCTGCGGAAGACACTTTGACTCTTCTTGGGTAGGTAGATGCCATCTCTGCTCAGCAGCCCTTGGAAAATTATCTTCTGGTCCGGGAAACCAAAACTGCCGATGACACCATCCACATAGCCATGAATTCATCTTTAGGATGCAAGCTTCTCTGCCTCGGCCTTTACTATTGACATAGAGGATTGAAGAGACCACCTGTCTGCTTCACCCTCTCTCCCAGAGCCATTACATCAAGCTTGATATGCTCAGATGGATACCTTGCAGTATCATTTGTGCCGACATGGATGAGCATCATCAGATAACAGTCAGTATGCTTGATAAATCTCGGCAAACTCTCTGTAATTTCTTAATTATGTCACCTGGCAGACAGCATACCTCCCTAGACATAAAGTCTGGTCTGCAGATGGACGCTTCAGTACTCCTCAAATTAGAGTCACTAACCACACTACCTTTTGCTTCCTTATGGTCACTGATGCTGCAGCTTTGGGGTGCTTGAGTTCTGGTTCTTCCCATTCCTGGTATAAGTCCACATACTTAAGAAAACATTATAAAAACATTTCAAACCTATTCTGTACAACTGAAGAAAATGGAGGAAAGAAGATGGGAGAGAACCAATAATCAAAGAAAAAAAATTACCACAAAGAAAGGAACCTCACATTCTCAAACTTGGCCATCATATTTCAGGCCCACATAATTCCCCCAATCTTATACAATATTACTGGCCTCACCAGATCCCCTATCCTGGATTTGCTTTTGACTAATTATAAGCTCTTCAAGTTGTTTAAGTTCTAAGAAAATATAATCCTGCCCCTTTTACTTAATAAAAATTTCTTTACATTTTTAATGTATAAATTGTACTATTTTATTGTAACCACCTTGATTTTGATTTATGTAAAGTAGGATATCAAGTTTGTATAAAATTGTATGAATAAACTATCCAGACAACTTAGGAGAGCCTTAGGAGAGCCTTTTCTCTGGTCTAAAGTTATCTGGATAGTTATCGGGACAGTGGCCTGAAGATGACCGCTAACCAGATCATTTCCATGACTACCTCGGTACTATTCAGAAGGTGCCACTGAATGTCCGCATCTAGCTGAAGCTACCGTATATTTCCATTTGAATATTGACATGTAGGCTAACATATGGGTGACAATGAAATATGTTAAAGTTTTATATTGCCTTCATAGTGTTATACTGGATACTGGACTCTGCATTATTTCATGAATATTGTTATAGTTGAGCTATTCTGAGAATGTCTACTGTTGGACTTGGAACCTATAGTAATATAACAAAACTAACCAGTGACAAATTTAATACATGCATGAAGAGGGTAATTTTATATTAGGGCACCTAGATTGGAGGCAAAGAAGGGTCCTATTTTATAAAGACACACAGGCATCTAAAATATTAGAGCAAATCTAGCAGTGATCACTCCTCTATGGAAGGCGGGGATGTTAGCTGTTCGAGAGCGGGTGTAAATGTCTGCGTAGTGGGTACTTGAGATGGGGAGAAGGGTAAGGATCAGTAACATAGAAACATAGAAACATAGAAACATGACGACAGAAAAAGACCACATGGCCTATCTAGTCTGTCCTTCCATAACAACTACAACAGTCCACTTTTTGCCTTTAGAGATCCTCTGTGTTGGTCCCATGCTTTCTTGAATTCAGTTACTGTCCTCATCTCTACCACCTCCACTGGGAGACTATTCCACGGATCCACTACTCTTTCCGTAAAGAAATATTTCCGCATATCACTCCTGAATCTATCTCCCTTCACCCTCATCCATGTCCCCTCGTAGCAGAACTTGCTTTCAATTGAAAGAGGCTCTCTCCCTGAACATTTATGCCACGGAGGTATTTAAACATCTCAATCATATCACCTCTATCCCGCCTTTCCTCTAAGGTGTACATATTAAGAACCTTAAGTCTGTCCTCATATGCTTTATAATGAAGCCCATTAATCATTTTGGTAGCAACCCTCTGCACCGACTCCATCCTGTTCACATCCTTTTGAAGGTGCGGTCTCCAGAATTGCACACCATACTCCAAATGAGGTCGCACCAAAGACTTATACAGAGGCATTATCACCTCCTTTTTTCTGCTAGCCATTCCTCTCCGTATGCACCCAAGCATCCTTCTAGCTTTTGCCGTCGCCTTTTCCACCTGTTTAGCTACTTTAAGATCATCAGACACAACCATGCCTAGGTCCCGCTCTTCTTTAGTGGACAAAAGTACTTCACCTCCTATACTGTATTGCTCCCTTGGATTGCTGCAGCCCAAATGCATGACCTTACATTTTTTAACATTAAATCCCAGCTGCCAAATTCTAGACCATTCTTCAAGCTTAGCTAGATCCCTCCTCATGTTATCTACCCCTTCCTGGGTGTCTACTCTATTGCAGATTTTGGTATCATCCGCAAAGAGGCAAACCTTACCCGACAGCCCTTCCGCTATATCACTAACAAAGATGTTAAAAAGAATCGGACCAAGGACAGATCCCTGGGGCACACCACTGGTAACATCCTTCTCCTCAGAGTGAGCTCCATTTACTTGTACTCTTTGTCGCCTCCCACCCAACCAATTTCTAACCCAAGCAGTAACTTTAGGGTCCATCCCTAGGGTGCTCAGTTTGTTTATAAGTCGCCTGTGAGGAACAGTGTCAAAGGCTTTACGGAAATCTAAATACACCACATCTAGAGCTCTCCCTCGGTCCAACTCCCTGGTCACCCAGTCAAAAAAATCAATCAGATTTGTCTGACAAGACCTGCCTCTGGTGAATCCATGCTGCCTCGGATCCTGTAATCCGCTGGACTCCAGAAACCTCACTATTTTCTCTTTCAGCAGCGTTTCCAATAATTTACTCACCACCGAAGTTAAACTAACCGGCCTGTAGTTTTCAACCACATCCTTACTTCCGCTTTTGTGTAAAGGCACCACATGAGCCTCTCTCCAGTCCTTTGGCACCACTCCTGACTCCAACGAGGCATTGAAAAGGTCAGTCAGTGGAGCTGCTAGAACGTCCCCAAGTTCCCTCAGTATTCTAGGGTGTATCCCATCCGGTCCCATCGCTTTGTCTACTTTAAGTTGAGCTAGTTTCTCACGAACACAGTCTTCTGAAAATAGTTCAAGATGTTCCTCGCTTCTGTTCTTATTTGTGGGTGTTTTCTGAGGTCCTGCTCCTGGTTCTTCATCTGTGAACACAGAACAAAAATATTTGTTAAGCAATTCCGCTTTATCCTTATCAGCTTCTACATATTCCCCCCCTGCACCCTTGAGTCTGACAATACCACTTTTGCTCTTCCTCTTCTCACTAATATATCTGAAAAATGTCTTATCCCCCCATTTTATTGCATTGGCTATTTCCTCCTCCTTTTGAATCTTTGCCTTCTTGACTACTTTGCTAGTAAGAAAATGAATAGATGTCCGTTATAGGGAATTCTTTTTCTTCCTTACAGTTTTCCCTTAATGGATTTGCTACTGTTTATTGAACTCTCTGTTTTCCTCATAATGTGAGCTATCATGTCAGTTTTTTCCAGTTATATATCTAGGGCAAGAAAGTGCTCAAAGGCTTTGTCCACAGGGGAGCAGTAAATTTGGTATCAGCATGGAGTTAACCCAAATCTCATCTCCCAGTATAATAGGGGAGAGGTTCAAAGGGCATACAGACCACTGCAGACTCTATCAGAAGCCTTCTCTCTTCTGCTTTGTTTGTTATTCAGAACAAAATGGAAATGTCCTGTGAGCAAGGAGGACTGAATGGCTGGCACCACAAAGCAACAGCTTCAAGCAAATAAATAACATCCTACAATGTTTGCCAAAGAATCATCATGCATTTACATCCCTTAAGTATTTAAAACAGCATTAGGGAGTTTCTTTATCATCATTTCCCTATACTGCTCTGTTGGTAGCTATGTGTTCAGTGCACAGGGATTTTGATGCCAAGCTTTCTTCTCTTATGTCAAGGGATCTTTTGCCACAGAAGGAATTGTCCCAACCGTGTTAATCTTTAAAGACTGCTAGAGAAGGTGGGTACAATTAAATTCATCTTTCATAGCTGGTAAATTTTAAGAGCATTCAAATGAATACTGTTTGCGCACAGTAATGAAATCGAATGGAGCTGGCTTGTGCATGAATAGAACTAGTGAATACTTTTCAGCATTAACACTCAATCCAAAATTAATATTTGGCCATATGGGGCTGAGGTTGTAAGTAGTGTGGCAAATGATATGTGCTATTTACACATTTAAGTCCCTATTTTTCAAGGACTTAGGTGATAAGGCATTTCCGCCTGCTCTTGGGAGGTCTCTATTCGCAAGCGCGCATGAACGTCCCATCAAGCATTCTTTCCCTTGGGGTGCACACAGGGGCGGAGCTTGGACAGAGCATAGGTGGAGCCTCAATTTATATTCATAAGTTATAGAATAATATAACTTATGTGTGTGTTCTACAAATCTAGTCGCATGGCACCTATGCTAGCTCTATGGCAAGCGTAACTGCCACAGCTAGGTTAAGGCATGTCACTACACCCCTGTTTTCTAAAGTGAAGTGAGCTCATGCTTCACTTCATAAAATAGGCCCTGAATATGCATGCGATCACACGCATTGACTGTGCGGGAGTTTATAAAATTACCTTCCACATTTCCAGGAATGCACTAAGAGACACATTTGCCGAAATAGAACAGCTCGGTCAGATGATTCAATTCAGCTTCTGCTGTGTGCTTACGTATAGAAATATAGAAACATGATGGCAGAAAAAGACCACATGGCCTATCTGGTCTGCCCTTCCATATCAACCACAATAGTCCTCTTTTTAACTTCAGAGATCCTCTGTGTTCGTCCCATATATTTTGGAACTCCGATACTGTCCTCGTCTCTACTACCACCACTGAGAGACTATTCCACACATCTACCACTCTTTCTATAAAGAAATATTTCTGCATATTACTCCCGATTCTATCCCCTTCCACCCTCATCCCATGTCCCCTCATAGCAGAGTTTGCTTTCCAGTGAAAGAGGCTTTTCTCCTGTGCATTTATGCCACGGAGGTATTTAAACATCTCTAGAATATCACCTCTATCCTGCCTTTCCTATAACTATCTTTAAATCTGTCCTCATATGCTTCATAACGAAGACCACTAATATTTTAGTAGCCACCCTCTGCACCGACTCCATCCTGTTTATATCCTTTTGAAGGATATCACTTACATAAATGTTTGATATAACCCCTCTTAGGATTTCAAAGCAATAGGACAGGGGCAGCCCAGTTTCTGTGGGCTCAGCATAATGTGATGCTTATGGTCTTCTTCATGCTCTGCAGATTTTAGTCGTCATATCACTGAGTCGGGAGTGCCTTCCTAGGGATGCAGGATAGTTCAGCATTCCCATTCTAGTATCGTAGCATGCCTCTATCGATTCTTATGATGTGTACTCCTATAGGACAGCTCAAAGGATATTCAGCTTTGTCCCTTGTGCTTCTGCAAATTATTCAGCATAAAGACCATAATTAAGGCCCTTATCAGGTATCCGAAAACACAATAAGGTACATCAGAGCCTTGTTTTGCTGACAATCTCCCTTCTACAGTGGGCTATAGCAAGAAAAAACAGACTCCTAAATCTCTGATATTTGTTAAGAAATTCCCATATTTTCTGCTGTATCTTATTTATATTTTCACAATTTCAGCCCAGGGTATAAAATGAGAATTTGCAGATATATAGGCCAATGTGCTAACCCACAAAGGGCTCCTTGAAAATGGACCAGGAACGCAAAATATTTTTTCTCATGACAGTGGTCACATAATGCAAATTGTGTTAATTTTATTTAAATTTAGCTCTTGCTTTACCAGTAATAGTTCAAGGTGAATTACATTCAGGTACAGTTGCTCTTTCCTTCTCTGTGGAGGGCTTACAATCTAAGTTTGCACCTGAGACAATGGAGGGTTAAGCAACTCACTCAAAGTCACAAGGAGTGTCAGTGGGATTTGAACTCTGGTCTCCCTGGTGCCCAAGCTGCTGTTTTAAACATGAGGTTTCTGCACAATTTTTTGTGTGTTTCTGCATATGATATTTCACTAAGCAAACATATGTAATGAGATGGTCTAAAATTTTTCAACTCGTTATCTATTTTGCATCTATTTCGCATCTGTTTGCAAACATAAAATCATGCATCGAGTGCACTGATGACAGAAACCGAGTTAATGGTGCATTTTCTACCCTTTTACGTTTCTTGGAATGAACTTCACTTGGATTTTTTTTCTATTTATTTTACTCTGTTTTATGCCAGGTAGCCCTATTATCACTATGATCTCTCAGAGGTCAATATTCAGCAGTGCCTGGTCAGGTTTAAGATACCCAAATAAGTTAGTCAGTTATCATGAACTAGATATTGAAAGAAATATCCAGAGTTGCCATTGCTGAATATTTCAGGTTAAGTTAACCATAGATCTTTATCCAGTTAACTTCAGGGCAACTTTACTAAAGGTTAAGGTGTGTTAACAAAAGTTAAAGCACATTAAACGCCGATACAGATTGGTTGGATGTATTGGTTGAATAATAGTCCGGAGAGGGCTGAGCCTTGAAGGATGCCTTGTACTGGCTTGAAAAGTCTTGAGTTGGATGTGCCAGCCTTTACTTGCATGGTTCTGTCAAAAAGGTATGAATAACATATTCATAAATGACCTGGGAATGGGAACAATGAGTGAGGTGATCAAATTTGCAAATAACACAAAATTATTCAAAGTTGTTAAAACACAAGAGGATTGTGAAAAATGGCAAGAAGATCTTGAAAAACTGGGAGACTTGGCGTCCAAAGGGCAGATGAAATTTAATATGGACAAGTGCAAAGCTTCACACTTAAGGAAGAACAGCCCAAACTATAGTTACATGATTCAAGGTTATACATTAGGAATCATCATCCAGTAAAAGGATCTGGGCATTATTGTGGATAATACATTGAAATCTTCTGTTCTGTGTGCATCAGTGGCCAAGAAAGCCAATAGAATGTTACGAATAATAAGGAAAGGAATTGAGAATAAAACCAAGGATATTATAATGACTCTGTTTTCCTCCATGGTGCAACCATATTTTGAATGTTGTCTGCAATTCTGGTCACAATATCTTTCAAAGGATAAAGTGGAATTAGAAAAAGTACAGAGAAAAGTGACCAAAATGATGAAGGGGATGGAAGGATACCCCTACGAGGAAAGGCTTAAAAGGTTAGGGCTATTCAACTTGGAAAAAAAACAGCTGAGGAGAGGTCTATAAAATAATGAATGGAGTGAACAGGTAAACATAGATCGGTTGTTTACTCCTTCAAAAAGTAGAAAGACTAGGGGTCATGCAATGAAGCTACTATGTAGCACATTTCAAACTAATTGAAGAAAATATTTTTTTACTCAACACGTAATCAAACTCTGGAACTCATTCCTAGAGAATGTAGTAAAAGCTGTTAGTGTAGCTGGGTTTAACAGAGGCTCGGACAAGTTCTTGGAGGAAAAGTTCATAAACCATTATTAAAAAGGAACAGGGAAATTGCTTTATTTGGCAATCAATATTTGCAGGGCCTTTTGCAACAATGGACACCTTCGGCTCTACCGTGTACCAAACTCTGTCCAGGCTAGCAAAGTGTCTCTCCGTGTCACCGTTATAATTTCACCAAGACTTCTGGGTCAGCTTAACAGCTCTTCTAGACAGTGCACTATTACCTTTACTGAGTCTGCTCTGGGATCTCATGCACTGTGGATAGAGTATTTTTTGGATCAGGTTGCATATTTGCTTCAGGATCAAATTGCTTTTAACTGGGTCAGGGTTTTCCATAGTTTTGGAGTAGCCATATGCTGAGCTGGCCTACCTAAGCAAACTGACAGTGCTTCCAGCAGGCAGGCAACAGAGTCTCAGGTTAAACTGGCAAGAGGATGATGGAGGCTGCCATCAACTCCCCTTGATGTGCAGCTCCTCCTAGATCCATTGATCCTGTCTGTGCTGGCAAATTCTTTTCTCCACATCTCTGAGAAAAGCTATTTTGCAATATTTTTCTGTGTTTTATCTTAAGTCTGTGGTCCACTGTGCATACATTACTCTAAGCTTTTTTAACCAGTGTGCTCTGGCAAGTTTTACTGAAGCAAGGTCTCTCACAGCTTTTGTGAGGCCAATATTCAAATTGGCAAATATTTAAACACCACTGCAGTCAGTTGCATTATTTAAACATCATCTGGATATCTAGTGCCAGTATCTAGATAAAGACCGGCGCTGACTATCCGGCAGAGGGGTCAGCGCCAGCGACTATCCAGGTAGTGACAACATTTAGCCACTAAGTCTATCCAGATAGCACTTAGAACTTCAGAAGGGTGGAATTTATCCCAGATAGAAGCTGAATATCGCAGCCTTCGCTCTATACTTGGCTCACCCCGTGCACTAAGTAGAAAATACCAAGGCTGTCTGTGGAGATATTCGGCAACACTCTCAAGACAGTGACACTGAATCTCTCTCTCAATAACCTCCATGGTTATCCAGATAAGAGGTTCTGAATACTGGCCCCTATAGTTCCCTTTTCAGAAAATGTTCTTTCACTGCCCTTGCAATATATACTTTCACTTGCTTTTTTCACTGTACCCCTGGAAAACATTTTTTCACTGTACTGTTCTCATAATGCATATTCCAGTGCACACTAAACAGTAAGCTAAACCAACTCAACATCTACAAGAGAAGACTCCATCTCTTAATGTACCACATTTATTGCAAATAAGCAAACAACAAGCTTACTGAGGATAGCTGAAACCAAGAGTGCTGCACTGATTCTGGTCCAATACAAGCAGGAAGAGTCTTACTGAGCTGCTTCAGTTAAAGAATTGCTGACTGGATGGACTGTTGAATTGACTAACTATGGCTGGATGTTGATCAAGTGACTGAAAGAGTGGATGCTAAATTAAATGAATAACTGGTGAAAAAAATTGAATTCCAAAGGTGGAGAAGGAGAGAAATGATATGGAGTGCTTGCTTTCTAAGCCCAAAATGGAGAATTTTTTTTCCACCAGTGGGAAGAGTGTAAAGGAATACCATAAGGACTAGGGTCTCTGGAGATGTCCAATAGGGTCAAAGATTATACCTTGGGCTTAGGAATAAAGCCAGGAAGGTCTCAAGGAGACTGGAGAGAATGGATCACATGCAACATTTAACCTATGAGAACAGCTTATTTTAGCTTACAAGCTGTCAGCACAATACAAAACATAATGTAAACATGCACCTACAAGCAGCCCTTTTAGGGATCTGCAAATTACTTGCAACTCAGGCTCTGAGACAGGATGCTGGGTTCAATGGATCTTGTTCTGCTGCAGCATCACTTTTCTTATGTTCTTATCAAAATTTTGGGGAAGAGGGGAGGGATCATAAAGCTGAAGGTTCAGCAAGGGCACCTAGTGCCCTTGCACATGCCCTGGAAGAAAGTCTTAGTGGGTTAAGCCTTCAGTACACACCTTGCTGTGTACAACTTAGGTGTAATTTTGCTTTTTTAAATTTATTTATTAGTTAAAGAATTTTCACAAATAAGTCAAGAACAAGCTTGTACAGATAAAGGTATAACACAAGAAACGTTTCAAAGGCACAATATCACAAAGAAAACTTCCAACCACATATACACCTGTAAGTCCACTATGAGGCGCACTAAATACTATAAAACAGGCATGTCCAACTTCGAACAGGTCGTGATCTACTTTTTCCGGCCAAAAGTGCCGGTAATCTACCACCATGAAAATTAAGTTTCAAATTAGTTTCAAATTAAATTTTAACCTAATAAAGTTGGAGGATTCCCCCCCCCCCCCCATTTTTAATGAACCTTCTGTCATTTACTTGGATGTGATCAGCTGTTAAGCAAATTAAGCAAAAACAAAACAGGGAGACCAAGATCCAGTAAGAACTGTGAGGGGAAATGGAAAGTACATTTTTTCTTAAAATTTTATTGAGTAATAACTTTCTTTAACTGTCTTAATAACTTTCTTTAACTTAAATTGTGCAATTTGTGTTAAATTTAGGTTGAGTATTGATCCAGGCTGATCTTGCACAATCTTTAATATTTCACTCTTGCTCATTAGTGAGATGTCTGAGCCAGCATTTCATCCACCAGCTTTTTGAAGTTGGGTGAATATTGTGTGAGGGCCAGTCTCAGGGAATCCTGGAGATGTTCATCTGTCATGTTGGAACGTTGTGTGCTCTTTGTCATTTTCATATGGGAAGATGCAGATTCACACAAATAAGTTGAACCAAAACAGGACTGTACAGCTTCACTTCATCTTCTCTTGTTTGGAAATTTGTCTCTAAGCACTAGCTTCCAAAACGATTCTTGCTCTGCACGGGTCTTGAGAAAAATGTCATTTTTAAGGGTTAATATTTCGTTTTCAAGAGATGGCTTGTTCAATGAGTAATTTTAACTGATAGCAGCTGCAGTTTCTTTAATGTCCACATCTACTTTGAATGGGTATGACAAGTACTCCACAAATGTTCCAATTTTTTGGAAGTCACAGAATCTATTTTCAAATTCCTGGATAACAGAACAGATTTCTGTCACATACTTTTCGTTCTGAAAAACAAAATTTGGATATTGTCCCAGATGGTCCTGCGTATTAGGAAAATGATCAAAAGTGTTGTTTGCAAGGTCAGTCATCATTAGCTCAAACTTGCTCTTGTAGGATGAAACTGTACTCATCATCTCGCCAATGCATTTGTTTTTAACTTGTATTTCAAGGTTCATATCACTTAGTTCGCCTGTAAAGTCAGCGAGAAATGCCAGATCACATAACCACTCCTCATCTTCCAACTCTGCTTGGTTATCTCCCCTCTCCTTCAAAATACTTCTTATTTCATTCAGCAAATCATGAAATCTTTGCAGAAATTTGTGCCTACTTAGGCACCTTATATCTGTGTGAAAAATGATTTCCGCTGCCCCTTCATCAAGAGTAAGATTGAAAAGCTGTCTTTGAAGTGATCTTCCACGAACTGAATTTACAATTTTGAAAGTGATGTCCATGACAGTCTTTGTATTGAGTCTCTTGCTTGCCAAAACTTGCTGGTGAATGATGCAGTGGTAAGAAAGGAAATCTGGGAAGTCGTCATGCTGTCTACAGAGGGCTATGAAACCGTTAACCTCACCTGTCATTGCTCTTGCTCCATCAGTAGTGATGGAAACAAATCTATGCAATGGAAGATTACACTTTGTCTAAAAAGAATGGAAAGAACTGAATATTTCCTGACTGGTAGTTCTCCCTTTTAAAGAAATCATTCCAAGTAGTTCTTCTTTAACATTGAAGTCTTCAAAAACCATCCGGATAAAGACTAGTAACTGGGCTATGTCTCTTATGTCTGTAGATTCATCCAGTTGGAGTGAGAACGCAACACAATTTGAAACATCCTCCAACAATTCTTCAGTTGTGTCTCCACACACCTTTTCTATTCACCGCATGACTGTTTCTTGACAATTGTACATCTTGAATAGCAGCTATGATCTCTTTCTTATTTTTAAATCCTTCAAAAAGATTGTCAGCTGCTTCAAGAAAACAATCTTTTACAAATTCCCCTTCAGTGAAAGGTTTGCATTTCTTTGCGATCAGGTTGCTGACCTTGAAGGATGCTATGGTTGCATTGACCGAATGTGACCTTGACTTCGCCATCAACTGTTGCTGAGTAGCCAATTTCGATTTAAGTTCTTTGAGCTTCAGTTTACGAATTTCACTTTTGAGTGAAAGATCAGCATCAAACTTATTGCTATGCAGAGCCTTTTAATGATGTTCCAGATTACTTTTTTTGGGCAGGGATACTGGGGCGTTACAAATTAGACAACAACACTTGTCTTTCACCATGATGAAGAAGTAGTCCATTTCCCATTCATCATGAAAGTGGTAGGTTTTGCTCTTCTTTGGAACACTCATCTTCGTTATACTGGGGTGGCTGGATGTAAGAAGGCCAAATCTGCTAAGTTAGTATAAACACTGGCTGAATCTGGTCCAAAACTGTCACTGTCCCAAAGTATTAAAGATCAACAGGAACTGAAGACCTCTGGATGATGTACAATAGAAGGACTGGAGATGCCAAAACCACATATCCAGTTCTAAAAGTAAAAATAAGAATTCATCATAATGGCACCAATAATCAAATACCACCAAACAATCATCAAAAAAACTCAAACACCTGTCCAGCAAACCAGATAAAATCAAATACCGCCAAACAAGTTCAAATACCACCACACGCGATTTAATAAATTCTGCACACAGTGTAGAATCAACGCAAAGGAAAGACGAAATAAAATTGCAGTGCAGAATCAACGCAAGGCTAGGCAAAATAAAATTGCAGAGGCAAGCAAAAGTCGCAGTGGTTTGAACCAATTTGAAGGCAAGGCATAGGCAAGTTAGAAAAAAATTGGAAAAGCCTGCCAAAATCACCAAATTCTTGACACTTTGTTGTGTCTGCCCGAAAATGTTTAATGAAAGCGAACTATAAAGCGACCAACGACCAGCACACAACACAACTAATACGGTAGGTGTATTCGGGTAAAGCCCGAGCGAATGGATATCGCCTGGTATATAACACACTTCTAAGGGGTGTTGGGGCGGGGGCAGGAATGGGTGATTCTGAAAGGCAGGAGACCAGGTACAACGCTGGGCCTGTGGCACCTCGTTGCGGGGTGCGGGCTGCAGCCCCCTGGGGTACCCACAAACTATTGGCATGAAAACAACAAGCACCCCCAATACACCCACAGGCAAGATTCCCACAGGCAGGGAAAAAAGACAGGCAAAGGATCAGCAGCGGCGGCAAGCCCTCGGCAGACAACCTGCCGGCACGAGCTCTCTCCTAGAGGCGGGGCGAGTTGCTGGAGAGATCGCCAAGTGGGGCTGGCGATCTACCTCTGACCCCTCCGCGATCTACAGGTAGATCGCAATCTACCTGTTGGACATGCCTGCTATAAAAAATAAGTAGAAGGGCTGGAGGAGCCCTGCTAATTAATATACAAATAAAGCATAAGAAAACAAGAAAACTGCGGAGAACCCAAGGCTACCCACTAATAGACACGCAATCAAAACTCCAACCCACCACTATCGGAAGGGGAAGAAACAGAAGCAATAGGAATTCTGGCATTAATAAAAGCAGAAATATCCACCAGTTGAAAAAAAATTAACCTTTGCAACCTATGAACCACAATGCATTCAGGTAAAAGGTAGCACCCAGCTCCAAAACACCCGGTCTTAATAACAAACACTGTTTCCTCCATTTTTGAGTATCTCTAAAAATGTCTGGGAAAATCAACATTTTTTGCCCATAGAAAAGCGCAGAGCGTTTGGTATAATAGAGTTGAAGCAACTATTATCTATCAGATGTTAAAGCAAACATTACCACCAAAGTAGAAGTTCGTTATACAGCTAGCCCAGGAGACTGTAGAATCTCTGAGACGTTAATGACATCCAGGGTTGATGGTTCACCTATGCCTCCAGTAGATTTTTTCCCCGATTGCAGGTAAGAAGCCTTAACTATTGGTGGCATTAGCTCTGCAGTCACAGACAAGTTCTCCATCAAATATTTCAAATATACCCCACCACATCTCTCCCATGCGCATTATAACCCCCACTACCATTCATGCAAACTCAAAACCATTACTACAAACCCTAACCTTAAACCCTACTCTCCCTCTGACCTCCCCCATCCCCCCTCAAATGCGCCCTACTCAATGCTCGTTCAGCCAGAAACAAAATTCCCTTACTCGCTGACCTTATTACTGATTACAATCTTGATATACTGTGCCTCACGGAAACCTGGTTCCAAGACTCTGACATGGTTCTAGTAAACCAACTATGCCCCAAAGCATATTCAATCAATATATGTAACAGATTACATGGAAGAGGAGGAGGTGTAGCTACGAGATCCAACTTACAACTCTCTACTGTTGAATCCACTTCCCCCTCAGGCATGGACTCTATTACTGTCTCCAACTCCATGCTTTCTTTGCACCTTCTATACCGAGCTCCCCAGACTGATTCATCTGATCTCTCCACGATCCTAGATACAGCATGCTCACCCCAACCTACCTCACGCCCTCTAATTATTTTAGGAGATCTAAACTTACACTCTACATCTTCAATACAATCCTCCTCCTCACTCCAAGCAATGAACACCCTTCACTTCACCCAAATACTACAACACCCTACACACTCTAAAGGAAGCATCCTTGACTTAATATTTATCCCACAACACCCTCTTTTCAATGATCAGGTACAACACACTATCCAACCCATACCCTGGTCTGATCATGCTCTCATCCTCTTCACCGTCCCCTACTCCTCCCACAGAAGTCAACCACACACCCATCTCCAACACACCCGTAAATTCAAACAATTCAATGCAGTCAACTTCCTGGAGCAAACAATCCCATCACTTGACCTACTAAATAACAAAAACCTGAACCAAGAGTCCTTCATCTCTAAATGGAATGAAATCCTATCTGCAGCCTCCCTACTTCAACACAAGCAACTTCCTCAAAAACACCGCAGAAGAACCCCCTGGTTCTCTACAAACCTGAGAAACCTCAAAAGAGAGCTTAGACGCCTTGAACGTAAATGGAGACGCACTCAAGACCCCAATATACATATTGCCTACACAACCAAACTTCAAACCTACTGCTCAGAAACCCTCACTCATAAAAGAGAATATAATGAAAATATTATCCAACGAGCACTTAATAAACCAAAAGAGCTCTTCTCCATCACCAAATCCTTAATAAACGAACCACTACAACAAGACCAGCCACCAAAAATAACTGCGCAAGCTATAGCTAACCATCTGACCTCTAAATTCCCCCCACCTTTGTCAACCAATAACCCTCAACCTACTACTGACCACAGCACCCAACCACATGATGCAACCTTCTCAAACTCATGGAATGAGTTTCATCCCATTACATTAGATAATGTATCTGATGTTATTAAAGAATTAAATGCTTCAACCTCCGCCCTTGACCCTTGTCCTGTCCCCTGGATCAAATCTACCAGAAGTTCCCTCAGCCCCTACATTCTGAGTATTGTACAAACCTCTCTCCAGACTGGTTCCGTACCACCTCCACTTGTGTGCCTCTATCTGCCCAATCTTAAAAGGAGCAAAACTAGACCCCACCCCACCCCTTCCTCCTATAGACCCATCTCTAGTATTCCTTTCCTTGCAAAAATAGCCGAGAAACTTGTCCAAACCCAACTTCAGAACTATATTGATGACCACGCTCCCCTCGATTTATTCCAACATGGTTTCAAAAAGAATTACGGAGTTGAAACCCTCCTCACCTCTCTACTAGATTCCCTGTATTTACACACCCAGAACCACGCTCAAGGATGCCTACTTATTTTCCTTGACTTATCCGCTGCTTTTGACTCTCTCCCCCACCATCAACTCCTAATCAGACTTCATGAAATAGGGCTGAGAGGCACAACTCTAAAATGGTTCCAATCCTACTTAGACACCAGAACCCAACACGTCCATATTGGAAGTGATATCTCCCTCCCATTTACACTAAAACAAGGTGTCCCCCAAGGATCTAGTCTATCCGCGTTACTTTTCAATATCTTCCTTCAACCTGTCTGCAAGATTTTCCAAAACTATGGCATTCAGTACCAATTATATGCAGATGACATGATGTGCTTCACCCCATTTAACCTCACTAATCCTAATTTTACTAAACTGAATGAATGTCTAATCAGCCTCAAATCTTGGCTCTCCCAGCACAACCTACTAATTAACCAATCCAAAAATGAGGTCCTTCAAGTTTTTTCCAATCCCTCATACACCCCTCCTCCAACCATCACCTTTGGTGATCTCACACTCACTATAAAAAACCAAGTGAAATATCTTGGAATCATCCTTGATCAGAACCTCTCTTTCTCCGATCAAATAAAGAGAACCACCAATACAGTATACGCAAAGCTACGTACTCTCCGGAACCTCAAACCTCTCTTAAGCCCCGACTCCTTTCATACTGTCTGTCAGGCCCTCACAACCCCCTCACTTGACTACTGTAATCTGATCTATCATGGCCTCCCCAAGAACACCATCCAACCACTTCAACTAGCCCAGAATACGTTAGCGCGGCTCATAACCAACAACCCCAGACGATCCCATATTACACCAGTCCTCTATGATCTCCACTGGCTCCCAATTTAACACCGAGCTAAATTCAAGGTTCTTACTCTTATACACAAAATTATCTCAAAGGAGTCAGCTCCATGCCTCTCCCCACTCCTTGCCTTCTCCAACAATACAAGAACACACCGTTCCTTTACTAAAAACCTACTGGCCATAGCAACAACTAAAAGGCACTGTAAACAATCTACAAGCAACAGGGCCTTCTCTCTCTATGCTCCGTCCCTATGGAATACCCTTCCTCATGAGCTGCGTAACTGTGTGAGCCACTCTGAGTTCCGTAAGAAGTTAAAAACCCACCTCTTCCTTGAACATTTTTCCCTACCACCCTAGTACCTAACCCTCTACATCTACCTCCCCACCCATGCTCCTTCAAATCCTATAACACAACTATCTGTAGCTCTATATATACATATGTAAATAGTTGATCATTGATCATTGTAATTAGTTCATAAATTCGTTCTTATTGTTCGCCTATGTATCCTTGTTACTTTGTTCTTTGTAAACAGTTGAAACACACTGCCTTGAAACGTTCTATGTAAACCGTCTTGATTTGTAGAAAGACGGTATATAAAACATGTTAAATAAATAAATAAATACATTTCTTAAAAAGATCAACTGGCAGAATATCTTTTATTATCGGAAAGTTCAAAATCCGAAGGTTAGAAGCTCGCACAAAATTCTCCAGGTTTTCCATTTTTGCTCTTAGTAAAGTGTTACCCTTAATAAATGCGGCACCGATGTCACCAAAAGTATTCAAAATAGTCTCATGTTCTACTTTCTTTTTAACTGAATCAGTTATAACCATATACGATTCCAATTTCTGAGTAATATTGTTGACCTGAGACAAAAATCCTGCACCCTGTCGAGCAAAGTCTCTGAAAGAAAAGTAATTGCCTCCCAGATATTGTCCAGAGTAATTTCTTTAGGTCACAGAAGAACAAACGAAACAGGGTTTTTTTGGAGACACAGTCAGCAATTCCTTTGCAGGTTCCTCTCTGACAGGGGATGGCTCCCCCACCACCACACTTTCTCCAAAGGACCCAGAAGGCAACAGGGTAGCTACTTCACCTCCCTCTGTGCCTGCTGCCTGCGATGGCGGCATGGGATACTGCCTCCGGGCTCCACAGTCACGCCAGCTGACGGGCCAGGGGCAGCACAGCAGGAAGCAGAGGCGGGCTACGTGTCTGGGGAGACAGGGTGACCTCCAAAGAAGGCAGGAGAGCCAAATTCTCCAATGACTCTCCTGCAAAGCCCGCACGAATCTCCCATCTCTCAGCCTCAGAGACTGTGACAAATTGGTCCATTGGACCTGAACTGGCCAGCTGGGGCTCTATAAGGTAAGCCCTAGCCTTCCCCTTGCATTTCAGCATCAAGAGAAAACAGCACTTTCCTCATGCAGCCATCTTGGAAACGCGATGGGTGTAATTTTATAAAAAGCACCTGCCTAAATTCCAAAAGGTTCCAATTATAAGCCTATTTTACAAAGGATCATAGGCATCTATGCACCTTTATAAAATAAAACAGACACCCAAAACCTGCCCCAACAAGGCACAAGTTCTCATGCACGATTTTACACCTGTTCCAAAGAATGTATAAATGATTTCTCAGTGAGTGTGCACAATTATTTTAGAAAAAATGTGCATTCATTGCAATGACACTTCTACTCCACCCAAATTACATTCCTAGGAATTCTTAAATACAGATGTCGTAAAAGTAGGTTCACTCTCTGTGCGCTCACCTTTTATATACCTATACACTTATGCATAGTAACAGTAACATAGTAAATGATGGCAGTGCAATTTTATAAGATCCTTTTCCACTTGTAAAACATGCTTTACTCACATAAAAAATGCTTTATAAAATGACCCTCATGTCTAATTGAATGATGGAGCTGTTATCTCATGAGATGTCTGGTGTTTGGAAAATTGGTGGGAGAGCATCAGATGAATTGTCGCCATGAGATGTAGCACATCCCAAGATCATTTATTCAGAAGCTTCAGAAAGTCATTTTAGAAAGGCTTTCCAAGTGTATGTAGGGAATAAAAGAAGGAAGCAGGTGCAGGGATTTCAAAATGAAATTCTCATATGCAGTTTTACCAGTCCAACAATCACCATCCCCCAGTGCTGCCTATTTTGCCCCCAGCAAAAGGTGTGTGAGCTGTTGGCAGCACATATACTTTTTCCCCCAAAAAAGAGATTTTCCATGAGATAAAACTGTACTTACCTGCAGACACGCTCTTGAAAACTGCCCCTATAAGGTCTCCTCTAGTCTGTCCTGTTTCATTCCTCGTAGGGTGCCATAGAGCCTGGTTGACCTTTTGTCTTTTTTTTTTTTTTTTACTTCTTTACAACCAGGAATCCTCAGTGTTTTATCCCATGTTTACTTGAACTCTCTAATGATTTCCTGTCTCAATTATTGCTGATCTCCCTCTGAGTGATCTCTCTCCCCTTCAATCTGTTCAGAACTCTGCTGTACGACTAATCTTCGCCATCCCTGATATACTCATATAACCCATCTTCTCAAGTCGCTTCATTGGCTTCCCTTCCATTTCCGTATCCAATTCAAGCTCCTCCTTCTGACCTTTAAATGCATTCAATCTTCTGCTCCTCAATCTTTCCTCTCTCCTCTCCCCCTGCACCCCTCCTTGTGAACTCCGCTCTTCTACTGGCTTGCTCCTCTCTTTGCCCTTTTCTTCCACTGCTAACTCCAGACTTCGGTCTTTTCACCTTGCTGCTCCATATGACTGGAACAAAACCTGAGTCTGTATATCAGGCTTCATCACTGTCCCTTTTCAAATCAATGCTAAAGGCTCACCTCTTTGGGGCTGCTTTTGGATCCTGATCCCTTGCTTTCCTTGTGTGTCCTTACCATTCCCTATTCTATCCCTATTCCTATCTTTTGTCTTGTCTGTCTTGATTAGATTGTAAGCTCTGAGGAGTAGGGACTGTCTCTGTGTTAGTACAGCGCTGTGTGTGCCTTGGAGCACTTTATAAATGTTTAATAGTACTAGTAGTAGTGGTAATTCTTTCCACAACCTCCCCAAGGATGCCAAACCACATGTCCCCTATCTTTTCAATGATAAGGTAGTTCCTGATGATGCTCCTGGGTCTACGAAGCAGCACTTTAGCACTTTAGATAGATGTTATTCATATTCCATGTCTAAAGATTTAAAATTATTTTTTTAATTATTTTTTTTCCATGCAGAGGAAAATGATAGTACGCCTTGTGACTGTGTTCCACTATCTGACATTGCTTTTTCCCAGTTACTGTTACTGGAACCATGGGCACCACTCCAATGAGCTATCCATCAACCACTACAATGTAAGACTTTTTAATGTATATTTTTAATAATAAATAAACACAAAGCAAGACTGATTAAGAAATCAGGCTCAGTGAAATCTCCAACTTACTGTGTCCACTTTGATTTCCAAGTAAGAGAAAATGCCAATAGGTCACGTTTAGCTTTTCATTTCTTCCTAGTTTTGATAGGCAAACATCAGCCTAAAACACCACATGATAATTAGCAAAATCAGTATGGGTCACACAATCATATGTACTGTCATGGAAAGAGTAGAAACAGGGTCACTGCGACTATTACGCAAACTAGGCAGTCACCTAGGCATCATTGGTCCAGGGGTGGTCCATTGCCACCTCTTCCACCTTTCTCCAAGACCTCCAGCGGCAGCAATGGCAGCAAACAGCCCCATAGTGCTTACCTTAAAACTGAAATGGTACACCTAGACCTAGGAAGAGGAAAGGGAAACATGAGCAATGCTGAATACTATGCATTAGGCTTTTCTATGGGAAAATGGAGAAACGTTTGTAAAGAAAAATGTTTTAATTGCCTTTAGGTGAAGAATAGTATCTATCACAGAAGCAAGAGAGCTCTAAGCTGTAAGTAAATATCATTCTTCATTCTGTCAAAGCAGTAGCAAATGCTATTTTTAGCTATATTCGCTTCAAATGAGAACAAGCAACAAGTAACATTAATTTTCTAAGATAAATCACTGTACACGTCGCTGTGTTCAGTTTTGGAGACTGTATCCCGCAAAGGATATAAAAAGATTGGAAACGGTTCAGAGGAAGGCGACCAAAATGATTTGGAGCCTTTGTCAGAAGACTTATGAGAAGAGAATTGAAGACCTAAATATGTACACTCTGGAGGAGAGGAGAGACAGGGGAGATACGATTCAGATCTTTAAATACTTAAAGAGTATTAATGGACAAACAAACCTCTTCCACAGATGGGGAAGCTGTAAAACTAGAGGGCATAACATGAAGCTGCAAGGGGGTAAACTGAAAGCCAATTTCAGGAAATACCTTTTCACTGAAAGGGTGGTGGATGCTTGGAATGCCCTCCCGATGGAAGTGGTGGGGGCAAATACAGTGATAGAATTCAAAATGGCATGGGACAAACACAGTGGATCCCTTTATAGCAACAGGATAAAATCAAAATAAGCATAACTATCTCTTATATCTGATCAAATATGGGTGACCTACACTAAGCGGTGGGTACATCCCTAAACAAAGGCATTGGGAGAGGTGACCTGCACAAAGCGGCAAGTGCACCTACTCTTGCCGCCTTGCTGGGCAGACTAGATGGACCATACTGGTCTTTATCTGCCGTCATTTACTATGACGAGAAAACATAGACAAAAACAAATCAAAAATATATTTATATATACAAAGGAGTTCAACTGGCACTCTGGGGGCAGGTGAGATTTACAGTCAAGAAGGTCCCCCCCCTCCCCCCAACATTTTTCCAGCACAGCTGTCCACCTGACATCTCCAGTGTTGGTGTTTAGAGCCACCCTTTCCCACGGATGTTATTATGCCCACTCTTTAAATATGGGCCATTTGTGAGCTCCATCAGAAGTAAATGGGAAAAGGATAAGGTTATTGTGTCAGTTTTGGTAGGGTTTTTTTATTCTTTTCAGTGAAACGTTGTATTCCTTTGCCACTGTTCAGAGTAAGAGTGAGGAATAGGGAATGACTGAGTATGTTTGTATATGATATTTTTTATGTAATTTATAAATATATGTAATTATGTATTGTTTACTTTAATTATGGCATTTTTTTGCTGTTTCCGTTATTATTGTAAGCTGTCACATCTTTTTTGGAAAAGAGTAAGACATACATGTAAATACAAATGCAAAAGTAAATTTATAGCTTGTTAGATCTAATTTAGCCTTTGATAATTTTGCAATTTTTCATTTTTTTTCTCTGTGAATTTATCCTAACTGGCAATGGATTTATAGAGAATCTATCAGCCAGGGATGCAACTTCTCTGCTAATGCAGATCTGGTAATTCTATTATAAAGTGTGCCATATTCAGCTGATGGTTATTCAAAAAACATATCTGCTGAAGTTGGCCTGTTTGAATATCTTAAGTCTGTCATGTCTGTGGATGACCCAGTTGGGTAGCACTAAATATTGCTGCTATGTGATTAAATGTTTGTCATGCTCCTGGCTCACCTTCTTGGCCTGCCACCATTAACCAATTACGTTTTAGTGGTTTCTTCATTAGCAAGGCAGCAAGACGTTCCTCTTGGAGGCTGACAGTTCCAGGGAAATATATGGATGTTTTTGCCCCATTGTTCCTTTTAGAGTTGGACAGGTTACTGGGGGATGTGTGTCCAAGTAGTTGTGTCCTAAACCTGTTGCCGTCTTCTTTGCTGGCGTGTTATTATGAGGAGGTTTTATTATGGCTACAGGATGTGATTTATGCCTCTCTTGGACAGGAACACCTGCTCTTTCACTGTTTATTTATTTAACTATTTTTATATACCACTTTATCAGAATATCAAAGCAGTTTGCAGATTAAATGAAACCTAAAACTTATATAGGAACATAGATTACCTATTCCATTCAGGCCGCGCAGCCCCTGTACGGCCGGGCAAAATCGGGCCGTGCAAAGTTAGACCCAATTCTGATCCCAAAGCCCCTGCAGGATCAGAATCAGGTCTAGTGCCTGGACGTGCAGGCTGGGACCCAATTCTGCCCGGCTCAGTCGGGGTCGTGAATGGAGCCACAGTTCCATGACGTACCATCGCCACGGCACCATGGCTCCATTCACAAGCTGTGATTGCTGGCCGCCCCAGAGCAACGCCCGTTCCCCACAACCCGGCCCACAATCTGGCCTTCCAAGGCCTGGGTTGGGATGCAGGGAACCCCCTGAGCCCCCTTACTTGCCTGCTCGTGTCCCGCACCGTGGTCCCCCTCTGTCCAGGGGGGCCTTATTCCACCTTTGAGGTAGAATAAGGCCCTTGAGTTGGAATAAGGTGGAATAAGTCCCCCATCTAGCCTGAATGCCCTGGACATACAGGGCCAACCTCAGAATCGGCCCTTTACACCCAGAGTCAAGGGCCACCCACGTCACACCCTCAATCGGCCTCTAGAATGCCCTCCACCCTCCCCCCCCCCCCCCCGCCGTCCCTGTCTGGACATCCACGTACAAACCTGCAGTTCATACAGGGAGGTTAGGGATGGGGATGGAAGAGGGATGAATAGCAGAGGATGAACGTCTTATTATTCACAGGACAGAATGATTCCATAGGGAACAGATATACAGTTAACAACTTACTGTATTATACATAATGCACGGAATATCGACGTGAGTTGAGCAAAGTTGATAACAGAATAGCAGAGTAATGGGCCTGTGTGGTAGGATGAATGTTAGTCTTCTCTACCAAGATGCTGAATGAACAGATGAGTTTTTAGTTTCTTACGGAACTTGGTTAGATCACGGATGGCCCATAAACTCTCAGGTAGTGCATTCCATAAGATTAGCACATAGAGTGAGAATGCTCGATTCAAAGCAATCTAGCTACTGTTTCCTTTTAACGTGGAAAAGGGTGAAGGTATTTTGCAAATTGGTCCTTCTTGATCTGTTGTTTTGTGTTTTATGTAATATAGATTGTAGGTAAACCGAGGAAAGGTTGTGGAATATCTTGAAAATAGTCAGTAATGCCTTCTATGTTATCCAGCTTGTTATGGGAAGCCAGTGTAATTGCCTGAGTATTGGCATCACCTGTTCGATTCTAGGTGTATGGTATAGGATCTGGGCGACAGTGTTCTGAACTATCTGCAAAGGCTGCAGTGCATAGTTTGGTAGTCCTTGGAGAATTATATTACAATAATCCAAATGTGGGAAGACTAGGGCTTGAAAGACTGTACGGAACTCATGGATGTTCAGTAAAGATTGTAGGTACTGTACTGTTTTTTTTTTGTGATATATGAGTCTAATGGTGTTGTTAATGTGCGGCTGTAGAGTTAAGCTCTGGTCAATGGCTATTCCTAAGTAATGCACTTCAGATTTCACCTCTAGTTGTGCTCTAGATACTAAGGGCCCGATATTCAAAGGCATTAGGTGGTTTACAGACCTGAAAACCGTGTAAATGTTGCTGAACGGGATATTCAATGGTACCAACATGGTTAGTGCCACTGAATATCCTCTACTAATGCCGTTATATGCCCCAATGCTAACCACTTAGTACTGAGGCATGTCATGAGCATTACAGGGCATGTCATGGGTGACAGCAGTCACTTACTGGGTAACGGTGATATTGCACCACTACCCTATTAGCAACACAAGGGTATAGCAAGGCACAGCAAAGGCTGGCCTAGCTTTATCCAAAGGAGCTAACTGAACAGCAACTCAATATTGCTGCTACCCAGTTAGCCTTTGCGGCTGCGGAGGCTGTGCGCGACCTAGGATATTCAATGCTGGGGCTGCATATGACCTCGGCACTGAATATCTGGGGTTAAAGGTCAGCAGCAACAGCTATGCGCCCTAGCAGCACATAGCTATCCCAGATCAATATCAGGCCCTTAGGGTCTATTATTGCACCATTTTTGAAAAATGGACCAGTGGACTAAGCACCTTGTAGTAGTTAGCGTCCAACTGCAAATATCCTGTTTTTAGCTAAAATCATTGGGAAGATGGCTGGTTCTCAAACAGACACAGGCCGTGTTTCGCAAACCTTCGTCAGGGGTTGATCAGGTCAAATCCTACAACCATAAAAAACATAAACATTTAATACAAAAACATAATTAAAATGATGTGAAAGAACAGAGCAAATAAATATATTCCATAAAACATACATATATACGTGAAAGTAGTTATTATAAATAGTTAGAATAATAAATATACTAAATATAATATAAAATGAATAAAAAGAAGGGACAGTGTGGATACACAATTATAAATAGTTAAATAGAATCATACTATATACATATAACTGGTAAAACTAAGTATAAACTAATAAAAACAGATTTGAAGACAGAACAGAAATGTGACAAACAATAGGTACCTCTGCAAGAAGACCCAGCAACTTGTGGCCTTCCAAGGGAACTGTACTTGTCAAACTAAAATAGATAACCCACAGACAAATAAATAACTATAGATAGCAATGTCCTTTAAAACATCCATAGTAAATATCAAAAGTATAAAACCAACTAAATAAAACTAGGGACAAAATAGAACAGAAGGCAACAGGAGCAACAAATAAATAAATAGCCCACAGACAAATAAATAGATAAAAATAGCAATATCTTTTAAAACATACATAATAAATATCATAATTATAAAACCAGCTAAATAAAACTGGGGACAAGTGTAACTAGAAGGGAGATAGAACGCAGCAGGAGCGAAAATGAACGAAGGAAAAACTATCAATCGCAGACTTTATTCTTTTAGATACCATCTTCGATATCTACAAAAACAATCCATAAATTTGCATGCTAAAACGAAAAGGTGGGAGGCCGTATTTGCGATTGCGGGCTTCATATCCTAAGCATTCAGCTGAGTATGAGATGAACACTATTTTGATGCTATCTAGGAAACGATGTAAAAATAAACAGCCCCAGAACGGCAATCCCATATAAAACCATAACTTAAATTAGATATCATATAAAAATCAAATAAAAAGAATCGCTTAGACGTAATCGAACCAAAGTCAAAGAAAGGAAATAGAAAGGCTCTATACCAGCTAAAGAAAACTTGAAAATAACGAGCATATAAAAATAATAACACTAAAACTGACGTTGTGAACATTCTATTATACGATTTCTGTTTCCACGTACCTCAGTCATATAGCGTGTTTGTAAAGAACTCAGAATATTCTTGACTCACAGAGCAGTAGCCATGCTTATTTCTCTGATACACAGTCATTCTGAAGACGCCGGCTCATGCGCATAGGTTTTTTAGAACCGCCGAAGAGCGGGAAGAAAGGGGGCATAACGGGGGCGGAGCCAATTCTAACTCGACTAAAAAATAATTTCCGCCATCTACGCTGAGTTATTCATAAGTGGAAACTTACAAAAAATGATAAATCTAAAGGATGTCACTTAAATACAAAATAAAGTGAACCCATCAATAAAGAAAAAGAAAGCTTCTCAATTGTCAGGCACTAATATTCTGAAAAGGACAAGAAAAACAGATGTACCGTGGCTGCTAGACTTGCATGAAAAACTAAACGGATATGGATCTAGGCAAATGAATAAAAGATATTATGATGTTGAAAACTATAAAATAAAACACTATATAAAAACCTATTAAAAGACTATGTAGGAACACCATAGAAAACCAAAGATACAAAAATGTTTTAGAGAAAAACAGAAAAATCTCTATCTAAATTGAGGCCATTTGGAACAAATGAATCCATTAAAAATATATATTTCTGTTCAAGCCTCAAAATAGTTTTATTCATATCGCCACCTCTCCAATTGGATCTAACCTTTTTGATAACAAAAAATTTTAACTCAGTAACTTTGTGTTAGTATTCTTGCCAGTGGGCAACCAGGGGTTTGTCCTCCACATTCCTTTTAATGCAACTCTTGTGTTCTATGATCCTAGTTTTAATACTACGTGTGGTCTTACCTACGTACAGTAGGTTACAAGGACACTGTATGACATAGATCACATTAGATGTATCACAATTGGAGAAATCATTAATGTAAAACTTTTTATGCGTAGTGGGATGAATAAATACCTCTCTAATGGGTAAAACATTAGGACAAACAGAACACCTACCACACTGGTAATGGCCCTTATATTGTGATAAATATCTATTTTCTGTAAAAGCTGAAGGCAGAAGTAAATTTCGCAGGTTTACATTGTGCTTGTGTGCGACTATGAGATTCATATCCTGAAATGCCGGTAAAGTTTGGAGAATATGCCATTCTGTTTTAAGTATTTCAGTTATTCGTGCTGAAAACTGCAAATATAAAAGAGGGCAAACTATCCCTATATCTTCTTTTTTCTCCTTGGGTTTCAACAGTAATGCCCGTGATGAATCTCTAGCTCTACGATATGCGGACTCAACATGCCACACAGTGTACTTTTTTTTTTTTTTTTTTTTATTGATTTCAAAACATTACATTTATGTAATACAATAAAGAAAATTCAGAAAGAGTTAACCACATCAGATGAATAAACATCAACAACGAAACCAGAACATTGATATAGCCCACATCAAGGAACTCGATTGAAACTATTAGAATCAGGTCATAATCAGGAAAATAAGACACTAGGCCCACAAAAGGAGACAACAATTTATTCTTGGGTGCTCTGTACTTCACTAAGTGCTTTCCGCTTCTCAGACAAGAAACTTTCCAATTGGGTGACTTCAGTAAAAATATATGAAACCTCCTTCCAAATAATCACACACTTGCATGGAAAGCGAAGAAAAAAGGAGGATTCACCCAAAGACAGAACCTGAGCCTTTAAGGCCAAGAATTGCCTACGTCTAAGCTGGGTGCTGCGTGCAACGTCAGGAAAAACGTTTATAAGATGGCCACAAAACTTAATAGTCTTGTGTTTAAAAAAGGCACGCAACACACATGCCACACAGTGTACTTTTTATCAAAGAACCTTTTTTTCATATCTGTTGCTTCTTCTTCGAAATCTCGTAAATTAGTACATGCCCTCCTGACCCTCAAGAACTGACTCACTGGAAGGTTATTCTTCAAAGATGGGGTATGGAAGCTATCATAGTGTAAAAAATGATTCTTATCAGTTGGCTTCTTGTAGAGCGTTGTGAAAAACCCAAATTGTTCTTTCCTAATCAAAAGATCTAGATATGAAATCCGCCCCCGTTACGCCCCCTTTCTTCCCGCTCTTCGGCGGTTCTAAAAAACCTATGCGCATGAGCCGGCGTCTTCAGAATGACTGTGTATCAGAGAAATAAGCATGGCTACTGCTCTGTGAGTCAAGAATATTCTGAGTTCTTTACAAACACGCTATATGACTGAGGTACGTGGAAACAGAAATCGTATAATAGAATGTTCACAACGTCAGTTTTAGTGTTATTATTTTTATATGCTCGTTATTTTCAAGTTTTCTTTAGCTGGTATAGAGCCTTTCTATTTCCTTTCTTTGACTTTGGTTCGATTACGTCTAAGCGCTTCTTTTTATTTGATTTTATATGATATCTAATTTAAGTTATGGTTTTATATGGGATTGCCGTTCTGGGGCTGTTTATTTTACATCGTTTCCTAGATAGCATCAAAATAGTGTTAATCTCATACTCAGCTGAATGCTTCGGATATGAAGCCCGCAACCGCAAATACGGCCTCCCACCCTTTCGTTTTAGCATACAAATTTATGGATTGTTTTTGTAGATATCGAAGATGGTATCTAAAAGAATAAAGTCTGCGATTGATAGTTTTCCCTTCGTCCATTTTCGCTCCTGCTGCGTTCTATCTCCGTTCTAGTTACACTTGTCCCCAGTTTTATTTAGCTGGTTTTATAATTATGATATTTATTATGTATGTAACCGAGGTAGATCGGACCCGGTGCTGCAGGCCCCTCTCACCATCCACCCCTTTCCCCCTCCCCCACACCTTAATCCCGCCTCCACCATTCCCACAAATTCACACAAACCACATCTTGGGAAACAACCGGTCGCAGCTTTATTAACTTTTATAACATACCGAAGATTACAGTCCAAGAGTAATCCTCTTAACACCCCACACAGCGGAACAATGCCCCACCAGCCATGCTATTAGCAAGGTGACACCGCCTCCGCTTCTGCTGCGGTCTTGCCAACGGCAATCATCCTAATCCCCTTTCCCCGACCTCGCCATGTAATTAGCAAAGGTCAGCCAGGGGTTATCTGGGTCGGGGGCACCCCGCCCCCATCCCAAGTTTAGCCTCAGGCTCCGGACCCCGGAAACCTCCGGGATCCCGCCACCGGCACAGAGGACATTAATGTAGGGCCAAGGGCACCCTGCCCTGACCCGGCACAGCCCATGCCCCAGACCCCGGTCCCTCCGGGGGTCCCTCGCTCGGCACTGCTGACATTAATGTCCCGAAGCCGCCCCCCCCCACCACAAGCTGCGACCAGTGAACCCACAAGCAAAACGGGAAACACAAGGAGCAAGAGTGGTGATGACACAGAGGCTTTATTGGAAGTCCCCAACGCGTTTCGGCAGGTTGCCTTCCTCAGGGGGTTAAAAACATCAAACAAACACCATCAGCAGGTCATCAGGTGGTGGGGTTAAGAAAGGCGATAAGCCGAAGTTTCAACTGTAAAAATGTCAAGGAGAAGACCAACACCGTTAAAAAATTTTAACGGTGTTGGTCTTCTCCTTGAGCTTATCCTGCCAGATGGTTAACACATTGCTGTGACCGCGTCATAATCCTCAGCACAAGAGCGTGTCTGCAGTCTAAGAGACTCACTCTGGTTCAGTCAGCGGCGCCCCAGTCCACTGATTTCAGTTGGACATTTTTACAATTGAAACTTCGGCTTATCGCCTTTCTTAACCCCACCACCTGATGACCTGCTGATGGTGTTTGTTTGATGTTTTTAACCCCCTGAGGAAGGCAACCTGCCGAAACGCGTTGGGGACTTCCAATAAAGCCTCTGTGTCATCACCACTCTTACTCCTTGTGTTTCCTGTTGGTTCTGCAAGAGCTGCTGCTCTTTCTGTGCCTGTCCACAAGCAAAACATACATCCAAGGCCTCCCGCCCCTTGTTACTGAGCAATCAACCCCCCCCAGTGGCAGTAAAGGCCCCAGCCCCCGAGAACGCTGCCCCTCGCTCGCGTACCCTAATGCATGAGTGTATAACCCCCTTGTTCGTGGACCCACACCGCCACCTATCCGAGTGCATGTCCGTATTCCTTTGTTGTTGGTTTTTTTGGGGGGGTTTTTTGGTTTGTTGTTCTCCCCTCCCCATCGGCAAGCCGATAATACAGCAAAGCCGAACACCGCGAGTCAAATCGCTGCCCCTACACCCTTTGCATACCTATTTATTGCAGTATAGCTATCCGGCTGTCCCTCCCGCCTTATCCCTCCATCACTAACAGTGAGCCCCCTGAGCATTAAGCAACCCTTGAACCCCGGGCCCTCCGGCCCACACCATGTCCGAGCACTAGGCCGCTCCACCCCATAGACATGCCGGCACGTCCCCTTGACCAGCCGCGGTATCCGAACAAAACAGGAGCTCCTGCACAGACCACTCTCACCGAGCCAGAAAACCTATGCCAACACCTAATCCCAACCTGGGGATTCCACCCGCCCCACCGCTGTCGCCAACCCCCCCCCCCCCCATAATGAAGGAATGATTCCTCAACCACCGCCCCTAGGGCTTTGACCCCCGTCTGAAACACAAGTCAGTTCCAATCAATTGCGTGACCCTCTCCCTCGCCCGCCGACCTATCCCCCAGCTCGGCATACGCTCGCACCTCCGGGCCCGGCCGCCCCCCTTGCCCACCCTGGTCACTACCGCAGTGCATTAAAAGTGTGCTGCCAACTGACATGGTCTTCCCACCATGGGCTGCCCCACACGTCGCTAGCCCCGCAGCATCCTATTGGAAGAGTCTCCCCCTCCGTGCTGGGCATAACCGCACCTTACCGTCCAGGTATCCACCGGGCATGACACGACCCAACAATCTCCGGCAATACTACCCCCAACCCTAACCATGCCGATCCATTGGCGATGTCAAGAGGAGGACCGGGAACGGTCCCTCCGCCGCCGGTACCCGCCGCCGCCGTAACCACCTCCAACCTCAACCCCCCCCTTGTGAAAAGCGCCACCAAATACCAAGCAGAACAACCCATAAGAGGAAGGCCTCCCCCTGCAGCAATGCCCCCCAAAGGCGGGCTGTAGAGAGCCCAGGCACAACCCGGAATCAGGGGACGGCCAAGACGACCACTCCCCCCATGTAGCCATTCGTTATTTCCACATCTCTCTCCAACGATGCCCTTTTTGCTTTTTTTTTTTTTTTGTGGGCCGCAAATCCATCCCTGTCCCCGTCTGCAACCACTTCTGCTCCCATTCCACAAGTGGAACGCGCCCGAGCGTTGGCAATCACGCTAGTACCGGCGGGGATACGCCGTGCCAAATGCTACGCCTTCACACGCCAGCCCGCCACCACAACCTCCCTCATTAATGCTGCCCCCTCAGACCACATGGCATCACCCAAATGCAAACACCGACCGCCGCCCCTTGGCCACCCCACCATACTATCCGTCTATCGCGAACTGAGCCATCCCCACTCTCAAGCCCCTACCTGGGGAAACAATTCCCAGAAAACTTGTAGCCAGTTAGGCTGGAGTTGCAGCCAAGCCTACCCCTAGCTGCCCCTTCACCCGCTCTCCAGACAAAGTTCTCCTACCTTTAAACCGGCTATCTCTGCCCACCCCGTCACCAAAGTCCCGTGCACGTCCTTGTACCAACCCCCCCGAGCCATACTATCAATTCGCTAATGCGGCATGGCATGGAAGTACCAAGTTGGTGCCGCTGACAGCCGCAGCCAACCCGACTTGGGGGGGCATTCCTAGCCATCAAAGTCATGCACGACGAAGCTGCCCCCAACAACTCCCAACCCCAGCCAACTCACCCGCCATCAAGAGAGGGCAGTCCCCTACCCCTGAAATCGAATCCTCAACCAGGGTACTCACAGCTCCTGGCCACCCACCCCACCCCCGCAGACCGCACCCCCCGAACGCGCATCTATCCACCGACTCCTTGTAAAGGCTCCCAACCCCTCCCGGAGTGCGCCGTTCCACAACAAAGCATCCCCACCCGAACCACAATCCCCCGTCTACCTTCCGCCTCAGCGCTACTAGCCGGCAAGGAATACGCAATGGACACTACACACTAGAATTGCAAGGCCAGTAGGCCTGCCGTGCCCCAACTGCATCCATCACAAACCGTGCAACCCACCCGACGTAACGGTCCCTGACCCCACCCCCGAGTCCAGCACTACCATACTGCAGTGCCCTGTGACCCAATCAGCGCACCGCTCCCTGCTCGCTCGACCAGAGCACTGCACCAAACCCTGCCCACGGCAAACCCTCCGAGGAAGGCTCCCTCCCGCACCAATTCCCCACCTTGGCTACTACCACCTCTCCGCACTAATTCCATGCCTTGGCCATAATTACCTCTCCGCGTACCCAATGAACCAAAACCCTGGAACCCCCTATGACCTACTTAGCCCTCAGCTACGGCCCCTGCCATAACCCAGACCGTAAAGCATCGAACCGCCTTAGTGGACGGGGAAGGCCCCCATTCTCCTCATGGTTGAGGTCCGGCATTGGAGCCGAAAGGATCCCGTCAACAAGTCTGGGGACAGGGTTGGCAGGAACCACAGCCGAGACTCGAACCTGTGACCGTCGGTTCCTGAACACACTGGCTGTGACCACCGCACCGCAGTTGCGCCACCCACAGCTTGCCACCCCGCGCCCCTCAACAGACTAAATACTCATGCCAATAAGTGCAGCCGAGGGACCGACCCGAAGCAAGCTAGCCACCGCCTCGCTTCCTCCGAGCAATGCGCCCCCTGCCTCTCCGCCCGACAGGGGCGACCCCTCTCCCCCCCGCCGCGGCCACTCTGCCTCCCTATGCCCCCCCCCCAACATGCAATACATACCCCGTCGTACCTTCCGTCGGCCACAGGGAAGCCTGTGCCCCCTACGCCAATAACTAGCTCTCCTCCCCCACCTCGCTGTTTTTTGGGGGTTTTTTGCAGTTAGTTCGAAGGGTTTTTTTTTTTTTGCTGCCACCCCCCTTTTTGACCGCCGACCTCCGCTAAGTGCTCTCCCGTACCACCCTCTGCCCTTTGGAAGGCGGAGGGAGTCGCCAAAGGAGGAGGGGATGACGCCGGACCCTGTCACGGCCTACCCAAAGGCCTCCGTTCCCCATGCGCTTTACCCCAGGTGCCTCCCCGCTAACCGCTTGGCCACCCTCCTTTCCCCCGCTCGGCCCGCGGCCCCACTCCTGCCCCCCGCTATACATACACGAGCCATCGAAGGGCCACACTCTTTGAGCATCCCCTGTCGCCCAGCCATACGTGTGCTGGTAGCATTAGCAGACCCCACCCGCCTCGCTGGGACGCCGGTGCCCTTGCTCTCGCATCACACTGCACCTCTACCGCCATCCCTGGCAGTGCGCTGATGTCGATCGCCACCTGCAAAGACAAAAGAAGAAAACCAGGAGGGGGAACCACGAAAGACCCCAAAAGCAGCCACACACCCCCAACACTCAATCCCAAAGGGACCCTGGCCCCCCCCCCTGTGCCCATGCACCCTGGACTGATCCCCCTACTGAAGCTAAGCGAAAGTGAGGGGATTCAATTTTTTTTTTTTGAACCCCATCTATCCACAATCCAGCACCTCCAGTACCGGGGCACCTGACTGCAGCTGCTAAGTCCCGGTCGGCGAGCACAAGCCTAGCGGGACTGACCGCCAGCCCACGGGACACTCGTAACTTGCCTGCACCAGCTGGGGACCCCTAGACGTACCGTCCGTGGCCCCCCGCCTGGCACCCACTGCTACCGCCCCCCACACCAACCCCTGGTCCGCCTCCACCAGCACGCGACCCCCGCCCCCAGCGGGTGTCCCCCCCATTGTTCCCGAGCCCCGGCCCTGACTACCGTTGGCGTTGTTAATTTAATTTTTTTTTTTTTTTGGTAGGTTCGTGTGGCGTAAATCCAAAATGAACTTTAGAACCCCCCTGTAAAGTTCTCACACCTTCCCTGCCGCATCCAACCACCCAATGAACAATGGCCATGTAAACAGGGATTTGCTTTTTTTTTTTTTTTTGGTGTTTTTTGCAATGGCGGGGCAAATGCCATGTCAGAGAGCACCAAGGAGTGTCAGTAGTAAATGACGCCTGGACTCTGGTATCCCAAGCCAGTGCACAAACCACGAGGCTCCCCCACAGCTCCCCTAATCAGCAGCGGAGCACCCTACCTCCCGCGGGTTACAGTCCCGTGCAGGTGTAGGCCTCACCACGACCCGCCCGCCGCAGCCACGAGGGCGCCAATTGCCATGCAGCCACTTGCCATCCCACAAATGCACCACCCCTGCCCAGGCCGCAATGTCTCGACTCCCGGCAGCCACCCTCTCTCCCCCATCCTGCCCGAGCCCGCTCCCTCGTCCCGCACCCTGTAGCGAGTGCCGCTCCACCACTGCGGAACTCTAGCCCCAAATGAGCCCCGGAGATCTCCGCGGGGCGAATCGGCAGGGATAGGAAGGCCCACGAAACCGACCACCGGATCACCACCCTATTCCCCAACCCCTATCCTCACCCCCCTCGCGGCTCCCAACAACCCCCAGAATTTGAAAAAAAAAAAACTCACCGCACCCCCAAGCATAAACAGCCGCCGTACTCCACGGAGGCGCAGGAGTGCCGGCAATGACTGCCTACTCCTGGCTCCTCCCACGTCTGACCACCTCCTCCTCCCAGGCTCCACCGCGCTCCCACACGCTGATGGAGCCCGCCCTCACCGCCGGCACCCGCCCTCAATGCCAGCGCCCATCCTCCTCACCGGCACCCGTCGCCGTGCCTCCACCACAAAACCATCAGCCCGAACCAGGGTCCCCGCACCGGCCGACCATCCGGTTATGGGCGGCCGCCGGGACCCTGCCCCGCGGCCTTACATTTTTAAAAGATATTGCTATTTTTATCTATTTATTTGTCTGTGGGCTATTTATTTATTTGTTGCTCCTGTTGCCTTCTGTTCTATTTTGTCCCTAGTTTTATTTAGTTGGTTTTATACTTTTGATATTTACTATGGATGTTTTAAAGGACATTGCTATCTATAGTTATTTATTTGTCTGTGGGTTATCTATTTTAGTTTGACAAGTACAGTTCCCTTGGAAGGCCACAAGTTGCTGGGTCTTCTTGCAGAGGTACCTATTGTTTGTCACATTTCTGTTCTGTTTTCGAATCTGTTTTTATTAGTTTATACTTAGTTTTACCAGTTATATGTATATAGTATGATTCTATTTAACTATTTATAATTGTGTATCCACACTGTCCCTTCTTTTTATTCATTTTATATTATATTTAGTATATTTATTATTCTAACTATTTATAATAACTACTTTCACGTATATATGTATGTTTTATGGAATATATTTATTTGCTCTGTTCTTTCACATCATTTTAATTATGTTTTTGTATTAAATGTTTATGTTTTTTATGGTTGTAGGATTTGACCTGATCAACCCCTGATGAAGGTTTGCGAAACACGGCCTGTGTCGGGTTAACAAGAGGCTTTTGTTAAATAAAATTGTTTTTCCACCTTAGTCACGTTTTTGGACTGTGTCTCTGGTTTTAAAGTGATTTCTTGCCCTTTTTGTTGGACTACTGGTTCTCAAACAGTGCATACACTAATGCAGTGGTTCCCAAACCTGGGTCGGGACCCCAAATGGGGTCACATCATCAGTGGAGGGGATCACAGAAACACGGCCATTTTCACTGTGACCTATGCCAAGTCACCAGTCAGCATGTGGCCTGTGAGCCAGTAAACATTCATAGGCCCGTGCCTCCTCCTGGGTAAGTTTCCTGTTAGACTGGAAATCCATGCCGAATACTGGGGTCTATAAGCACACAAGTGCTGACTGCTGCTGTTGTTCCTACTACTGTTGCTGCTGCCTTCCTGCTTTAGATGAGTAGAGAGAGGGGAAGGAGGCTGGAGATCTGCCATGTATGATTTCATCATGCATGCCTTTGAACCCCATATAATCATCCAGGTTCAACACCCTATTCTATGTAAAAGTTTGGTTTTGGTGCTATGTTATCTGTAAACCGCCCTGAATTAATGATGGGGGTGGTATAAAAAAACTGTTAAATAAATAAATTGAATTAAATAAATAAATAAATCATCAGGGTCTCGTGAATTTTCAGTTGTTAAAATGGGTCTTATGGGATAAAAATTTGAAAAGCACTGCATTAATTGTTTGGATATTGCCCAGACTTGTGTTCCAGCAGAGTCAAATTTGGTAGCAAAAATCTACTATGGTAGAGTAGCTTGTTATGATTGTTATGCTTTATTTGTCATATGCCTTTGCTTTGGTGAACCATACCCTCTTGTTGAACAGATATGAGCAGTCGAGACCTTCAGGTTGTGTTCTTTAGTGACTGGGCTCATTTTTGATGGACAGGAAGTGGCAAGTGACATTAGGAGATATAGGTTTTTTTGGTTTAGTCTATGGACGTGGGATCCCTCAGGAATCTTCACTCCTTCCACTCATATTCAATATCTTCCTTCAACCACTGGATAGCTAATTTATTCTTTTGTGTTCACAGCCATCCTCTATGTGGATGTTGTTCAGCTGATTGCTCCTGTAAGTAGTAATCCAGAGCAGGTCTTAGTTTAGTTCAATCAATGTTTATCGGCAGTGTTGTTCTGGCTGCAAGTGAATCATTTTAGTTCTGAATGGAGATACTTTGTGTTAGGAAGCTCAAGTGGCAGTCTATAGTGGAAAAACTCAAGAGGGTGTAAGATACCAGGTTAGTTAAGGAGGTGAGGAGCCTGGGCGTGCAGCTAAACAGGTCCAATATTCTTGATTTCCAGATATCTGTCAATTCCCTACAGAATGGTTATTTTAAGCTTTTATTGATTCAACAGCTGGTTCCATTTTTTGAGCAATTGGCTATTCACTCACTGATACACTCTTTGGTTCTTAGTTTGCTTAATTATTGTAAAGCTCTTTTTATAAGTCTTCTAGATAGGATATTGAAGAGACGTCAATCTCTTCAGAACTTTGTTGCTCAGACAGCAAAACAGAGTGATGGGTAGATCAGTATAGATCCCTTTTTAGTTCAACTTCACTGGTCACTGGTACAGGAATGAGTTTGATTTCAGCTGTTTGTATTGGCCTTTTGAGTTCTCTGGCTTGGTTTTCTTTTTTGGTGGGTAAACTTGCATGGATCTCCCCTTGAGGGATTTATGATCGAATTGGGGTCTGCTCTTGTGTTTGTGAACCATGGCTTTCTCAATAATGGTACTGCAAACCTGGAACAGTCCGTCTCCAGTATTTCATCACAAAAACAATATCCTGGTTTTTAGGAAAAAAATGAAAACTTTTTTGTTTTCTGGTTTCTGCAGTCTTCTCTTATGACCTTTTGAGGAGGAGGTTAGCCAGTATTCATGTCTATGCTTGTGCTATTATTCATTACTGTGTTGGTCCCCTGGAGAGACAATTTATAAATCTTTTTAAAATAAAAAATAGAACCCATAAATAGCCAATTAAAAAATAAAATTATATTCACATCCATGCAAATCCACAATGGGGGACGTCCATCCCTGCTATTCATGCCTTTTCCCGGTCCCATCTACCTTCACTGTATTTTGTACGGGGAAGGTAGATGGGGGTGGGAAAGAGGTGGATTGGGGGCAGTGTTGGGGTGGGCAGTGGATGGTCGTCAGCCTGGACATACAGGGCAGATTCTAATGTCGGCCCTGTACGTCCGGGGCCGGCGACTTGACCGGGGAACTTATTCCACCTCCGAGGTGGAATAAGTTTCCCTAGTCGCCAGGGATCAGCGGGCCCAGGACGCAGATGGGGCGGGGGGGGTTGAGGACATTCCCCGCAGCCTGACCTTGGCTGAGGGGAAACAGCTTCAGGAGCCTGCGGCCGGGGATCGCGGCTCCTCAATGGAGCTACGGTGCTATGGCAACTGGACGCCATGACACTGCAGCTCCACTGAATAGCCCTGACTGAATTAGCTGGGGAAAGCCTGTACGTGCAGGCCGGATGGAATCAGGGTCCCAGCCTGCACGTACAGGCCTGTTCGTGATTCTGATCCCGTGGGGCTAGACATGCCCTGCAGGATCAGAATCGCGACTCCCTCTGTGTATCCAGTTCCAGCCAGATGCACAGAGGGCTTGGATGTGTGGGATGGAATCAGGCCCAATAAGTATAGCTTAAAATCATATAATGAAACTTCCTCCAGGAAAATTGTGCCCTCAGACATAACAGAGCTGAGGACATTGTCACTGGAATGCAAAATTCTGCCATAAAGTCCCATGCTTTCCCCTCTCTTTATCTACATCCCTCATCAAACCTACTGAATTCCAATGTATTTGGCTCAATCCCTCCTATTCAATTCAATCCTTATTATAGACGTATACTGACAAATTGTTATTTGTTGAAAGACAGAAATTTTCAAACCACCCATCAAGACACATAGAAATGAATGACCCTTTAAAATGTGGCTAAGGGGCTTGTTTACAAAGCCGCGGTAGCGGCTTCCGCTCAATATCGGAGCCGCGGCCCCATACAGACTATCAGGCTAAAGTATATCCATTCTGCTAGCACATTCCAATTTTGCATGCAAAAAGGCTTCTAATTGAATCAGTACAGTTTGGCAACATTTTCTAAGAAACGTTAAAAAGAAATTCATCACCAGTGAAAGAGCCTGTGGGTGCATTTCTAAATATTCCTTTTTAACCTCTTATGTTTTAGCCCACGGATTAAGGACGACATTTATCTTACTCGTATCATGAAGGTGCTTCTTTATGATATCAATTGAGAAGCGAAGAAGACTGACTGATAGGGTTGTAGATAACTGTTAATTTGGAAACACCAGATGGACCACAAATAACGTGTCTGCAGGCTGTAGTTTTGCGACCCCTGCTCTTGCAAATAATCTTAAAGCTATCACACTGCAGCAGAAGAATTCAAACCAGGACTTGGCCCTCAAGACTTCTAAGAGAAAAAAAAAAAGGTGCCCAGCCTTTGACATAATCCCTTATAAAATGGCTTAGAAGTTCTAGAGAGGCAGAAAAGCAACTTCTTCCAGATGTAGAACTACTTACCATGCAAGTCTAAAACATGGAAAGACTACAGTGTCAGAGGATTCTCAATGTGATGCATCATAGCCTACAGACTCTTACAACAGATACTATTTCTGCTAAAGGCTTCAAGGACTAGAGACAGGGCCAGTGTTAGGGGGCAATTGCCCTGGGCTCCCATGCCGCAGGGGGCCCCAAACCTGCCTCAAGCGGCAGGAGGTATAGCCTGCAGGCAGATTTCAGGGCCCCCTCACCAGTTTCTGTCCTGGGCTCCTGCATGTCTAACACTAGCCCTGACTGGAAGCTGGCACTCCCAGCCTCTACAAAGAAACAACCAAACCTTTATTTGCATATCTTAATTTTCAAATATTTATAAATTTTTCAAATATCAAGTATATAAAAAAAACAGGGAGAAAAAAAGACCTCCAAACAGTGCATGTCTGATGTTCTCTTAGGCTTCCGCGACTAGTATCATTTATTTTATTCATTTATTTATTTATTTATTTAACTTCTTTTTTTTTTTTTAATATACCAACTTTCAAGCTTTATTGATGTGGCTTACATTAAACTCAACATCTTTTACATTGAACAATGCTGCATCTTAATAAGTGGAACTGGCATTTCACAGCATGATGGATGAAATGCCGGTTCTACTTACTAAGAAATGGCCTGACCAGGAAGGCTATAAAGATCATGGTGCACATCTAATCAAAAGAGATTGCAAATACTGCACACAAATCTATCATTGGACTTATAAAGCTCCTAGTCCTTTCTAAATGTTTTAATTCCTATCATATTCAGAATACTTATTTTAAAAACATTTTTGTTTAAAAAAATACACTTTGCCTTCATCAGTCTACTAGCAGTGATGGCAGAGAGCAGGAGGAGTCATCGCCATCCAGGGCTGGCCCATCCATTGTACGAAAATGTTGTTCGCACAGGGCCCTGGGCTTCAGGGGGCCCAACGCCAGCATCATCCTGCATTCAGCACCGGCAGGCAGGGTAACTTTAGAGGAAGCTGGAGAGGCCCTGACTCACCTCTGACAGCCGCCGAAGTGAAGAGCGTCTGTTTTCTTCACTTCGACAGCTGTACTGTAGTTTAGGACACTGGCGCACTGAGTGCTGGGAAACAGGAAGTCCCCTTTGACCTCAGCACGCCAGCGTCCTAAACTACAATACAGCTGCTGAAGTGAAGAAAAAAGGTGCTCTTCACTTCAGCGACTGTCAGAGGTGAGCCAGGACTCTACGGCTCCCTCTAAAGGCTTTTAGACAGCCACGGGGCTCTTCGGAGGTGGGGCTAAGACTGGAAATAGCTGATGGGAAGGAAGGCTTGGACTGGAAATGGGCTGAGTGGGGGGGGAGCTAGGACTGGAAATGGGCTGAGTGGGGGGTGGGCTTTGACTGAGTTGGGGGAGCTAGGACTGGAAATAGCTGATGGGGAGGGGGGCTTGGACTGGAAATGGGCTGTTGGAAATGGGCTGATGGAGGGCCTAGGATAGGACTGGAAATGGATGGGGGAGTTAGGACTGGAAATGGACTGATGGAGGGGCTACAAAACATTTATCAGAATAGGTTTTGTGAATATAGTTATATACGTTCTTTCAAAAAATAGAAGCAGCCTAAGTCACAAACAATCCGACACAATATTGTGTTTCGAATACACTTATCTGTATCAGGGATATCTTCTCTCTTCTTTCAAACAAGCAGGATCAAAGTCCAAGAAATGCTGCTACTCCAAACAGCTGTTAGCAGTCACTAAGCCTACTATAAAGAGGTCCAACAGTTGAATGTATATCAGGCGTTCAGAGGTCACGTGCAGAAAATAGCCAATAGAAAACAGAGCTGAGAAGAACATGCAAATTAGATCAATGTCATCCATTCAATAGCCTGATTCAACCCTTGAGGTTCAATGGTATGTAAGCAAAAAATCCAGGAATGCTCACATCTGTTAAGCCTATTCTCTCTATTACCCCCACGCCAGGTTAAAGGTATGTGTTCAAGGATACGCCACTGAAGATCAGTAATTGCAAGCTGGCATTGTATTCAGTGAGTCACCAGAGAAGCATTTTCTACTTTAGTATTAATACAACTCTTGTGTTCATTCAAATAAAAATGTTTTTTTCTCTTAATCTGTCCCATGTATACAAGAGGACAAGGGCAGGTAATCAGATAGACCATCCACAAAGAGTCACAGTTTATATAGCTCATTGATTTATAACTAGATCCATCATTGTATGTCCAAGATGTGTTCACCAGTGCATATTGACACCAGTAGCAATGGCCACATACAGAATGGCAAGTGGGGACATCCGAGGTCATAGTAGGTAGGAAAAACTTAGGGGCTTGTTTACAAAGCCGCGGTAGCGGTTTGCGATCGTAATCGGAGCCGCAGCCCCATTGATTTCAATGGGGCCGCGGCTGCGATCGCGATCGCGAACCACTACCGCGGCTTTGTAAACAAGCCCCTTAGTGAGCATGTCTACCAGATTATGTCCACATCTATATGCAATACAAGGGAAAGTAGCAAGGCTCGGGTGGAAGCCCAATGTTTCTGCATAAATCACACAATGCTATGTGATGTTATTGAATATGGAAGCACACATACCAGAGATTCTTCTAACGACTGTTGATGGTATTAAAGAAGAATGTCACAATGAGCATATTTAGCTTGACGGTAAGCTCTAGAAATCGTAGACCGAGGATAATCTCTAGCTGCAAAACGTTCTGCCAAAATATGAGATTCAACTTTAAAAGTATCAGTAGTAGAGCAGAGTCATCTTGCACATAGATATTGTGGAGGTCGCGCCCCTACCAGGCGGTTGCCTAGTAGGGACGGGAAGTCATCTCAATTCCTCTTTCCCAAGGATTGTAGTTGTGCCAAGGAGATTATGAACCGAGTGGTTATTTTAAAGCACACAGGATTTTTATTAGCATCCGTGTCAAAATGGGTAACAAAAATCTTCAAAGCAAATGTACACATTCAGGTCAAAGCAAAATACAGGATTATTCTTCTCCTCTTAAAGTAACACTTGTAACCAGTGTTGCAATAAAGATATTTACACAAGCTTCACTTCTTTCCTTTTCTCAGGCTTCCATTACTCAGCCTTCATGCACACATTACAGTCCATCTCAGAACAAACTGAAGTTAGGTCACTTTCTTGGCCTGCTACTTCCATGCTTTCAACTGAGCTGTAACTTGGCAATGCTTGTAAGCGTTCTGGCAGTTTATCCTTAATATTCTTTAGCAGATTAAATAGCCTATGCCACTGAATGACCCTTTCTCCCTTTTGGTAGGATTTCACTGGGCTCTTCCTGTTCAGTGTCCCTGGCAAAACCCTTACTCCTATTCCGGGTTTTCCTAGGCTTTAACCTCTCTTCTGAATCAGAGCATGTAACACAGGGTTTAGGCTTTATGGCTTTATCTCTCCTACCTTGGAGTCTGGTTGCAGCACCTTCCTGGCTGAGGCTTCTCTGGCTTGGCACTCCCCCTGTTTCTGAGCTAGACAGTGACTCAGGGTAAGCTCTCCACTTCCCTTCCTGGGGCTTCTGCTGCCTGCAGATAGACCCTTCCTCCGGTGAGTCTAAGCACTCTTGCCTTAGCTTCCTTAAAGCCAACCTTCTCTCTTTCTCCCTGTAGCCAGTCTGTTTGGTCCTTTGCCTGGAACCTTCCCTGTAGCTTCCTGAGCTGCAGTGCTGGCTGCTCTTATCTCTGCTGCTACTCACTTTGTATCTGCTTTTTTCATGGTTGCTGGTTTTGCTGTGTTTGCTCTCTCCTGCTTCTTTGCCGTTCCAGGCCTCTCTGGAGTTCCTGGCCTTTCTGGCTTTCCAGGCCTTTCTGGAGTTCCTTGCCTCTCTGCTCACTTTGTTTGTTCCCTCAAACTTAAACGCTGAGCAGGGCAACTCCCTTCCTGACTCCACCCACTTGTACCTCCTACTCTTGCCTGAGGTTGTCAAGAGGTCTGGGAGTGGCTTAAGCCTAGCACTACCCTCTTGGTTTCTCTCAGGGATTCTGCTGTGATGCATGTGTTCTACTGAACCCATCCCCCGAGAAGAAGAAAAAGTTCTTCTTTCTCCTTTATTTTCATGCTGGGCTGCCTCCTCCTCACCACAATATTGACTACTTGATAAGCTCGACTTGAGTGAATATAGGTGAAAACTATCAAAATGCATATAGAAGTTATTATCTACAGTCTTCCTAAAAATCCTCGTTTGAAAAACAGTCAGTTTTTTCAATCAGAATTATAGATCATGGAGCTATACAAACTGTGACTCTTCATGGGTGGTCTATCTGATTACCTGCCCTCGTCCTCTTGTATACGTGGGACAGACTAAGAGAAAAATCCGTCTTTGTTTCAATGAACACAAGAGTCGCATTAAAGTAGAAACTGCTTCTCTGGTGAATCACTGGATCCAATGCCAGCATGCAATTACTGATCTTCAGTGGCATATCCTTGAACATATACCTTTAACCTGGCGTGGAGGTGATACAGAGAGTAGGCTTAACAGATGTGAGCATGCCTGGATTTTTCGCTTACACATTATTGAACCTCAAGGGCTGTACAGGTTATTGATTGGAAGACGTTGATCTGATTTGCATGTTCTTCTCAGCTCTGTTTTCTATTGACTATTTTCTGCACTTGACTACTGAATGCCTGATATATAGTGAACTGTTGGACCTCTTTATAGTAGCCTTAGTGACTGCTAACAGCTGTTTGGAGTAGTAGCACTTCTTGGACTATGAGCCTGTTTGTTTGAAAGAAGAGAGAAGATATCCCTGATGCAGATAAGTGTTTCCAAAACACAATATTGTGTCGGATTGTTTGTGACTTAGGCTGCTTCTATTTTTTGAAAGAACGTATAGAACTATATTCACAAAACCTATTCTGATAAATGTTTTGTAGTAAAATTTGGACTGTGAATTGCCCATAAGAATTTGGATAACAATTGGGCTATTTGGACCGACAATGGCATTTTAGCTAAAATGGTGTTGCAGCCTTGGTTTCATAAGGCTCTCTTGCTAAAAATATTGTAAGCTCACATTATTTGAGGTCCTTTCAAATATCACAGTATGTAGAATATCCAGTTTCAGCACCAGCAGGAGGAGCTATCCAGTTATTGGTGATATTCAATTGCTAGCCAGATAGCAAACCTTAAAGATAGACCAGCTTTCTTTCTGGCCTAATTTTATGTAGTTGGCTATCTGGTTCGTGGACTGAATATCACTGCAAACCAGATAACTCTGGGGACTGCCCTCTCTTCACCCACTGAGGTGCAGAGGCGGCCAGAGGTAATATTCAGCAGTACTGTTCTCATAGTGCTACTGAATATTACACACAGCTGGAGTTAGCCATTTAGCAGGTCCTGCTAACCAGCTAAGTTCTTTTAAATCTCGGACCCCAAGACATTGGCTAATCTGTGTAGATGCAGAGAGGAGTGCAGACAAAACAAGGTTGAGTGCAAGGCTGAGGGTTCAATTCAATGTCTGAGAAGGAGTAAAAGGTTAGCTCATTCTTCTATGGGGATGTCATGCCTGTTTCTTCCTCTTAATGAAAGCGTAAGGACCTGCAACATTTTCCTGATCAAAAGGTATGTACTGACCAAGCGTAAAATGCTGGACTGTTGACAAATGTGGCAATTGAAGAACAGCATGTACTGGAATGCTATTCTGTGCATAAATATTGGCATTGCAGAAATTGACATTCCATGATATGTCATGCTGGGTCAGACTAGAGGTCCATCAAGCCCTGTACCTTCTTTACAACAGTGACCAATCCAGGTCGCAAATGCCTGGCGAAATTCCTTAAGAAAAACTGCAATTAGGGGCACTATCTAAAATGAAAGTATGCCTACATCTGTCTTTTTCTGAGAGTATTTAATTGATCTGTTTTCCTTTTTTTCAGTGAACCAAACTCTGTATCAGCATATCTATTATATAGATATGGTTCTGGAAGGACCCGCTATAACTGCAATTTCAAATTACCTGGCAACCACAAAACTGCCCCCGGTAAATATCACTATCGACAGAACACTTGTAATTCTGAATTTCACCGATATCCGAGCCATTACAGGTGAGTTTTATATAAGCAATACTGACTGGCAGGACTGTATAGATTTTAAGGTGAACATCTACTTTCCTTCATCTGCTTCTGCTAATATTTGAACCATTGTCTTTTTTTCACTTGTGAAATGCATTATACTGTGCATGGCACAACTATTTTGCTTCCGCTTTTAGCAGGAGTCCCCTAACTCAGTCCTCAAGGGCCACAACCGCATCACATTTTTAGGATTTCCACAACTATGTATTTATTTATTTATTTAAAAATATTTTTATACCACTTTATACTCATTCTTAGCAGTTTACTGCCATATACTAATAATAAAATATAGCATACAAAGCACATTAGAAAAATAAAACATATAAAACAATACAATCCTAAGAATTCATAATACTCTTGGCCCTCAAATATTCAATCAAACCATATCCCCTAAATTAATTTGAAACACGTACGTTTTAACTCCCTTTTAGAAGAGTTTCACGTCTACTGCTCATGAGATCTCTTTGCATGCAGGGCTTCCATTACATGAAAACAGATCTCATGCATATTCATTATGGAAATCCTGAAAAGTGGACTGGGTTGCAGCTTTTGAGGATCAAGCGTGGGGACCCCTGGCTTATAATTTTATTTATTTACTTATTTATAGTTTGAGTAAAACAAAAAAGGTTTGAGATTGAAGCTTCATTCTGTCTCCGCCACAGTTCCCAAGTTGTGACTATGCACCAGCTGTTGATTTTCCTTCCCAGTACCTTCTGCTTCACATAGCCATATGGCTCATTTCCTATATTTACAATAGCACCTGCCTAATCTACACAGTAAATGGGCATGTTTATTTATTTGTTCAGTTTGGTTGCATATCCTTTCTTAGTAACCCAGGTGTGTTACATTTAACCCACATATACAAACTGTATAACATAAGCTTTAATGAAAAACATATAACATAATAACACAGATGATTATATAGATAAACAAATAATGCAGGTTTCCATCTCAAAAACATCCAATACTATCATTTCTAACAGCTATAAACCCCATTTTCCTCGTTTGAGTCAGCTTCTCTTTTTGCAGTATCTTCCTTTTAGCTCAAAACAATCCTTCACTTCCAGGCCCCTGAGTATGTGTGGTACTCACATAATAGCAGCGGACCCTCCTCCTCTTTTCAGTCCATCTTTTCCACCAGACCAGCTGAAACTTTCCTTCCTCCTCTTAGAGCAGGGGTCTCAAACTCAAATTGCTTTGAGGACCAAATGAGGACTTGTAAAGTAACCACACTCGGTAGCACTTTTTTTAATACAAGTGAGTTGCGCCGTTAAACCGGGTTCTCCGATGCCTCTGATTCGCTAGAAAACACTCCTTCTTCAATCGGCTGGGTCATAATCGCGGTCGGAGGAGCACTCCGCCCCCTGCATGCATGACTTTAATGTTAAACAGCAGCGAGAGGAAAATTTTTATCATCACGTGTTTGAGACCCCTGTCTTAGGGCATGGGCTGCAGAAAAATGAGATACTTCAGCAGCAACATGACCTTATGGCCACCACTCCCCCGCTGGACATTCCAGCTCCCCTTGGGGTGGAACCTCTACAGCAAAAAGATTTCCTCCCCCAAAGAGCTAATGAGCTGACAGAAGGTAACAGTGGGAGAGAATTGAAGAAGCAAAAACAAAATGTCTGGACATCCAAGTGCTATCCCCACACCGGCAGTGGTACGGACTGATGGAGCTCACAACCCGCTTAGCAGGATGCTGCTCCTCCAGTCCAAACATACCTTGCTATTCGACCCCTATTGAGAATGCAATGCACTGGAAGTACAACTCTAAGCACAAGGACAAAAAAGCTGGGGAGTTACTGGATCAAAATGAAATCCATGGAAAAAACAATACAAATCCAGGAGATCTAATACTGCACAAGGATCATAAAGGTAATAAATCAAAATCCCTAGAAGGGCCCCATCCAAATGGTACCTTAATACCTGCGAAAACCTCCCAGAGAAGCATGCATCCTACCTATATCAGAGGCCCAAAGCTGTGCTATGCCTCCTGCAAAGATACCTCAAGGAGAGTGTGCAATACTTCCCTACATAGGTAGAGAACCACCAAAGCCAACCCCAAGTACCTCAGCACAGCAGACTATAGTCAGGGACCCAAGGAAGCGGTGGTATGGTCCTCTCCAGACCTCATCTCTGCAACCCTAATTGGGACGGGACTAGCTCAACTGGGAATTTGTTTACAACTTCAAACCAAAAGCTGGTACTCATCAAGAGTCCCATGACTCAACCCAAGACTCCACATTTGCAGAGCTCACCTCAGAGGAGCAACCACAGGACACCTCATATCCTAAATTTCTAATGAGAATGTCCAAAACAGTACCACTAACAGTACTACTGGGTACAGAAGAAACACCTAGAACCAAAGGAGCTTTCCAAACTATGGCAGCAAAAAAGGGACCCTTGCCCTCTCTGTGCACCAGGTCTTGCCAGACCTCCAGCTCAGCATTTGGAGGATTCCTCTGTTTACCACAATAACTTCTAGGTGTTTAGAGTTGAAGTACAAGGTTATTGCTACTCCTGGCCATAATCAATCAGAACTTCCTCACTAGTCCGTGATCTCTGAAACAGCTCTTAGGAGATTCAAAATGTTTAAATCTAACAGCATTGTTTCCCTGGGAAAGCATAATAAAATCCTGAATATTGTGGGCAGAAACGTTTATCAAAATGTGATGCTTGCCACAAGCTTTCTTGCCCACCAAATGCAGATGCTCCATTATTATCATACTGACAGATATAAATCTCCTTTTGAAAAGGATCAGCAAAAACTTATGCGGCTTTATCTTTCAATTCAAGAATGTGCTTTTTCAGTTAGTCAAGGCCATGTAATATGACTATGATACAGCTTCATGTATTGTAGCAATAGCCATTGGGGCATGTAGCGCAGTGTGGTACAAGCTTTGGGCCTTCAAGAAGACTTGCATGTTCACCTGGCAGACAGCCCATGTTCAGGAGATGGTCTCTTTGAGGGAAAGGTCAAAGATAAAATCTCACAGATTAAAGACAACTGCTCCACAGTTTGAGAACTCTCCCACTAAGTGGTGGATCACCAGGCCCAGTACTACAGGCAGGGCCGGATTTACCTTGAGTGAGGCCCTACGCCAACAAAAATTGTGGGCCCCCAGAAAAGATAAAAACGAGCACGCCGGATCAGCTGCGCGCTGTTGGCCCTGACGTCATAATTAAACTGGGAATCCCAAAAGCCAAACTTGGAATGTACAACACTGTAGAAATAAAACTATACATTAATTTGCTCTTGTACTAAACAAAGTGCAGACGTTAATGATGCACATTTACCAGAGCTGACATATTCCAATTAATAAATTCAAAATAAAGAGATATTTTTCTACCTTTTGTGCATTTTTGTTCAGCTGCAATTGCTCCAGCCACTTTCTTCTGGTTTCTTCGTGTCAGCACAACTCCAGTCTTAACCCCCCCAGCCCATTTCCAGTCCCAGCCCCCCCCCCCATCGGCTCAAGTAAACTTTAATAAAAAAATAAATAAAACGCTGGCCGCTGCCGCTGCCGCCGTGGCAGCATGGACTGTCCCGTGGGGCCCCCTCTGCCCGGCTGAGCCCCTCCGTGCCGGCTTTGAGAGGCGCGAAGGGAGAGTGTCTCCCTCACGTCTCTGTTAAGCCCGCTTAACAGAGATGCGAGGGAGACACTCTCCCTTTGCGCCTCTCAAAGCCAGCACGGAGGGGCTCAGCCGGGCAGAGGGGGCCCCGCGGGACAGTCCATGCTGCCGCGGCAGCAGCCAGCGGTTTTTTTTTTAATTTAATTTAAAAAAAGCTAACAATTTGTTCAATTTTTGTGGGCCCTTGCCAGCTGTGGGCCCTATGCCACGGCGTAGTTGGCGTATAGGTAAATCCGGCCCTGACTACAGGGGTCAACAGCCTATCTTTAGAAAGCAGTACCCACAACAATTCTTTCAACAATTTTATATTTAAAGGTGCTACCAGCCATACTCTAGACCACTCTCTCAACAACAGCTGGTGCAAGTGCATGCCCAACAACAAAGACCACAAGAGAGGAAACAGCAGTCTGCTTTTGTGGCAAATGCCGCAAAATCATCCTCTTTCTTTTGACTATTACCTAGTGGAGGCCAGGCTCCAATTCTTCAGAGAGGCATGGCATGCCACCATCACACACTGCGAGACTTTGGATCATTGACCAGGGTTACAGAACACATTTTTCAAGCTTTCCACTAACAAGGCCAAAAAGACCTATAAGGATCCTGAAGCACTACTTTCCTGTTCTGTCTGTGGAACTAGAACATCTGCACAGTGGTCCTTGTTACTGCCATTTCCTTCCTCATGGAACAAACACAGCAAATCTCTAAAAGAAAATAGGGACTATATGCACAAATTCAAGCAACAGACCAAGAAGACAGAGCACCAGAAACACTATTCCAACCACTAGTTCATACACCAAAGCCAACAAGTCAACAGCGAAGAGGGTTCTCTCACTATCAGCACCCGCCATCTGGAACTCACTACCAGAGACACTAAGGACTACCACGGACATAGAAGACTTCAGGAAACAAATGAAGACCTTCCTCTTCACTGACCACTTCAGAGAAGACAATTAACCCCCCCCCCCCCTCATGATACATACCTAAACACCAATTGACTTTTGTACATATGTTTTTCACTGTAAATAAGTTTTGCTTTGGAACATCCTCTGCATGTCACCCCTCCCTATGTTTACAAGATGAGTTCTCTGTATTGGATCGAGTTATGATATAAACCGCTTTGATTTTATGATAAGGTGGTATAAAAAAAATATGTATTAAATAAATAAATAAATATAGAGCTTAGTGGTTGGTATGGAAGAGCAGACAGGACAGGCCATATGATGTTTATCCGCCATCATGTTTCTATGTTTCTCTATTTATTAATACTATTCAGGCATGACAATCAGTGGTGTGAATTCTGCCCAAGTGTCCCCTGCATTGCAGGGGGCTCCAAGGAAGAAGGGGGCCCATTTGCGACTGCTCCTGTATTTTCTGAAGTGGACTTTTGTCCACTCAGGGGCCTTTTCAAAACTGTTGCATGAGAGCCCATAATTTGATGCCACTAATTGAGATACAGCTGTGATGAAAGAACAATTATAGGTAAAAGCAACTGAAAATTATATGCATAAGAGGAGTGAGAGATTTTGATGCAGATTTTATAAGGGGTGCATGGAAAATTACACACTAGTAGCAAACGTTAAGTCCCTATTTTAAAAGAATTTCATGCGTCAATAGGCATCTACATGCACACTTTAGACAGTCACTATTCTGGAAGCATGCGCGTAAGTCCTATCACACATACTTTCAATTTGTGTGCACAGGGGGTGGCTCTTGGGAGGAGCCTAAATTTACATGCATAGATTATAAAATATTATAACTTACATGCATTACTGAGCAATCTAGGTGTGAGCATTTACAGTACACCAGCTCTAAAACAGGAATAACTGACATGACTAGATTAAGAAGTGTCTATATGCCCCTATTTTATAAAGTAAAGTATTTGCATACTTCATTTTATAACATAGGCCCCAAATATGCAGATGGCAATGTGTGTTAACTACATGGGAGTCTACAAAACGTCCTTCCATATGTCTTTGAATCAGGTTTCCCAAATCAACTATGAATATATTAAACAAAACTGAGGATACAGATGAACCATAAGGCATACCACAGAATGGTGTCCAGACCTGAGGCTGCTCTCCACTGTAGTTCACTTTAGTTGTCCTATGAGAGAGAAGAGTATCAAACCATTGTAGAACTGATACATCCATTCTCAATATGGCCAACTTGGTCAAGAATATTGAAAGGATTACTGAATCAGAGGTAGCTGATGAATTCAAGAGTAACATTAATTTTTCAAAGGCATATGATAAATTGTAATACAGAATTCTCTATTCCTTGGTCAAGCCAAAGGCGGTTATTCTTATAATGCTACCAATACAGTCTCAGTATAAGATTTCCTGAAGCCAAGACATCATGGCTCCTCCCTTGGTACCTCCTAGTGGGGAAAGCCAACTAAAAAAAGTCCAGTCCCATCAATTAATGTTTTAATGCCAGCTTTAAATTTTCAAAAGCAACTCTAACAATGAACATCAATTAGAAGGGAATTCCATAATGTGGGAGCTAGGAACATGAAGGAAGCCCTTCAAGTAGACTTTAATCTGGATCTAGAGAGGAATGGAATTGTAAGTAAATTTGCTTGAGGCAATCTCAAAGATCATGTAGGGTAATAAAAGACCAGCAAAAGTTCAGATAAAGTCGGAAACCAGTATAAAAAATATATAAGCTAAAATTAGAATTTTGTATTTTATTCTGAATGAAATGGGTAACCATTGTTTTTCAAACAACAATCATACAACATTGAACGAGGGACTCCAGCTAAAAGACAGTGACAATAAGCTAACCAACTTGATGAGTACATGGAGAAGAATTCTTAATGCTTCAGAATTAAAGCTTGACAGATCAAAGACATCAAAGAATTTTCTAACCATATTAGCAATGTGTTCTGAAAAGATGAGCATGCAGTCCAGGGTGACACCTAGAGATTTGATTGAGCCTTTTACAGGAAAAATGGCACCAGTAATTTGTGGGTTATATGGTAGCACAAAGGTAAGGGCTGTATCCAGCCTCTTAGTCAACACGAAAAATCATAGCACTTGGAAACAATAGAAGCCTGTTTTTGTGACCTGGCCATGTCTATTTGTATAAGTCACATATACCAGATAGACCTGGAGATTAAGAATTTGGCTATTTTGATCTATTCGTTCATTATCAGTGGCTGAGTGAGTTATCCTGGATCTTTCTAGATAAATTACAGAGTATACAAAATTTGTTTGCTTGAGCATCTCACTGTATAATCGGATATCACCATCCTTATGGTCTTTACATTGGCCTCCAATTGAATACCATGACAAATTTAAAATGCTATTATTTGCTTTTAAATCTGTTTATAAGATGCTACTGCCTTATCTGTATGAGCATCTTTGCTGAGCCAGGCAGACAGCTTTACTCAGCAAATTAAATTTTGTTGCAACTAACTACTCCAGCAGCAGATTGAAAGGGACAATTAGAAAGGCCTTTCTGAATATGATTCCTACTGTGTGAAGTCTCTTACCTAATGAAATTTGGCTATTGTCATGTTATTTGAAGAAATGTTTTCTTTGTGATCAAATCTTCATCCATTTTCTTTCTCCTTAATGTTTCCTTTCTTCTTTTTCTGTCTTTTCATGCCTTGTAGCTATAGCAACTTTTTCCCAGTACTCCACTTGCTTTCCAGTAAGAAGAACATTGTATTCATCTTGAGTTTTATGCATTCTGCTGACAATTTTATATTCATATTATTGATTAATTTTTAAGACTTGGCTTATGTCTTATTGTTTCATGTATTTTGTTTGTTTCTAAAATCAGCAAAGGTGTACAACAAAGCTGCATACTTCCCCCTACCTGTTTAATTTATATGCAAGATAAATCATCAGAGAGGTAGGTCTGTATGAATACAACCAAGGTATGAAGATTGGTGGAAGGCTCAGTAACAACTTTCGCTATGCAGGCGATACTATATTACTGACTGAAAGCGAAGAAGTCTAAAATATTTGCTTTCAAAATGAAAGAACATAATAGTCTAAAAATGGTGTGCATCTTAAGATAAAGAACACAAATATCCTGACAACTGGCAAAATCAATAATTTCATCCTTGATGGAAACAAAATAGAAATAGTAGACAACTTAAACCTGTTTGGATCTTTATCAATAAAGAAATGACAAACAGTCAAGAAACCTGATGACGCATTGCTCTTGGTAGAACAGCTATGAAGTCCTAGCAAAATAAGTGTAGAGATGTATCTCTGCATACAAAGATTCAACTTGTCCAAGCCATGCTATTTTTAATAATGTCATTTGGATGTGAAAGTTTGACAATGAAGAAGTCAGGTAGAAAATTGATGACTTTGAATTATGGTGCTGATGAAGAATACTGTGTATACTATGGACTGCTCAAAGAACAAATCAACCAATATTAAAAGAGATCAAACCTAAGCTTTAGAAGTTGAGATCATAAGACTTATCATGCAAAGAGAAAGATCAAGATGAATAGTAGAGTACCCCAGGGATCTGTGCTGGGTCTGCTGCTTTTTAACATATTCATAAATGACCTTGAAATGGGAATAATGAGTGAGGTAATCAAATTTACAGATGACACAAAATTATTCAAAGTTGGTTTGTGAAAAATTGCAAGAGGACCTTGATAAATTGGAAGGCTGGACATTCAAATGGCACATGAAATTTTATGTGGCAACTGCAAAGTTATGCACCTAGGAAAGAACAGCCCAAACTATGGTTACATGTTGCAAGGTTCCACATTAGGAACAACACCCAGGAAAAAGATTTAGACATCATCATGGACAACACGTTGAACCCCTTCACCCAGTGTGCAGTGGCGACCAAGAAAGCGAATAGAATGCTAGGATTCATAATGAAAGGAATGGAGAATAAAACCATGGATATAATAATGCCTCTGTATTGTTCCATGGTGTGACCACACTTTGAATATTGTGTGCAATTCTGGTCACCGTATCTTAAAAAGGATATGGCGGAATTTAAAAATGTAAAGAGAAAAGCCACCAAAATGATAAAGGGGATGGAAGGATACCCCTATGAGGAGAGGCTAAAAAGGTTAGGGTTCTTCAACCTGGAAAAGAGACAGCTGAGGGGAGATATGATAGAGGTCTATAAATTAATGAATGGAGTAGAACGGGTAAACGTAGATTGATTGTTTATGCCATCAAAAAGTAGAAAGACAAGAGGACATGCAATGAAGCTACAGTGTAACCCATTTAAGAATAATAAGAGAAAATATTTTTTTCACTCAACATGTAATCAAACTCTGGAATCTGTTACCAGAGGATGTAATAAAAGCTGTTAGTGTAGCTGGGTTTAAAAAAGGTTTGGACAAGTTCCTGGAGGAATGGTCCATAATCCATTATTAAAGAGATCCAGGAAATCCACTGCTTGCCCCAATACAAGTATTGTGGAACCCGTGTGTCTTTTTGGGAAATTACCAGGTACTTGTGACCTGGATTGACCACTGTTGGAAACAGGATACTGGACTTGATGGTCTGACCCAGTATGGTATTTCTTATATTCATTAGAGAAAGACATCATGCTTTGCAAGGATGAAGGTCAATGCAAAAGAGGAAAGCTATCAATGAGATAGATCAATACAGTAACAGCAGCTATGGATGTCACTCTATCAACAATTAGCCACCTGACTGAAGAATGAACAAAGTTCAAGACAACTTTCCATAGGGTTACCATGAGTCTGCTTGACTCAATGGTTCTCATCAACAACAACAGTATACGGGCTGATTATAAATCTGTTTTGTAAAATGCTTTAGACAGTCTAAGACAAGGTTTTAGACAGTTCTGGGGAGAAGCCTGCTGTCTTGGTACATGTTGGTACCAATAACATAAGACAGTGTGGAAAAAAGGTTTTGGAGGCCAAATTTAAGCTTTTAGGTAGGATGTTGAAATCCAGAACTTCCAAGGTAGCATTCTCTGAAATGCTTTCTGTTCCAAGTGCAGGACCCAAAAGGCATGCAGACCTCTGGATTCTCAATGCTTGGATGAGATAATGGTGCAAGGTAGAGGGTTTTGGATTTGATAAGAACTGAGCAACATTCTGGGGAAGGGAGGGGCTTTTCCAAAATGATTGGCTCCACCTTAACCAGGATGTAACCAGGCTGCTGGCATTAACCTTTAAATAGGAGATAGAGCAGCTTTTGAAAGATAAAAGTAACCCAGATGCCCTTATGTACAGAACAGACAAAGCTGAAAGACTCCAAATTACCCCGGTCAACTGATAACCAGATTAATATGAATAAAATGCAACCTCTAAAATGCTTGTATGCAAATACTAGAAGTCTGAAAAATAAGATGGGAGAGTTAGAAATCAGAGCTAAATGAAAGGTTAGATATAATTGGCATCTCAGATACCTGGTGGAAGGAGGACAATCAATGGGATATTGTGATACAAACTATCTCACAATTATAGGGTACATCAAATTGATAGAGGGTTTGCACTCTATGTTAGAGAGGGCATTGAGTCACACAGGATTAAATTTTTGCAGTAATAATGGGTGATTTCAATTATCCCAGTGCTACAGCAGGACATGCTAGATAGATAAAGTTGTAGATGAAATAAATGACTGCTTCTTAGAGCAGCTGGTTCATGAACAGACAAGAGGGGAAGCTGTTTTGGACCTAGTCCTTAATGGAATACAGAGATATGGTGCAAGAGCTAATGGTGTTAGGGCCACTTGGCAATAGTGATCAGTTTAACAAATGGAGGAAAGATGGCAAAGAAATCCACAGTACTACCTTTAAACTTTCAAAAGGGAGACTATGACAAAATGAGGAAAATAATTAAGAAAAAAATAAAAGGAGCAGCTGCAAAAGTTAAAGACTTACATCAAGCATGGGCGTTGTTTAAAAATACTATCTTGGAAGCCCAGACCAGCTGTATTCCATGCTTTAAGAAAAATGGAAAGAAGTCCAAAAAACTGCCTGCATAGTTTAAAGGTGAGATCAGAGAGGCTGTTGTAGCCAAAAAAGCATCTTTCAGGAAATGGAAAAAGGAACCAAATAATGAAAATGGAAAACAACATAAGCAATGGCAAGTTAGATGCAAGGCACTGATAAGGCAGGCAAAGAAAGAATTTGAATAAAAGCTTGCTATGGAAGCAAAATGCATAACAAAACTTTTTAAAGTAGATTCATAGCAAAAACCTGTGAGAGTCAGTCAGACTATGGCGAAAGAGGGGTAAAAGGGATGCTAAGACAGGACAAGGCCATTGCAGAGAGCCTGAATGAATTTTTTGCTTTGACTTTACTGAGGAAGCTATATGGAAGTTACGCATGCCTGAAATGGTATTTAAAAATGATATATCAGAAGAATTGAAAGAAATATCAATAAACTAGAAAGAGGTACAGTATTACAACTATTTGATAAACTGAAGAGTGGTATACATCCCAGGGTGCTGAAAGAACTAAAATATGAAATTGCAGACCTACTATTAGTAATCTGTGAACTATCACTAAAATCATCTGTAGAACCAGAAGATTGGAGAATGGCCAAAGTAATGCCAATTTTTAAAAAGGGTTCCAGGGGTAAACCAGGAAACAGCAGACTGGTGAGACTGACGTCAGTACCAAGCAAAATGGTAGAATAATTATAAAGAATAAAATTACTGAACATGTAGATAGTGTGATGAGGAGGGCCCTGCTGAACCGATGAAAATAGGTAAAGATAGTGAATATACCTTTAAGGAAAGAGACATGCCTGAAATTCACAGGTTCCAGACTGCAGTCAAAGAAAGAAAGCACGGGAGTTGATAGAGCCAGTTTGCCACACCCAAGCTCTGCTGACGTAAGTGCAAGCTCAGGGAGAATGGCAAACACCTATGCAGAGACAGAGAAAGGCTAGCTAAGAAGCAGCCTTATAAACCCTGCTCAGAAGGGCAGAAAGGGGTTCAGGATCAGGTTGCGGTTCAAACTGTTTGTGTTCCAGTTCCAGGCCAGAATTGTGGGCAAGTTCAGAGAGTTCAGCATGTTTCAGCTATTCCAGGAGTTCAGAGAGAGGAACTCAGAGGAGGAAACATCAGGGGAAGGAGAAGGATGTGGAAGGAACCCGAGAGCCAAGAAACCATGTGTGCTTTGCTTAGAGAAAGAAAGCAGGGAAGTCTTCTACCTCGGGTCTCGGACTGAAGGTTTCAAGCTGCTCAAAGGTGGGTGAACAAGGCTATAGCTAGAAGTAACCAGAACCCAGCCTGGAGCAAGGAACCATGGCTGAATAGCGGAGAGGAACCAAGGCAACTGAACCAGGGAGAGATATCCCATACTAGAGGTATAGACATTCCTTACCGGGGAAACCAGTGCTGGAGGGAGGTCCAGGGATTTCCCCAGAGCATTCACCGAGGAGCAGATTGTGGGAGTTCAGAGCCAGACGTATATGCTTTAGAACAAGAGGATATGCAAGTGGACTGTGCGGAGCAAAACTCCATATCAGGTGAATTGCCAATGGATTGTACATTATGCCAGACAGAAGCTAGGAAAGTCTGTTGATAAGAAATGCTTGATAAAGAAAGGTCTTGAGAAGCAGTGTGAATGAACCTAGTTTTGTTTTGCTAAGAAATACATACTAACTCAAGAGAACGTTGCCAGCTTCTACATTTTTGTGTTTAAAGGAGCAGAAGGTAAATGAGGACATTTAACTTTGCTTAAACAGAAGCTGTATTTTGTTTTGCTGATTACCTTATGAAAACAACTGCACATGTTTTAAAAGCTTATGAAGCTTCCTCAGTTCCAGCTTATGTATAATTTCTGAAGTATTGCTTGGAGAAAAATATCCTGACGTTGTGTGTTTGAACCTTAGTGTTTTGGGGAAAAATAATCTTTTGTCTTTGCCTTTAACCCTTGGCTTACATGACTATCCTTGAACGAGGAAAAACTACAAGTCCCAGAATGCCTCCCTGTGGACAAGAATAGCGTTTAATTCCTTTATTAGAGGACTAAAATTGGCAGCCCTATGCCTCTAAGCCCTCGGCCGGGGCTGGGGTCACGACAAATGGCGTAGTTCTTGGATTTTTTCACGCATGCACCAGGATTTTCCAAACACCTCAGGATTTGCATAGAAGACAAACGCACGGCTGATCTGCGCAGAGGATTACAGTGGGAAAACGCAGGCAGGTCAACTGAGTCACAGAGGACAGCTGAGACCTTCACTTTTGAAAGGCTTGAATCTATGCCTGTTCTCAGGTAACCTGTAGATAATTGGGCTAGTAAAGGATTCAAGTGCAAAAGTGCAGGAATCCCAAACAGCTTAAGCCAAGAGACTAGCTGAAGTGTTGTTGTTGTACCGCACTTGGTGGTGTTTTTCTTTCTTTTCTCAGGTCCGCAATTGGCAGACTGTAAAACAAACCCAGAGCCTACGGTCGGAGAAGAACTTTCCCTGTCGCAAAAACAAGAATTAGCCAGATTACTGGGAAGGTTTACGGATATTTTGACACCGATTCCCGGGGAGACAAAGCTAGTAGCCCATGAAATTGTCACCCCACCTGGTGAGGTCATTAAGCAAAGGCCCTATAGGCTCCCGGAGGCCAAAAAGCAAGAGGTAGTGGCTCAGGTACAAGAGATGCTAGACATGGGAGTTATTGAAGAGTCCAAAAGTCCTTGGAGTAGCCCCATTGTGCTGGTACCAAAACTTGACGGCACGCAAAGGTTCTGCATAGACTTTAGGCAAGTGAACGCCATCTCTACCTTTGATGCATACCCAATACCCAAAGTCTTGAAGGACTAGAAAAAGGGACTGTTACTTCTGGAGAGAGATCTGCAACTGTGAGTATATACTTCTGGTAGTTTTCTAAAAGGAATTCTTTGTATTAAAGCTAATTAATCAGTGAACCCACTATTTTTTGTTAAATCAGTCAGGGCCTAGTAGCAGCAGTTTAAGTTTAAATTTAAAACACAGAGGAGAACTTTCTGGTTACATTTCATACCCAGCAGAGAACTTGTAGTTTAAATTTAATAGTCACTCAGGGCCTAGTAACAGCAAAGTACTTTTAGTTTAAATTTAAAACACAGAAGAGAGCTTTCTGGTTACATTTGGAACCCAGCAGAGAGCTTGTAGTTTACATTTAATAGTCACTCAGGGCCTAGCATCAGCAAAGTACTTTTAGCTTAAATTTAAAACACAGAAGAGAGCTTTCTGGTTAAATTTAGAACCCAGTAGAGAGCTTGTAGTTTAAATTTCATAAGAAGTTAGAGCCTGGCAGCAGCTAAGAGCTATAATTTAAATCAAATCGGAATTTAGCTTACCTCAGCAGCACAAGACAGGGTACTGTATAGCAGCCCTCTTTTAATAAGTGTTATTTCCCTCCCTCCCTCCCCTGGGATAATCGTAGCTTTATAGGTACTTACACATCTAAAAAGGCAGGAGGTGCTCTCAGGTGAAGCTCATTACCCAAATCAGTCATACACTAAGGACCTGAGATTAGTTAAGCTTCAGGTGAACAAGGTATATTACACATATTAGGTACAGTTTTATTAGTATAAATATCCATAGCAACCCTTAGTAAGTAAAGAACTTAGATCTAAACACAAACTTAAAACTAAGATGCAGACAGCAGTCCAGCAGCGGGATGGGGGCTTTCCAGTCTTTTGCATTGAGTGTCATATGTATGATTTTCTCCCAGTTGGTGAGAGGTCTTACGTGTGCACTAGGTGCAAGGAGCTCTTTGCTCTCAGGGAACGAGTCCGTTCTCTAGAGGCTAAAGTAGCAGACTTGGAAAGCATAAGACACACAGAGAGGTACATAGACGAGACCTACAGGGATATAGTCCTGAAGTCCCACCTCCAGTCTGGCAGCATCCCTGTTGCTATGGAGGAGAGAGGTCACTTGACACGAGAGCATCACCCTGGTGTGGCAGGAAGTGATCCTGTAATTAGGACCTGTCCTCCAGGTGATGTAAAACCCTCTCGCACCGAGGATGTTTCTCCAGAGCCATGTGCCCATGAGGGAAGGGTTAGGACAGCCGTTATAGTTGGTGATTCGATCATTAGGCATGTAGATAGCTGGGTGGCTGGTGGACGTGAGGATCGCCTGGTAACATGCCTGCCTGGTTCGAAGGTAGAGGACGTCACGCGCCACCTAGATAAGATCTTAGATAGGAAAATGCACTATGTCATTAGTACATGTCGGTACCAATGACATAGGAAAATGTGGTAGGGAGGTTCTGGAGGCTAAATTTAGGCTTTTAGGTAGGAAGTTGAAATCCAGAACTTCCAGGGTAGCGTTCTCCAAAATGCTTCCTGTTCCACGCGCAGAACCCAAAAGGCAGGGAGAGCTCCGGAGTCTCAATGCGTGGATGAGACAATGGTGCAGAGATGAGGATTTTGGATTTGTTAGGAACTGGGGAACATTCTGGGGAAAGGAGGGGCTCTTCCGAAGGGATGGGCTTCACCTTAACCGGGATGGAACCAGGCTGCTGGCATTAACCTTTAAAAAGGAGATAGAGCAGCTTTTAAACTAGATATTAGGGGAAAGCCGACCGTCGCCCAAGAGCGGATGGTTCGGAAGAATGTATCTTTGAAGGATACTACAAAAAGCAGAGAGGTTCCACAAAAGAGTAAAGTAGCCCAAATGCCCTCAAGTATGGAGCAGACAGAGCTTAAAGATCCCAAATTACCCATGTCTAACAATAGCCAAATTAATATGAATAAAATACATTCTCTAAAATGCTTGTATGCAAAAGCTAGAAGTCAAAAAAATAAGATGGGAGAGTTAGAATATATAGCACTAAATGAAAGGTTAGATATGATTGGAATATCAGAGACATGGTGGAAGGAGGACAACCAGTGGGACACTGTGATACCTGGGTACAAACTATATCGTAATGAAAGAGCTGATCAAATTGGTGGAGGGGTTGCTCTCTATGTTAGAGAGGGCATTGAGTCAGAAAGGATTATAGTTTTGCAGGAAACAAAATCTGCTGTAGAATCTATATGGATTGAAATTCCATGTAAAAGGGGGAAGGCAATGGCAGTGGGGGTGTACTATCGAGCGCCTGGCCAGAATGACCAAATGGATGATGAAATGCTCAAAGAAATCAAGGAAGCTAACAAAAGTTACAGTGCAGTAATAATAATGGGTGATTTCAACTACCCCGGTATCGACTGGGTCAGTGTCACGTCAGGACATGCTAGGGAGATAAAGTTCCTAGATGAAATAAATGACTGCTTCTTGGAGCAGCTGGTTCATGAACCGACCAGAGGGGAAGCCATATTAGACCTAGTCCTTAGTGGAACACCAGATCTAGTGCAAGAGATAAGGTTGTTGGGGCCACTTGGCAATAGTGATCATAGCATGATCGCCTTTGATTTAATTAGTGGAGGAGGGATAGTAAGGAAATCCACAGTACTACCTTTTAACTTTCGAAAGGGAGACTATGATAAAATGAGGAAAACAGTTAAGAAAAAACTAAAAGGAGCAGTTGCAAAGGTTAAAGACGTACATCAGGCTTGGCTGTTGTTGAAAAATACTATCTTGGAAGCCCAAACCAGCTGTATTCCACGCTTTAAGAAAAGTGGAAGGAAGTCCAAAAAACTGCCAGCATGGTTTAAAGGTGAGGTCAGAGAGGCTGTTGTTGCCAAAAAAGCATCTTTCAGGAAATGGAAAAAAGAGCCAAACGACGAAACCTGGAAACAGCACAAGCACTGGCAAGTCAAATGCAAGGCATTGATAAGGCAGGCAAAGGGAGAATTTGAGAAAAAGCTTGCTGCGGAAGCAAAAACGCGAAGTAAAGATCTTTTCAAGTACATTCGTAGCAAAAAACCTGTGAGAGAGTCAGTTGGTCCATTAGATGATAAAGGGGTTAAAGGAGCACTAAGAGGCGACAAGGCGATAGCGGAGAGACTGAATGAATTCTTTGCTTCAGTCTTTACTGAGGAAGATGTAGGGATGTTACCCATGACTGAATTGGTATTTAAAGATGCGGAAGAATTGAAGGAAATATCGATACATCGGGAAGATGTATTACAACTATTAGATAAACTGAAGAGTAGCAAATCACCTGGGCCGGATGGTGTATATCCAAGGGTGTTGAAAGAACTGAAATATGAGATAGCAGACCTGCTATTAGTAATCTGTGAACTATCATTAAAATCATCTCTAATACCTGAAGATTGGAGGATCGCCAATGTAACACCAATTTTTAAAAAGGGTTCCAGGGGTGATCCAGGAAACTACAGACCAGTGAGCCTGACATCAGTACCGGGAAAAATGGTAGAAACCATCATAAAGAATAAAATTACTCAGCATGTAGATAGTCATGACCTAATGGGAGACAGCCAACATGGCTTTAGACAAGGAAGATCTTGTCTTACTAATCTGTTATGTTTTTTTGAAAGAGTGAATAATCAGGTGGACAAAGGTGAGTCGGTTGATATTGTGTATCTGGACTTTCAGAAAGCCTTTGACAAGGTCCCTCATGAGAGACTTTTGGCAAAACTAAAGAGTCATGGGATAGGAGGCAGTGTACTATTGTGGATCAGGAACTGGTTAAAAGATAGAAAGCAGAGGGTAGGGATAAATGGCCAATTTTCCCAATGGAGACAGGTGAATAGTGGTGTACCCCAGGGATCTGTGCTGGGTCCGCTGCTTTTTGACATATTCATAAATGACCTGGAAAGTGGAATAACGAGTGAGGTTATCAAATTTGCAGATGACATAAAACTATTTAAAGTTGTTAAAACCCAAGAGGATTGTGGAAAATTGCAAGAGGATCTTGATAAATTGGAAGAGTGGGCATCAAAATGGCAGATGAAATTTAATGTGGACAAGTGCAAGGTTATGCACCTAGGGAAGAACAACCCAAACTATGGTTACACGATGCAAGGTTCCACATTAGGAACCACCACCCAGGAAAAAGATTTAGGCGTCATTGTGGATACCATGTTAAAACCCTCGGCCCAGTGTGCAGCAGCGGCCAAGAGAGCAAATAGAATGCTAGGTATGATAAGGAAAGGAATGGAAAATAAAACAAAAGATATTATAATGCCTCTATATCGTTCCATTGTGAGACCGCACCTTGAATATTGTGTGCAATTCTGGTCGCCGTATCTTAAAAAGGATATAGCGATTTTAGAAAAGGTTCAGAGAAGAGCCACCAAAATGGTAAAGGGGATGGAAGGATACTCCTATGAAGAAAGGCTAAAAAGGTTAGGGCTCTTTAACCTGGATAAGAGACAGCTGAGGGGAGATATGATAGAAGTCTATAAATTAATGAACTGAGTGGAACGGGTAAACGTAGATGGATTGTTTACCTTATCAGAATATAGAAAGACTAGGGGACATGCAATGAAGCTACAGGGTAAACTATTTAAGACTAATAAAAGAAAATATTTTTTCACTCAACGTGTAATCAAACTCTGGAATTTGTTACCGGAGGATGTAGTAAAGGCTGTTAGTGTAGCTGGGTTTAAAAAAGGTTTGGACAAGTTCCTAGAGGAAAGGTCCATAAACCATTATTAAGAAGAGACCCAGGATATCAATGCTTGAACCAATACAAGCATTGTGGAACCTGTGTCCCTTGGGGAAACTGCTAGGTACATATGACCTAGATTGGCCACTGTTGGAAACAGAATACTGGGCTTGATGGACCTTGGTCTGACCCAGTATGGCATATCCTATGTTCTTATGTTAATGCCGTGTATTGAAGAATTATTGGATCGATTGGGGCAAGCCAAGTTCCTTACTACCTTAGATATGACTAAGGGTTATTGGCAGATTCCCTTAACACGGGAGTCCCGTCCGAAGACTGCGTTTAGCACGCCAATTGGACTCTTCCAGTTTAGAAGGATGCCCTTCGGCCTGCACGGTGCCGCAGCAACCTGTCAGAGGTTGGTGGACCTTGTCCTACGGCCACACCAGGAATATGCCGTCGCCTACATAGACGATATTATCATACACAGTTCCAGTTGGCATCAGCATTTGCCTAGGGTGGAAGCGGTGCTACAGGCGATGAAACGAGCAGGCCTGACCTTGAACCCGGGAAAGTGCATGTTTGCCGGACAAGAGGTGAAATATCTTAATCATATGGTCGGACAAGGTACAGTCAGACCTCTAGTAAACAAGGTCGAGGCCAGTCGCTAAAAAACAGTTAAGAAGTTTTCTGGGCCTAATAGGATATTATCGTCACTTCATTCTGCATTTTGCCGAAGAAAGTGCATTATTGACGGACATGTTGAAGAAGAACGCTCCAAACCAACTGAAGTGGATCATCGAGGCTGACAAGGCTTTCACTTTATTGAAGGAGAGGCTCTGTAGAGCACCTTTGTTACGAGGCGTAGACTTTGGGCAACCGTTTATTGTCCAAACGGATGCCTCGGAGACTGGTTTAGAGGCAGTGTTATCACAGAAACATGAGGGCGCGGAGCATCCAATAATGTTTCTCAGCAGGAAACTTTCCCCAGCAGAAAAGAATTACTCAACGATAGAAAGAGAGTGTTTAGCTATCAAATGGGCGGTGGACGCTCTCATATTCTATCTCACAGGACAAAGATTCTTGTTGGTTATGGACCATGCGCCCCTGAAATGGCTAAATCAGATGAAAAATCATAATGCCGGGCTGACACAATGGTACACGGCTTTGCAGACCTTCGACTTTCGGGTTGAACACAGAGCGGGGAAGATGCATCAAAATGCGGACACCCTATCAAGAATTACGAGCTGTGCGGGTGAAATCTCGCCAGCCCTTAATATCTTAAGGGGGGGGGATATGTGATGAGGAGAGCCCTGCTGAACCGATGGAAATAGGAAAAGATAGTGAATATACCTTTAAGGAAAGAGACATTCCTGAAATTCACAGGTTCCAGACTGCAGTCAAAGAAAGAAAGCACGGAGTTGATAGAGCCAATTTGTTACACCCAAGCTCTGCTGACGTAAGTGCAAGCTCAGGGAGTAATGGCAAACACCTATGCAGAGACAGAGAAAGGCTAGCTAAGAAGCAGCCTTATAAACCCTGCTCAGAAGGGCAGAAAGGGGTTCAGGATTAGGTTGCGGTTCAAACTGTTTGTGTTCCAGTTCCAGTCCAGAATCGTGGGCAAGTTCAGAGAGTTCAGCGTGTTTCAGCTATTCCAGGAGTTCAGAGAGAGGAACTCAGAGGAGGAAACATCAGGGGAAGGAGAAGGACGTGGAAGGAGCCTGAGAGCCAAGAAACCACGTGTGCTTTGCTTAGAGAAAGAAAGCAGGGAAGTCTTCTACCTCGGGTCTCGGACCGAAGGATTCAAGCTGCTCAAAGGTGGGTGAACAAGGCTATAGCTAGAAGTAACCAAGAACCCAGCCTGGAGCAAGGAACTGTGGCTGAACAGCGGAGAGGAACCAAGGCAGCTGAACCAGGGAGAGATATCCCATACTAGAGGTATAGACATTCCTTACCGGGGAAACCAGTGCTGGAGGGAGGTCCAGGGATTTCCCCAGAGTATTCACCGAGGAGCAGATAGTGGGAGTTCAGAGCCAGACGTATATGCTTTAGAACAAGAGGATATGCAAGTGGACTGTGCGGAGCAAAACTCCATATCAGGTGAATTGCCAATGGATTGTACATTATGCCAGACAGAAGCTAGGAAAGTCTGTTGATAAGAAATGCTTGATAAAGAAAGGTCTTGAGAAGCAGTGTGAATGAACCTAGTTTTGTTTTGCTAAGAAATACATACTAACTCAAGAGAACGTTGCCAGCTTCTACATTTTTGTGTTTAAAGGAGCAGAAAGTAAATGAGGACATTTAACTTTGCTTAAACAGAGAAGCTGTATTTTGTTTTGCTGATTACCTTATGAAAACAACTGCACATGTTTTAAAAGCTTATGAAGCTTCCTCAGTTCCAGCTTATGTATAATTTCTGAAGTATTGCTTGGAGAAAAATATCCTGACGTTGTGTGTTTGAACCTTAGTGTTTTGGGGAAAAATAAACTTTTGTCTTTGCCTTTAACCCTTGGCTTACACGACTATCCATGAACAAGGAAAAGCTACAAGTCCCAGAATGCCTCCCTGTGGACAAGAATAGTGTTTAATTCCTTTATTAGAGGACTGAAATTGGCAGCCCTATGCCTCTAGGCCCTCGGCCGGGGCTGGGATCACGACAATAGTCATGGTTTAGTGGGAGAAAGCCAACATGGATTTAGCCTAGGAAAGTCTTGTCTAGCAGTGATATTCAGCTGCTATACACATGGAGGCCAATTCTGATCAGGGCACGTCTGGGCCGTCCGGACATACGTAATCTGGACGGCCTGAATCTGGCCCCAATTCTGTACTCGTGGGAGCTAGCCGTTCCCCTGGGAGCAGAATCAAGGCATAGGGCCTGGATGTCCCGGACATGCCCCAGTTCTGTCCCGCTGCACGGCTATCCACCTCCCCAGCTAGCCCAGCCAAGGCTTTTGCATGGAGCTACAGTGCCATGGCATTCCATTGCCATTGCACTGGGATGGCATGCAGGAGCCCTGATTGGCCACCCCTATTTTTAAGTTCTTCCTCCCACTGCCTGACCCCCCAATCAGGCCTTCTGAGGCCAGGATAGGGCTGTGGGGAACCCCCTGCCCTGCTCACCTCCTCCCACTGCCAAGGTCAGGGGGGACTTATTACACCTCCGAGGTGGAATAAGCCCCCCATCTAATTCCTTAATCCCGGACATACAGGCCGTCACTGGAATAGGCCCTGTACATCCGGGAACAGGGTCCCGTCTCCGCTCTGCCCAGATTCTTCTTCTGGCCCTCCCCCTCCCAACCCTGTCCAGAGCTCCCAACAGATCTCTGCTGTACATGTGGGGAGCTTTGGATCCAAAATTGGCCCCTGGCATTTAGCAGGGATATACGTCTGAACTGGACATATATCCACGCTAAACGTAGCCCGAATGACCCCCATAACCAATGCATTTACTTTAACACCATCATAACACACAAGCTATTTATACAGCAGCTGAATATTATCATTATAAAGATAATGACCAACAGTTAACAGCAAATGCATATGTTCAACAGCACCAACTATCCATATAGTGGCATTGAATATATGGGGGGAGGGGGGTTTAAACGCACTGACCATTGATGTTGACAACTACCAGAATTTTGTCAAACAGAAAGTCTTGAACCTGAGGTATAAGCCAATTAAGTTGCACCCTGTGCAATCTATTGATATAGAAACCTATTGGTTCCCACAGCTAGTACTATAGTTGACCCAATGTCACTAAGTTGGCTAACAGGCTGGAAGCAGCATAACAGTATAATGTCGCTAGGAATTTTCTAGCTGGGCTCCCGGTAAGAAAAAAGCAGGGGAGGAGCAAAGAGGTCCCAAAAGTCATAAAAGCTAGAATTTTGGAAGGAAAAGAGTCTTTTGCCTTTTTTCTGCCTCTCAGAATCACACTGAGAGCTCAGTAGCCAGGAGTCTCGTGTGGAAAGTGAGCCGTTAAGCACTAAATCAAGAATGGGTAAAGGAAAAAAGGGGATATCCAAAGCAGATGCGAAAGGTGTTTGCTTCAAGAGAGAGTTGTTTTGGCCCTTTTTCCTCCTTTCTGCCAAGCTAACAACAGGGGACACATGGCTCTGGAGTCATTGGGGTCCTAGCTGCTGATCTAGGATTTGGGCAAGGGAAAGGAAGGGTGACTGAATTCTTCCCCAGCCTCAGCACAACAAGAGGACCAAGGAACTGGAGGTTTCCCAAAGTTTTTTTCCTGCCTTCCAGAATCAGATGGGCAGCTTCTCTGAGTCAGGAGCTCTGAAACTATGAAGGACGGGACCCTAAAAGGCTAATCTATCCAGCACCAGAAACCTGGTTAGGTGTGTGGAAAAGATAGTGAAGAAACCAAGAGAGGAAGTGAGATGCTTGAATGCTTCAGGAAGTGCTTAGGACAGAGGAATTGCAACCAGAGTGAGTAGTTCTCTGAAGTGTGAATGAAGTAGATGCCTCTGCACTGAATAAATGTGAAGAAAAGAAGGGGAACCTAGGCGAGGGATCCTGTGCCTCGAGGAGTCACACTATATCATAGTGGTAGTGTGAATGAAGAAGTGCAAAGATGTTCCTCTTAGGGTGCCAGAAGAATGAAAAATCAGGAACTGAGAGAGGTGTGTGTACCAAATTAACTAACGAGGGGACAGAGAAGCAACCTTAGAATTTCAATTGTTGTTACTGTGAAGCAACTGAGTAATGCTGATTTCTTTTAAAACATTTCATCCAGCAAAGTGAAGTTTCCAGCCAACTTCTTGGTGTGCCTTGGGTCTTTCAAGTGCTATGGCGAGAAGGAGTGTGTGTGCTGTATCAACAACAAAGGTGTGGTACAGGGAAAGGATTGGCAACCGGAGTGAGCAGCCTGTACAAAAGTGATGAAAATCTTAAGGAGGAATTTATATCTGCAGTGCAGAGTTGAGTGGCGATCTACAAGACCTACCTTCAGTGCTTATAGCAAGGGCCTTAGAGACAGAATTGTTCCCCAGCCCCTCGAGACCCTACAAATAATAATTCTTCTGTAGCCCCAAGAATCTAAAAAGGGGTTCATCAAGATCCCTGCTACATATATTAGTGCCATTGTTTACCTCTTTCAATTATGCTCATCTAAAACATTTTTAAATATTCTCATTGGTAACAGAACGTAGTAAGAGAGTAGATAATAGGAGTGTGCAGGCCAAAACTTTCAGTTTGGTTTGGTTTCTCGTGTTATTTAAGGGATTTTTCATTTTATTCAGGCTTTTGTGACATTTCTTTTGTCTCAGGGGCAATATTGTCGAAAGTGTGCAGTGTTGCACAAAGTGAACCCTATTCCTCAAATAGTGTGCCCTATTGTGCAATAGTGTGCACTCTGAGCAATAGTGCGCCCTACCAAGTGATGGTGCACACTATTTGGACAAGGCGGTATAAAAAACTGGTTAAGTAAATAAATAAATAAATACATAGTGAGCTCTATTGTTGACACAGGAAAAAAATTCTGGGGGTTTTCCTGTTGCTTCAGGTTAAAAACTATATGAAACACTGACATTCCCCATGCCATTTCAAATGAATGCACATCCCTAATAGACAATGGCAGATAAAGACCAACCGGCCTAGCCATTCCGCACAGTTATTCCCGTCCACACTGCTAAGGGTATATCCAGAGTTGCCTGCCATAGAAGCTTGTAGAATATCACTTCCTTACCCAGGTCTTCGATAACAAAGTGTGGAAGTTGTGTTAGTCCATTATAATGGTAGTTATTTAACTACCCAAGTCTTACAATCAGCATTATACTGAAACAAACATCCATTCAGCTCAGTATTAGAGATCGCACTGCTTATTTTGTTTAAATCCAGCGTAAATTAAGCCAGTAGGTGAGAGTTTTTAATGCATGGCATCCTGGAACGTAGTCAAGAACTCTCCTTTCCCCATACTCCCAACAGGCCCTGAACTTTATAACCTACAACCTGCTAAGGAGATGTAAATCCAAGCTGACCGAAGTGATATTACCTCACATTTTTATCACATGGCAAGGCACTGTGGGACCTTTAGCATGTCATTTAAAGAAATGTCCTCTTCCTAATCAAATCTCCATCTAGTTTTTCTCCTTAATCTTCTTTTTTAATCTTTTCACGCCTTGTTGCTGCAGTAACTTTCTCCCATTATTCCACTTGTATTGCCAAGTCCAATTTAATGACTGAAGTACAATGCTGGTCTTTTATCTTTTTTTGTTTTAGAATGTAATATAGCTGATGGGACCACGTCCTGCCGTTGTGCGGGAGGATTTGTGTGGAGCATATCTACATGTTTCTATTATCCATCTTGCATTAACACGTCTGATTGCTCGTGTATGAGTGTAAAGGATGGCGATATTCCCACCTGTCGGGATCCATTCTACAGTTCTGCAAATCAAGGTATTTCTTAAATGAGCTTGTTTCATAAATGATTAGGGCACCACTGAACTGTGGGAAAATTCCTAATCCTGATTGACTTAGGGTAGGTCATAACTGACATTATGTCAGATGCGAAAAGGATGAACTAGTTTTGAGCGTTAGAGCCTATAATAGTTTAAAAGCATGCCTCTTTAGGGCTGCTTTTAAGATTGAACCTCATTGTTCATACACATGGCCTCCTTACTTTACCCTCGGGCTGCTTCCTCAGATGGACTTTCATTAGGCCTCACTCCGTACGGTTGGCCCTGCTTTGCGAACTTAAACCCCCCGGTCCGGGTATGTTTGTCTGCAATTTTTGTCCATGTTTAATGATAAGATGATTTTGATATATGTTTGTTTTTCAGGATGTTCTGTATGCATGCATATTTATTATGAATATTTATTTGTTACTCACCAAGAACACCAGATTGGCGGGCTATAAATGTGCTTAAATAAACAAATAAGATTGTAAGCTTCAAGGTACTATTGTATATATCTCTAAAGCATTATATATTGCTTGCAGTGCTATACAAATGATAATAATAATCAGGTTATTTAAACTCTGCAGTTGGTATTTTTTTTTAATGCTGGACATAATCTTTAAATAAAACACATATAGAAACATAGAAACATGATGACAGAAAAAGACCACATGGCCTATCTAGTCTGTCCTTCTATATCAACAACTACAACAGTCCACTTTTTAAATTTAGAGATCCTCTGTGTTGGTCCCATGCTTTTTTGAATTCAGTTACTGTCCTCATCTCTACCACCTCCACTGGGAGACTATTCCATGGATCCACTACTCTTTCCGTAAAGAAATATTTCTGCATATCACTCCTGAATCTATCTCCCTTCACCCTCATCCCATGTCCCCTCGTAGCAGAACTTGCTTTCAATTGAAAGAGGCTCTCCCCCTGTACATTTATGCCATGGAGGTATTTAAACATCTCAATCATATCACCTCTATCCCGCCTTTCCTCTAAGGTGTACATATTAAGATCCTTAAGTCTGTCCTCATATGCTTTATAATGAAGCCCACTAATCATTTTAGTAGCCACCCTCTGCACCGACTCCATCCTGTTCACATCCTTTTGAAGGTGCGGTCTCCAGAATTGCACACTATACTCCAAATGAGGTCGCACCAAAGACTTATACAGAGGCATTATCACCTCCTTTTTTCTGCTAGCCATTCCTCTCCGTATGCACCCAAGCATCCTTCTAGCTTTTGCCGTCGCCTTTTCTACCTGTTTAGCTACTTTAAGATCATCAGACACAACCACGCCTAGGTCCCGCTCTTCTTTAGTGGACAAAAGTACTTCACCTCCTATACTGTATTACCTCCTATACTCCTATATATTCAGCACCACTAATCTGATGAGACTAGGGCAGAACTAGGAGAAAATGGTATAAGTGAATATAGTGTACGTATGATGCAGTCGGTGCTGGGATTATCCAGGCAGCAACAAAATTCAGCCCACCATCCGGATAACCATCGAAATAACTTTAGGAGAACTTTTTTGCTTTTTTTTTTCCTTGCCACTCTGACCTCTTTCCAACCATTTCCTGACCCTGCACTATACGGGCAGTGCCGATGAATATCTTTGGATAGCAGTGCCTAAGGCATTTATACGGATAACGGCCGCCATTACAATATAAATGCCATTGACTATCAGACCACGTAATAATACTAGTCATCACATGAGGTCCAACGCTATGACAGAGTAGCGCGGGTGCACATGCGCACATGAGTATGGCGTATTCTCTCCTTCCTATTTTTTTTGTTTCTCTCTTCTCCTTTCCCTGGATCAGAGGCAAAACGATACATATAAATGTATTTATTTAGCTAGGCTTATGTACTGCTTTTCTATAAGTCAAAGTGGTGAACATTCAGGTACTGCATATATATTTATTTTATTTCATTTTATTTAAACATTTTTATATACCGCCCCTTCCAGTGATCAGGAGCAGTTTACAATGAACAGAGCTCGTTTGCAAAGAACATCGAACATATCAAACTATATTGCAAGGTACTATTTCCAAATCAGCTGTTCACATATACAGCACAATAGCGGATGCTGAGGCAGAGCTATTTACAGTATTGGGTGGGGAAGGGAACGTGATAAGGGAGAAATATATTAAACGGAGTTAAAGAGAAAAGTTTAGGGGGGAAAGAGTAATTACCTGATTAAGCTATATCAAGTAAGAAAGAGGTTCAGGGGGTATGTATTTATTGTATTTGTATTTCTCTAGTATATAGCGGAGAGAAGTAGGGGGGATCATGGTGTTCGAGGGGGAGTAATAGAGGTGTTGAGGTTAAGGTGTTGAATGAAGAGGGACGTTTTAGTTCTCTTCTAAAAGTCTGTAGATCTTTTATATATATTTCCCTTGTACCCGAAGGGCTCGCAATCTATGTCTTTTGTACCTGAGGCAACTGAGGGTTAAGTGGCTTGCCCAAAGCTACAAGGAGCACCTGTAGGACTAGAAACCCTAGTCCTTCTGGCCCAAGGTTGCTGTCCTCTAGTGGGATTTGAATCCCTGGCCTGAGGTTACTTGTCCCAACCACTAAGCCACTCCACCCTCAAATATCTTTAAAACCACTTCCTCTTTTGTTTCTCTCTTTGTAGTCCACTTTGAAGATGAATTTTCCAGATGGACTATAAAATAAATAAATACATAGTAACATAGTATAAGATGGCAGATAAAGACAATCATGGTCCATCTAGTCTGTCCAGCAAGGCAGCAAGAGTAGGTGCACCTGCCGCTCCGTGCAGCTCACCCCTCCCTATGCCTTTGTTTAGGGGTGTACCCACCTCTCCATGCAGGTCACCTGTTGAGATATAAGACATGGGTATGTTTATTTTGATTTTATCCTGTTGCTATAAAGGTATCCACTGTGTCTGTCCCTTGCCATTTTGAATTCTGTCACTGTGTTTGCCCCTATCACTTTCATTGCGAGGGCATTCCAAGCATCATCACCCTTTCAGTGAAAAAGTATTTCCTGACATTGCCTTTCAGTTTACCCCTTGCAGCTTCATGTTATGCCTCTAGTTTTATAGCTTCCCCGTCTTTGGAAGAGGTTTGTTTGTTCATTAATACTCTCTAAGTATTTAAAGGTCTGGGGCTGGATTTTCGAAGGTCTTTACATAGGTAACTTCCCTAGTTACCCATGTAAAGGCCTTATCCAGGATTTTTGAAGGGCACCTACATGGGTAGTGCCCTTCGAAAATCCCAGATATGTCCTTAACGCGCCCTGATGCTATCCACATAGCATCGGGGGGTGTTGGGGGGCGTTCCGGGGCACAGCGGAGGTGGCCATGGCGCTACCCATTGTCACATGCCCCCTCTGCACACCTGTAGGTTAAGCAGGGTACTGCACTGGGGCCTTAATATAACTGGCCTTCTGGTAGTTGTAGTTGTGCTGCCAGTTAAAAATCAGTCGTGGAATCGATGGTAAGGTTATAAGGGCTTTATTTCCCTTTCCCAAAAGGACTTCTTATCATGTACAAAAACAAAGAAACATAACCCTTCTTGGACATATAACAAAAGGAAAAACTGTAACCAAAAATAGCTTCCTTTCAGCTTCTTAACCAGAAACAAATGTATTCAAAACACAGACTTGCAGAGATAGGAATAAGCCTTCCTTTCACACTGTCAGGCTTCTTACTTCTCTTTACCTTAGTGAGAATATGTTGTCAGCCACAGAAATACTACAGTCCATCTGCTCAACATTATTCTCTACTTCAGACGGTTCACATTGCATGAATTCTTCAGCAGGGATTAACACATCTTTACCTTCCTCATGTGGGAGCTTTTCAAACAATCCGTCTTGGCTGTGACGTACTTTCCTTTCTCCGAGAGTAAACTGATTGCTATTACCACATTCACTGGGGTTCTGTTGGTAAGAGCCTCTCCCTTGCTGGTGCCTGGTAGGTAAGCTAAAATATTCTCTTGCACTCCTATTAGAAGGAATTGATTCACCTCTAGCCTCTGCTTGGCTCAGGACCTTGTGGATAGCTGGAGCTTTGAACGGCAGCCTTTCTGAGATTCTGTTCCTTACGTTTCTCTCAGAATGATTAACTTCTGCAGGTAAAAAGCCTTTAACTTTCTCTTGCTTATAATAAGGGTAGTGAAGCTTCTCTGCTTCCCTTAAGCTGGCTTCATATGGCTTTTGTACTTCAATGAACTGTTTCCTATAGCCAAGCCCTGTGCTTCCCCTCTTAGGATAAGAGTAAAACTTCTCGGCTTGTACCTTTCTCCTCCTGGCTCCTTTCCAACCTGGGCTGTTATACTCAATCTCACTCTCTGCGTCCAGCTGTCTTTGCCTCTCACTCAAGCACTCATTGGACTCACTCAGACCTCCGTTCAGGCTTCCAAAGTGGTAGTCAGACACGCTTTCTTCACAGCTATCTCTCCAGCTTCTCTCGTCCTCTCTGTTCACCCAGTTCCTTCTGTTTCTGCTTTTGTTCTGAGTCTTAGGCTCCCTTTGAGACTTAGACTCAGTCTTCATCTGCCTAACTGCTTGTGAGCTGTGCTTATCTAGGTACCTCCGAGCAGCACCTCCCCCAAGCTGATTTGTATCAGGTGAGAATCTCCTAGCTTCTCGGTTGGCTGGGTGTGTCTCCCTAGCTCGTGAACTCATTTGCTTTCGTTGCTCATGGCAACTTTCTAACATGTGCTCTCCCCAAACGTCAGTGTCTTCCTGATCTGCTATTTCATCTATCTCCATAGGGTCCGCTAGTGAGTCTGCTCTGTGACACCATGTAGCACCAGTTTTCGATGCTACATGGTTAGCGCTCTGCTCCTTAAAGCTAGGCATGGGAAAACCTCGCCTATCTTTAAGGCGCTGGGGCTAACCGTGTAGCATCGGAAGTGGGTGCTACACAGGTAGCTCCTGAGGCTACCTGGCTGTGCAGCGACACCTGGATTTTCGATGCCAGGGCTACATATGACCCTGGCATGGAAAATCTGAGTTAGGCAGGAGGTGGGTACATAGCACTGCCCAACTGAAATGCGGGCCCCTGAATCATATCTTCCCTGTCCCTCCTCTCCTCTGGAGTGTACATATCTCTTCTCATACATCTTCTGGTGCAGGCTCCAAATCATTTTGGATGCCTTCCTCTGAACTGTTTCCAGTCTTTATATATCCTTTGCCAAACCACCAAACAAGCTACCAAACCCACTGGTCTGGAGAAAAGCACAAATCCTACTCCTGCCACTCACAGACCAAAAATCCTTCTCCCAACATATAAGAACATAAGAACATAAGATATGCCATACTGGGTCAGACCAGGGTCCATCAAGCCCAGTATTCTGTTTCCAACAGTGGCCAATCTAGGTCATATGTACCTAGCAGTATCCCCAAGAGACACAAGTTCCACAATGCTTGTACTGGGTCAAGCATATATATCTTCTGTCACTTCTTAATAATGGTTTATGGACCTTTCCTCCAGGAACTTGTCCAAACCTTTTTTAAACCCAGCTACACTAACAGCCTTTACTACATCCTCCGGTAACAAATTCCAGAGTTTGATTACACGAGTGAAAAAATATTCTCTTTTATTAGTCTTAAATAGTTTACCCTGTAGCTTCATTGCATGTCCCCTAGTCTTTCTATATTCTGATAAGGTAAACAATCCATCTACGTTTACCCGTTCCACTCCGTTCATTAATTTATAGACTTCTATCATATCTCCCCTCAGCCGTCTCTTTTCCAGGTTAAAAAGCCCTAACCTTTTTAGCCTTTCTTCATAGGAGTATCCTTCCATCCCCTTTACCATTTTGGTGGCTCTTCTCTGAACCTTTTCTAAAATTGCTATATCCTTTTTAAGATACGGCGACCAGAATTGCACACAATATTCAAGGTGCGGTCTCACCATGGAACGATATAGAGGCATTATAATATCTTTTGTTTTATTTTCCATTCCTTTCCTTATGATACCTAGCATTCTTTTTGCTCTCTTGGCCGCCGCTGCACACTGGGCCGAGGGTTTTAACATGGTATCCACAATGACGCCTAAATCTTTTTCCTGGGTGGTGGTTCCTAATGTGGAACCTTGCATCGTGTAACCATAGTTTGGGTTGTTCTTCCCTAGGTGCATAACTTTGCAGTTGTCCACATTAAATTGTATCTGCCATTTTGATGCCCAGTCTTCCAATTTATCAAGATCCTCTTGCAATTTTTCACAATCCTCTTGGGTTTTAACAACTTTAAATAGTTTTGTGTCATCTGCAAATTTGATAACCTCACTCGTTATCCCACTTTCCAGGTCATTTATGAATATGTCAAAAAGCAGCGGACCCAGCACAGATCCCTGGGGTACACCACTATTCACCTTTCTCCATTGGGAAAATTGGCCATTTAGCCCTACCCTCTGCTTTCTATCTTTTAACCAGTTCCTGATCCACAATAGTACACTGCCTCCTATCCCATGACTCTTTAGTTTTGCCAAAAGTCTCTGATGAGGGACCTTGTCAAAGGCTTTCTGAAAGTCCAGATACACAATATCAACCGACTCACCTTTGTCCACCTGTTTATTCACTCCTTCAAAAAAACATAACAGATTAGTAAGACAAGATCTTCCTTGTCTAAAGCCATGTTGGCTGTCTCCCATTAGGTTGTGACTATCTACATGCTGAGTAATTTTATTCTTTATGATGGTTTCTACCATTTTTCCTGGTACTGACGTCAAGCTCACCGGTCTGTAGTTTCCCGGATCACCCCTGGAACCCTTTTTAAAAATTGGTGTTACATTGGTGATCCTCCAATCTTCAGGTATTAGAGATGATTTTAATGATAGTTCACAGATTACTGATAGCAGGTCTGCAATCTCATATTTCAGTTCTTTCAACACCCTTGGATGTATACCATCCGGCTCAGGTGATTTGCTACTCTTCAGTTTATCTGATAGTTGTAATACATCTTCCCGATGTATCGATATTTCCTTCAATTCTTCCGCACCTTTAAATACCACTTCAGTCATGGGTAACATCCCTACATCTTCCTCAGTAAAGACTGAAGCAAAGAATTCATTCAGTCTCTCCGCTATCACCTTGTCGCCTCTTAGTGCTCCTTTAACCCCTTTATCATCTAATGGACCAACTGACTCTCTCACAGGTTTTTTGCTACGAATGTACTTGAAAAGGTCTTTATTTCGCCTTTTTGCTTCCGCAGCAAGCTTCTTCTCAAATTCTCGCTTTGCCTGCCTTATCAATGCCTTGCATTTGATTTGCCAGTGCTTGTGCTGTTTCCAGGTTTCGTCGTTTGGCTCTTTTTTCCATTTCCTGAAAGATGCTTTTTTGGCAACAACAGCCTCTCTGACCTCACCTTTAAACCATGCTGGCAGTTTTTTGGACTTCCTTCTACTTTTCTTAAAGCGTGGAATACAGCTGGTCTGGGCTTCCAAGATAGTATTTTTCAACAACACCCAAGCTTGATGTACGTCTTTAACCTTTGCAACTGCTCCTTTTAGTTTTTTCTTAACTGTTTTCCTCATTTTATCATAGTCTCCCTTTCGAAAGTTAAAAGGTAGTACTGTGGATTTCCTTAGTATCCCTCCTCCACTAATTAAATCAAAGGCGATCATGCTATGATCACTATTGCCAAGTGGCCCCAACACCCTTATCTCTTGCACTAGATCTGGTGTTCCACTAAGGACTAGGTCTAATATGACTTCCCCTCTGGTCGGTTCATGAACCAGCTGCTCCAAGAAGCAGTCATTTATTTCATCTAGGAACTTTATCTCCCTAGCATGTCCTGACGTGACACTGACCCAGTCGATACCGGGGTAATTGAAATCACCCATTATTATTACTGCACTGTAACTTTTGTTAGCTTCCTTGATTTCTTTGAGCATTTCATCATCCATTTGGTCATTCTGGCCAGGTGCTCGATAGTACACCCCCACTGCCATTGCCTTCCCCCTTTTATATGGAATTTCAATCCATATAGATTCTACTGCAGATTTTGTTTCCTGCAAAACTATAATCCTTTCTGAGTCAATGCCCTCTCTAACATAGAGCGCAACCCCTCCACCAATCTGATCAGCTCTATCATTACGATATAGTTTGTACCCAGGTATCACAGTGTCCCACTGGTTGTCCTCCCTCCACCATGTCTCTGATATTCCAATCATATCTAACCTTTCATTTAGTGCTATATATTCTAACTCTCCCATCTTATTCTTTAGACTTCTAGCATTTGCATACAAGCATTTTAGAGAATGTATTTTGTTCATTTTAGAGAATGTATATTGTTAGACATGGGTAAATTGGGATCTTTAAGCTCTGTCTGCTCCATACTTGAGGGCATTTGGGCTACTTTACTCTTTTGTGGAACCTCTCTGCTTTTGGTAGTATCCTTCAAGGATACATTCTCTCGAATATAATTCAAAAATAGATTTCTAATGTATATAAATCACTTACCATGAACTTAATCCCAGCTACAAACAATCAGCAGAGACTCACCGACAACCGACTAAACAATGGGTAGGAGAAAAGCCTCAGATAACTTAACCTCCCTCTATGTGGCTACTCAAAGCCATAGGGGAACAGAAAGTTCCACATCATAGGCTGAAAAAACTCCTCCCATCAACGAATTCAAAAATGTTTAGTCTGTCTACTCACTACTGAGTCTCTACTGATTGTTTGTAGCTGGGATTAAGTTCATCGTAAGTGATCTATATATATTACAAATCTGTTTTTGAATTATATGTTGGGAGAAGGGTTTTTAGCCTGTGAGTGTGAGGAATAGGATTACATCCTTTGTGAGATACGGTCTCCAAAACTGAACACAATATTCCAAGTGAGGCCTCACCAACAGCTTTTACAGGGGCCTTAGTACCTCCTCCTTTATGCTGGGAATTCCGCTTTGTATGCAACCCAGCATCCTTCTGACTTTTATCACCGCCTTGTTACACTGTTTCACCACCTTGTGATCCTCAGAAACAATCACTTCAAGGTCCTTCTCCTGGTCCATGCACACCAACCTCTCGCCCCCTATCGCATACATTTACATTGTATTTCTGAATCCAAAGTACATGACACTGCACTTCTTCGCATTAAATCTTAACTGCCAAGCCATTAGACCATTCTTTCAGCTTCCTGACATTGCCTTTCAGTTTACCCCACTTGCAGCTTCATGTTATGCCCTCTAGTTTTACAGCTTCCCCGTCTTTGGAAGAGGTTTGTTCGTTTATTAGTACTCTTTAAGTATTTAAAGGTCTGAATCATATCTCCTGTCCCTCCTCTCCTCCAGTGTATACATATTTAGGTCTTCAAGTCTATTTTCTTATGTCTTCTGACGCAGGATCAAAATCATTTTGGTCGCCTTCCTCTGAACCATTTCCAGTCTTTTTATATCCCTTGCAAGATACGATCACCAAAACTGAACACAATATTCCAAGTGAGGCCTCGCCAGTAACTTGTAGAGTGGTATTAGTACCTATCAAATACAATTTCTTTGAATTTCTGCTTCCCATGTGCATGACACTGCACTTCTTCACATTAAATCTTAACTGCCAAACAAGAGATCATTCTTCCTGCTTTTGTAGATCTTTCCTCATGTTAACCACTCCCTCAGGGGAGTCCACTCTTGCAAATTTTCATGTCATCTGCAAAAAGACAGAATTTTCCATTCAGTCCTTCAACAATATCACTCACAAATACATTGAACAGTACTGGTCCCAGGACTGAACCCTGAGACACACCGTTAATCACCTTCCTTTCATCCGAGTGAGTTCCATTCACCATCGCCTTCTGTCGTCTGTCAGTCAACCAATTTCTGTTCGAGTTCACCACCCTGGGACCCATCCCCAAACTGTTGAATTTACTGATAGGCCTCGTATGAGAAACAGTATTAAAGGCTTTGCTGAAATCTAGGTAGATCACATCCATTGCTTGTCCTTGATCTAGTTCTCTGGTCACCCAGTCAAAAAACTCAATCAGATTTGTTTGGCAAGATTGTCCTTTGGTAAAACCATGTTGCCTCGGATCATGCAACCTGTTGGTTTCGAGAAAGTCAACTATTCAGTCTTTCAGGAGCACCTCCCTTACTTTTCCCGCCATCGAGGTAAGGCTTACTGGCCTGTAGTTTGTAACTTCTTCCCTATTACCATATTTGTAAAGAGGTACCACATCAGCTCTTCTCCAGTCCTGTGGAACTTCTCCTGTCTCCAAAGATCTATTAAAAACATCCTTTAATGGCCCTTCAAGAACCTTTCTGAGCTCTTTCAGGATCCTAGGATGTATCCCATCTGGTCCCATGGTCTTGTCAACTTTCAGTTTTGCAAGTTGTTCCAACACATCATCTTCTGTGAATGGTGTAGAGGGAGGAGTGGCCTAGTGGTTAGGACAAGGTACTTCAGGCCGGAGGGCCGGGGGTTCAAGTCCCACCTAGGGACAGCAATCTCAGGCCAGAGGGACTCTGATTTCTAGTCCTATAGGCACTCCTTGTGGTCTTGGGCAAGCCACTTAACCCTCCATTGTCCATGTTCCCTGTAAGTATTAGCGTATGTATGTCATATCCCCTCGTGTTAAATGTATCTCCCAATTGACCGCTTTGACCCAGTGAAAAGCGGGATATAAATACAGCTAAATAAATAAATAAATACTCCATTCCCATTTGTATATTTGTCAATCACAGGTAGTCCTTCTCCAGGATTCTCTTTAGTAAAAACCCTTATAAAATTATCTTCTCACTGTATATTCCTCATAGGCTGACCTAGGCAACTGGGATCTTCCCGAAGTGTTACAAGAGCACCTAAAGAGAGATAACGCTTGGACCCCTTCTTACATTCTCCTGCATAGTTAGAAAAAGAGACCTTTAGAGGGCTCTTAGCACCACCTCAGGGCTTTCACTTTTTTCTACAGAGACTTAAAGATAAGGAGACCTTTTAACAAGGCAAGGTTACAGATTACTTAGAAGCATCTGGTGATCCTGTACTAGTGTACAATGACAGTAACACATTACAATTCAGAAAGTACCTGAAGGTTTTGCTTATTTCAAGAGAGAAAATATGTGCTGACTCCTGGTGACCGAGTCCCTGGGTTTTCTTGGCAAGGTACAACTGGGAATAGATTGCTTGGCCTTTCTTCTATACAGTAAGTCTACAGCACCTGGTATACCAGGGTGGTGACCCATCCAAGTTCTAACCAGACTCAACTCTGCTTAGCTTCTGAGGTCAGCTGACACCTGGCTCATTCAGCAGTGTGGTAAAAATATGCAGCATTAAAGAATTTTAAAACAGAAACAACATTGAAAGGAGAAATATCATTGAGTTCGAGAAGTTAGCAAGAAGACATGGAGGAGCAGCCTAAGGGTTAGAGCAGCAGGCTAAGACTTGTGGCAGCCAGGGTTTGAATGCCTCTGCTGTTCCTTGCAATTGTGGACACGTTATTTAACTTTTCATTACTTCGAGTGTAGTATAAGAGTCCTGGGGACAGAAAAATACCTATTGTATTTGAATATAAATCACCTTGAGCTATACCTAGGCATGAACCGAATCTAAACTGACCTGCTGAATTTCTGAACTCCAAATTGCTCAGGTTTCAAAGAGTCTTAGCCCACTAGATTTTAATAATTATGCAAATTGTTTAGCATGTCTCAAATTGCACAGACATAAATTTCATAATTTCAAACATGTCTTTGCAGTTGTCATTCAAGGCTCCTTCACCCTAAATCTGAACTTTACAAAGGATCATGAAGACAAAACGAGTGTGCTGTACAAACAGATGGAATCTAACATAAATAAATCAGTAAGTAAGTCTATATAATCACTTTCTACTGATCGTAAGTGACGAGGAGATGCTAAACATGTACATTGCTCATTTTCCTTCACAGAAACATCTAGCATAGGAGATAATGACAGATAAAGACCAATTGACTCATCCAGTCTGAGCAGATACTTGAGACTAGTTCTTTCTGGTTATCTGTGGCCTTGAATATATAAGCACACAGATTCTCAATGTCCAAGCTAATAGAGATGTGTATTTATTTAAAATGAAATTGTAAATATCAACTATACTTCTTATTTCATTTTGTATCATTTTCAAATGAAAATGAAAGAAAAAACCTGACATTTCATCACTTCCTGTCTATTATTAACAATGCACACTGTTGAGTCATAGTGCACCCTGTTATGCAATAAGTATATTATTGCATAACAGGGTGCACTATGACTCAACAGTGTGCACTATTGCTCAATAGTTTGCACTATTAAGAGATAGTGCGCACTATTAACGATAAATGGGAACTGACTAAATTAAAACAGAAAAAAACAAAATATTCTGCAAATGATATGACACATCCCTACAAACTAAAACTAGCCTCTTCTCACCTTCCCTTCTCTCCTTACCCTTACCATTTCCCCTCTTCATTTCTAGAAATCCATTTACGGTTTTATGTTTGACTATCAATGAATACTGTCTGGATAGCAATCAGAAAAGCAAATGTTTCCTATAATGTGATTCCTTCTTGATATCTCCAGTTTAGACTATACTAAAGTAAATAGAACTCCAATGGATAAGGTATCTATTAGTGGTTTATTTCATATCTGCGTTTTTCACCTCGGGCCTTTAACCTAGAAAGGGTATTAATTTTCATTCTAACATGGCCCTTATCATGAAAAAAGAAGATTATACTCACTCGTGCTGTCTAGCATCAAATGCTTGAAAGTTATGCAAATATCTCTTACATCCAATTTACCTACTCCGCATAAGAACTTATTGGTCCATGTTCATTGCGGGTTCACAGATGGCATAGCACATACAACTGCTATGACCCAAGTCAGACCCCAGTCAATGTGTAGTTATTTGTGACACACTTTCAAACATGATTGTTCCCAGATAGTGTAAAGATTTTTAGGGGAACAAATTATAATTTGCAAACTACGACTTAGACATAGGGATCTATGAAGTAAAGCTTAACGTGCCTGCTAAAGGCTTTTTGTGTATGACATAAATAGCATAGTATGTGATAAGGATTCAATATCGACATTAAAAATGGCTCCTGAGTACATTGACATGTACCATGTACTTGAATGTAAATGAGTGAGCCTTGTAGGCTAATGAGACTTTAATATGAGCACAGCAAATAATATGGCATGCTGCCCTCATATGCTATTTACTCAGGGCTCATTAATACTGAAAATCACAACAAAGATGTAAAATAAAATCTGTGCATGGAAAATGTGCACCTACTTATAGGTGATCTGTGTGTGGGCATACTTGGAGGTACAATTTGTGCAGATTGAATCCAGAGCTTGACATATATGCTTATTTTCTAAAATAGATTTGTACACATACAGAGTCCATATGCAAATTTACACCTTTTGCCGAGCAGGGATAAATTTGTGTGTCAGCAATCCTGCTCTACTGGGGCTAGTTCTGAGAGCCTTTTTTATAAGGCAACATGATGTTCCTTTTATAAAATATGCATAAAATAAGCCCCTTTTTGGGCTTTTCACATAGGCAATCTGCTATAAAACCAAGCACATGACCTATGCCTTTAGGGGTTGATTTTATAAGGGAGCTGCATATAGATATGCGCCATTTACCTGCGTAAGGCACTATTTTTAAGAATTGCATGTGTAGTTTAGGTGGTTGTTCTTCTGTAAGTGCGTGTGTAAGATTGATTGCACGTACTTTCAGATCTTGGGCAGAGCACAAATTTACACACATAAATCTAAAATACTATTAACATTCACATTCTTGAAAATTCTCGGAGAGGGCATTTCCATCTGTCATAGGGCAGGCATACGTGCTCACACCTAGTTTACACGTGTGTTTACATCACTTATGCCCCTGTTTTATAAAGTGAGTATGTCCTCTGTATTGTAAAATAGCCTAAAGCATGTGCGCACTCATGCACATAAACTCTGGATATTCAGCGGAGAAAAACGTCAATATTCCACCACTGAATATGCTGATTTTGTTAAAGTGGTGGCAGTGGGACGCTTTAATTAGCCTAGCCATTGCCATTGAATATGTCCCTCCATAGGTTATGGGGTCTATTCTGACCCGTGTTTAGCAGGGCTGGACGTCCAATCTGGACATCCAGACCTGCTAAACGCCGGGTTGCTAATCTGGAAGACAGAGCTCCCTGCACGTACAGGCAAGTAGTATGGGGAGCTCTGTTCATGGGCAGGAGGAGGTGGGCTGGAGGAGGAGTAAAGGTGGAGAGTGGGTGGGAACTTGACCCCAGATGTACAGGGCCAATTCCGAGGTCAGCCCTGTACGTCCGGGGGAGGCTATTTGCACGGGGGACTTATTCCCCTCGAAGGTGGAATAAGTCCACCTGGATGGCGGAGGACGGAGGACCCAGGCCCAGAAAGAAAGGTGAGGGGGTGCAGGGGGTTTCCTGTGGCATGACCCTGGCCACGGCAGGCCCAATCAAGGGTTGGGTGGCAGGAACATCTCGGGGCTTCCGGGGATTGTGGCTCCTGCATGGAGCTGCAGTGCTATGACAAAAGGATGCCGTGGCACCGCGGCTCCATACAGGAACCTGGCTGAGCTAGCCATGTAGTAGGCTGGATGTCCAGGTGCCCAGAATTGGGGCACTGTCTGCACATCCAGCCAGTTGCACCCGATTCTGATCCCACGGGCACATCTAGCTCCCATGGGATCAGAATCAGTTGCAACAGGGCACGTCCAGATTCTAGGCAGGCAGGCAGGCAGGGGACACCCAGAACAGAATGGGCCTCTATATGTTTAGTGCCTGAATTTTGATGCTCAGTGTATAATTTTTTTCATAACCCTTGTTCCTCCCCAGACCACATCCCCTTTTTCACAATTGTAACTTTAGGCATTTGGGAATAAACTCATCAAAGTTATATGTAGAAGCACCAGAGAATTGTTTTCAAAAATCACATATGTGACAAGTGCCGCGGCTGGCCGCCTAAATGCTTTTGAATAATGGCTTCAGTATGTTCATGCTGATGGTCTTTGAACAGCAGTACATCTCTGGTGAGCAACTCTACCGGTCTATCAGCGACCTTATTTTAGCAGTTTCCTTCCTGTTTCACTTTCACAGGTTGTTGCTGCTTATGTCAGAACCTGTCAGCTTCGGAATGTGAGCATTCTTGCCTTCAGGTGAGTGGGGAAAATACAGGGTGGGCCTGACTGACCCAAGCCTCTCAGTCTCAACTCGTAACGTCTTTTTGTCGATTTCTGTTTTTGCCTCACTAGGAACACAGGATACGAGAGTGTTACTGCAGACTACATGATAATCCTAGATAAGCCGATCTCAGTGACAACGCTTCTCAAAAATAACAATGCTGCCTGTGAAAAGATTCCACGTGTGACTTCATCCCAACTGTCCATAGAAGGTAACCTATATCGTAACTGTACAAACAATGGCCATAGTCATGGTACAGCGGATGGCCTTCTGCCAACAATTATCATTGTGTTCCACCAGCATATTTATAGTGGTTCAGTATGTGGTACCCTGACCCTGTGCACACACTGTCATGATGTGAAATGCCAAGTGCACTACTAACCTGTCCTTTTCCTTCAGACTTACCATTGCTTATCAAACTGAAATGTAATCAAATGGCTAAGATTGCTTGCATAGGGAATTTCTCTGCTCTACATTATCATCTGTACAACAGGGGGAGAATTGCAAATGCAGACTAGCTATTAAAAGGGTGATATCTTTCCAGGAATTGAAAGGAACAGAGCAGAATGAATCATTCTCAGCCTTACTGCTGTGCTACTACTCCCAAACTAAAAAAAAGATTGCACACCCCCTGGGGAAACACATAGCAGCACATTGTGATTATAATGTGCACTTCTAGGGCTGATGTGCAAGGCAGATGTACAGTGCTCTTTTGTTGCAAAAACCCAGGCTATGTTGTACCTCCAGTGGGTTGTACAAATGCTGTCATGTGCAATCTATAAACCTGAAAAGCCAGTGGCAAGAGCCAGAACCAGTTTCACAAAGGTTTTGGAAACCAGGCCAGCTGTTATTTCCATCTGGGCTAGAGGGAACAGGACAACTCTCTTGGATGGAAAAGTACTTTTCCAAATTATCCTGCTAGACCTCCTATGAGTGTTGTTCTATCAGAGTAGCTCCCTTTTTTGAGATTCCTGGGCACACTGAGGTGCTTCCTGGATTTGCCCTCATTGCCCTCCTATTTCTTCCAGAGGTGCTCCTGGTCACGAGGATCAGTAGAGCACCTCTGAAGGGAAGTGCTCCTGCTCATGAGGAGCAGTGCAGCCTTCCACTTCACTTCATCTACAAACAGGATTTCAATCTTAGTCCACCAGAGTCTTTTTTTTTTCTGTTTAAAGTTTAGCTTAAAAAAAGTGACCTTTTCACCATCGAGGAAGTGTTGGCTTCATTTACAGTGCTCAGCTCTCTTGGCTGGCAGCAACTTCCTTGAGAAAGGGCAGTAAATTTATCATTGTTTTTTCTCATTCTTTGGTTTTATTTTTGGTGGCAGTAATGCCTTCTTTCCGCTCTGCCCCCCTCCCCCCCCATTCCTTCCATGGCCGTCATTGTCTTAAAACGGGGATGTTTCCTTTCTTGCCGGGTGAACTTGTTTATTGCGACTGACATTGTTTTCTGATAGAGGTTTCTTGTGCTTGCCGGTCTCTTCAATTTTGTCGGGCTACACTTCCTTACCAATGGATAGTCACAACAAAACAAATTGCACTATAGTACTGAAAGATGAGACCACCCCAGGTTGGAAGGCACTCAACTGCCTACTGGGGAGGAGGTGAATACTTTTCAGAGTAAAGCCAGCATTTATGATGTGATTGGATCAAAGCCCACAGGACGTCTGAATGCTGATGTAGCTGCACATGAAATGAGAGTCAGAAGCTGCAAAGATGTCTTACATACTGGAACATGGAACGTACAAAGCATGAACGAAGGAAAGTTGGAGGTAGTCAAGAATGAAACGGAACGTGTACAACTAAATCTGTTGGGTGTCAGCAAACTGAAATGGACTGGCATCGGGCACTTTGCATCTGATGATCACATAGTCTACTATGCTGGAAATGAAAGACAAAGAAGAAATGGTGTTGCAAGAACTGTAATGAAATACAATGCAATCAGGGAATGCTTAATTTCTATTCTTCTATGAGGAATGCCCATCAACACAACTATTCAGTTATATGCCCCAACAACAGCTGCAGAAAAGGATGACGTTGATGAGTTCTATGAACAAGTACAAGCTGACATGCAAACATGCAAATGGGATATTCTGATAGTCATGGGTGACTGGAATGCTAAAGTTGGCAACAAAGAAGAAAGCAAAGTGGTTGAAAATATGGACTTGGCAACAGAAGTGAAGCTGGAGAAAGACTTATAGAATTCTGCAAGACCAACGATCTATTCATCACAAACACCTTCTTCCAGCAACACAAAAGGTTACTGTACACATGGACGTCACCCAATGGATTTTACAAAAATCAAATTGACTACATCTGTGGAAGTCAATGATGGAAAAGCTCTATAACATCAAGAGAGACAAAACCTGGCGCTGACTGTAGTACAGATCACCAACTACTAATATGCAGACTCAAGCTAAAGTAGAAAAAGAGCTGGACGTCTGGGTGCCCAGAATCGGGGCACGGCCTGCATGTCCAGCTGGTTGCACCTGATTCCACATTACTGGCTGAAAGTGAAGATGATCTGAAACATTTGCTTCTCAAGATCAAGGAACATAATCTTAAAATGGGCCTGCACCTTAACATAAAGAAAACAAAGATCCTGACAACTGGCAAAATCAATAAGTTCATCATTGATGGAGAAGAAATTGAAATAGTTGACAATTTTAACCTACTTGGATCAACTATCAATAAAGAAACGGCAAGCAGTCAAGAAAACCAACGACGCATTGCTCTTGGCAGAATGATTATGAAGGACCTAGAGAAGATTCTCAAGAGCAGAGATGTCTCTCTCCATACAAAAATTCAACTTGTTCAAGTCATGATATTTTCAATAACTCATATGGATGCAAATGTTGGACAGTGAAAAAGATAGACAGGAAGAAAATCAATGCCTTTAAATTATAGTGATGTCGATGAATACTATGTATACCATGGACTGCCTGAAGAACAAATCAGTCAGTCCTAGAGGAAATCAAACATAAGTTTTCCTTAGAAGATCAGATGACAAGACTTCAACTTTCATACTTTGGACACATCATGCGAAGAGAAAGATTGCTAGAGAAAGACATACTTGGCTCCGCTCCCTGTGACTCCACCTGCTCCCTGCAGGGAAGGTCAATCAGGCCGCTTCAGCAGATTTAAAGCACCAGCACCGAAGGGCGGGAAAGTCACAGCCAGCAGCCCCCCTCCGGGCTCCCGATCGGCATCCAGCACAGGGAGCGGAGCTGTGACTCCACCCACTCCCTGCACCGAAGGCCAATCAGGCTGCTTCAGCAGATTTAAAGCACCAGCACCGAAGGGCGGGAAAGTCACAGCCAGCAGCCCCCCTCCAGGCTCCCGATCGGCATCCAGCACAGGGAGCGGAGCTGTGACTCCACCCGCTCCCTGCACCGAAGGCCAATCAGGCTGCTTCAGCAGATTTAAATCACCAGCACCAAAGGGCGCGACAGTCACAGCCAGCAGCCCCCCCCTCATGGCTCCCGATCGGCATCCATCACAGGGAGCAGAGCTGTGACTCCACCCGCTCCCTGCACCGAAGGGCAATCAGGCCGCTTCAGCAGATTTAAAGCACCAGCACCAAAGGGCGGGAAAGTCACAGCCAGCAGCCCCCCTCCGGGCTCCCAATCGGCATCCAGCACAGGGAGCGGAGCTGTGACTCCACCCGCTCCCTGCACCGAAGGCCAATCAGGCCGCTTCAGCAGATTTAAATCACCAGCACCAAAGGTCGCGAAAGTCATAGCCAGCAGCCCCCCCCCATGGCTCCCGATCGGCATCCAGCACAGGGAGCGGAGCTGTGACTCCACCCGCTCCCTGCACCGAAGGCCAATCAGGCCGCTTCAGCAGATTTAAAGCACCAAAGGGTGCGCCCGCGCCTTGCGGGTCCGTGCCTGAGGGCTTCGCTAGAGGGCCCTTAGGCGTGGCCCTTGAGCATGGTCATGAGCATCTAGTCCAGTAGCATCTCACAGCCCCTCTACACCCTACTAGCCCAGCCACAACCACAGCCTTCCACGGACTTGGAGCAACCGTACTGGACTGAATCTGACCCCCCACCCCCCTCCCATCAACCTTAAACTGGTAAGCAGCACACGCTAAGCAAGACAACCTGCACTGCATAGCCTGTAGACTCCATTGCTACCTCATTGCTACCTCACTGCTTGTTAAATAACTCATACTGCACAGCCTGTAGCCTCCCTTTCTACCTCATTGTTACCTCATCACTTCTTATAAAAATAACATGCTGCATAGCCTGTAGTCTGCATTGCTACCTCATTACCACCTCATTGCTGCTTGTAAAATAGCACATGCTGCTTGTAAAATAACACTTTGCTGCTTGTAAAATAACACGTGCTGCTCTGCTACCTCACTGTCTGTAAGATAACATATGCTGCATAGCGTGTAGAATCCACTGCTACTGCACTGCTACCTTATTGCTGCTTGTAAAATAACACATGCTGCTTTGCTACCTCACTGTTTGTAAGATAACATATGCTGCATAGCCTGTAGCCTCCATTGCTACCTCACTGCTTGTAAGATAACATATACTGCATAGCCCCTCTCTGTTCCTCTGTTCCACTTCTATGGCTCTACATTTATTTATTTTATTTATTTATTTATTTATTTTTATGATTCTTATATTCCGCACTCTTAAAAATCAGCGCGGTTTACATAAAACAATATTGTGCAAAGTAGGCACTTACAATGAAACAGGAGATTGAACTTGGAATTCAACAGGGGTACGATATACAATTTAAGATAGTTATCTACAATTTGTATTTACAATATGTACAATCTTTGACCACATTGTCTTCCTTTTCTTCATACTCCCTGTTTCCCCTCCTACCAGCACCGTCACTCCTTCACTCCTCATCCCCCCCTGTGCCGCCCTCACTTCCCCCTCCATTCTACCCTATCATCAGCTCTCGAGCTTCATCGCTCTCTCCCTCTCATTCAACCATCTCCTCTCTTTCTAAGGCAACCTCACCCTCATTTATGCCGTACTGTCTCCTCTCTACCCCGTACTCTGCTACTCCTTCTCCTTCTCTCATCTGGAGATATCAACCACAATCCTGGCCCCCCTAGATTTTTGTCTCACTCTGAGAAGAGGTCCTCACGCAACATGTTTAATCTTATCCATATCCCTCTCCTTTCACCTTCCACTCTCCTTCTCTCATCCGGAGATATCAACCCTAATCCTGGCCCCCCTAGATCTCTGTCTCACTCTGAGAAGAGGTCCTCATCAATGTTCCCTCTAATTTTCTGTAGGCTGTGTGCGCATAAAATATCAGCTGTGCAGCTTTTGAAGGAAGGTTAAATTTTTGTGCACCACAACGACACTCGGAGTAATATACTTTAAAATTTGACTACACATCAGAATACAGTATGTACACCACATTGATTTTAATCAAATTAAATGAAAATAGACGATTACTAAATGAAGCGGAAAATTTCTAGTAATTACGATCAACTTTTAAATTAAGACGTCTGTGTTTTCTATCAGAATCAGAACCGTAATTTTTGTGCGCTCCATTGTAAAGTATGTGCGCTCGCTCAGCGAGGTGTGTGCGCGCGCACACGGGCACAGCTTAGAGGGAACAGTGGTCCTAATGCAACATGTCTAATCTTATCCATATTCCTCTCCTTTCCCCTTCCACTCTCCCTTTCTCATGTGCCTTGTGGAACACACACTCTGTCTCTAATAAACTTGCTTTTACTCATGATCTCTTTATCTCTAATGCTCTACATCTTCTTGCTCTAACTGAGACCTGGCTCCTCCCAGATGATACCGCATCTACTGCTGCCCTCTGCCATGGGGGCTATCAGTTCTCCCACATGCCTCGTCCCACTGGCCATGGTGGTGGTGTTGGGTTTCTACTTTCTCCCTCTTGCCAATTCCAACCTCTCCTGCTGCCTCAATCTCACTCCTTTCTCTCTTTTGAAGTCCACTCCATCTGGCTCTTCACTCCACTTTCTCTCCAGGTAGCTGTCATTTATCGACCTCCTGACAAGTCTGCTTCTACCTTTCTCACTGACTTTGACTCATGGCTTTCCTTCTTTCTGGTCTCCTCTTCCCCCACTCTTATTCTTGGGGATTTTAACATTCATGTCAATAACCCCTCTGATCCTCATGCCTTAAAGCTCCTCTCCCTTACCTCCTCGTTTGACCTCCAACTTTGTTCCACTGCCCCTACTCACCAGCATGGCCACTGCCTCGACCTGATATTTTTCTCTAGTTGCTTACCATCGAACTTCTGTAACTCAGTTCTTCCCCTATCTGACCATCTCCTCTTAAGCTTTTCTCTTCATCACCCCCTGCCTCAGCCTCGTCCTGTCTCCTCCAACTTATTTAGGAACCTTCATGCTATTGATCCCTTGGCTCTCTCTTCCACCATTTCTTCACCTCTTTCTTCCACTTTGTCATCTAAGTCGATGACGAGGCAGTAACTGCCTATAATGCTGCACTCTCCTCAGCTCTGGATGCTCTCGTGCCACCCATCCCACATCCTGTGAGATGTTCTGCACCTCAGCCCTGGCTTTCCTCCACTACTCGCTATCTATGTTCCTGTGCCCATTCTGCTGAATGTGCTTGGCTCAAATACCGCTCCCCTGCAGACTTTCTACACTTCAAATTCATACTTGCCTCATTCCAGTCAGCCATAGCTCTTGCCAAACAAGACTACTATGTCCATCTGACTAACTCTCTTGCCTCTGATCCTCGCCGTCTCTTTACTACTCTCAGCTTTCTACTCAAGGTGCCTCCGCCTCTTATCCCTCCCTCCCTTTCTGCCCAAACCCTGGCTGACTATTTCCATGACAAAATCCACAAGATCGCCCTCCTATTCCCCATTAAGTCAGCTACTTCCCCTCCCCCCTCTCCACTACCAACTCTCCTCCGCTACCCTTGCTACTCTCTCTTCCTTTCCTATGATCTCTGAAGAGGAAACTGCATACCTCCTTTCTTCCTCCAAACTCACCACCTGCTCCTCTGATCCTATCCCCACCCGTCTCCTAAGCCCCATCTCCTCCACTGTTGTCCCACTCCATCTCTCATATTCTCAAGCTATCGCTCTCCACTGCAACTGTCCCTGCAGATTTCAAGCATGCTGCGGTCACATTTCTCCTCAGGAAACCCTCACTTGATCCCACCTGTCCTTCCAATTATCGACCTATCTCTCTCCTTCCCTTCATTTCTAAACTAATTGAACGTGCGGTCCACTGCCGCTGCCTCAACTTCCTCTCCTCTCATGCCCTCCTGGATCCCTTGCAGTCTGGCTTTCATCCTTTACACTCTACCAAAATGGCTCTTGCCAAAGTCTCCAGTGACTTGTTCCTGGCAAAATCCTTCTTGACCTCTCTGCTGCTTTTGACACTGTTGACCACAACCTTCTCCTCGATACCCTGTCCTCCCTTGGTTTTAAGGGCTCCGTACTATCCTGGTTCTCCTCCTATCTCTCCCATTGCTCTTTCAGCATGTATTCTGGTGGCTCCTCCTCCTCTGCTACCCCACTCCCAGTTGGTGTACCCCAAGGATCTGTCCTAGGTCCACTCCTTTTCTCTCTCTACACCCAGTCCCTTGGTGCACTCATCTTTTCTCATGGTTTTCAATATCTGTATGCTGATGACTTCCAGATCTACCTCTCTACGCCTGAACTCTCTCCATCAATCTAGACCCGGATCTCTGCCTGCCTTTCTGACATTGCTGCCTGAATGTCTCAACGCCGCTTGAAATCGAACATGGCCAAGACTGAACTTCTTATCTTTCCCCCTACAACCTCCCTTCCTCTTCCACCTTTCACAGTCTCTGTGGATGGCTCTGTACTCCTTCCTATTTCCTCGGCCCGCAATCTGGGGGTTGTCTTTGACGCCTCTCTCTCTTTCTCCACACACATCCATCTCGTAGCTAAGACCTGTCGTTTCTTTCTCTATAACATTAGCAAAATCCGCCCTTTCCTTTCTGAACACACTACTAACTTTGTGCTGTATTAACCGCTTTGATTGAAGGAAAAGGCGGGATACAAAACATGTTAAATAAATAAAATAAATAAATAAAATGCTTGTCCACTCCTTGATCACCTCCCGTCTTGACTACTGAATTATCTCTCTCCCCTTCAATCCGTTCAACACTCTGCTGCGCGGCTAATCTTCTGCCAGCCTCATCATGCCCATATTACTCCTCTCCTCAAGTCACTTCATTGGCTCCCTATCCGTTTCCGCATCCAGTTCAAACTTCTCCTGCTGAACTATAAATGCATTCACTCTACGGCTCCTCAGTACCTTTCATCTCTTATCTCTCCTTACAACCCCCCTCAGGAACTCCACTCTTCTAGCAAACTGCTTCTATCTGTGCCCTTCTCTTCTATTGCTAACTCCAGACTTCGCTCCTTTCACCTTGCTGCACCTTACGCCTAAAACAAACTACCTCTGTCAGTACACCAGGCACCTTCTCTAACCCTCTTCAAATCCAGTTTGCAAGCTCACTTCTTCGCTGCTGCTTTTGGATCTGGACTCACCTGATCTCCTTTTTTCTTTCCCTTGTTTTACCCCTGCTTACACCTTCTGTCCCTTGTTTTACCCCTGCTTACACCTTCTGTGTCTTGTCTTGTCTTATCTAGATTTAAGCTCTGTGTTTCGTCTTGACTAGATTGTCTTATCTAGATGTATGCTCTATGTTTTGTCTTGACTAGATTGTAAGCTCTGAGAGCAGGGACAGTCTCTTATATGTCTGTGCAGCACTGTGTATGACCGGTAACGCTATACAAATGCTCACTATTAGTAGTAGTAGTAGTAGTAGCAGCAAGGTAGAAGGCCAATGCAAGAGAGGAAAGCCAGCAATGAGATGGATCGATACAATAACAGCAGCTATGGGTGCCACTGTATCAACAATGAGCCTCCTGACTGAAGACTGAGCACAGTTTAGGACAACTATCCAGAGTGACACCAGGAGTTGACACTGACTCGATGGCACTTAACAACAACAATAACACTTCCTTACAAACTTCATCAGGGCAGCTCCTTTTCATTGCCTGCTTTCTCCTTTCCTTGGCTTCCATGGCTTCCCACCAAAACAATTACAGTGCGGTGGCCATTTCTGTGGGGGAAAGAGTTGCCATTCTGTTTTCCCTCTCTTCTGAACGGTCAGTTTTTAATTTCATACTGCCATGGCTATGCTTTCTTCCCTGCAGCACTGTTTAGGCTGTGGGAAGAAGTGCAGAATGTTATCTAATTACTTGTGTACAAGTTGTGAATCTGACTAGCACTTAACAATCTCTCACCAATGTTGTCCTGTTTTCTGCTGTTCCCTCAGCTTCTCAACAGTCTTCGGTTGCCCTTCCTCTGGACCTTTTGCTTGAGAATCAAGTACTTTCCTTATAACCAGGGCCAACCCAAGGGTTTCTGCTGCCCAGGCAAAAACCCCAGCCATGCCGCACCCCCCCAAACCATGCCACCCCCCACATGCTGAGCAGTGCCCCTCTGTGCTGAGCTGCGCTACAGCTGATTTAGCGGCAGGGTTGCAGGGAAACATGGTTCTATTCATCAGCAAGCCATGTGCTTCGGCACACATGCCTTGCCGCTTTTGACCCCCCCTCCGATATAACTTCAGGGATTCAGAAGTGGCAGGCCATGTGTGCTGAAGCTTGTGACTTGCCGCTGAGCCAAGTCATGCCCCCTGCAGCTGGAATCAGCAGCAGGAGGGGGCAGCAATGCAGCGCAGCATGGCTCAGCACGGGGGTGGAAGAGTAGTGCAGCTCAGTATGCAGGGGGCGGCAAGCCAAGCATGCCGAAGCACATGGCCTGCCACCCACAAAGATCTGCCGACCTAGGAGGCTGCCTAGCCTGCCTAGTGGACAGGCTGGCCCTGCTTACAAGAACAATAACAGCCTTCCAATGTACAGCCTCCTCAGTCTCTTCAGCAGGCTTCTGTAAACTTGGATCTCCAATTTATGGAACTCTCCTATCAGGCATGGGATTTATGGCACTCAGGCTCTGCTGTAGCTCCAAGTCCTTCAGCTCCTCCTTTGAAAAAGCATCCCAGACTTAGTGGTTCTATGATTGCTACAAGTCAACCTCTAAACTAGTCTAGGGTTTCTGTCTCTCTTTTAGGGGACATGCATTCTGCTGGAGAGGACAATGAGTGCCCCTCGGAGGAGTCTTCTCTCAACTTGGAGTTTGACCGAGAAGAGGGTGAGCTTTCATCTCTGGAAAAAGATGAAGAGACTCTGGATGAAGGTCAAGATCTCCATCTCTTCTATAAAGAGGAACTCCCAGCTCTTATCTTCCAGATCACAGAGGCGCTTCACCTTTCTGATATACAGACACCTCAAGATCCAACTAAACCTCAAGCTGACCCCATCATCATGGGTATCAAGAAACCTTCTAAAGCCTTTCCTTTCTATATAGAGCTTCAACAGATGGTTTCTTTGAAATGGGATTCCCCGGATGTTTCTCTGTGTTCAGTGCATCATTTGGGACACGTCTACCTCTGGTCTCCAGAAAATCTCGATAAGTGGTAGTGCTTGAGGACTTCCGGTGATGCGGTGAGCCGAAGCAGTCGCACGCTGCTCGAGCTCTGGGCCCCCTCGCCCCTCCGGCGAAGACAACAGCTATAACCGGGGCTAATCTCGGGGTTCTTCACCCCCCCCCCCGGGCTCGCCCGACCGGACCGTGGCAGGGGATGGTGCCCCGGTGCTCCTCTCTCACCCCCACACAACGATTTATGGCGGCGGCCTAGGCCCGGCCGGCAGACGCCGTGCTGCAGGAGAAGCCACGCTGCGGGGTGAGCCGACCAGTTGAGGACTTTGGCGGCGGTCGGAGTGGGGTCCCGCGGCAGCAGCCGCTCCCCGACCGGAACACCTCGCCCCTTCCCCGCCTCCCGCGGGACTGCAGTACGGGCCTTAAGAGGGGGGCTGAGACGGCAGCTACCGGGGGAGGCCGAGGATTGTAGACAGGCCTTGATCTGGGCCACCTCCTACTTTGCCTGCCCCCCCAGGAGATCCTTGAGGGCCGAACAGCATGGAGTGTGCTTAACTCCCAGCCCACGGATGACTGAGAAGTATGCCTTGCCTTTAACACGTGGGGGCCTGCGGCCTGCGTCCTGTCTTGAACTTATGGGAGCCTGAGCTGTACCCCCCTGCCTCTGGCGCACCGGAGCCCCCGACCAGCGCCCTGCCATCAGCATACAGGAGCCTGTGACCTGCATCCTGCACTCTGCCCCCAGCGCACCGGAGTCTGAGACCTGGGCCTTGCGTCTAGCGCATAGGAGCTTGAGACCTGCATCCCGCCTCCGGCGTTCGGGAACCTGGGACCAGTGCCCTACCCTTGGCTCCCGGAGGTCTGGGACCTGCCCCTGCCTTCGGCGCACAGGAGCTGGGGTCCCCTGCCCTACCTCCAGCGCATGGACGCCTGAGACACGTGCCCTACACCTAGCGCATAGCAGCCTGAGACCTGCATCCTACCTCCAGCGCACGGGAGCCTGAGAAGACTTGGTGACGCCTGGGAATTGGGACAAGGCCTGAACAGCGCACCTCGGAGGAAGGTAACCAAGGCCTTCGTCGCCTGGCGGTGAGAAGTGGGGAAGGAGATTGGGATCCCCCCCTCCCGTGCAGACCACAGCAGCGGCCTTGGCGATGGCGGCAAAGGGAGGCCGCCGGGTGGAGAAAGAGAAGACCCCCCTGCCGCCAAGGGGGGGGGAGCAATCCTCGCCGCCGAAGGGAGAGGCTAAGGCCACAGCGGGGATGGTGGACGAAATCTCCATGGCCGTGGCAGGGGCGCTGTCTGCGCAGTTTGAAGACCTGCGGGGCCGCATGGACCTAATCCAAACCTCAGTGGAGGCCCTGGGCGGCCGTCTTCAGGAGGCGGAGCACCGGATAGAGAGGTCGGAGGAGCATGTGTTGGAGCTACAGCAGGAGATGGCCCGGGTGAAAAAGTTACTCCAGGGGCAGGAAGCCAAGCTAGACGACCTCGAAAATAGGTCCCGTCGTAATAACTTGAGATTTCTTGGGATCCCGGATGCCATAGAGGATCGGGACTTACAATCATACGTGGAAGAAATGGAGTCGCTGGCTGGTGCGGAAGGCATGTCTGGTGGGTAAAGGGCCAATCCTACGTGGGTGGAGGGACAGCCACCCTCCCTCCTTCTGGGAGTGGCGGAACTCCTTCCATCAACTTATGCTCCTGGAGTGTAGGGCTGCTCGAGGCCATGTTAAGCGATGGTCCACCTTCTGGCTACTGTGGGAGCCCTATATTCAAAATCTAAGTCCTCGGACTCGCAATGTAATCCTTCAACTAGGCTATTGGCTTTCCTTGCATGGGAAGACCTATGGATGTTCTATAAGGGTGTCTATGCTGGTCCTGTTGGCAATGCTTGGGGTAGTGGGGGGGGGGGTTTACTGGGTGGAAAGTGGGTGGGCGAGGGGGGATGGGGAAATTTTTCAAAAACCATGTAACCATCCATGTGTTCTGCCCCTTGGGGATCAGAGTCCTCCCCAGGGAGCGACTGTTTGCAGTTGTGTATTTGCCGTTTATGTTTGATGGTTTATAAATAAAAATTTGAAAAAAAAAAAAAAGTGGTAGTGCTTTCCCAAGGTTGATGCTGTTGTCACTGCAGTCACTAAGCACACAACCATCCCCGTGGAAGTGGGTACTGTGCTTCGAGATCAGTTGATCTCAAGGCGGATGGACTTTTGAAGATTGCCTTTTCTTCTTCATCCTTAGTGCTGCATGTCTCAGTTTGTGGTGGCCTAGCAGAGTGGGCTGTTCTTTGCTGGCTCCAGCTGCTCCCAGATGACCTGGCATTGCCTTATCTAGAATCGGTAACTTGCTTTGTGGCGGATGCCGTTTATGATCTCCTTCGCTTATCAGCTCATTCTGTTGCCGCTGCTACGTTGGCACATTGCTGGCTATGGCTGCAACATTGGAATGCTGATGCAGTTTCCAAGTTCTGCTTAGCTAAGCTTCCCTTTAAGGATAGACTCCTTTTTTGGGGAGGATTTGGTGAAGCTTGCAAAGGATTTGGGGGAAGCTCAGCCTCAGTGTTTGCTGGAAGACGGTCCCAAATCTGTCTGCTACATCTTATCGAGTACACGTCAGGCACTCATGTCATTATTGTCCTAGAAAAAACAATGTTTCCTCAAATAAATTGGGCTCCAAGACAGAGTCCTTTCAGGGCTTATTTATTTATTTACATTCTCTTATATACTGTGCTATTCTGCATCAGTGTGGTTTACATTGAACAGGGCATTATAACTTGGAGATAACTATTTTACAGGGAACATGGGCTATGGAGGGTTAAGTGGCTTGCCCAAGACCAGAAGGAGCACCTGTGGGACTAGAAACCCCAGTCCTTCTGGCCCAAGGTTGCTCTCCTCTAGTGGGATTTGAACCCCTGATCTTCTGGCCTGAAGTTCCTTGCCCCAACCACTAGACTGCTCCTCCATTCCGAAGAGTAAGCATCTCAGGTGCTTATGTCGCACCCGAGATGCTTACTCTTTGTCCATAGGTTCTCTGGCCCCTCACGGTCTTCCCGTTGATGGGCTCGGGGTCCATTCCAGAGTCCCTCCCGTGGGCGGTTAGTTACATCTTTGTTTCCCAAGAATGGGCCCAAATAACATCAGATAAGGGGATGCTCGAGGTGATTTCACAAGGATATGCCCTCAACCTTGCCAAGCCTGTCCTAAGCGTCTTCCTTATTTCTCTTTGTTGTTCCTCCACCAAAAAAGCGGCCGTCTACATGACCTTTTAACGCCTTATTCAGCTACTATTCCATTTACTTTGTTGTATCCAAGAAGGGTGGTTCCTTCCGTCCCATTCTGGACCTAAACGGGGTCAATCACTGTCTTCATATTCCATGTTTCCGAATAGAAACTCTCAAATCTGTCATCCAAGCTGTGTGTCCTGGGGAATTTTTCACCTCTCTCAACCTGGCAGAAGCTTACTTCCACATACCAATTCGCAAGGACCATGAGCAGTACTTGCATTGTGTGGTGCTAAGCTAACACTCTCAGTTTCAAGCTCTGCCCTTTTGCTCACCACAGCTCCTCATACCGTCTCCAAAGTAATGGTAGTTGTCACAGTGACTCTGTCATCAAGGCATTTGCGTACATCCTTAACTGAACAATTGGCTAATTAGAGCCAAAACTTTCCTGGAGGCGCTTTCAGCGGTATCTCGCATAGACGATTTTCTGGACCATCTTGGCTGGGTGGTCAGCCATGCCAATAGCCACTTTCATCCTACTCAGTGTCTCGAGTTCCTGGGAGCCCTTTTCGACACAAGCGTAGGGTGTCTTCCTCGTGCAGGACAGGTGTGAAAAGCTCTACACTTACAGTAGTTCAAAACCTTCCAACATCTGGCGGCACCCAATGCCTGGGACTACCTACAAATCCTAGGTACCATGGCAGCTACCCTCAACATTGTCCCCTGGGCTCAAGCTCACATGCATCCATTACAGTGCTCTCTTCTGTCTTGCTGGTCTCCTGCAACTCAGGATTACCAAATCTGTCTTCCTTTTCTGCCTGCAATATGTCACAGCCTCCGGTGTTGACTTTCTCCTCATCACTTGTTGTGGGGTCTTCCCTTGGAGTCTCCTCATTGGGTAGTTCTCACCACAGATGCCAGTCTGGTGTGCTGGGGGGCACATTTATTTATTTATTTATTTGAGGGTTTTCTATACCGTGTTCTTTAAAATCAGTTCGGTTTACAGTTAAAACAAATTTGTACAGTGCGAGCGGCGTCAGCACTGTACTTACAAGGAACAGGGTTTACAACTTGGCTAACTGGGGAGACTATGTACAGGCTACTCAGTAACAGGCTACTCAGTTAAGCGACTATATACAGGCGAGACAGTCAGGCCAGTGGGAGTGGGTGGCGACATGACTGCTTGATGACTATTTACAACAAATTGTATGCTATATACAGAATTGTGTGCTATCTATAAAATTGTGTGCTATATGCCACACAGCGCAGGGCTCTTGGACAGCCCATGAGGCTGCTTGGACAATAAATTGACTTTCCTTCCATTCTCTGTTTCGGGAATAAGCAGTCTGGGTGCTCTCAGACAACTCCACAATGATGGCATATCTCAACTATTGTATTTAATCCTGCTTGTGATTTCTATCACAAGCAGGATTAAATACAAAATCATCCTAAACACGCACAACATCTTAAATAAACAGCTGTCAACCTCTGTCCACTACTAGTAAACAACAATTTTGATAAATCCAGGAGAAAATCTACAGTCAATATGCTTGAAATACTCACCGACAAACCCCTATATAGCCAGAGAACCAACCATAGGGCCTTCTCACTATATGCTCCCATCTTTTGGAACTCACTGTCACCTAAAATAAGATCCATCCAGCTAACCAGCCAATTCCACAAAAGCTTAAAGACTCTACTGTTTCTGGAGTATTATGGAGCAAACACGGAACATTGAATGCCCCACTATGCAAACCTGTTGCACCTTGTAAATAGTTAAGCCTTTTAAACCATTGAACATTGAATAACTGTTTGTAAATAGGAAAGCCCTAAACCGTTTGATGTTAAATAACTGTTAAACCAAATGTTCTATGTAATGTGCACTTTATTGTTTTAGTGTTTAACCTTACTGCACTCAGTTCTCTGAAAACTGTCTTGACTGGTAGAAAGAAGGTATACAAAAAGATGTTAAATAAATAAAACTACCAGGGAGACACTAAAAGCTTGGGAGTGGCCTGGGAGATGGGGCTCTTATTCCCCTGGGTGGAGAAGCATCTCAGGGCACTCTTGGCTCAGCATATAGTGGGAGTGGAGAATGTTCAAGTGGATTTCCTCAGTTGTCATGCACTGGATCCCAGCGAGGGGGAACTCGCTCTGTCAGCTTTCTTGATGATCGTATGCCATTGGACTCATCCCACCCTGGACCTGATGGCCACTTATTCCAAACCCAAAGTTACAGTATTCTTCAGTCTGCGCAAGGAGCTGGGATCTCATGGGCTGTATGCTCTGGTTCAAACCTAACCCTCGTCCCAACTGTTCTACATCTTTTCCCTGTGGCCAATGATCGGCCACGTCTTACAGCGTATAGAGACACACCCTGGTCCAGTAGTCCAGGTGGCACCAGATTGGCCCCGGGTGTCATAGTATGCAGATCCGCTTCACTTGCTGCGCAAGCTGCCCTTGCCTCTCATCACGTGAAGGGCCTTCTCTGGCAAGGTCTGATTCTCATGGAAGACCCCACGCCTTACTCGCTTACAGAGTTTGGTATCTCTTTTCTTCCTGGTGTTCTAGAAAGTCCCTTTCCCCTTAAAGAGTTGACACGCCAGCCATCCTTTCCTTTCTTCAGGATGACTTTGACAAAGGACTTGCTCTTAATTCCTTGAAAATTCATGTGGCCACCTTCATATGTTTCAGGGGGCCAATCCGGGGACACTCCCTGGTCTCTCATGCAGACATAGTTTATTATTTTGCAGGGGTCTGTACCCTGCAGCCTCCTTTCCATCTGGTTGTCCCAGTCTGGAATCTCTCTTTAGCTCTTTGCGTGTTAACCTGTGCCCCTTTCGAACCTCTCCGCTGCGCATCCCTCAAGGATTTGACTCTTAAGACTGTTTCCTTTTGGCGGTCAGATCTGCCCGACATCTCTCATAGCTCCAGGCACTGTCTTGCCACGGCCCCTTTCTGTCCTTCTCCCCATTTAAACTTATATACTGTAGATTCTATAAAATCTCCATGGTTTACAATAAAAAATACTACTACTACTAATAAAAATAATAAAAGAAAAAAATAATACAAAGAATCATAACATTAAAAACAAAAAACAATACATAGCAGAACAGACATAATTAATTCATATGTTTCCTTAAACTGGGTGGAGAAATATGAAAAATAAACCTGGAGGAGGTTTGGTAGAAGTAGCCCCCAGTTTTGCTATGTTTTTTTTATCTTAATTACATTGTAAGCTCTGATGAACTGGGACTGTTACATCTGTATGTACAGCATTGTGTATGCTTTTTAAAGCTATATAAATGATTAGTAATAGTAGCAGTACAGTGCATTTCCAAATTAAATCTTACTCCTTTCCAACCAAGGAAGAAATGCATATTTGCAGTGTGGGGTGTGCACCTTTATTAAGATTTGAATGTTGATATGAAACGCCCTCATGTGGTGAACGATGAATTTACCCAACAGAATACTTTTTAAACTAATTTTTCCATTTACAAATAATGGGGCTAATATTCAAAAGACTTGTTCTTTTATCTTCAGGAGTTAACTGGACAAACCTTACCATTTAAATTTCCTGTCCCACTGACTAGTTAACATTTGTCTGGACAATTTGCTTTCTTGCCCAACGTGAACGGGTTTAAAAGGGAGGTGCGAGAGACGCACTAGGAGCACAATAATAATTTAACTGAAAAACACCAGTATTCAGCATTATCAATTTAGAGCTCACCAGTCCAGTTATGCTCAGGGAAAAATAGTTTAACTGGCAATATTCAGAACCAGCAACTTAACCACTTATATTTTTGAATATCCAAGTTCAAGTTACCTGAATAAGATATAGGGTTAAACTTTTTTTTTTAATTTTATTTATTTATACCACGCTCTTTAAAATCAGTGCATTTTATATGTATACTAACAGGTACTTTTTATTCCTTTGTCCCTGAAGGGCTCACAATCTAAGTGTACCTGAGGCAATGGAGGGTTAAGTGGCTTGCCCAAGGCCACAAGGAGTGGCCATAGGACTAGAGACCCCAGTCCCTCCAGCCTGAGGTTGCTTGTCCCCATGTGGGAATTGAACCCTGGCCTTCTGGCCTGAGGTAACCTGTCCCAACCACTGAGACACTCCTCCCTATTTTATATTTATATGTAAAACAAGGATACAAACACTTGCACAGAAACTGGCAAAAGCCAAGATATGATAATAACAATACACAAAAATCATATCACAGGTAAACATCAAATAGACAATCTCAATCTAGCCCACTATAGAGAATCCAAGACCAGAAGGAAATACTATCAAGATGGCAGAGACAAAATCAGCCAACATATCAGGTTACTGCAGTTTCCTTGGCGGACTCCACAACCATGGATCCCCCAGCATTCAAGAAGGAAATTAACTGAGTTGGAAAATAAAAAGTATAGGAAATGCCCATCAACTTTATAAAAGATACCCCACCCAGCTGCAAAACCCACAGATGCAGGATCAAAAACTCTCTCCTGCGCTGTTGGATTTCCCTGGCTAGGTCAGGAAAAATGCGTATCAAACAGCCTTTAAAAGGCACATTCCTCTTCTTAAAAAAAACATTTTAAGGACCATTCTGTATCTGATGCCAGAGCGAGCATGACCAAATAGGTGGCAGAGGTAACCAATTCTGTATATGAATTTGCTAACAAAGCAGTTACTTTTAATATATCAGCCACCTGAGGTCCCAATATCTCAGCACTAACAGAAACTTTCTGATCACTGAGAATATCAGTAGGGGACATGATTCAGAGGGAGCCCCCAATGTTTCCGTCAAGTACATTTTAAACATTTCCTTAGCTGATATAGCTGGTAACCTAGGAAAATTAATTAAACGTAAATTAGTTAATCTAGAGTGATTGTCCAAATATTCCAGCTGACTCTTCACATTAGAGTCTTTCATAAACGCCTTGCCTGAGAGTCCAAATGATCAGTTTTAAGCGATAATTCACTCCCAGAAGCTTTAAGCATCTCAATCAATGCAGTATTCATGGAACAAGCCTTTTCATTCTGCTGCACTTGTGTTTGTAAAAGTTGTACCTGAGGAATAATGGCCTCACCAAGTTGTTTAATGGTGGACCAAATTGCCTCTAAGATGAATGTTCTGGTCGTTGTAATTTGAAGGAAAAAGCAGACGACTCCCACACAGTATCCACTACAGCCAACGCAGTCATGGAGCCCAGAGAAAAAAAACATAGAAACCCAAGCATCCTTTTAGCTTTTACCTTCGCCTTTTCTACCTGTTTAGCTACTTGTTAAGATCATCAGGCACAATCACGCCCAGGTCCGACTCTTCTTTTGTGGACAGAAGTACTTCAACCCCCTACACTGCACCACTCCCTTAGATTATGCAGCCCAAATGCATGACCCTGCAATTTTTAGCATTAAATCTCAGCTGCCAAATTCTGAACCATTCTTCAAGCTTAGCTAGATCCCTCCTCATGTTCTCCACTCCTTCTACTCCTTCCTGGGTGTCTACTCTATTACAGACTTTGGTATCATCCACAAAGAGGCAAACCTTACCCGACTGCGCTACCACAATATCACTAACAAAGATGTTAAAAAGAATCGGACCAAGAAGAGATCCCTGCTGTACACCACTGGTAACCCAACCTCTCCTCAGAGTGAGGTCCGTTTACCTGCACCCTTTGTCGCCTCCCACTCAACCAATTTCTAACCCAATCAGTAATTTTAGGGTCCATCCTTCCAGGGTCAGGGAACTACCTGAACTCACCTTGAACTACAATTGGAAAGGCATGAGCTAAATAAAATTAAATAAACAATTGTTTTAGAGGTAAAAGATTCCTCCTTAATTTAGTAAATGGATGTTAAATTCTGTATAATTATGTAGAAATGAATTTCCATCACATGCTGCCTTCATTTCACTTACAACAGCAAATGTTTTAATTTATTGTAGGGATTGCATCAATTGAACCGCCAAACATTACTGTAAAATATCTGGCTAAAATAGAGCTAACATGCAGGATTAATGAAAGTGTGACTACAGTAGACTGGTATTTGCAATCAAATAACATCACCAATGCTCTTGTGAATGGAGGAAATGTAAGGATTACATCACAATTTTCATCAGATAAGACAATCTCAACTCTCATAATCGACAAGGCGGATGAAAGATGGAAAGGTAAGCCAATGTGCACAGTGAGCATGGTCAAGTTTTCCAAGACACACACTGGCTGAGTTTAGTTCCGTAGGACTGCTGTTGGTATCCATCTCTTCTCCTAAAATCTCGGCATTGTACAGACTTGGGGGCTTGTTTACAAAGCTGCGGTAGCGGTTCGCGATCGTTATCGGAGCCGCGACCCCATTGATTTCAATGGGGCCGCGGCTCCGATAACGACCGCAAACCGCTACCGCGGCTTTGTAAACAAGCCCCTTGGTGTCCCCGGATGCTATAATCATCCTCTCTTCAGACCCATCCCCAGTAGGACAAACCTGGATCTAGCAAGGGCACTCTCAAGAAAAGAAGGATATGAACTTTTACAGTGAGTCTTCAACAATGAAATGGTTTCCCTTTGTACCTTTTCCCTCTTTTCCTTTACATGCCTTTTAACCTGCTGAGTTGCAATGAATATGATTCTTCTTTTTTTCGATAAATACTGTATGGGGCCTGATATTCAAAGGATTTAAGCTCCTAACTTTGAGAGTTATGCTTCTAAATTGGCTTCTTTGAAAATTTATTAGGGCTAATTCCCTAAATATTTTCTTAAAATTTCATTAAACTCCTAAATTTAGGAGCATAAAAAGTGGGTGTCAAGTGGACTGGATTTAGGGTGGTGAAAAGACGTTGGTAGCTATGCACTGATTTTCAGCACTAGGTAGCTAAATTAGGCTCATAAATCCAGGCAAATGAATGGCAGGCCTAAATTTAGGAGCATAGGGCCCAATTTTTGAAAGGCATTTACATGGTTTACAGCCCTGTAGACTGTGAAAAGGCCTTAAATTGGGATATTCAATGGCACCTACAAGGTTAATGTCATTGAATATCCCCTTCTAACTCCCCTATATGCCCTGATGCTATCCGGTTAGCATCGGGACATGTCGGGGGCTTTCTGGAGCGGAGCAGAGGCAGCAACAAGCGATAACCAGGTAGCAGTGATATTGCATGCTGCCCGGTTAACGATCTACACCGAAAACATAGGCGAGGAAATCCCTTGCCTATCTTTAAGGCACAGGAGCTAACTGGGCAGCATCTAATATCGCTGCTGCCCAGTTAGCTTCGGCAGCTTCCAGTGTGTGCGGCTATCCCTGGATATTCAATGCTGTCAAAGCGGCATTGAATATCTGGGTTAGAGGTTGAAAATGAGCCTAGCTCAATATCGGGCCCATAAATTTTGAGCTCCTTAAATTAGGATGAATTTTCAGCTGAAAACTTAGGATCCTAAGTGTGGCTACAAATAGGTCACAAATTTAGGAGCCTAAATTTAGGAGCTCAGCTTCTTTTGAATATGAGGCCCATAATATTTAAGAGGGTGATGCCACAGAAGCCCATGGAGATAGACAATGTGATTAGGAATGGGGGATCCAATATTCAAAGGCAGTTACATGGTTTGCAGACCCGTAACTACACGGTTAGCATCAGGATGTTCTGGGGTGGGGTCCATCAGTAACCGGCCAGCAGCGCTATTGAGCCGCTGCCTTGGTGTGGTAAAAGTTAGCCTGTCTGTACTCATGGCAGCTAACCAGACAGCAGCTCAATATCACCACCGACCACTTAACTTTCAGGCTGTGTGGCAAACCCAGATATTCAATGTCAGTGGCCAGATATAGCCCCGGCACTGAATATCTGGGTTTAGGGTTCAGCGGTGATGGGTAGGTGCTGTAATTGTGCTAGCCGCCACCGCTGAATATTGGGACCGGGATTATTATTCCATAAGGATATCATATTGACACAGAGATAGGTACAGTATATTCCCGAAAGAAACACCTTCCATATGCAGACATTGGTTGCCCTTCATCCTGGCAGGCAGAGATTTTCCTTTACAATAAATTGAATTTAAATGGTTCATTGGAAGGTCACAAGGAAGCATTAACTTTCCTTCCAATAGAATATGAGTGATTGCTAGGACCAGATATTCAAAAGGAGTTATATGTTTATCAGGGTCGGTAAATGTATAACTACCAGCTGCTGAAATTTCAGTGGCACTATACGAATAGTGCTAGCAAAAATCCCTCTAAATGCTTCAGCAGTATCCATATAACACTTAGAAAGATGTAGGACAGAGGGTAGGCGAGATCCTGCAACCATACATATCGAGAGTAATTCTATGAGATGCAGCTAGAATTTCATATGAGGCATAAATCACAGCATTTTATTGATTTATGAGTAGATTATAATCGAGCCCTATTCTGAAAGTATATGCCATGGTGCATACTTTAACTGTGAGCTTGTGCAGAGGCAGAGTTTGGGCGGAGTATGGGCGGAACTCATATTCTCTCGAATAGAAACATAGAAAAATGACAGCACAAGAAGACCACATGGCCTATCTAGTCTGCCCTTCCATATCAACCACTACAACAGTCCCCTTTTTCCCTTTAGAGATCCTCTGTGTTTGTCCCATGCTTTTTTGAATTCAGATATTGTCCTCATCTCTACCACCTCCAATGGGAGACTATGCCATGCATCTACCACTCTTTCCGTAAAGAAATACTTCCGCATATTACTCCTGAGTCTATACCCTTTCACCCTCATCCAATGTCCCCTCGTAGCAGAGCTTGCCTTCAATTGAAAGAGACTATCCTGTCCATTTATGCCACAGAGGTATTTAAACATCTCAATCATATCACCTCTATCACGCCTTTCCTCTAAAGTATACATATTAAGATCCTTAAGACTGTCCTCATATGCTTTATAATGAAGACCACTAAACATTTTAGTATCTATCCTCTGCACCGACCCCAACCTGTTTATATCTTTTTGAAAGTGTGGTCTTCAGAATTGCATACAATATTCCAAATGAGGTCACAACAAGGACTTATAAGGAGGCACTATCACCTCTTTTTTCCTGCTGGCCATTCCTCTCTCTAGGCATCCTTCTAGCTTTCACCATCACCTTTTCTACCTATTTAGCTACTTTAAGATCATCAGACACAATCACGCCCAGGTCCCGCTCTTCTTTTGTGGACAGAAGTACTTTGCTCCCTATACTGTATCTCTCCCGTGGATTGCTGCAGCCCAAAAGCATGACCCTGCATTTTTAACATTAAATCTCAGCTGCCAAATTCTAGATCATTCTGCAAGCTTAGCTAGATCCCTCCTCATGTTATCTACTCCTTCCCGGGTGCCTGCTCTATTGCAGATTTTGGTATCATCCACAAAGAGGCAAACCTTACCCAACAGTCCTTCCACAATACCACTAAAAAAGATGTTAAAAAGAATCAGACCAAGGAAAGATCACTGCAGCACTCCACTGATAACCTCCTTCTCCTCAGAGTGAGCTCCATTTACCTGCACCCTTTGTCACCTCCCAATCAACCAAATTCTTACCAAAGCAGTAACTTTAGGGTCTAACCCTAGGGCGCTCAGTTTGTTTATAAGTCACCTATGTGGAACGGTGTCAAAGGCTTTACTGAAATCCAAATACACCACATCTAGGGCTCTCCCTCAGTCCAACTCCCTGGTCACCCAGTCAAAGAAATCAATCAGATTTGTCTGACAAGACCTGCCTCTGGTAAATCCATGCTGCCTCAGATCTGATAATCCGTTGGACTCCAGAAACCTCATTATTTTCTCTTTCAACAGCACTTCCAATAATTTACTTACCACAGAGATTAAACTAACTGGCCTGTAGTTTTCAACCACATCCTTACTTCCGCTTTTGTGTAAAGGGACCACATGTGCCTCTCTCCAGTCCTCTGGCACAACTCCTGACTCCAAAGAGACATTGAAAAGGTCAGTCAGTGGAGTCGCTAGAATGTCCCCAAGTTCTCTCAGTATTCTTGGATGAATTCCATCCAGTCCCATCACATTGTCTACTTTTAGTTTAGCTGGTTCCTCACGAACACAGTCTTCTGAAAATCGTTTGAGGTGCCCCTCACTTCTGTTCCTCTTTGTGAGTGTTTTCTGAGGTCCTGATCCTGGTCCTTCATCTGTGAACACTGAACATAAATATTTGTTAAGCAATTCCACTTTATCCTCAGCAGCTTCTACATATGTTTACTTGTTAATTTTTTGAAATGTTCTCTGTAAACCGCTTCTGATCTCTGGAAGAGGCGGTATAAAAAAATGCACAAATAAATAAATAAAAAAAATATTCCTCCCCTTCACTCTTGAGTCTGACAACACCACTTTTGCCCTTCCTCCTCTCACTAATATATCTGAAAAATATCTTATCCCTCCTATTTTATTGCATTGGCTATTTCCTCTTTTTGGGAATCTTTGCTTTCTTGACTATTTTACCAGCCTCTCTAAGATTTCCAAATATAGATGCCTGTCTTCATCTCTCTGTGATCTCTTGTATTTCATAATGGCCTCCCTCTTTTTCTTCACCTTTTCAGCTACTTCCTTTGAGAACCATAGTGGCCTCCTTTTCCTTTTACCTTTATTTACCATTCTAACAAAAAGGCTGGCTGTCCTTAAAACATCACCTTTCAGTTTTGCCCACTGTTTTTCTACATGTTCCAGCTGTTCCCATCCCTCTAATGACTCCTTGAGGGATTGGCCCATCTTGGCAAAGTTAGTTTTCCTAAAGTCTAAGACCCTTGCTTTTGAATGAATTTTATCAGCCCTAGTCCTAATACTGAACCACACTGTCTGTTGATCACTGGATGCAAGATAATCTCCCACTATAATATCAGAAACACTTTCACCATTGGTAAGCACTAAGTCCAGTATGGCCCTTTCATGTGTGGGTTCTGTTACCAGTGGCCTGAATAGTTCTTCTTGTAAAGAATCCAGGATTTCCTTTCTTCTAGATGACACTGCAGCAGAGATGCGCCAATCAACATCAGGCATATTGAAATCCTGGAAGCACGCCACCGTCCGTCCCATTTTGAAGAAAGGTTCCCTCGATCCCTCCTCCCCCTCCAACTGGCATCCCATCTCCAATCTTCCTTTTCTTTGAAAGCTCTTAGAAAAATTGGTTTTCACCCAATTCTCTTCTCACCTCGAAGCCTCGCTCACCCTCCACCCACGGCAATCCGGTTTCCGCCCAGGTCATAGCACGGAATCTGTCCTTCTTTCCCTTCTTAATGAACTTCACACTGCTCACGATCACGGCCTCTTCTCTCTTGCTGTCTCTCTCGACTTATCTGCCACTTTTGACCTGGTGGACCATTGCACTCTTTTAACTCGTCTTCAGGAAGACGGCCTCTCCGGCATGGTACTTCAATGGTTTCGTTCTTTTCTCTCTTGCCGATCCTTCTCGGTCATCTCTGGGTCTTCTTCCTCCCCTTTCACGCCCTCCCCTGCGGTGTCTCCCAGGGTTCTGTTCTCGCCCCCCCCCCTTCTGTTCAACATCTTCCTTGCCCCCCTTACCCTTCTGGTTCAACAACACAGCATCTCCGCTTACTATTACACAGATGACATCTTCCTCCTTCATCACACAGATTCCTCACTTCCAACATCACACCCCTCAACACCTGTCTTTCCTCTGTGGCCTTATGGCTCTCATCTACCAGTTGCAATTCCATGTTACCTTCCCTGTTATAGGTAAACACAGGACAGATCTGTTATTGCCCTGGAGTCAATTTGTTAATTGTAAACCGCACTGATAATAAAGAGAGCGGTATAGAAAAAGCTTTAAATAAATAAATAAATAAATCTAATTCTTTACATGTCAATCTCTCCAAAACATCTGCTATTTGGTTTATCTTTGGTAACCCCACACCCACTCTTGTCCCTTCACTCTCCTCTTTGCCCATTCCTATCGTCACATCGCTTCGGTATTTGGGTGTCACTCTTGACTCTTCCCTCTCCTTTAACGAACATATCTCCTCTGTTGTCCAGCATTCCTTCTACTCCCTGAAACAACTCCGTGCTGTCCATCCTTTGCTTTCCCCCTCCTCTTTGACTACCTTGCTTCTTTCCCTTGTTATATCCCGCCTCGACTATTGTAATGTTTCCCTGGCAGGTCTCCCTCAGTCTCAGCTTCTTTGTCTTCAACATGTCCAAAATACTGCTGTTCGTATCCTTACCCACGCTTCCTGTTTTGACCATATGACCCCCCTCCTTCTTCATTTGCACTGGCTCCTGGATTCAATACAAGTTCCTTATTATTTTTCACAGATCCATCTATACAGGTACCCCTCTCTACCTTGCCGACTAGGTTCACCTTCACACCCCTCACCATTCCCTCCGGTCCTTTCATGTCATTCGCATGTCCCTTCCCTCCCTGTCCCAAGCCCATCTGGAATCTACCCGTTCATCTGCTTTCTATTTTCTTGGCCCAAAACTCTGGAACCTGCCCCCCCCCCCCAGCCTCCACTAGAACCTTCATTTAAGACTTTTAAGGTCAAATTAAAAACCCATCTCTTTTGCTCCGCTTTCGACCTTCCCCCTCCCTCCTCACCCCTCTCCCCTCCTCCATGTTGATGTATGATTCTGTCTGCCTCTTCTTGGTCTTCTCTTTCCTGTCCTACCTTTAAAATTTTAATTGTGTTCCTTTCCTTTCTTTGCAGCTTTTAAATTTGATTGTAAACCGCCCAGATGCTCATGTTATGGGCGGTATATTAAGATTTTAATAAACATAAACATCACCTATTAGTAACACTTCTCCTTTCCTGGCAATGCTGTCTATGTCTTCTGTTAAATCTCCTTCCATTTCTTCTCTCTGTGAGGGAGGTGTGTATATCACACCATTCTTTACCTCTTTCTTTTTTAACCCACAGTGCCTCCTTTCTCCAGTTTAAGCCCTGTATTTCCATAATTGATATTATTTTTTACATATAGTGCCACTCCTCCTCCCCTTCTTCCTACTCTATCCTTTCTGAATAACGTATAGCCTGGTATAATTACATCCCAGTCAAGGTTGTCCGTGAACTATGTCTCTGTTACTGCCACTAAATCCAAATCAACCTCTCCCATTAAAGCCTCAACATCTGGGATCTTATTTCCCATGTTACGGGCATTTATACACACCACTTTTCAGGTGTTGCCCCTTTTATCCATTTCCATGAAGGTACGTAATGTTTTACTTACCTGAGGGCTTTTACTTACCTGGGGACTTTCTTCATCCATCCCTAATGAATCTAGTTTAAAGCCCTCTTCAGAAGATTAGCCAGTCTGCTACTGAAGACACATTGACCCTTCTTGGACAGATGGATGCCATCTCTGCTTTGCAGGCCTTGGAAAAGCATCCCTTGATCCAGGAAACCAAAATACTCACAATGACACCATCCATGCAGCCATACATTCATCTCCAGGATGTGAGCTTCTCTGCCTTGAGAACACCACCTGCTCATCTATCTCCTTCACCCTGTGTTCCAGAGCCATGAAGTCACTTTTTATATGCTCGGAGGGATACCTGTCAGTATCATTTGTGCTGACATGGATAAGCAACATCAGGTAATAGTCAGTGGGCTTGATGAGTCTCGGCAAATTCTCCGTAACATCTTGGATTTTGGCACCTGGCAGACAGTATACTTCTCTGTATATCAGGTCTGGTCAGCAGATGAACATCTCAGTACCCCTCAGAAGAGAGTCACCAACCACCTCTACCCTTCGCTTCCTTGTGGTAACTGATTCTGCGACTTTGGGGTGCTCATGCTCTGGCTCTTCCCTTTCCGGGGATGCTTTTTTCTCCTCCACTTCCAGGGCTGCATAATGGTTCTTCTATTCAAGGGCTGGAGGATTGGTTATTCTGCAGGCCCTGGTGACTCGTGTCCAACCTTCATCATTCTATAGGCTGCCATCATCACCTTTGCTGGAGAGCTTAGATGTTTCAAGAAGCTTCTCATCAATGTACTTCTCACTGTCTTGAGTGCTCCTCAGCCTCCCCATCTCTTCTCTGAGCTCCTCCACTTGTTTCCTGAAAGCTTTAGGATACAGGCATGGAATCGGTCCTTCAACTGATATTAGGATCTCTGTCTGGACAGAGGCAGAAGCTGTAACAGAGACAAAAGCTTTAGCAATATGATTTTTCCCAGCCTTTATTCAGTTGGTGAAGCTTTGGTACCCATTAAAGCAAAAGAGAGAGAGACCTACCAAAATACCAATCTATTTCTCAGCTGTCCTTTCAGAGAAACAGCAGTTAACCTCTTTTAAGTGTGTTTTAAACATGCTGTTCTAAGTCCCTATGAGGAGCTAATTGGGGAGTTGCCCTATAAAGCAAGAAGGTTCACATGGGGTGGGTGGGAGCTGAGGTGGATAGGGAGGGAACTAACACCTAATTAGGTGTCAGTGGCTCCAAAGAGCTGGGAAAGAGAGACTAAAAGCAGAGTTTTAAACCTACACCACTAAAGAAAATATTTCCGCTTTTGAAATAAAGCACCAAAAAGAATGTAACATTTTTTAAAAAATGTACCAAAACCTTTTTAAGAGCTCTCAGGCAAAGAGCTAGTAATTAAAAGCCACACACTCTTACATTTGCTTGCAAAGCAGAGCCCCTGTTAGAAATGCCTAAATTTGCAAAGCTCTGAAGACTTTTATGCATTCGTCAGCTGACCTTAGTTCTTTCACAGGCTAATGAGGCCCACTAATTCCTGATGAGGTGTCAGTGGCTTCAAAGAGCTGGGAAAGAGAGACTAAAAGCAGAATTTTAATCCTACACCACTAAAGAAAATATTTCCCCTTTTGCAATAAAGAAAATATTTCCCCTTTTGCAATAAAGCACCAAAAAAAATGTAACTTTGTTTAAAGTTACTGGCAGAAAGCTAGTAATTAAAAGCTACCCACTCTTAGCTTTGCTTGCAATGCAGAGCCCCTGTTAGTAATACTCTATATAATGGGGCCCAACATATGTACAATATGCGCAGTCATTTATACCTGCTCTAGTGCTAGTGTAAGTGACTGCAGCAATATTTATGCACATCTGCAGCCACTTATGCTAATTTTTTATAAAGTGAAATCCACGCAGATTTGTCTCTATAGACATGAACACACATTAAAACATGCATTCATATAGCCATTACGTACAGAATTATCCTCACAGTGGTGATATGCAGCCTCTATACAGATAGCTAAGAGGTTTACTTTAGGCCTGCTGAAAAGGCATAACCAGGCAGGAACCTGGGCTATTGCAAGGCAAGTATTCCTATCTCCACAATGTAGCCCCAATTCTTGTTCCTAAAATCACTCAGACTCTGGACTGTTTCAAAACCAAACACCAGCTTTACTTTAAATCATAACCAAAGACAGAATTACAAAATAATTCAGGGTAGCATTCATTTTCTTCATAGGTCTGGACAGCAAAAAATACTGAAGCTCCAAGGACTACAGTAATAGATTTTTCTTTGTCAGCAACTAAGAAACCACAGGTAACACAGAAGAATGCTCACTCACTCACATATTGCCATGAGCAGGTCGCTTCAGCCCAAAGATTGCAATCAGCTGGACTAAGCTCAGGCTGCAACCAAACCTTTGCTATTCTGCTGCAATCCTTTGATAACCATACATCACAAATAAGAGAGCAAAACATATATTCTCCAATTTACCTTTCCTAACCATCTGCCCTGATTAGACTGTTCCAACCCAAAAATTACAGCTAGCTGAGCTAAAGCTGTGGTCTCTACCTTCAGGGGAAGAGACACCAATTCCCTCCCCCACTCTGCTACTGTTTATCCACGAAATTGTACACAGCAAACAAATGCTAAGCAGAAACACGTCATTAGTGTCAGCAATAAAGTTTAAAACATTCAGAACCTTGTTCAAGACTTTCCATTCCATCCTGCTCCCCTCCTAGGGTTATCAGTTCCATGGCTTTTCTCTAGTCTCAGCCACACAAGGAAACTTCCCTCCTGTTCACTATTGTCAGTAACAAAGCTAAAAGCATTCAGCAGGAACCAATGGTAATGGAAGAAGAAATTGAAGCAGTATTGTAAGCATTATCAAAGAGCAAGGCATCAGGCATAGTCAGCATTCCGACTGAAATATTACAGCAATCAGATGCAGTTGTTAAAATACTTACACGGCTCTGCCAGGAAGTTTGGAAGACAACATCATGGCCGGCTGACTGGAAAAGATCTGTGTTCATGCCCATACCGAGGAAAGGTGATCTGGACTTACTGAGGAAATTAATGAACAATCACTCTGATCCCACATACCAGCAAGATTCTACTCAAGATCATTCAATGGAGACTACAACCATACCCGGAAAGAGAACTGCCTGAGGTGCAAATAACAATCAGGAAAGGGTGAGGAACAAGAGACATCATCGCAGATGTGAGATAGATCCTTGAAAACCCAAATGAAATACTAAAAGGATATCTATATGTGTTTCATGCTCTACAGCAAGGCCTTTGATTGCATAAATCATGAAAAACTCAGAGACAAATTAAGAAGCATAGGCATACCAGAACACCTGATAGTTCTCATGCACAACCTTTATATTGATCAAGAAGCAACATACCTAATCAATCTATATAGAAACATAGAAACATGATGGCAGAAAAAGACCACATGGCCTATCTAGTCTGCCCTTCCATATCAACTAATACATAGTCCCCTTTTTTCCTTTAGAGAGCCTCTGTGTTTGTCCCATGCTTTTTTGAATTCAGATACTGTCCTCATCTCTACCACCTCCACTGAGAGACTATTCCACGCATCTACCACTCCATAAAGAAATACTTCCGCATATTACTCCTGAGTCTATCTCCTTTCATCCTCATCCTATGTCCCCTCGTAGCAGAGCTTGCTTTCAATTGAAAGAGTCTCTCCTCCTGTGCATTTATGCCATGGAGGTATTTTAACATCTCAATCATATCACCTCTGTCCTGCCTTTTCTCTAAAGTATACATATTAAGGTCCTTAAGTCTGTCCTCATATGCTTTATAATGAATACCACTAACCATTTTAGTAGCCATCTTCTGCACCAACTCCAACCTATTTATATCCTTTTGAAGGTGCGGTCTCCAGAATTGCACACTATACTCCAAATGAAGTCGCACCAAAGACTTATACAGAGGCATTATCACCTCCTTTCTTCTGATGGCCATTCCTCTCCCTAAAAAAACCTAATCAAAAACATGGATAGCACAGGAAGAAAATCTTTATTATATCACTTTCAGCCAATGGCCCGACACAGGCCGTGTTTCGCTATGTCTTCATCAGGGGCAAGAATTGGCTACAAACATATAAAAATATGCAATATAAATTACAGAGAGAGAAAAAGCAAAAAACATAGCACCACAAACATAAAATTCCATTAATAAAAAAGGCGGTTAAAAATAAATGTGTATAAAACAACACTGATTACAAGTATACAGCTAATAAATGAATCAATTATAAACAAACAAACAAAATGTTTAAAAAAAGGGGGGAACCATAATATAACAGTAAATAAATGTATAAATATTTAAAAACATAGAAAATATATGACACATGAGAATATGGTATAAAACCATTAATAATATCAGACGTGCATAAGAGGATAGAAATACCAAATAATACACAGTAAGAAACAATAAATATGTTTAGGTTGATATTAAACATAAGGAGCGCACTATGAAAAACAAGAACAGACCCAAAATATATATATAAATAAGTTTGCAAACAAGCAAGTTTAAACAAAAACAAAATGACTATATCAATAAATATAGCATTTGGACACACCAATCAATATGTTCTAAAATTATACTACTAATGACATGTGCATAAAATCTAAAAATCATGAATTAAAATTATACTAAGAAAGAAATGCTGGCAGAAATGAATTATAAGAACATACCTGTACTCGTAGCTTGAGAGTTCAACAGAAAAGTGTGTTGTTCAAAAAGAACTCTAAACCTGATACTTATAATTAGTATCGTAAAGGGTGCTGGTAATCAAACTATAGAAAGGAATATCAAGATCAAGGAACATAGTTTTAAAACGGACCTGTACCTTATTGTAAAGAAGACAAAGATCCTGACAACTGGCAAAATCAAAAATTTCATCCTTGATAGAGAAGAAAAAGAAATAGTAGATAATGGATGTCTGATAATGGGCATAGAGATGTGTTTTGGACATCTCTATGCCTATTATCAGACATCCAAAGGATGAATAGGGCTTCCAAAATGATCCTCAAAGTGAACTTTCCACAGGGAGAGAAGAAGGGGAAAGGAATGCAACTGGGAGTGCATTAATGAGTCAGACTATGTAGGAACCACGGACGCTGGGGAGGGTGGGTGTGGGATGGGAGGGAGGAATGTAAGAGGCTACAGAGGCTTTGTTAACCATATCCATGAGGGCTAATAAAAGGCCCAGAATTTGAATTCAAATATCAGTAAGACAGGCTGATAACAAAGGAAACTCAAAGACAACACAGAATTAAAATCTGCAGAGTAGAACCTGCTTATAAAACCAAAGGTACACAAGAGTCAGGAAGGAGGTTTTGACCTCCTATAAATATGTTGCTTCATGGCAAGGGATAACAATATCATCAATCGTAAGTTTTAATTATAATTCCTGTTTCTTCAATAACCAAAAACAGAGACATGTGGTCTTCTCAATGTTCAGAACCAGCCCATTCTCTGTTAACCATTATTTTACTTCACTGACCAGTTCAAACATCTTATAGGATAGCTACTGCATTCACACTTAGCCAACCCATATCTGCTACAACAAATTTGTTTTACCTCCCACCCACAATAGTATTATTAAAATATATTGTTTTGTGACCTTAAAAAATATATCACTTTTGTGTCTGTGTCTCAGGGTTTTATAACTGTCAGCTCTCCAGAGATGCAGTGGTGTATAAAGCCAAGACAAAGGTGGATATTGTGTTACTTCCTGCTAAAATTACAAAAATACCAATCCAGCAAAGTTTGACTAGCAACGACACGGCACCGATATCTTTGCAATGCTGCATAGTAAACGATAATGAGACCTATGAAGTTTCCTGGAGATACAATAATGAAACAAAACAGTCAGTTCTTGGTGAGTATTAACCTGAACGCTTCAGGTACAGAGAAGGCATGTGAGATTTTCAAATTCACAAAGTGCATTCAGACTAATGACAGAAGTTCAGAATTTGTGCATTCTACAATTATAACAGATGTAAGTTGTTCTTTTGATTTTTTTTTTAGTTTGGCACTTTCCTAATGGTCTTTTTACTCCCTTAAAAAGAGCTAATTCCTTTGCAATAATGGCAATGATCATAGAACTATTTAGGCCCTTACTAGCTTTTGGACATAGTTGCTGACTGTTATGTAATCTGTATTCAAATATCCATTTCTAACCTTTCAAGGGCCTTCTAAAGAAACACAACTCCTTTTACACGGTTCTATTTATGATTTATTTATTCTCATTTAGCTCCCGTTTTTTCATTGGCAGATCAAGTCACATTACATTGAAGTACAGTAAGTACTTCCCTGTCCCTCCAGAGCTTATAATCTAGGGGCCTAATTACTAACCCAAGAAAACATAACACATTGGTGTACTATTTTATCATGGGAATATTTACTGTAGGATTCGCTTATCTAGGCCTTGACAAATTTCATTGGAATCTAGCAGCCATCTTAAAAATTTAGGAGCCAGTCACCGAGACCTAGGTCACAGTCCTCCCTCCCCAAAGTTGTATCCTTCCCACCAGCCCCAATGAGCACAGTTTTGGTGACCTCTTATAGGTGCACCTATAAAGGGTCATCAATAAGTGAGACTTGAAACAGCAAGATCAAGTTGAACTTTCTTCACCAATCACAATGGGAAGGATAGCAGCACAGAGTTTTCATTGCAACACTGGCACCTGGGATTTCTCGAGACCTGCACTAACCAATAACACAGCTTAATGAATCCAACAGTAAATTATTTTTGCATTGCTGCAGCCAAGAATATTAGGGGGAGCAATGCAAAGGCCACAGGCCAGAAGGGTGAAAGCAGCAGCCACTGGAGCAGGAGGACAAGGGATTGCTCCTGGCCCTCAGTAACCACCAGAAATCCCAGCCAGGTTTGTGGAGAGGAAGTAGGGAATCCTAGGTAGCCAAAGGAAGCCAGAATTTAAAATAGAAAACAATTGGGTAAGTGGGGGTGAAGTGGAGCCAGTAAGAGGTATGATAAACAAGGGTGGGTTTGGGGAGTGCCCTCCTTTTTAACATTCTTTGGGATGGTTGGCATTTTTATTACTTCACTAGTCCCTTAATTTGTTCCCACGGAACGTTAACCATTGTTAAGGTTATATTAACTTTTAATGAATAACACACCTTTGAGGCATGTTCACTAAGCAGCACTACTGGGTAGCATGGGGCTCAGCGTACGCCAAGTGCACCACAGTAAAATTTATTATATGCAAAAAAAGCAGCCATGCTAAAAATCCCACACTACATAAGTTGCATGGGTTGGGGTGGAGACAAGGCAGTTCAGGGGCAGAATGTGCACTATTGACACACTCACCAGCAATGTTGCACTTAGCATGGGTGCACCTCAATGGGAGGACCTCAATGGGTGGCGTTAAATGCACCTGCACTGATTGTACCAAACAGAATGTGAAGGTGCACGAAGCCTGGGCTAGCTTCATAGGGACATGCCAGGCATTCCTCCATTTTGTAGCATGAGTTAAGTACCATCCCCAGGCTCACTTTTGGGGTGGAACATGCGCTCATTGTTTAGTAAACATGCCCCCTTAAGTATTGTGTGCACTTCTGGTTGCCCCATTTCAAAATATAGCAGAACTAGAAATGGTCCAGAGAAGAGCAACCAAAATGATAAACAGGATGGAATGACTCCTCTACAAGAAAAGGCTAAACAAGTTGGGGCTCTTCAGCTTAGAGAAGAGATGACTGAGATCTACAAAATCTTGATTGGGATGGAATAAGCAAATAGGGAATAGTTATTAATTCTTTCAAATAGTACTAGGACTAGGAGACATTCCATGAAACCAATAAGAAGCACTTTTAAAACAAACTATAGGAAATATTTTTTTGCTCATTACATAATTAGCCTGTGGAATTTGTTCCCAGAGGATGAATTAATTAATTAATTTATTTATTTATTTTATTTATTTGTGTGTTTTATATACTGCTATTTCAGGTAATCATAGCGGTTTACATTTCTAACAAAGGATACATTAAAACAATATAACTAGTGGTGAACAATCAAAGATTTACATAATTATGTATGTAAAACTTATTTACAATTGAGATAAAAGAGGGTGTCAATCAGAATGAAGGATAGTTCTAGGGGAATGTGGGAACGTTCAAGGGGAATGGCAGAGTGCTAGTGAGTGGATTAAGAGATTGAGGGTCTCATTGTGGAGGAAATAGTAGTTTAAGTGGGGTCTTCATAAGTTGTGGTTTCATTATGGCCAAAATGTTCAATGAAGAGGTGGGGTTTTAGATGAGAACGAAAAGATGTTATGTCTGTAATATTTCTGAGACTAAAAGGTAAAACATTCCAGAACGTTGGAGAAATATACTCAAATGCTCTACTGCTTGTGCATTGTTTGGACTTTCGGAATTTGGTTGGCGTAGTTTGTGAGTTGATCGTATTCTCGCTTCTTTGCCGATTGTTCGGTGGAGTTTTAACTAATTGGGAGAGAGCAGCAAGAGTTATTTTTCTAATGATCTTGAATGTCATCATCAGTATCTTGTATTTATGTGGCTCTGGATGGGTGACCAATGTAAGTTAAAAAGAATTGGGGTTATGTGATTGATCCGTCGTGAGTTGTGTATAATGCAAGTGTCAGTATATTGAGCAGTATATTATGGGTGGAGGGACACTTTGGGGAGACCATGCAGTAGACTATTACAATAGTCTATATGTGGGATGTTCATGGCTTGCATTAGTGTTTGAAAGTCAGAGCTTTGGAGTAGAGGTTTTAGGTATTGGAGGAGACGGATTTTGTTAAATATTGTTTTTGCTGTATTTTTAATATGTGTCTGAAAAGAAAGGTGTTTATCTAGTGTTGCTCCTAGGTATTTAACTTTGTCTTTGATTTCGAGTTTAATAGTAAGTGTTGTGGTGGAGTGTAAGTTTGGTTTCTGGTAATAATTAGCACCTCAGTGTTTTTGTAGTTTATTTATTTATTTAGCTGTATTTATATCCTGCTTTTCACTGGGTCAAAGTGGGGGATACATTTAACATGAGGGAATATGAGACATGTACACTAATACTTACAGGGAACATGGGCAGTGGAGGGTTAAGTGGCTTGCCCAAGACCACAAGGAGTGGCTATAGGACTAGAAATCCCAGTCCCTCCAGCCTGAGATTACTGTCCCCAGGTGGGACTTGAACCCCTGGCCCTCTGGCCTGAAATACCTTGTCCTAACCACTAGACCACTCCTCCCTCCTATTAATATTTAATCCGGAAGACTTTAGCCAGTTTGTAATGATAGCAATTAGCATAGCTGGGTCAAAAAAGGTTTAGACAAGTTCCTGAAGGAAAAATCCATAAATTGTTATTAGCTATGTAGAACTGGGAAAGTCATTGCTTATCCCTGGTGTATGAGCAAGAAGGATTGGATGTATTCTTTAGGATCCTGCCAGGTACCGGAGACCTGGATTGGCCTCTGTCAAAGGCAGGATGTTGGGCTTGATGGACCTTTGGTCTGGCCCAGTATGGCATTTCTTTATGAATAGACAAGTATGATGGGGTGTATGATCCCCATATACCTCCAGTCAGACTATGGACATGCCTCTTTAAGCACCAGAAGTCAGGCCCCTTTAAGGATTCCGGCTTGAATATTCCTGGAAAGGGTGTTGCCGGGGACGGCCCTTTTAATCTTAGGGGAAGGTAGAAGCCGGGGTGTTTCCACATTGATCAGCAGGCTTGTGGTGCTACTGCTGTGAAGCAGAGTGAAGGAACTCTGGGGTTGGGGAGAACTGTGTCTCTACTACCACTGCTGTGAACTCCCTGTAAAATTAAATAAAGCATTTTCCTTTAACCCTCTGCCTGGTTCCATGGGGATTTGTGTCCTGATCTGCTCGCAGCGTCCTACAACAAGGATGCCAATTTTTGGGATGATTTTTAACAGTGCACCCATCTTATGTGTCTGCTATGTGCATAATTTATACTACCGTAGTTTTCAAAGAGAAAGTATACGCTTACTGTCCCTTTAAATATTTTCCCACCATAACAACCCAAAGTTACACCTGCTATTTTGTGTGCAGAAAAATTTTGGGAAATTAACATTCATACTTTTAAAAAAAGCAAAGAATATGCACATAAATCCTCATCATACCCAGACTCTGTCCTCTCCTCACCCTCACCCCTCCGCCCCTCCTAAATGCCCCTGTGCTATGCACATGCAACTATGTACATTGTTGGCAGGCAATTTTCTAAAATAATATTTTTGTTCATAAGGCAAAGCTTTACATGCAGAAATGGCTTTTGAAATTACCCCCTTTGTTGACAATTGCAATAATACGGAGGGCAGGGGAATAGTGACAGAGGTAGTAGGGGCAAAAACAGTACCAGAATTCAAAATGGCATAAGAAAAAAACATAGCAAAAGAATGGACTCAAATATCTTTTAGACTTTGACAAATTGAGGGGATGACCTGCATGGAGCATTGGGTACAGCCCTAAACAAAGGCATAGAGGGGGGACTGGCATGAAGCAGTGGGTACAATCGCTCTAGCCAGTTTACTGGTCAGACTAGACAGACCATACTGGTCTTTATCTGCCATCATCTGCTATGTAAGTATTATTCATATGGATGGCTACTTGCTGAGAATTAGCATGGGACCCCTAATTCATTCCCACTGGGGTAAATTTTCCAAAAATGCTTACTCAGTTCCTAAATTAGGCATCTAAATTTAGGGGCACTTTTGGCACATTTTAGTAACTTAAGTTTTCAGCATAAAATTCACCAAAACCTATGCACCTAAATGTAGGCCTCCTAGTCATTTATTAGATGAGAAGCCTGATTTTGCATAGGGTTTATAGAAAGGGGACATCCATACTTTCCCATATATTTTACAAAGGCTAGTTCACTGTGGGGCCTTTTATAAAATATCCTTAAAAATCCACATCCAAGGAAACAAGGATGCCTTGGCAAATACCTGTGTACGTGGCATAAAGGAGCACCGTTTGTATGTCTAGATGGCACAGGCTGACTGCCAGTGCTTGGACAAGTAAGTGGTGCTAAGACGCCACTTCTGCTTGCAAGGGCTGTCTTAGCGCCACTAGCACATCCGAACACCAGAATTCACTCAACACCAAGTGGTTATCTAGCCATCTACGCGGCTGTTTTCCACTCTTTCCAATGGTCTTTCAGTTTTCTCATGCAAATGATGCTGACTAGCACGCAGTACTGAAACACATGTTTCAATCCATCTATATTACAGTGCCTCTATAGTATACTAACCTCAGACCAACATAGCTACCAGGAGGGAATGCAACTTCTCCGAGGAGCGCCTCCTCCTGGTAAAGCTGGTATGGGTTTAATGAGGCGAACATATAGAGCGGGAAGAGGTGCTCCTTCATGAAACTGCAAGGATGGGCTAGGAGAGCATCTAGGAAACCCTAGCAAGATTTATTTATTTTATTTATTTAACCTGTTTTTTATACCACCTTATCCTTAAATCAAAGATAAGAGAGTCCCTAGTGCTGATATTATTATTAACTATTAACTGGTGTATTGCTATGATTTTATGATTAGACTGTGTTGCAGAACTGCAGCCATTAGTGAATTGGACCAAGCCATCTTGCACCTTTTGGCGAAGTCAGCACAACCATTAGCTTGTCCTAGTTTCTGTTATATAAGGAAGTCTACTACATGAAGTTGCACGGTTTGATACTCAAGTAGCCTCCTGGATGATCTTAACTTAGAAAATGGTCTTTTAGTGTTTTGGTGGAAACTCAAGACTTTGTTATGTGGTTTGGATTATCCTATTACTGGGGTTAGCCAGACATGTTTATGTTGTATGATATGTATTTATGAATTTTTGCTTATAGTCCTGTTTTAGTGCATGCTTCTTGTCTTCCATTTCATGCTGAGATGTGTAATAATTTGTGGGATATAAAAGATAGCAAATAAATAAAATAAATGAAACACCTTTTTTAATATTGTTAAAGATATTTTTACATGGTTGCATTTTTACCCTGTGATGCGTTTTTTCCTTCTTTCACAGTGCCAAAAAGTGATTTAAAGTGTTATAATTTAGTAGTTCCCAGTCCAGCGAAGGATTCCACTTACACCTGCATGTTCACAAACTCCTGTGGTCAAAATAAAGCAGAATCCATACCTATAACAGTGATTGAAGGTACAGCAATTCACTAAGCAGAATTTTCTCTTTGTCTTTTTTCATCCAAGTGAAATTCCCTAACAACATCGTGCTGTTCCTCTTCAGAAGATGTCATAAAAACTGTGAATCTGCGTATGCTCATATTTGTGAAATGGCATTTGAAAGCACAGTCAGATCTTGTCCAGATTAGGATGACAATATAGTAAACTGACCAACATAACTTGGGAATACAGCATTTTATCCCATGTTCAGTGCAGTAGTGCATATTAACAGCCCATTTAGTTCTCAAAGTTTAAAAGTTTTTATTCAAGAAGCTATTTTAGCATGAAAATTTGCTTTTGCATGTTTTCTCACAATTTCAATGGTAATGACTTACTGTGATGTAAAATTATACAAAGCAGCTCATTGGATATGACCATAAGGTTAAGCTACACATTGCAAGCACTTCACAAATATGATCTTGCCAAACATGTTACTACATTTTGAATATTTGTGATAGTTTGCAGAGAAACTATGCATACTATTTTGCTACTGGGCTCATCTGCATGTAAAGGCAACTTTTCGATAGCACGTAGAGATCAGAATTGAAATGTCGAGGTAGGGGATGTACTCAGCTCCAGCAGTATTTTAGAATAGGCTCTACCAAACATGGCACCTTTTGTAAAATACGTATAAGGCCATGCAAGAGTGCACATGTATTAGTCGATCTGTAGAGCTGGAGGTGCCATATTACAAATCTACACCTGAGAAAAATCAACTCAGCAACTTATGCAACTGGTATTTTGTATCTTACATATGTATGTGGGCCATTTTGCAAACTTGTTTGTATAAATACCACCAAATTACAGAGGCTGCTGCTATCTTTAATTCATTTCCATTTGGAGGGGAAGTAAACAATGGGTGGATTAAGCACTTTTTAGAAACTATAGGTACCAAGGAGCAGCTGACAATCCTGATGTGGCCAAATTTGCCTTAAATAAAACCAACACCACTTAGGGGTATGTTTACTAAACCGCGCTAATGTGCGCGGCGCACGCTAATTTCGTATTACGGGGCACAAATGTGCCCCGCACAGGTGCACGCCACACTAAAGTGCCCGCTCATGTGCGCGGCGCGCTGATGTGCGATAAAGGCGTGGAAAGGCTCCCGGAGGGCGGAGGAAGGCTCCCCAGGGGCGGAGAGAAGGGGTCAATGGGTGGAGAGTGGGAGGGGAGAGGCTCCCCGCACAGTAGCGGGGCTGAAATTCAAGCAAAAAATACCGCGAGTGAAAACCTCGCGGTAGAGCTGATTTAAAGGGAAGAGAAACCATTTCTGTCAGCAATGTACAGCAAAACCAGGGAAACCAACAAAACAGTGATAAGTGTGATACATGTGCATGGTACAAAAGTACAAATAAACATTGAAAAGGACCCCAACAAAATTTAAAAAAATTATAATCAAGCTGGGCAATAGTGATAGTAATGTGAAACATCAAAAAACACTCCCAAGAAAGCCGCAAAAAATAAATATGAATTTTAGAAGGGTCTACGCTCCGTCCCCATAAAAGGTGAATGATCCCACAGTGAAATAGCACTGATCAGGGTTTCCTTCTCCATTGGACAGGTTACCTATGGCATGCACATGTTCCACAACAGCAGGGCGGGCAGGTCGGAATGGGCAACTGGACAGATGCTGGGAAAGGTGATTCAGAGGGCTGCAGGCGGCACATGCTGTGGTGCAGCTGGGGCACAGTGCAGACTAGGCAGATGCCTAGATGGCACTTAGGAATGCTGAAACTGAACAGCAGCCAGACAGCAACTGATGAGGGCCCAACATGGGCACGAGAGTGTTTAGCACAGTGTCACAGGGAATAGTACCCAGCAGGTACCCCCAAGGGCACAGAACATTGGCAGGCGGTGATTGGGGGACATGCGGACAGATATGCAGGCACTCCTACCCCAGAACCCGCACCATAGGCAGCCGCCTACCCGCACACAGGATGGCCTGAGACTGCGTACCACCAGCACCACCAGCAGAAGGGCATGTCAGCATGGTGGCACAGGGGTACTGGAGGTGGAGGGGGGCAGTGGCAGCTGCCCAGAGCAGACCATGGCCTAGCCCTGTGTAGGTGGGTGCAATGCACTGCAACAGACAGGCCCTGCCAGACAAACAGTCATGGTATCATCAGGGAATGCACTGTCTCTGTGGCAACATGGTGGTGCAGTGCACAGAACCAGTGTGTTTGGAGACAGAAGGTCACAGGTTCAAGCCCCAGCTGGGGCTCCTGCCAATCCAGTCCCCATATTTTACCCACAACTATATCGTGATAGTAAAGACGAACCTTTATTGCAGAGAACATAAGCATGGCTCAAACACCTCTATTTTACCCTACAGAGCACAGACACCAGAAACATGCACATTACCTAGAGCAGATTCCCCCAAATGCAGTCCTGGAGGGCCACAAATCCATCAGGGTTTATGCTGTCTCCAATCTAAGGATGGAGCGGTACTGGTGGTGGAGGTGGCAGCAGCTGGTGGCAACAGCAGACCATGGCCTAGCCCTGTCCAGGTGGGTGCCATGCACTGCAACAAACAGGCACTGTCGAATGTACAGTCATGGACTCCCCAGGGAATACAGCATATCTGTGGCAACACGGTGGTGCAGTGCACACAGACAGTGTGTGCAAGAACAGAAGGTCACAGGTTCAAAGGCCAGCTGGGGCTACTGCCAATCCAGTCCACATATTTTTCCCACAACTAAACCATGATAGTAAGGACAAACCTTTATTGCAGAGAACATACGCATGGTTAATACGCCTATATTTTACCCCACCGAGCACAGACACCATAAACAGGCGCATTACCTAGAGCAGAGTCTCCCAGATGCAGTCCTGGAGGGCCAAACACCATTCAGGTTCCATGCTGCCTCTAATAAAGATGCCTGTGCTGCATATCTATGCACCACCCCCATGGTATGCAGATGTAGCTCATGCATATTCATGAGGGACAGCATGAAAACCCGAACAGTGTTTGGCACACCAGGACTGGAGTTGGGAACCTCTGCCGTAAAGCAGCAGCCAACAGGGGCAGACACACCCACACCCACACCCACAGGCCCCATTGGCCAATGCCTCCTGGAGAGGCAGGACATTGGGCCCTGCGTGCATCTCCCAATAATAGCACTTGCATACCTTAGCAAAGGTTCCCCACCTTCCCAAAGCTTAAAATGTGCCCTCATAAACGCTCGCTCGATTCGGAAAAAATGGCCTGTAATCCAAGATATAGTTACCCATCACAATCTCGACGCACTCATGATCACTGAAAGCTGGTTATCAAAAGAAGATAATGTCCTCATTAACCAACTCATTCCACCAAACTTCTCTATACACACAACCCACAGAGAAGACAAGAAGGGAGGAGGAGCACTCATACTCACCAAGTCTGATCTCCTTTTCAACACGACTAACTCCTACAGCTCAAACAATCTGGATATAATCACCATAGTGAACAAGAAATGCTCCATCAACCTGGTCTACAGAGCCCCCTCAAGCTCCCCGGACGACCTTCCCAACATATTAAACCTAGCTGCCAATACCAGCAACCTCAATACTCCAAACTGGATAATGGGAGATCTCAATCTCCCATCACTGCAGCAACACCAGTCCTCTTCACTCCTCAATGCCATTGAAAATCTTGGATATCAACAACTAATCATGGAGCCCACACATATCAAAGGAAACATTCTTGACATGGTCTTCGCTCCACAATTTATTTCTGCACAAAATAGCAACATTGCAAAGTCTATCACTGATGTACCCTGGTCAGACCACAAACTTATAAACCTACAAATTCCCTTGAGCAACATTCATCCTTTAAACAACAGAAAACTAGACAACACACCAAGAGCCCCAACAAGAGGCTTTCGGCCTTTCAACAAGGAAGTTATACTAACAAGTACCAAACCACTCCTCAACAACACAACACTCAACCTTGATGAGTCAATTGAAGCCTGGAACAACAGCCTCAACGCCGTTGCTCATCTACCATACAAAAAGAACATATCAAGGAAAAGAACCTCTGCTCCATGGTTCTCTCCTGACCTGCGGTGTTCTCTTACGCACCTAAGAAGACTCGAAAAATGCTGGCGCCGATCACAGTCCATCGATGATCAAACAGCCTACAATCTCCACTTAGCAACTCACCGCGAAGCAATCACAACCAAAAAGAAGCAATATCACACTGATACGCTCAAAAGATCATTGAACAAACCTCGTGATCTTTTCAACTTAGTAAAATCACTAACAAAGGAACCATTATCCGAACAAAAGGAGGATATTCACCCGCAAGAATTTGCTGATTACCTGCAATCAAAACTTCTACAGACGGATGAGCTATCAAAAACTAACATACAAGAAACAACCTGCCAAACTTCCTTGTCTGCATTTACCATACCCTCGGCTAAACACATTGAAGACACAATCACCTCACTCAACACTATCACCGCTCAAACCGATCCTTGCCCAGCCTTTTGGATAAAGGATCTTCGAAGTGCATTTAGCCCTTTCATTGCAAGAATCATGAACCTTTCATTTACAACCGGCTCCTTCCCCTCTGCTCTAAAGATCACATCCATCAGACCACTACTAAAAAACCCCAAATTAGACCCAAAAAGGGCTGACTCATACAGGCCTAATGCTAGTATCCCCCTCCTAGCAAAGATTTTTGAGAAAGAGGTTCAACGTCAAATTCAAGACCACATAGATTCCGCAGCCCCGCTAGACCATTTTCAACATGGCTTCAGAGAATATCATGGCGTTGAAACACTTATCACCACCCTCTTCAATAATATACTCACTAGCATAGATAACATCCGACAAGGCGTTGTGCTAATCTTCTTGGATATAGCAGCAGCGTTTGATTCGGTAAATCATAAGATACTCCTTGCACGACTGAAGGAAAAAGGCATCGGTAGCTCAGCACTTGAATGGTGTAAATCTTACCTGGATACTAGAATGCAATATGTAAAATCTGCAACAGGAGAATCTAATCTATTCCATCAAAAACAAGGCGTTCCGCAAGGGTCCTCTCTTTCATCTCTCATGTTTAACATATATGCAGCCTATCTGCAATATCATCAGATCATTCAATGTGAAATGTATGATATATGCAGATGATATCCTACTTTACATGCCATTTTCCACAATGCAAACAGATTTATTGCCCATAATAAATTGCTTCGACGCAGTCTCAGAGTGGCTCCTCTCACAGAACCTCCGCATCCAGCACAAGAAAACTGAGGTTCTCTTTATCACAAGAGACCCCAACTTCATTCCACCATCACATATATGTGTTAAGGGAGCTGATCTATGCACTAAGGAAACAATAAGATACCTCGGAGTCACGCTGGACCACCGTCTCGATATGAAATCACACGTAAATAATATTGTGAAAGCTGTATACTTCAAGATACGCACACTCAGGCACTTACGTTCCTTACTGGACCCAGAGGACTTCAGAACCATCTACCAAGCACTCATCTTACCGCATTTTGATTTCGCCAATTCTGTTCTACAAGGACTCCCACAATCCACCCTGAGTTCTTTACAGCTTGCTATAAATTCTGCTGCAAGGGTTCTACAAGGAGCGTCCAGGAGTGATCATGTTACACCTATCCTCAAGCAGCTCCATTGGCTCCCGATACAAGGCAGGCTTATGTTCAAAACTTTGATTCTCACATACAAGGCCATCCATGGTCTATCAGCCAACTCACTTACTGAGCTCATACAAACTGTACCACCAACCAGATCTAGAAGACAAATAGCGCTAAACACTCTAATAATGCCAAAAGCCATAACAACATGCAGCCGATCGACAGCGAACAGAGCTTTCATGTTCTGCGCCCCAAAATGCTGGAACTCCCTACCACCTGACATCCGTGCCATAACCGACCTAGCCCAGTTCAGAAAGGCCCTTAAATTCAACCTATTTATCAAGTACTACCCTGTATGAAGTGCAATATAATAGTCACACCACAAACTTGTGTAAATAGTTCTACCATGTTATCGATTTAACACATTATATATTCTATGTATATAGTTCTCCCATGTTTTCCAAGTTGATACTCCTGTTATATGTAATACCGAACAGCCTGTTGTTCTGGTCTTTTATGTTCTCTGTAAACCGCGCTGATTCTGAATAGTGCGGTATATAAGAAATTGAAATAAATAAATAAAATAAATAAATGCCACCCTACACCTGGGTATACGGTACACAGCTATCAAACGTTTGCTATGAGTACTGGCAGATAGCAATTCCTACGTTAAGCACAGTTTGCTGATTGAGCTCCATCATAACAATCTTTCTGATGTCTGCGGTGTGTGCTTCAGGTCTGGTCTCTGACAGTGTTTACCACCCTGGGGAGTGACCCCCAACAGTATTGCATACCATATCCATGCCTGTACTGTGCCTAGGACTGGTGTGGTGGCCAGGGCTGCTAAACTCCTCTATAGTAGCACAATGCTGGCATAGGTGTGGGAGTGTGTGTCTGTCTATCCAGTGTGTGGTGGCTGCAAACACCCTCCACAGCCCACACTGCCAGCACTGTTGCCAGTATTGGCCTGCCAATGTGCATAATGAGGAGCAAGGTACCATGGGTATAACCCGGACAGGGTGGCCTGGCCAGGATGCATCTGCACAGGGCATAGGGCAATGGCTGGGACATTGTAGTGCCCGGCCACAGCATGTCCTGCTGGGAGATCACTCACACCCTGACTGTGCAGTGACCACGGTATGGCTAGGCACCCCATAGTGCTATATAGTATTTCTCTCATGTGATATTTATGGGTTTCCTTTTGGGGCCCAGTCACTGACTTATCTGCTTGTTGTGTATGCTGACATCCCAGTTCTGGGTGCATGCATTTCCACCAGGGACATGCACTATGGACTAGCTAGCAGACTGTTTGCAGCTGGTATGTGTCTTGATGGAGCGCCTTGCAGGGTGCAGCGGCTGAAGGCTTGCTGCAGGAGAATATCAGATAGTGGTGGGGTGCAGCTTAGTATATCCAGGCCTAATGTCTGTCTGCTATTGTGTTATGGATGTGTACAGAGCTGCATTGACTGCCCTGTAGGTGTCTGTTCCCCAGCAGGACTGGCGTTGATGATCCCCTCTACTACCACCATTGCAGGGAGGTAGAGTGTGTATCTGTTGAGGGGAAACCCTGTTTGTCACCCTCAGCCCTGGAGGAGGGTGGTGGTGCATAATCCTCCTGGGGGTCCATGGGGGCTACACCTGACTGAGACATACAGATATATCCAAGGTGTGTCTGCAGAAACTACCTGTCTCCCACATTGGCACTGCTGGGGACCTGCAGCATGACCTATTTCTGTCATGGAAGGTGCTGTGGACCTGGTGCTGGGCGCCTCACCGCACACTCAGGGTGAGCACAGTACCTGCACAATGTGACGGTGTGTAGCTACTCTGTGCCAGTAAAACACACGGTCAGTTCCCCCTACCAGGCCGAGGTGCTGTGGGGGTGCATACCCCATCTTGTGTTCATCTGTGGACAGCTGATTTGCATGTGCAGTGCATCATGGGTATGGGTGGGCTAACCCTATCCTGGTGACCACAGCAGACTGTCTGTGTGGTGACATGCAGACCCTCTGCAGCCAGCCAGGGACTTACTAGCAGCTATAGAGCTGTAGCCCACTGGTTACTTCACTGTTTGTGGAGGCAGAGGTCATGGGTTCAAACCTACAGTGGGGTTATTTGATAGGGCTGCCCAAAGCATTATCTCTTTTTAATGTACATTATTGCTGCCAGCAAAAACACTCTCAGCATACTGTACCCATAAGGTGCCTCAGAGGGCGCTTTATAGGGCACCCTATAGGGCACCTTATGGTTACCGTCCATATAAGGTGCACTATACGTTATCCTGTGGAGCGACTTATAGGGTGCCCTATAGGGGACATTTTAGGGTGCCGTGGTGGACAGTGCACTTCATAATGTGCCCTATGGAGTGCCTTATAGGGTGCCTTATGCGGCACCTTCAGTTACGGCACGTGAGGGCATGTTTGCTGGCAGCAATTAATAAAATACAAATAAAGTGCTGCAGGAAACAATACGTACATTGCAAAGCTGATGCCTCAGCCAGCCTTACGTATTAGGCACACTGGGGAGCAAACTCATGACCCCTGTATCAGCAGTCAGTGCCTTAACATTGTGCTACACTACTGTTCCTCGTTGCATGTCAGCGCACCTACTTCAGATTTCCATGCGTTTAAATGCACAGTGCTGCCATCAAACACAGTGCTATGACCTTGCTGTGCCTCATAGGGCACCCTATATGGCGCCCTATAGGCCACCCTTTCAGCAACATTGTAGGGTACCGTGGCGGACAGTGCACTTTAAAATGTGCCCTCTGGGGTACCCTATGAGGCGCCTTATGCAGCACCTTATCTTACAATACTTTGAGGGTGTGTTTGCTGGCAGCACTAATTAAAATAAAAATAAAATGCCCCCTACAGCAATATTACCTATAACAGGTAATGCCTCAGCCAGTCTTCTTCATTAGGCACAGTGGGGGATTGAACCCATGACTCCTGCATCATTGGTCAGTGCCTTAACCATTGTGCTACACTGCTGCTCTGCCTTATATGTCAGAGCACCTACTTATGATTTTCATTTCTTACACTGCACAGTGCTGCCATCAAAAACAGTGCTGTGACCTTGCGGTACCTCATACGGCACCCTATAAAGCGCCCTATAAGCAGCATTGTAGGGTGCCTTGGCGGACAGTGCACTTTAAAATGTGCCCTCTGGGGTACCTTATGGGGCGCCTTATGTTACAGTGCTTTCAGAGTGCGTTTGCTAGTAGCAGTAATTAAAATAAGATTAACATGCCTCAGACTGCAATATTTCCTTTAACAGGTAATGCCTCAGCCAGCCTTCTTTATTGGGCACAGTGGGGGATTGAACCCATGATGCCTGCACCATTGGTCAGTGTCTTCACCATTGTACTGTGGCTCTGTTCCTGTGTGTGCACATCAGCGCACCACTTATGCTTCCAGCGCAAGTTTCTCATGCGCTAATGTGCGCGGCGCACATTAGCGCATGATTAATCCCGGTTTGCTTTTTCAGACTGAAACGCCCACTCCTTATATGGCATCCCGCACACTAGCGCGGCGCGCACCTAACGGGGTTTTAGTAAACATACCCCACAGTCTCCTTATTTAACCCCTGGGGACTGCACGATTGCCATTGAAATATAAATTGTTGTTCTCGGCAAACCAGTTTTGGTCATATACAGCCCTTCTCCATATGAAATGACAAATAGGCATGACTAAACCAGGCCATGCTATTGATAAGCCCCATTGCAATTTCCATATATTATGGATATCCACGTGTAAATTTACCCCTTTCATGTGGATGCCATTTCCATATGTAAATGTAGGATTTTCATGTAGAAATTGCAAATAAGGCTTCAAAAATTACCCCCATAGGGTCCAATAGCAAAACAGCCTGCAAATGTCCACAGTTTGGCACATTTTACTTCATTTGCCTCTGTAAGAACCACTTAAAACAATTAATCATCTTTAACATAAATTAAGCATCAACGGCACACGGTGAAGTCAATCCCTAACCCATAATGACTGGAAGAGAAGTTATCATACGTGGAGGCCTATTCCATTCAGTCCATGCAGCCCCCGTGCAGCCGATCAGAAACAGGGTGTACAGAGGTAGACCCAATTCTCTTCCTGAGGGGGCTAGACATGCCTGCAGGATCAGAATTGGGTCTACAGCCTGGACCCAATTCTGATCAGCCTGCACGACCATCCACATACCCAGCTAACTCAGCCAGGCTGCTGAATGGAGCAGCAGTGCCACGGCATCCTGTCACCATGGCACTGTGGCTCCATTCAGGAGCTGTGAGCCCCAGCCACCAACCAAGCTCTTTATTCCCCATAGCCCGACCCCCGATCTGGTCTTCCAAGACTTGGGTCGGACTGCGGGGAACCCCCTTGCACCCCCTCACCTGCATCCCCGGGTCCCGCACCACCTTTGAAGTGGAATAAGTCCCCCGTCTAAGTTCACAGCCCCGGATGTACAGGGCTGACCTCTGCATCGGCCCTGTACATCTGGGGTCACAGCCCGCCCATGCATAGCCCTCGCTCCACCTCTGGAACGCCCCATCCTGCCCCCGTCTAGGCCTCCTCATCCAAACACGCTGTTCATACGGGCAGGATAGTGCCCAGGCCGGCAGGGGGAAAGAATGACCCCATAACCAATAACTAGACTAGGGATCTACATTCGTGAGCACACATTTGCTTTGTCTGAGTGCAGGCAAAACACTGGAATAATCATATACCTATGAATTACTGTGCATACAATTGATTTGCATGGTTAAATTGTTTTAGCATGCACTCAGTGTGTGCAATTAGAACACATGTGTGAAAAGACACAAAAAAACCCTACCCAAAAATAGGAAAAAAATACTGAAAATATGAACACAAGCCAAACTCTTTTTTGTCCATGCATATCCATAGCCTAGACTGGACACCATGCATTACCAATTATTTTAACGGCAGACTAAAAACATCTAAAGTGGTTCTGATCTGATTCCCCACTACTTATCACAATTAGTCCATAATGGTTGCGAGAGCATGAACAAGTTATCAGAACTACTGAAGCAACATTTAGGTCAGTTTCCAAAAGCTCTAAGTGCCATATGCAGCTGTTGACTCACCTGTTTGAGAGTGCTATAGCAGAGGAGTGGTAAGAGGGGCTGCACAAACTTGTTTCTTTCCTCCTCTATTCCCCCTGCCCCCCTCATCTTTACCCCCCACACCAAGGAACTACTTTCTTAGTTACTTGTCTTTGAGAAATCAGCTGAAGACTTGGCTTTTCCCATTGAGTTAAATTTTTAATACTGATGAGGTTATCAGGATTAAAATCCATGAGGGTCATTCTGACCCTCATTTAGCGGAGATATACATCCAGGGCAGATGTATAATCCCCGCTAAACGTCGGGCTCATATTCCCACCTAAGAGCTCCCCGCACATACTGCTGAGATGTGCGGGGAGCTCTGGACAGGGGCGGGAGGGGGTGGGCTGGAGGAGGAGAGAGGGCAGGGAGTAGGTGGAACCCTGAACCCGGACATACAGAGCTGATTCCGGTATTGGCCCTGTATGTCTGGGGTTGGCTATCTACACAAGGAATTTGTTCTACCTCAGAAGTGGAGTAAGTTCTCCTGAGGTTCACACCTGACAGCGGTGGGACCGGCAGAGAGGGTGAGCAGGGGCAGGGTGTTCCCAACAGCCTGATCCCGGCCTCAGAAGGCCCAATCGGGGGTCAGGTGGCAGGGAACAGGTGATTTACTGCAGCATTGGCAATCGGGGCAACGGCATGGAGCCGTGGTGCCATGGCGATGGGATGCCACGGTCCCGCGGCTCCATACAGGAGCCCTGCTGGGCTAGCCAGGGAAGTTACTAGACGTACAGAGGCACGGAATTGGGACATATCCGGGATGTCCAGGCCCTATGCCCTGATTCTGCTCCCGTGGGGCTGTTTAGCTCAACAGGATTAGAATTGGGTGTTTATCCGGGCCATCCAGATTTCTGGGTGTCCGCCCAGCCCAGATGTGCCCTGTCGGAATTGGCCTTCATGGCAATTACTGGTTTATATGTAGCAGCCATTTAGACTAAGGAGAAGGGTTTAATGTTTGGGGAGGATAATGATGGGGATAGTGGTATAACTATTATGTGCAAGTATATATTGGTTATGGGGATCATTCTGAACAGCGAATAGCAGAGATGGAAGAGAAAAACAATCATTTAGTAAGCTGTATTATAGCTCACGTTGTATTATAGTACACAATGTAAATAGCGCTTTATATCTTTCTGTAAAACACACTATGTTACTTTACATGTAATTATCATTACTACATGTTCATATTATCACTGCTTTTATATTTTTTGTTTGTTAAACCGCTTTGATTGTTTGATAAGGCGGTATAAAAATATCATTAAATAAATAAATAAATAAATAAATAAATATCCATCCCTGTTCCTCTGCCAGCCCTGGCAAAAGCCTCCCCATACGAACAGTGTGTTTGTACGGGGAGGCCTAGACGGGTCAGGAGTGGGCATTCCGGAAGCAGAGCAAGAATGGGGCATGGGTGGGTCACGACCCCTGACATCCAGTGCCGATTCAGAGGTTAGTCCTGTACATCCAGGGCCGTGAACTTAGACGGGGGACTTATTCCACCGCAGAGGTGGAATAAGTCCCCTTGGATGTCAGGGGATGATGCTGCCGGGTCAAAAAAAAATAGTAGGGGGTGCAGTAAGATCCCACAGCCAGTAGGGGGTGCAGTAGGATCCGGCTGCAGGGAAAGGAGGATTTCGGCAGTGGCCGGCATTTGAGACTCCTGAATGGAGCCGCAGTGCCATGGCAACGGGATGCCATGGCACTGTGGCTCCATACAGAAGCCTGGTTGAGGTAGTCGGGCATGTGGCTGGGCATGCAGGCTAATCAGAATCGGAGCCCAACCTGCATGTCCAGGCCATAGACTCAATTCTCATCCCGCAGGCACATCTAGCCCCCACGGGATCGGAATCGGGTCTACCTCTGTGCATCCCTGTTCTGATCGGCTGCACAGAGGGCTGGACAGCCTGATTGGAATGTGCCTCCACACATCTAAATTAATATTTGCTACCAGATAATAAAACTCCTTGCAGTCTTGCTGTCTCTGGCTTGATTTTCTGTCTCAGTGTCTTTTTTGTTCTCATTTACTGCCCTTGTTTCTATTCTTTTTGTTGTTTTCTGTCGCTCTCTCTGGTGTTCTTTCCTTTTTGCATTCTATATCAGTTCTTTCCCTCAGCAGCAGAAACTTTAATATCTCTTCTTTTTTTCCTTTTTTTGATCCCTTTTCCTGCTTTTTGCCCTTTTTTCTCCTCTTCCTGTCTGTTCTCCTTTCATCAATCTTCCTTCTCTTTCTCCTGTATTATCATCCTGGATTCTTTCTTTCCCTCCCCTAAATTCAGGGTCCTCTTCTCCATTTTCAGCTATTCCTGATCCTCTCTCTCCCCCTTTCTCTTCCAACTCTCCCACCCACCTCCCCCTATCCTACACCTTTGCTCTCGCCTCTCCCTTGCTCAGAGCCTTGTTATCTCCTTGTCCCTCCCCATCTTGCTCTCACCTTTTGTTTGTCTTTCTTCCCACTCTTATTCTCCCACCTCCTCCCCCGCATACTCTTGCTTTTCCATCTCACTTTTGATCAACCCCAGTCTCCCAACTTCAGACACATTTTCGCTCACCTCTCATACTCTTCCCTATCTCACCCAGCCCCTTACTGTCCTCCCCTTTCCTCCCACAATTGCTCCATCCCTTGCTTGCCCACTTTCCTTATCCTTACTCCCACCTTTTGTTTCCCTCACACTCTTCCTCTCATCTTTTCTCTCTCAGAGGCACACACCTGCACAGTTTAACACACACCCACTCTCTCCCTCTCTTTTACCAGCTCTTCAGATTGCTTCCCCCCCCCCCCCACACACACACACACACACACACATACATTGTCTTTCTCTTCTCACTGCCCTCCCCACACACATACTTTCTTTTTCTGCTAACCGCCAGGCTCTCTCTGCTTGTTTTACTATTTTCCTCTGCTGCAGCACCACGGACACCCCACCCTTACATGCTCTCCCTCTTCACCTGGGTGTCTGAAGTTAAAATTAGGCAGCCATATTTGGAAACTATGTTTGGGCATATTCCCTTTCTGAATATAGGTGCCTAAACTCAGCACCTAACAGGCAACGCTAATGGGGTGCTGTGTCCTTTTTGAATATTGAGCTCTTAGAGGTTTTTTATAGTGCTAAACCATAAATGAAGAAAGAAACATAATGCCGCAAGTCACAATTTCAAATCATGATCCTAAGCCCCACCTGTTATCTAGGTATTTATGATCAGACAGTGTTTAGTCAATCACATTTCAAGATCACAACCATCTGATGAAATCAGGGGAAAAAATAACGAAGACCATAACAAATATTGGGTGTAGAACTCTAATTTGAAACCAAGACCTTTTCGCCTATTTCAAAAAAAGAAATACGTTTCCTGTATCCAGATGTGAAAGCGCCTTTTAGATAGGACGTGGGAATCAGGACTGAGATGCCAAGGCCACCCGCTTACAATTGTGTTATTAGTTTAGGAACAGCTTTGCTAAAGCTGGAGCTGTTTCTAAGATACGAATGCGGAGGTGCAGGGACGCACCGAGATATATATCCACATACAGTGAGAGGAGGCATTTCACAAATGCACTGGTCACAAAAATTGACAGAGGAAAGCCAGCAACCTACACATTTAAGTGCCAAGATTTCAGAACCTGCACGTGTAAATGTTGGCACTTAACAAATGTATATAAGCTACTTTCCAAAGCTAGACACCCAAATGTCCTTATTTAACTACAGAGGACTCATCATTACCCCCTTTCAGCTTGGAGGAGGAAATAAGCCTTGGAGAATTAAGAGGGATATTCCTGTAAAAAGATGGCCCAAAGGGCGATTTTCAAGTACCTATTTGTCTCAGGAAGTAGGTGTAACTCCATATGTGGACAATTTTGGGCTTACAAGTTCATTCCCTATATGAAATAGGGAATAATCATGTAAGGCCCGATTTTCATCTGGGCGGTGCTTTGCGCTGTGTTGGCGCATAGCCCACCCGCCGTCTGTCTAACCCGGATTTTCAATGCCGGATTCATATGTGACCCTGGCATTGAAAATCCGGGTCTTGCCGTACAACCAGGAAGCCGCAGGAGCTAGCCGGGTAGCGAGAAAAAAATCTCGCCTATCTTTAAGGCACAGAGGGCTAAGCGGGTAGCATCGAAAATCGCTGCTACCCGGTTAGTTCTTTCCTCCACCCCTGCTCTGCCTTGGAACGCCCCAACATGCCCCGATGCTAACCGCATAGCATCTGGGAGCATTAGGGACTTATCCAAGATTTTCAAAGGGCAGTTACCTGTGTTAATGCCTTCAAAAATTGGGCCCATAGATTTTGTCCTGCCCAAGCTATGCCCATGACATATCCCTGACATGCCTCTATGTACTTTTGAAGTGATACGGTCATCACATGTAAATGGGACCCTTTCTCTAATGGCTTTTTACACCTGAATGTGATTTACAGGTGTAGATGTCTAATTATACAGGTGTAAATCATGAATAAGAATTCCAAAATAACCCCCTTATTGAGAATATAATATAAAAGATCTGTGGCTATGTTATATATGTACCCCTTATATCTTTCTGTTTTTGTCAAGACAAGTTTTGTAATAGTGAAATTAATAATGGAATTGGCTGGAATGTAACAAAAGCTGGAATATCTGCAGTCATACCCTGCCCACCTGGTAAAATCGGAAACATGACAAGGAATTGCTCACTCAATGGTGTTTGGTTAAATGTGCAAGACAACTGCGTAAGCCAAGCTTTGTTATCTGCACTGGATTCTACAAAGGTAATGGGAGCCATTGTTTTCATACACAACCTAGCTTTGTGCATGCATACTTTATTGTACTAATGGAATTGCACTATGTGAGGTCAAGTCTCCCATTTTAAGGCAAAAGAAGGAGGTTATTCAGGAGGGTCAGCCAATTTTTTAGAAACCATGCTGAGATTCAACAGCATGGCCTTAGTAGTTTGCATAGTAGCAGGTTAGTGGTGCTCCTTGTGACTTCGGCAAGTCACTTAACCATCCATTACCTCAGGTACAAACTTAAATTGTAAGCCCTTTGGGAGCAGGGAAATACCTACTGTACCTGAATATAACTCACCTTGAACTACTGCAGAAAAGGCATGAGCTAACTACATAAATACATACATTCATAGATTGCTGTTGTTAAGTGCTGTTGAATCGGTGCCGACTCATGATGACACTCTGGATAGTTGTTCCAAACTTTGTTCGGTCTTTAGTCAGGTGGTGAAGTGTTGATAGAGTGGCATCCATAGCTGCTGCTATTGTATCCATCCATCGCATTGCTGACCTTCCTCTTTTGCAGTGACCTTCAACCTTGTCGAGCATGATGTCTTTCTCAAATGATCTCTCTCTTCGCATGATGTGACCAAAGTAGGAAAGTTGAAGTCTTGTCATCTGAGCTTCTAAAGAAAGCTTAGGTTTTATCTTCTCTAGTACTGACTGATTTGTTCTTCAGGCAGTCCATGGTATACACGGTATTCTTTGCCAGCACCATAATTTGAAGGCATCGATTTTCTTCCTGCCTTTCTGCCCAACTTTCACATCTATATGTTATTTATATGTGGAAGCAAAGGAGCAGGCCTCTGCCACTGTGAAGGTATTCTGGTGCTGGGCAGGTAGGAGAAGAGGGTTGGGAGCTAATAGGGAGCTGGGAATGGGAGAAGGGGTTGATGCTAAGGGTTGGAAGTGGGAGAAGAGGTCTGATGCAGACTCTGGGAGGAGGAGATAGGAGGCTGATGGGGCTGGGAGAAGGAGGCAGGAGGCTACACACTGAAACAAAGCTGGGGATGGTAGAAGGGGTCTATGCTGGCCAATGTTGGGGGTTGCAGAAAGGAAATGATGGGGGGCAGATAGGAGAAAGGGACAGATGCTAGGGCTGGAACTGGGACTGGGAAAAGGGGCTGGCACTGGAACACTCTGTTTTGGTTTATTAAATGGAATCGACCTATAAAACCAAATATTTTGCAGTGCAAATACACTAATAAACCCCTATTTTTCTAACCCTTTGAAAGCATCTAATTGCCTCAAAAATAAACTTGAATGATTAACACCTGGAATCAGAAACACTGCCTACAGGATAGGCACTGTTCCCTCTAAGCTGTGCGCGTGTGCGCGCGCACACACCTCGCCGAGCGAGCGCACATACTTTACAACAGAGCGCACAAAAATTACGGTTCTGATTCTGATAGAAAACAACACAGACGTCTTAAAATTTAAAAGTTGTGATTGTAATTACTAGAAATTTTCCGCTTCATTTATTAATCGTCTATTTTCATTTAATTTGATTAAAATCAATGTGGTGTACATACTGTATTCTGACGTGTAGTCAAATTTTAAAGTATATAACTCCGAGTGTCGTTATGTGGCGCACAAAAATGTAACCTTCCTTCAAAAGCTGCACAGTTGATATTTTATGCGCACACAGCCTACAGAAAATTAGAGGGAACATTGAGGATAGGAAGCTCTTTTCCCCCTTGCTATATGCAGCTCTGTATGGGCATGCACAAAGAACATTTCTGGACTGAGAAGAATGAGTGCTACCCCTCGCTCTTCATATCCTTTTCATAAAGGTTCATGTTCATTGTCAGAATAGAGCACAGATTGCCTTTCAGCTCTGGCAAGAGAGCACAGTCATGGTCCATGTAAATTATTCAGAGATACTGACTTAGTGGTAATGCTGGAAACTAGAAAAAGATGGCCAAGAAGATACTTAGGGGTATGTTTACTAAAACACATTAGCTGCTACTGCAGCAATAACACAGGATGAATGTGCTGCGGTAGTCACTAATGCAAGGAAAATGCAGACATCACAGTGATTTTCTGTGATGTCTGTATTTCACATGGCAGCTGTAGGCTTGGGCAGATAATCACCACAGTTGCAGATACCACGGGTGTACCTTACACCACCTCAGTGCGATAGCTGCATCTGCAGTGCTGGTCGACCACGATCCCTGCATTTTCTCCATGGTATCTGCTGGGGGAATCCTGTGCACTGTGAGGGTTATTGTCAATAGCAAATAAATATATATAAATACTCGATAGTTCCAGGGGTAATTGCTACATTCCTCTTTTCCTAAGATTTTATAGACCTATCTGGCAAATGAACCACATGAGATAAAGGGAACCAACACTGTGTTTGTATATAAATCAGACTTTATTGCTGATAGAATAATACAGATATAGAATACATTAGTTTTCTGAGGTAGTAAGTTATGTAGCCCTATGATTGCAATTACTAAGATAATAAACCACTGTTTTAGCAACCAACAAAATTGATTCGCTCTGCATTCAGACGTACAGAAAATTAGCTGTCTGGCTAGACAGGCCCACATCCTATCCCACCCCCCACCCCCACCCCAGGAGAATTCAGACCAGTACCTTAGCTTTTGTCAGAAGTATGATTGTGGCTGAGTCCAAGAAGTCATCTCCAGAATGGCACAAAGTCAAAACGATGGCAATGGTCCAATGCAGGCTGCAAGTAGTCCAGGCAAGCTGCGTGATAACACAGAGCTTCAGGTCTGTGGGAGAGATTCACTCTTTCCTGAGGTTAGCCCTTGTCCTTGCACATTGTCTGACTTTCCAGTTTGAGACAGGCAGGTAGTAGGGCTAAAGAATGCAGAATGAATGTGGCAAAAAGTAGAAGGAGAAACCAAGGCAGTACGCAAAGTCTCTAAAGTGTTTGCCAAAAGTGTCTGCAAAAGTCTGTCTCTCAAAAGATGTAAAAGAAAAAGTAGTGTCTATCCCTCTGTGTCCAGCATATAATTCTTCATCCTGATTTCCTCACCACAGCACGGTGATTGGCTGGTCTCAGATACTGTATGACTTCTTCAGCAGATCAGGTGACAGTAGTCAGATGGTCCTTTTCCAAAGAAAAGATGCTGGTATGCAGGTTCATACATTTTTGCAACTGCTAGGACCAGTAGGATGAGAATGGGTCTCAGCATCGAGTTCTCTAAACAATAACCCTGCTGTATGGTGCATAACTTTGCAGAATTGCTTGATCTGCAGGTTTAATGCTTGCACGGCGGAAAAGAGTTCCATCTTGTAACAAGAAATCATGCTGCATAGTTCAGGCTTTAGTTTCTGAGCAGGCCCCAGTGGTACCAGCCCTACAGCATGCCCCCAACAGATATCGTGGGGCTTTTTCAGCTAACACAGCAATTTGCCAACTAATGCCAGTGTTAGCTGCAAAAGCTGATTTTGCTTTAGTAGACACACCTCTTATTTATGCACTTGCCTGAATGAGAGCCAATATAACCAGTAGCAGAGCAACCACCTTTGCCCCAATCTGCGAATCTTCCTTTCCAGAATCAGTAGTGGGACAAAGATTACTGCTCTAGAGGTTCCCCCTGCTGGCTTTGGTAAGTATTAACACTTTTCCTCTATCTGTATGTGAGAAGTACAAGGTTCTCACAAATTGTTGATGGGTCTAATATGTGCCAGCAGTGAGCGAATGAATAAGTATTTGTGGATTATCACTTTCCTGGGAACTTCTGTATTCAACAAACTAATTAGCATGTTCTCTTTTTTTATGTTTTCAGACCAGCCTGAATCCTATGACAAACCTGAGCTGGTCTGGGATTCTAAGTGGGCATCATGGCTCTTGGCTACTTGGAGGACCAGGTAGTAAGAGTATTGGGTGCACAAATGGCTCATGGAGAGTTTGCATGGGTAGGAGGTCCTACAAGATTGGCAATGATAACTCCAGGTCAGCAATCCTGTGAGTAACTTCCTTTATAAGTCTTTCAGTAGCCAGCATACTGTAGATGCTTAGATGAAGCTTAAATATTCTCCAGAATGGTATGTCTCTCTTCCTGGCCTGTTGCTCTGTTTTAATGCTTTACTTGTGTATGAAAGAAATCCAGGTTCTACAGATTGCATGACATGCCTTCAGCCTCTTTATCTGCCCTTTGTGCATTTGCATGTGTGCTGTGAATTAGTTTAAATTCTGACAGTTGACTGTAGCTCCCCTGTTGCAATCATAGAACAGGCATGTGCTGTTTGTACTGTATATAAAATCAATGATATGTCTTAATGTGTCTCCCACTTAGCTCAATCTATTGTTAGAGGACTTTGAGTTTGGTTTGTGTGGAATCTTCCTTGATTTTATATCAAATCTTACTATCTTAGATGATGTAAATAAGTTGTGTCCAGTATCTAACTTGCATTGTATGCTAAGATTCTTAAAGCTATTGGGCCCGATATTTGAAGGCCCTTACACAGGTAGCTTCCTTAGTTACCCTTGTAAGGGCCTTATCCGGGATATCTGAAGAGCAGCTACACGGGTAGTGCCCTTTGAATATTCCAGCTAAGTCCCTAATGCATCCTGATGCTATCCTCATAGCATCGGGGAGTGTTAGGGGCGTTCCGGGATGGAGCAGGGGGAGAGGAAGGGGCTACACGGGGAGCAGTGATTTTTGTTGCTACCCTTGTAGCACTCTGCACCTTAAGGATAGGCGAGAAAAAACCTTGTCTATCTTTAAGGCGCAGAGGCTATGCGGGTAGCAACGAAAATCGCTGCTACCCGTGTAGCCTCTGTGGCTGCCGGGGCTTCCGGGCTAACCCGGATATTCACTTCTGCCGGTGCAGAAGTGAATATCCGGGTTAGGGGGGGTCAACGGGCAGGCTATGCACCACCACGGCGCATAGCCTGCCCACAATATCAGGCTCATTGTTACTTCCCAGCTACAGGCCTATATGGAAGAGATTAGATGACTGTCAATCTGGTTTTAGGGCAGGTTTTAGTACTGAGACAGTGATGGTAGCATTGACTGGTGAGATGCAGAAATGGAAGGATAAAGAAGGTAATGATTTTCTAGTTCTATTAGATTTATCTTCCGCTTTTGATACAATCTGCCATAAGGTGCTTCTGGCCTGCTTGCCAGATGGGAGTTAATAGGATGGGAGTTAATGATAAAGCGTTAAAATGGTCTGCATCCTTTCTGACAAATAGATCTTTTAAGGTAGAGCTTAATTCTCACAATTAAATCTTTTAAGGTAGAGCTTGATGGGGAAAACTCTAAGGTTTATGATTGTAAAACTGGTGTACCACAGGGATCTCCATTATCCCCGTTGTTATTTAACATTTATTTCAGGCCCCAAGCTAAGTATCTTAGGAAGTTTGGATTTTCCCCGTTCATATATACAGATGATGTCCAGTTTTTCATTCCTATTAAGAAATCATTTCAGGAATTGGTAACTTATTTGGAGCAGGGTTCGCTTTCCTTGGGGAATTGGCTGAATGAAAATAAATTGAAACTGAATTTAGGGAAAACTGTAATTTTATGGGTAGAGAAGGATAAGATCCCCAACGATGTTATGGATCTTTCTTATGTGGATATTTCTTATGAGGTGCGCAGTTTAGGAGTCATTATTGACTCTAATTTCACCTTTGAATCATATGTATAAAACTGTTCAGAATAAAGTATAGCATAAGTTAGGACAGCCGTTATAGTTGGTGATTCGATCATTAAGCATGTAGATAGCTGCGGGGCTGGTGGATGTGAGGATCGCCTGGTAACATGCCTGCCTGCTGCAAAGGTAGCAGACCTCGTGTGCCACCTAAACAAGGTCTTAGACAGTGCTGGGGAGGAGTCTGCTGTCTTGGTACATGTCAGTACCAATGACATAGGAAAATGTGGTAGGGAGGTTCTGAAGGCTAAATTTAGGAAGCTGAAATCCAGAACTTACAGGGTAGCATTCTCCGAAATACTTCCCATTCCACGCGCAGGACCCAAAAGGCAGGCAGAGCTCTGGAGTCCTAATGCGTGGATGAGATGATGGTCCAAGAATGAGGGGTTTGGATTTGTTAGGAATTGGGGAACATTCTGGGGAAAGGAGGTGCTCTTCCAAAGGGATAGGCTTCACCTTAACCGGGATGGAACCAGGCTGCTGGCATTAACCTTTAAAAAGGAGACAGAGCAGCTTTTAAACTAGATAAAAGGAGAGCGCCGACAGTCGCCCAAGAGTGCATGGTTCAGAACAATGTATCCTTGAAGGGTACTACCAAAAGAAAGAAGTTAGGGCATATCAGCAGAGAGGTTCTAATAAAGACAAAAGTAGCCCAAATGCCCTTGAGTACGGAGCAGACAGATCTTAAAGATTCCAAATTAGCCTTACCTATCAATAGCCAGATTAATATGAATAAAATGTAGTCTCTAAAATGCTTGTATGCAAATGCTAGAAGTCTAAAAACTAAGATGGGAGAGTTAGAATATATAGCACTAAATGAGAGGTTAGATATGATAGCTATCTCAGAGACATGGTGGAAGGAGGACAACCAGTGGGATACTGTGATACCTGAGTACAAACTATATCATAATGACAGAGCTGATCAAATTGGTGGAGGGGTTACACTCTATGTTAGAGAGGGCATTGAGTCACAAAGGATTAAAGTTTTGCAGGAAACAAAATCTGCTGTAGAATCTCTATGGAATGAAATTCCATGTAAAAAGGGGAGACGATGGCAGTGGGGTTGTACTATCGACTACCTGGCCAGAATGAACAAATGGATGATGAAATGCTCAAAGAAATCAGGGAAGCTAACAAAAGTTACAGAACAGTAATAATAATGGGTGATTTCAATTACCCTGGTATTGACTGGATCAGTGTCACGGCAGGACATGCTAGGGAGATAAAGCTTCTAGATGAAATAAATGACTGCTTCTTGAAGCAGCTAGTTCATGAACCGACCTGAGGGGAAGCCATTTTGGACCTAGCCCTTAGTGGAACACAAGATCTGGTGCAAGAGATAAGAGTGTTGGGGCCACTTGGCAATAGTGATCATAGCATGATCGCGTTTGATTTAATTAATGGAGGAGGGATGGTAAGGATATCCACAGTACTACCTTTTAGCTTTCGAAAGGGATACTATGTTAAAATGAGGAAAATAGTTAAGAAAAAACTAAAAGGAGCTGTTGCAAAGGTTAAAGATTTACATCAAGGTTAGGTGTTATTTAAAAATACTATCTTGGAAGCCCAGACCAGCTGTATTGCACGCTTTAAGAAAAGTGGAAGGAAGTCCAAAAACTGCCAGCATGGTTTAAAGGTGAGGTAAGAGAGGCTGTTGTAGCAAAAAAAGCATCTTTCAGGAAATGGAAAAAAGAACCAAATGACGAAAACTGGAAACAACACAAGCACTGGGAAGTTAGATGCAAGGCATTGATAAGGCAGGCAAAGAGAGAATTTGAGAAGAAGCTTGCTGTGGAAGCAAAAACGCATAATAAAGACTTTTGCAAGTACATTCGTAGCAAAAAAACTGTGAGTCAGTTAGACCATTAGATAACAGAGGTACTAAGAGGGGACAAGGCCATAGCAGAGAGACTGAATGAATTCTTTGCATTGGTCTTTACTGAGGAAGATGTAAGGATGTTACCAATGACTGAAGTGGTATTTAAAGGTGATACTGCGGAAGTATTGAAAGAAATATCGATACACCGGGAAGATGTTTTACAACTATTTGATAAACTGGACCAGATGGTATACATCCAAGCGTGTTGAAACAACTGAAATATGAGATTAACATAAGAACATAAGATATGCCATACTGGGTCAGACCAAGGTCAATCAAGCCCAGTATTCTGTTTCCAACAGTGGCCAATCTAGGTCATAAGTACCTAGCAGTCTCCCCAAAAGACATAGGTTCCTCAATACCTGTATTGGGTCAAGCAGTGATATCTTGGGTCCCTTTTAATAATGGTTTATGGACCTTTCCGCTAGGAACTTGCAGACCTGCTGTTAGTAATCTGTGAACTATCCTTAAATTCATCTGTAACAACCTGAAGATTGCAGGATGGCCAATGCAACACCAATTTTTAAAAACAGTTCAGGGGTGATCCACGAAACCAAAGAATGGTGAGCCTGACGCCAGTACTGGGAAAAATGGTAGAAACCATCATAAAGAACAAAATTACTGAACATGTAGACAATCATGGTTTAATGGGAGACAGCCAACATGGCTTTAGACAAGGAAGATCTTGTCTTACTAATCTGTTCGTTTTTTTTGAAGATGTGAATAAACAGGCCCCTCACAGAGACATTTGGCAAAACTAAAAGGTTATGGGGTTGGAGGCAGTGTATTACTGTGGATGAGGAAATGGTTAGAATATAGAAAGCAGAGGGTAGGGCTAAATGGCCAATTTTCCCAATGGAGAAAGGTGAATAGTGGAGTACCCCAGGGATCTGGGCTGGGTCCGCTGTTTTTTAACATATTCATAAATGACCTGGAAATGGGAATGAGTGAGGTTATCAAATTTGCAGATGACACAAAACTATTTAAAGTTGTTAAAACCCATGAGGATTGTGGAAACTTGCAAGAGGATCTTGATAAACTGGAAGACTGGGCATCCAAATGTTAATGAAATTGAATGTGGACAAGTGCAAAGTTATGCACCTAGGAAAGAACAACCCAAACTATGGTTACATGATGCAAGGTTCCACATTAAGAAACACTACCCAGGAAAAAGATTTAGGCGTCATCGTGAATAACATGTTAAAAACCTATGCCCAGTGTGCAGCGGCGGCCAAGAGAGCAATTAGAATGCTAGGTATCATAAGGAAAGGAATGGAAAATTAAACAAAGGATATTATGAAGCCTCTGTATCGTTCCATGGTGCGACCGCACCTTGAATATTGTGCGCATTTCTGGTCACCGTATCTTAAAAAGGATATAGCGTTATTAGAAAAGGTACAGAGAAGAGCCACCAAAATGGTAAAGGGGATGGAAGGATACCCCTATGAAGAGAGGCTAAAAAGGTTAGTGCTCTTCAACCTAGAAAAGAGACGACTGAGGGGAGATATGATAGATTTCTATAAATTAATGGCTGGAGTGGAACAGGTAAATGTAGATCAATTGTTTACGCCATCAAAATATAGAAAGGTTAGGGGACATTCAATGAAGCTACAGGGTAACCTATTTAAGACATATAGAGAAAATATTTTTTCACTGAACGTGTAATCAAACTCTGGAATTTGTTACCGGAGGATGTAGTAAAAGTTGTTAGTGTAGCTGGGTTTAAAAGAGGTTTGGAGGATAGGAAGTGACGTCATCTCGGAGATAGCTGCCTGATTTTGGAGCTCCTGCTGGGACGCAGTTATAGCGGTGAAATTAGCGGCCAGCCTTTCCCCCCAACCTGCTACTTTGGTGCACGGAGGTGAGAAGGTGGCAGGATGTCGGTCAACAAAAAATTGGCCCGATTTCAGTCCTCCTATGCCGCAAAAGCGGAGAGAACGGGCCGTGAAGCAGCTGAGCAGGTGGAATCTGCTGAGGAAATGGAGGAAGAGCCGGAATGAACAGGGGACACCTGTACCCGTGGCGACATTTGGGGTTGGATGCGCTCACTCAAAAGAGACATTGGTGCTATGCGGAGTGAGTTAAAAGAAACCCTAGGAACCATCAAGGAAGATCTTAGAGACCTTGGCAATCGGGTTGAGGCCCTGGAGGAACAGACGGAGCGACGTGCCGACAAAGATACGGAGGTGGAGGCCCGCATGCAACAGTGCCTCTTGGAGCAAGGGTTGCTGTGTGATAAAATCGAGGACTTGGAGAACCGCTCCAGGCGGAACAACCTGAGAGTGCGGGGCCTTCCTGAAACGGAGGAGTTTGGCGATGCCACAGCGGTGATACAGAAAATATGCCATTTCCTGCTGGAGCGGGGAGACGCTGTGGAGGCCTGTGAGGTGGCAGTGGAGAGGGCACATCGGGCCTTAGGACCTGCTCACCGGGGCCAGCCCCGGGATATAGTGGCTTGTTTGGGTTCCTTTGCGGTGAAGGAGCGGGTGATGCGAGTGGCAGCGGCCTGGAGAACATTTCAATGGGAAGGCCAGAAGGTGGAGGTGTTCCACGATCTTTCAGCGGCCACACTACAGAGGAGGCGTGAGATGAAACCTGTGACATCTTACCTGCAGTCCGAAAAGAAGCGCTATCGGTGGCTATTCCCTTTTGCGCTAATGCTGGATGTTAATGGCCGCAGCTTCAGGGCACGGACTGTGGAAGAGGCCTGGGCCATACTGCGCAGGGAGGGGGCTCCTAGGCTCCCGGAGATGAGCGTTGCCTCGGACGCTGGTGCAAGTAAGGAGAGGAGGTCGGTGTGGGAAAGGGTGCCAGTGTGGGGCCAGCGGCTGCGGCGGAAATCCGGAGAAGCGGAGTTGGAGGAACACCCAGTTGGACACTCAGGCGGACCCTCCAATGGGTCTGGGTGAAAGACTTAGTTTGTCCAGGACTTATGCCATGTGGGGCCTTGTTTGTGTAGGGGCTGAGTTGCTCTTTGCCAGTGGCGGGCAGGGGGTGGGGGGAGTCGGAGGGGTTTTGAAATGGCAAATGTTAGGGCTGTGATTTATGCATTTATAAGTAATGTTACTGTTGATCTTTATTGGAGGTGGGGGGATGCACGCAAATGTTTTTTTTTTTATTTTTGGAGGGAGATGGGGAAAGGGAGGGCTGGCCAGGGGGGAGGGTGGGGCAGCGTCTTTGGGAAAGCCACTTCCTCGATGGTGGTCAGACATGTGGTCTGTATTCAAGGGGGGGACAGTGGGGGGGGAGGGGGGAGGAGGGGACATCAAGCTTGGAGGGGCTGTGTTGGGCATGGGAGGAGGGGTGAACAAGCACCATGGTGGCGGGATTGATTATTGGGAGCCTTAATGTGCGGGGCCTGAATTCTCCTCATAAACATAAATTGCTGTGGAAGGAGATCAGGTCACGGAAGTGGGAGGTAGTTTTCCTCCAGGAAACTCATTTGCGTAAGGCCGATGAGCAGCTGATGCGCTCGGGGGCCTATCAGGGCTACTTTGCAGCTGAGGAGGGGGGGCGGAAGAAGTTGGGGGTAGCCATTCTCGTGGGGCAGGGGGTTCCCCTTACAGTGGACCAAGTGCACCAAAAACCGGATGGGAGGGCGGTGGTAGTGGTAGGTGACCTGGGGGGGGGAAAGGTGTCATTGATCTCAGTATACGGACCCAATTCCGGGAGGGGGGTGTTTTGGCGGGAATTAGGTTCCTGGTTGGGAGGGCGGGTTCAGGGGAAGGTGTTGGTGGGAGGTGATTGCAATGTGGTGTTGGATGATAAGAGGGGGAGCCCTGGGGGAGGGGAGGGAGGTGGAAGAGTGCTAAGACAGTGGATGAAGGAGTTGGGGGTGGTAGACCTCTGGAAGATGGCGAATCCATCGGCTAGGGACTTCACCTTTTTCTCGCCTGTACATGGCTCTTACAGCCGTATTGATTATGTGTTGGGCGATAGTTATTGGAGTGAACGGCTGGAAGGTGCTAGCATTGGCCCGGTGACCTGGTCGGACCATGCCCCAGTGCAGGTTGTGATGGGGGGGCCTGGGGATAGTGGGAGGAGGACGTTTTGGCAGTTGAACGACTATTTGCTGCGGGAGGGGGGAGCAGAACCGAAACTTCAGGAGGTGATCTTGGATTATATGGCTCTCAATGATACTGATGACGTCTCGACGGGTATCCTCTGGGATGGCCTTAAGGCGGTGGTGCGCGGCCATCTGGTTCAGTTAGGGGCTCGGCGGAAAAGGCAGAGAGAAGAGGCAGAATGCTTACTCCTGGGGCGCTTAATGGAGTTGGAACGGGAGCATAAAATGAAAGGGGGGAGGACCTTACAACGCCAGATGGAGGAGGTACGTAAACAATTGAATGCCCTCCAACTGGAAAAGATCTCTGGACAGATGGATAGGGTAGGGCAGAGATACTATGAATTTGATAATAAATCAGGGCGGCTCTTGGCTAACAAGCTTCGTGTCCAGCGGCAGAAGCGTACGGTTGTCAAAATCAAGGGGCCCCGAGATAAATTGCTTTATAAGGCGGAGGAGATCCGCGAGTGTTTTAAAGCTTACCATCAGAAGCTCTATGCAGCGGACCCCCCGGTGGTGGTGGGGGACGTAGCGAGTTATTTGGACAATGAGGGGAAAGGAAGCGCTAAGTTGGGTGAGGGAGAGCAAGACTCGTTGGAAGCGGACATCACTCTTGAGGAGGTGCAGGGCGCTATTAGGGCCCTGGTCCCTGGGAAGGCCCCGGGCCTCGATGGATTTATGGGCTCCTTCTATAAAGTGATGGTAGCGACGGTGGCCCCCCTGCTGGTGCGGGTGTTTAATGCTGTTTTGCGAGGGGAGGATTTACCACCCTCTATGGCTCAAGCTGCAATTGTGGTGATACCTAAGCCAGGACGTGACCCGGCGGTATGTGGGTCATACCGCCCTATCTCTCTGTTAAACATTGATGTTAAGATCTTGTCCAAAGTGCTTGCCTTGCGATTAGCTCCGTATATGCCAGCCCTGGTTCACCCTGATCGATCTGGTTTTATTATGGGGAGGCAACCGGCTGATGGGATTTGGAGGGTGATTCAGCTTGGGTGGCTTGCGCGGCAGGTTCAGCACCCAGCTATGTTCCTCTCAATCAATGCCGAAAAGGCTTTTGATCGAGTCAGCTTCACCTTCTTACAAGAGGTGTTAAAGTACGTAGGGCTGGGACTTCGGTTTCGGGCTTGGATAAGAGCACTCTACACAGCTCCGGTAGCTGCAGTGAATGTCAACGGTGGCTTTTCTGAGTTTTTTCCCCTGGGTAGGGGTACCCGCCAGGGCTGTCTGCTCTCCCTGTTGATGTTTGCCTTGGTTATGGAGCCCTTGGCAGCTCGAATTCACTCTAGTGTTGACATCTCGGGGATAGCAGTTGGACCTGAACAACATAAACTGGCACTTTTTGCGGATGACGTACTATTTGCGCTAACCCGACCTATTGTGTCGCTCCCAACACTAATGGGAGAGCTCCAGAAATATGGGGGTCTCTCAGGGTTCAAGGTGAATTGGGATAAAACGGAGGCTATGTCTCTATCCTTGGACTCGAAAGTGATTGACAGTTTGAGAAGTTCCTTCCCCTTTAGGTGGGCAACGGGGTCCATAAAGTACTTGGGAGTGCAGATCACTGCCCACCCCTTGGGATTATATAAGGCCAATTACCCGGGGCTTTTTCAGGAGTTGAGGAAGGACATGGCTCGGTGGCGGACGGTAGAACTTTCCTGGTTGGGCAGGGTAGCTGTTTTGAAGATGAACCTTCTGCCGCGCTTGTTATACCTTTTCCAGACGCTTCCCGTGGGGATTCCGGCTGGGGACCTCTGGACTTTGCAGAATCAGATCTTTGCGTTTGTGTGGGGGGGATCTCGGCCGCGAGTGAGTAGACGCGTACTGTATGCGACCCGGGAGGCCGGGGGTCTGGGGGTCCCTGACTTGGCGCGGTACTATAAGGCAGCCCAATTGCGGCAGGTACTTGAGTGGCGCGACAGGGGTGGAGTAAGGAAGAAGTTTTGAGAGATTGAGCAGTACTGGGCCGAGGAGATTCGGTTACAGTATTTACCATGGATTTTTGGTAAGTTGCCCTCGGGTAGATGGAAGGCTAACCCCTTTATGTGGCATTTTACTATGCAATGGCGGAAGGCACGCCGCCGATGGGCAGCCCCCGCTGGGGAGTTTTCTTTATTGTCCCCAGTGCGGGTGACGAGTGCGTTTGTGCCCAGCAGGGAAGGGGTGTTTAGTAGGTGGGAAAGACAGGGGTTGGATACTTTTGGGAAGTTTGTTAAGGATGGAATGTTGGTTCCCTTTTCGGATCTCAGGGTGCGGCATCAACTGAGGGGGAGCGACTTCTTTCCCTACTTCCAGGTGCGCCACGTTTTGCTCCAGGGCCAGATTCGAGCGAGTTGGGAGGGAGACCAAGGTCCCGGGGAGACATTGTGGCAGGACTGGGAGGGTTCCCGGGGTTTGATTTCCCGATTGTATCAGGACCTGGAGGTGGAGATGCCTGGGAAGTTCCCCCATCAGGAACAATGGGAAAAGGATTTGGGCAGGGAGTTGGAGGCGCAGGAGTGGCGGAAGGTGCATGTGGATATTGGATGCCAAGCGATTTCGGTCGCTATCCGAGAAACGTCCTATAAGCTCCTGTTTCGATGGTACTATACCCCGGAGCGGCTGCACAGGATGTTTCCCGGGTCTTCTGCCCAGTGCTGGCGGGGGTGTGGGGAACGGGGGACATTCGCGCACATATGGTGGTCCTGTCCAAGGGTGCGTGAATACTGGGCTCTGGTAGAGGGCCAGTTGGAGACTATTCTGGGGCAGAGGGTGGAGGTGGATATGGGACTTGGCCTGTTGGGGATTTGGGGAGTTGTATGGCCTCGGGGGTTCGCTCACCCGATACGGGCTTGCATTCAAGCGGCCCGAAGTGAGATAGCTCGGGCCTGGAAGCAATCCCAGTTGCCGGGATTGGTAGCCTTATAACAAAACATCAATTATCAGCTCAATTATTCACCATGAGTTCTATATGAGTTCAAGACAAAGAGACATTAAGAGTTAATGGTGCTTTTCATGGACTGTGAAAATAATTTCAAGGATTCCTTTAGAAATTTATAAATACATGAGCTTTAAGGATTAAGAAATAAGATATAAATAATGGTTAAAAAATTGTAAAAAAAGTCATTCTAATGCAACTTACAAAAGGTCGTTGATGTGGAGAAAGGCATGTTCATTCCAGCAAGTCTGGCTGATTGAATGCCTCATTACAATTCTGAGACCTTGTTGCATTACTAGCATATAGAACTCATGGTGAATAATTGAGCTGATAATTGATGTTTTGTTATATAGCTATATAGGCTCAAAGAAGTGACCACATAGGGATTGGTAGCCTGGCAGCATAGGCTCCGACGGATTGTATTGATGGAGCAGTTGACAGCAATTAGGCAGGGAGAGAAATTTCAGGACCAATGGTGCTTGCTGCTAACCTATTTGAAGGGGGGGATACATGCCCATTCTGAGTCTCTTGGTGATTAGCAAGGGGGGGTGGGGGGGAGGGGATGGGGGGTCGGGGGGAGGGAAGGAGGGTGAGGGCTAGTTGTGTATGTTTGGGGTGAGGGGGGGTACTTGGCAGGGGGGGCTTTTTGGAGGGGAGCCCGCAGGGGGGGGGACAACATGGAGGATATCGTGGGTGGGGTTCTCCGGGTCTGATGACCTCAATGTCCATGGGGTGCAATTGTGTTAAAATTATTATAAAAAAGAAAACCACATTTTCCTATTGTGTGACACTTGGTTGGTTACAGTGTGAAAGTTGTACTTGTTTATTTGTGGAAAATGTTTAATAAAAAGAAATATTCAAAAAAAGAGGTTTGGACAAATTCCTGGAGGAAAGGTCCATAAACCATTATTAAAAGGGACCCGGGATATCACTGCTTGAACCAATACAAGCATTGAGGAACCTGTGTCTTTTGGGGAAACTGCTAGGTACTTATGACCTAGACTGGCAACTGTTGGAAAGAAGATACTGGGCTTGATGGACCTTGGTCTGACCCAGTATGGAATTTCTTATGTTCTTATATTCTTAAGTTAAAACTGGTGAGACAGCTAAGATCTATTTTATGTCATCATTATTTTCAAATGATAGTCCAGATGACGGTTTTGAATCATCTGAACTACTGTAATTCTGTTTTTGTCAGAATGCCAAAACAGTTAGGGGGTCATTTTAAAAGTCTTAGTTGTGATTTGGACGTTGAAAAGACAGAGATGTCTCTGGAGCCATTTTACAAATGATGTTTAGAGAGCAGGGACGTCCAAGTAGACAGGGGACATAGTGGAGGCACAATGAACTTATATATCCCATTCGATTTCAGAAACATCAGGGACATGTTGACATTTAGACCTGTTCCAGGCATGAACAGGCATCAGAAAAGTGCTTGTTGTGGCCTTAAAACATCCAGAGGTGTAGAGAAGATAGAGAATTAAGCTACTAGCCTAAAACCACAAAGGCCAACACTGGGATTTGAACTCTGGCCATGCTGTTCCTCACATACTACTTTAAACATTATGTTATTAGATGTCTGTATTCTGAGATGCTCTTTTTGGGTTGTCTATGTAGACATATCCATAGAAGTCCATATCAGGCATGTCCATGAAATTATGCCTGAACTTGTACACACTTGCTTTTGCTTCAGATGGTTTGGTTTTGACGTCCCAGATCACACTTGGATATCCTTTGTAAAATGTGTCTGTCAGCAAAAGTAGTAGTTATAGGGAAAGAGTTAATCTTCATTGGTTATCTATAGAAGCTTGGGTATTATTTAAGTAAGCTCTGCAATAAGGGGAGATGGAATGAGCGTGAACGGGGATAGACACAGAAGTAATATGTGAAGAGGCAGTGCCTGCGGGAGCTGCATCAGATCTCTACCATGCTCTCCTCGGCCAATCCGGCGCTACAAGAATAATCCTGCCCGGGTGGTGCTCAATACGCTGAATTATACACCCCAACAGGGGCCATGGAGGAAACACATACAGCAGATAGTGACTTGGCCAAGGCTGGGCCAGGGCATCAACACCCTTGGACCCCATCTCAATGCGGGGACTGAAGAAGCAGCACTCTTGGCATTGGAGTGGGTCACCATCAGATCCATCTCCAGGCGACCTCATTTGTGCAGAATCAACCGAAATGCCTTCTGACTCAACTCTCACTCTCCTGGATCCAGAGAGTGCCAGCTGAGAAAGTCCGCTTTGACATTGTCCACCCTGGCAATGTGCTGAACTGACAAGACTAGGAGGTTCTTCTCCACCCAGGCAAACAGGAGAACCATTTCCAGAGCTACCCCGGCACTCCTCGTGCCAGCTTGCTGATTGACATAACCCACCACCATGGCATTGTATGAGAACACTCAAACCACCTGGCCCTTGACCAGGGGCAAGAAACACAAAAGATCCAACCTGATAGCCCTTGCTTCGAGGCAGTTCATGGACAATACCGCTTCCCTGCAGTTCCAGAGGCCCTGGGCATACAGTTTTCGCAATGGGCTCCCCAGCCCGAGAGACTGGCATCTGTCGTCAGAAGGATCCAGGAGATATTGTCCAGCAACATGCCTTTTCTCAGTTGACAGGGTTGCTGCCACCACTGCAGGCAGACTTCACTGTCATTAGGAGTGGGAGCCTACACTCGAAGTCCCGAGAACTCGGTAACCACTGAGCCAGCAAGGACCACTGGAGCAGCCGAATATGAGCATGCACCCATGGCACCATTTCGATAGTTGCTGGCATCAATCCGAGGAGCTGAAGAAAATCCCAGACTGTGGAAGCCTGCCACAAACAGAACAGCTCCAGACAATCTTCTGACTTTCTCCTCTGGCAGGAAGACTCAGGCCAATTGAGTGTCAAAACATGCTCCCTGGAACTCCAGGGACTGGGAAGGCAATAACTGGGTTCTTTCCTTTATTGATCACCCAGCCGAGGCTTTCCAAAAATAACACCACTTGGGATGCTACCCAAGATGCTTCTGAAAGAAAACAAGCCCATATGAGCCAGTCATCTAGATATGGGTGCACACAGATCCCTTGGCCCTGTAGTTCCGCAGCCACCACCAGCATGACCTTGGAGAATGTCCTCGGGGCAGTGGAAAGCCTGAAAGGGAGGGTGGTGAACTGATAGTGAGAACCAAGCACAGCAAAACACAGATACTATTGCTGATCCACCCAGATCAGGATATGAAAATATGCCTCGGCCAGATCCAGAGAAGCCAAGAACTCCCCTTAACGCACTGCTTGAATTATGGATTTATTTATTTATTTATTTTTTATTTCTTATATACCGCGCTATTCAGCATCAGCGCGGTTTACATGTAACAATAACTGTTCAGTGAAGACAATCTACACTGAACTTACAGTATAACAGAAATGTACAATTTTAAACTTACAATATAACAGAAATATATAATTTTAACAGAATAGCTACTTTACACATAACTTATGTTGAGGAGAAGTTAACTATTTACATGTTAGCTTATCTGGGAATTGCAGTCGGTTCAGGTGGGGGAAAAGCTATTAGTCAGGTGGTGCAGGGTCTAGAGTACCCGGTTTCAATTCTGTATGGTTGTTGCTTAGGTTTTGTCTGTGTGTGCTACTGGACGTGTCTAGGTGTGAAAGGTGGTGTTCTTTCAGCCCGCCCAACGGCGGTGATCTTTTAGAGGCTGCTGCCCCTCCTCCCACAGCCCCGATTGGGCTGGAGATCGTGGGCAGGAAGGTCTCGTTGGCTTGCCCATGTGCTCTACCCGATCAGGGGAGCAAGAAGATGGTGGTGGTGTTCTTTCAGCCCGCCCGACGGCGGTGATCTTTTAGAGGCTGCTGCCCCTCCTCCCACAGCCCCGATTGGGCTGGAGATCGCGGGCAGGAAGGTCTCGTTGGCCTGCCCGTGTGCTCTACCCGATCAGGGGAGCAAGAAGATGGCAGTGGTGTTCCATCTGGAATTGCCAGACGCACAAGTGCTCATTGACACCCTTGAAGTCCAGAATGGGCCAGAAGGAACCATCCTTTTTTTTGGCACCACAAAATAAATGAAGTATTTGCCCTCGCCCTGCTCGTCTGGGAGAACAGGCACCAGCGCCTTTAGGAACAGCAACTTGTCCAGTACCATAGCCCAAACAATGCTTTCTGGAGGAAGACATAGAGAGTTAAGACAAGTATCACAACAGTGTGCACTAAGGCTACAGCAGCCTGCAGATGCATATTAACTGCGCTTTTACTGCAACACATGTCAGAGTCACTTGGGTGGAATGCATGCTAGGACTGCGCACTAGGACCATGCGAATGCCAGGTGCAGAACAGGAGAAAATACTACTAATGCATGCAGAAAAAGGTGGGAAAAACCTACACTGCACCAACTGTTGCCAGAAATCCACCCCAAATTCCGTCCAAGGCAGATAGAATCAGGCATCCCCAACAAGGACAATGACAAGGTCAAGCCTTGGTACACACCCCCTGAGAGCCCAGGCAGAGAATCCATACCAGGCTCAGCTCTACTCCCCTGAAACTGTTTTACTGGCTTTGCAGCGCTGCATTTAAGCTGGCTGGTAGGCAGATTCCTGTGACAGCCTTCTGAATCTTCGGGAGAGAGCAGGGGGAACAGAGGAGGAGGGAGAGGGCTTTGAGGTTGTGTGAAGCTGCAGCACTCTTCCACATACTTTCAAATCCTTCCAATTTCTGCCTGCTGAACAGACTCTTATGATGTGGAGCTGAACCAATGTTCCCTCCTCCTATGGCTATCGAAAAGACCGCAGTCTGGTAGAGCCTCCCACATCATGCTCAATTGAGTCACCCTCAAGATGGTTGTTCACAAGCATTTAATCAATCTTTTCCTCTCTAATCTTCGGAATTTTCTTCAGAGAGGAGAAAATTCATTCACCATCTGTTGGTGACATACTGAAGAGATCTTTGGTCAATGAGGCATATAGAGGCATGGGAGTGAGGTCACTGAAACCTGGGCTTTTCATTGGTTCTTTGTCTCCACCAATCTACCGGTAGGGGAACACAACCCACTTGTCTGGACTGGTCTTGCAGGATGATATGAAATAATAGTTTATGGACCTTTCCTCCAGGAACTTGTTCAAATCTTTTTTAAACCCTGTTACACTAACAGATTTTACTACATCCTCCGGTAATGAATTCCAGAGTTTGATTATGCGTTGAGTGAAAAAATATTTTCTCTTGTTACTCTTAAATGGATTACATTATAGCTTCATTGCATGTTCCCTAGTCTTTCTACTTTTTGATGGAGTAAATAACTGATCTACACTTACCCGTTTTACTCCATTCATTAATTTAGAGACCTCCATCATATCTCCCTTCAGTCTTCTCTTTTCCAAGTTGAAAAGTCCTAACCTTTTAAGCCTCTCCTCATAGGGGTATCCGTCCATCCCCTTTACCATTTTGTTGGCTGTTCTCTGTATCTTTTCTAATTCTGCTATATCCTTTTAAAGATATGGTGACCAGAATTGCACACAATATTCAGAATTGCACCTTGAATATTATGGGCAATTCTGGTCACCATATCTTAAACAATGGAATGATATAGAGGCATTATCGATGGTTTTATTCTCCATTCCTTTCCTTATGATTCCTAGTATTCTATTTGCTTTCTTGGCCGCCGCTGCACACTGGGCGGAGGGTTTCTGCATATTATCCAAGTTGACACCTAAATCCTTTTCCTGGATGGTGGTTCCTAATGTGGAACCTTGCATCGTGTAACCATAGTTTAGGTTGTTCTTTCCTTGGCACATAACTTTGCACTTGTCTACATTAAATTTCATCTGTCATTTGGATGTCAAGTATTCCACTTTATCAAGGTCCTCTTGCAATTTTTCACAATCCTCTTATGTTTTAACAGCTGAATAATTTTGTGTCATCGACAAATTTGATTACCTCATTTCGAGGTCATTTATGAATATATTAAAAAGCAGCAGACCCAGCACAGATCCCTGGGGGACTCCACTATTCACCTTTCTCCATTGGGAAAATTGGCCATTTAGCCCTACCCTCTGCTTTCTATCTTTTAACCAGATCCACGATAGTACACTGCCTCCTATCCCATGACATTTTGATTTCACCAAGAGTCTCATGAGGGACCTTGTCAAAAGTTTAATGTATTTTGATTCAATCTGTATGATTATTTGGTTTTGTATTCTGCTTTATACGTTCTTGGATGGTAAACGCAAACTATAAATGCTGTAATTCAATTAAATTATCTGATGATCATTGGTGGTCAAATGGGCACCTACCTTGGCATTACATAACATAAGAATATAAGATATGGCATCCTAGGTCTGACCAAGGGTCCCTCAAGACCAGTGTCCTGTTTCCAACTGCAGCCAATCCAGGTCACAAATAACTGTCAGGTTCCCAAAAAGGTAGACAGATTCCATGCTGCTTATCCCAGGGGTAAGCAGTGGATTTCCCTAGTTCTCTTTAATAATGGTTTATGGATTTTTCCTCCAGGAACTTGCGCTAACCTTTTGTAAACCCAGCTACACTGACAGCTTTTACTATCTTATCTGGTAATGGATTCCAAAGTTTGATTACATGTACAGTGAAAAAATATTTTCTCCTGTTAGTCTTAAATGGGCTGTATTTTAGCTTCATTGCATGTCCCCTACTCCTTCTACTTTTTGAAGCAATGAACAACCAATCCATGTTAAACATAAGACTCTCCATTCATGAGTACCGGATCCAGTTCCATCCCTTTCCCTCATGAGTTCCATCATATTTGTATGAGCATAGCCACTTGAAAGACACCTGCACTCTTTCATCATATGGGAATGGAGTAGATGCCACATCGTTTAAAGAAGACAGTACATATGAGGAACTTGGTTAGCTTGAAGCAATGATTATTATTATTTTGTAATTGTGTGTAAATTGAAGTTCAAGATTTATCTGACTATTTCGCTTTCCTTGACAGTCATTGATTGTTATTGGGGCTTTGGTTGAGCTAGCTCTGAGAAACTGTGGTGGAAGCTTTGATTTCAGTCAAGTTTCTCTGGAGCAATATTGAAATGTTGATTCCCATTGGAAGTCTGGTTGAATGCAAGCTCCCCTGAAGAAGCCTTGAAATGATGAACTTTGAATCATATGAAATTTATTGAAATTTTGCAATATGTTTATATGGTTTCTGATACAGGAAACTCTGTAACATGTTGATATAGTTCATGATATGAGAGGGCCTTTCACTAGAACTTTGATATTATGGTTTGTTTTTATTATGTGTGGGATTTGGAGGGTCATGTTATAAAGAGGTGCCTATTTTTAGATGCTAAGAACATGCATAAATTCCAGTATTTTTGTTATATACACAGGTAAGTGGTCACAGAGCACGCATAAATGACTTCTTATAGCTTATCACCAGCACAACAGTACATGCATTAATTTGATGGCATGTACTTTCACTGGGGGAGTGCACATGGATAGAGCATGGGGAGTGTGAGCAAGTATGCATGTTGATGTAAAATATGATAATTTTCATGTTGTATTACCTTTCAAGAGAAAAAATTGGGGGGTTTTAGATCTAACACAACCGAGTAGCTCTACAGACACCAGGATAGGGAACTAAGATAATTTCCTGTTATAAAAAATATATGTAAGCAGCAGGTGATTGGTAGTTACTTTAAACTGGACTATATTTATATTTTGAGGTTCTCAGCTTTTTTATTGTTTTGTTATCTAATTTTGTAGGTTTTTGTGTTTCATATCTCCCCATGATGTGGGCTTTTGTTTTTTTCCTCAATTTATGGATGATTGTTTTATTTCTTTCTTTTCCTGATACTTTGTAATACCATTGCCTATGGGTTAGTTTGTAACTTATTTCTATACATTTTAATTTAAAATAAAATAAAATAATGTATGATAATTTACAGAAGTACTTGAAGAGGGCTATTTTATAAGAGGGAGCCTAGTTAAAGCTGGTTTTAATATTCCTGAGTTAAGCCTACTTTTCTTTAAAATAAATACTATATGTCTATGTAGTAGAGAATGCGCCTTAAATTAAGGCTGATCACTGACAGCAGCCCTAGATCTGGTGTAAATGACCATGCCGACATTTTGCAAGTACTTGCAAAATGTCGGCATGGTCATTTACACCAGATCTAGGGCTGCTGTCAGTGATCAGCCTTAATTTAAGGCGCATTCTCTACTACATAGACATATAGTATTTATTTTAAAGAAAAGTAGGCTTAACTTAGGAATATTAAAACCAGCTTTAACTAGGCTCCCTCTTATAAAATAGCCCTCTTCAAGTCTAATTAAAGTACATAATAAGATTAATAAGTGGTGTTTTCACTTTAATAATATTTGTATGAGTGCTGGTAAAGATTTCTAGGAAGAAAAATATGTTTTAGAAATAAATTGTTTTAATCAATAATTCATTTGTTTGAATAAAAGGTGTATAGTTTTGATAAGACATTCTTCTTTGTATTTTTGAACCTTCAAAACTGAAAGTGGCCAACTTTATTATTGCAAAGTTGCCTATGGAAATTGTACCAGTGCACCCAGTTTTGATTATTTAAGACACATTTTAGCTAGCACATGGAGATCAGAAATGAGACGTTGAAGCCACAATATACACATTTCTAGCAATATTTTAGAAAAGGCTCTAAGAAATGCGGAGCCTGTTCCAACATAGGGCAGGAGTGCATGTGTATTTGCTGATATGTGGACCCAGAGGACCCATTTTGAAAATCTACAGAGGGGAAAAATCAGCAGGAGAAACTCAGCAACTTCCATGTGTAAGTGCTAGACATGCATGTGTTTATCAGCCATTTCGCAAATCTCCACATATAAACACTGCCAATTAACGACAGATGCCGCTCTCTTTATCTAGTTCCAGTTTGGAGGGAGAAATAAATGACAGGGGATGAAAGAGGATAACCCCTTAATCCCTCCTATAATGGACTGGATGACGTGAGCACTGTTTAAAACCTTAAACATGCCAGAGAGCAGCTCTAAATCCCAACGTGGACAATTGCAGTCATACACGTGTATTCCCTATGGGGGTCATCCAGAACTGCAAATTGCGGGTATGTACGTCCGGTTTGGACACCAAAAGACAGCAAATTGCCACGTAGGCAACCAGAAGTCAATAAGGAGACGTGGCAAGAGGTTCCAATAACGCCTTTATTAATCCACGGGTCAAGAGTGCCTGAAAACCCGACACAGGCCGTGTTTCGTTTACCACTTCCTCAGGGGTTAACAGCTCACTAAAAATACATATATATACACATAATGAATTAAAAAATAAGTTAAAAACCACAACAAATAATTAAGATAACAAGCATATAATAATCAATTAAGCACATAATGCATAATAAATAACAATAAATAAAAGAAACATGTAAAAGAAAAAGGTAGGAGTGAATCAATAGGACTTATGTAAGATTGTAAAATGTGTAGATACCTATCCAAAAGAAAACAAAACCAGCTTGTGGACGTCATCAGACCAAAAAACTAAAAAACTAAAAAACAAAACTTGCCCAATCGGTACGTTTTTAATTGGCAATTTTTATTTAGCAAGTTTTAGTATTTTAGTTTTTTGGTCTGATGACGTCCACAAGCTGGTTTTGTTTTCTTTTGGATAGGTATCTACACATTTTACAATCTTACATAAGTCCTATTGATTCACTCCTACCTTTTTCTTTTACATGTTTCTTTTATGTTTCCTCTAATTCAATGTTGTTTAATCCTCATGTGCTTATAAAGTAACAAATATATTATTTTATTATTAGCTTGTCCTTGTTATTCTATTTTATTTGCAATACACTTTTCATGTAGTTTTTTATATGATGGACATTGCAATGATTTCCTTGGTTCTCCTCTCTCTCTCTCTCTCTCTCTCTCTTTTCTATGAGTTGAATTGCTTTTATAGTGTACGTGGTATTTTGTGTTGTTGTACATTATTCATTATTTTATGCATTATGTTATCATTGTTTTATATATAGGGCATTTTATCAATAGTTTATCACACTAAGTTTATTGGTTTATTTATTTTTTATTGTTATTTATTATACGTTAGGTGCTTAATTGATTATTAGGTGCTTGTTAGGTGCTTGTTATCTTAATTATTTGTTGTGGTTTTTAACTTATTTTTTAATTCATTATGTGTATATATATGTATTTTTAGTAAGCTGTTAACCCCTGAGGAAGTGGTAAATGAAACACGGCCTGTGTCGGGTTTTCAGGCACTCTTGACCTGTGGATTAATAAAGGCGTTATTGGAACTTCTTGCCACGTCTCCTTATTGACGTCCGGTTTGGACATACATCCCCCGCTATTTGCTGGGGGCCTTTTCTGCCCCTAAAGCTCCCCACACGTACAGTGCCGATGTGCGGGAGCTCTACACAGGGGCAGGCAGGTGCAGGCAGGGGCAGAGAGTGGGTGGGTTGGAGGCAGGCCCATGACTCCTGATGCACAAGGCCTGTCCAGGTCATGGCCCTAAATGTTCGGCGAGTGAAGGATGACTGGGGAACTTATCCACCTCAGAGGTGGAATAAGTCCCCCAACATTAGCAGCCAACAATGGAGGAACCCCGAACAGGTGAGCAGATACAGGAGGAGCCCCGCCACCCGATCCCAGTCTTGGCAGGCCCCTGCAGAGGTCGGGTGGTTGGAAAGGACTTCGGTGTGTGGTGTGAGGAATCAGGGCTCCTCATGGCATCCCGGTGCCATGGCAACAGGATGCCATGGCACCGGGGTTCCAGAAGGAGCATGGGGAGAGTTAGCCAGGGTAGTCGCAGTTTGTCTGGGCCCGCAGAATCGGGGTAGGTCTGACCTGTCCAAGTGCCCCGATTCTGCTCCCGTGGGAACATCTAGCTCCCCCAAGTGCAGAACCGTGTGCAAATCCGTCCTGTCCAGATTTTGAACGTCCAGATGGGCCAGACATCCCCCAATCGGAATTGTCCTCCACATGAACTGGAGAATACATATATAGGGGCATGTTTACTAAAGTGCACTACCCAGGTAGCGCAGGGTTAGCACATGGTTTTGGTGTCGTGCTAAAAAGTAGCATAAAGCCCTGCACTAAAAAATTGGGTGGTGACTGGGTGGGGCGTAGGTGTTCTCACCACCACGCCACTAGGGCAGCCCTTGAAAGCCTGCGGTGCCAGCGAGGAGGAAATACTGCCAGCACAATGGATAGAGGTAGCTGCTCCCTCAGTGGTATTAACATGGCGAGCTGCGCTAAGCTCAGAGGGAGGGCTATCCCCACCCCCTGCATCTAGTGTAATACCCCATGTTAGCAATGCAGCCCAAACCCACATTACTAGCATGAGGCTTAGTAAACATGCCCCATAGAGTTTTGGTCCTGCCCCCATGCTCCCTTGCAATTTCTACATAGTAAGGGCATCCATATGTAAATTCAACCCTTTTTAAAATCACCATTTATACGTGGATATTAGATGTGATTAAGGCCTGAAAAATAACCTCCTTTACCTTGTAACATCTTCTGTTTCTATTACGCATGTATTCTCTGACTAGAGTAAAAAAGATGCCTTCGTTTAGAGACAGAGCTGTATGCACTGTCACCTGTTTTGAAGGGCTCTTGACAGGGCTGGCGCAAGGACTGGAAGTGCCCTAGGCAGGACCCTCCATCCTGCCATTGCTCCTCTGCACCCTTTTCTGGGGCCTTCAGCGGTGGAATAGCTCAGAAACCGCAAGGCAGCACTTACTTTAACTCGCCAGCACAGCCTCACGGTTTCTGCTCTCAACCATCGGCCTCTTCTGCCTCCCTGATGCACACTTCAAACTGGAAGCTGCATCAGAGGGGGCAGAAATGGTACTTAGTGAAAGAAAGGAACTGCAATGCAGCACTGGAATGTACTGGTAAGTGTTGCGTCGTGGTTCAGGAGCCATTGCCAATACAGGCTCCAGAGAAGAGCGTCAGTGGTAGCAATGGAGGTGGTGGGTGGCCACTGGGGGGGTGGGGGGCGGAAGGATGGAGGGCCCATTTAGGGCAACTCCAGTCCTTGCAATGGTCCTGATTTGTCCATGCCTGCACACAAGGTACCATTAAGCACAGCAGGTCAATTACATGTTCTATGCTATTTTCCTCAAGTGCCATGCAGCTTTTCTCCCTCCTCCTTCCAAATAACAGCATGTGCTCTCCTGCTAAACACCCAGTAGTGCTGGGACAGGACTGTCTGGACAACACAGTCCACAAGATCTCATGTTTCAGTTGCGGGTGCGGCATAGTAGATTGCTGTATTCCAAGGCCCATGCAATTTGCTATCCACTCCTCCCTCCTTCTAAGCCAGTCCCAGAGCTGTCTTCCACTTCCATGATGACCTGAGGAGGCAGAAAAGGGAGATAGGTCAAGGGGAGATAGGTGACACTTTTGCCAGTAGCAGACTATTCTGGACCAGAAAAGCTGAGGATATGGAGTGTCCTTGCTCTCCTCTTTCTCTTACTCTTTTGTTCCTCTTCTCTCTGTCTATCTTTTCTTTTTTGCAGCAGCTAAAACTCCATTTTCCCCACAGACTGCCTCCGACCAGCACATGGCTTTTATAGCATGTGCAGAGAGTGCCTAACATGTGGTCCAGAATGGGTGATAATTTTTTTACCTTAGTGTCTGTTTGCTAATTTGTGAGTGACTTACTGAATAGGGTGATCATTAGTATGAACTCATTATACTTTATTTGCATGTCATATGCTAACTAGAATGCACTAAAATGCTACAGTTAGGCAACTGCTTTCTAGTGTTACCAGGTGCCTTGATGCGATGTTAAGCCTTTAGTTAACGGCATGTTATTTACTAGGAATACTAAACCAATTTAGCATGCACAATAACAGCTAGTGATCTGTTTTTTTATTGTAAAATTTTGAAAAAATTACATTCCACTTTTGCAAGGAAAAACATCAAAACAAGCAAAAAAGGGAAATATAGTCACAAACCAAAATCCCACAAGATGTACAAGCCTACGTCATGGAAAGTTAGGCCTGACCAACCTATACAATATATAGTAAAGAAAAAGCAGGCATTACAGTGCCATAATAGGAGGATTACATTAAACTTAACCTATACTACCCACACTCTACCTCTGCTTATCTACCAAAAACTTCTCTAAATGAGATGGTTTTAGAAAAAAATAGGATTGACCCTGAAACAAAATACACTTACAGGGAAATCGCAAATAAAAAGTTGCATCCAACGAAAGAACCCGCTGTCTTAACCCCAAAAATTATTTACGACATGTTCGGGTAGATCTAGTAACATCCGGGAAGATATTTAATTTCTGTCCATAAAAAGGAACATCATTATATTCAAAGAATAACTTCAATATCTTCACCTTCATTGTTACAACAGTGAAGGTAACCACTAAGGTGTTCCTCTTTGTGATAGTATCTGTGCAGTCTTCTAAAAATTGAGTTTGATTCCTACTAACAGTGGGTTGAAAGGTATCAAACTTCCCCTCCTCCCCTACTGCCAGTTGAGCCTGAGTGTCCTTGAGCAAGCCACTTAACCCTCCATTGCCTCAAGTACAAAAACATAGATTGTGAGACTTCGGGGACAAGGAAAAAATATATATACAGTACCTGAATGTACACCACTTTGACTGGTAGAAAAGCGGTATATAAGCCTAGTTAAATAAATAAATAAATACATACATATGAACAACATCCATAGAATGCGGCAACTTCAAAATCTCGGTAAAATATTTAGCAAGCAAAATCTCCGGTGACAACTAAGGTGTCAGTGGAAAATTCAAGAAACAAAGGTTACAAGCCCTTGAGGCATTTTCCAGTGCCTCTAAATGAGCAAGAACCTACAAAGAGCAGTACAAACAGACTTCACCCGGGTTTCCACTTGGGACAAATAATTCTGTACAGCCAAAAATTTATTATCTACTTCTGATATCTTCTCCACCATGGCTGTAGTACAATTGCATAGGGATACAACCATAGTGCATAATTTAGTATCTATAGCTCTAACCGCACCCCACAAATCCTTGAGTGTAACTTCTCCATCAGGTGAAGTCACAGGAAAATTTGTGGCCTCTGAGAGAGCTATTGGTTTAGGAATTTGTACCAGAGGTCCCTCGGGCCGGGTCTAACCCAACTCCACATGGTGGAATCCCAGATACAGTTGAAGACAGCAGAGATGCAGGATGTGGAGGAGGCGTAGGAGCCCCAGAGCTAAGAGACGATCCCTCGGGGGAAGGCAATGCACTCTACAGAGGGACCAGGGGTCTGACAGTTTTACCTGTAGATGGTGACACAGTTTCAATCCTCGGGCCCCCTTTGTTCTTCTGCTTCCCCATTTCACTGGGTATCACAGGTCCTCCTCACACCGCACACATCACTGGAAACACCAAAGAGGTGCCAAAGGGACCTGTGGCGGCTAGGTCACCCTAGATTTAAAGCACAGAAACCAGAACCTCCACACAGAGCAGCCATCCACAGAAGTGCTTGTCCAGGAACAGAATGATCAGCAAACAGCCCGTAGGTAGGAGAGCCTGTAGAGCAGATGGAATGCTCACTTCCTCCTCAGCAACACAATCAAACTCAACTCCCCCAGCTAGTGAAATATCTCCATAGTCATCCTAATTTATTTAGATTTAGCTCATGCCTTTTCAGTAGTAATTCAAGGGAGCAACATTCAGGAATTAAAGTTATTGCCCTGTCTCCAGAGGATTTACAATCTAAGTTTGTACCTGAGGCAGTGACTTGCCCAAGGTCACAGGGAGTATCAGTGGGATCAGAACATGAGTTTTGTTGGGTTTTGCTCTAACTCCTAGGCTACTCCTCCACTCCATTCACAGGCCAAAGAATGTGGGTCTGTTGGATCACAAGTTTCTAGAATCTTTTATTTGAATACTAAGTAAATAATGGTTCAAGAAAATCCATCTGGTCAGTACATTCTCTGTCTTTGTTTTGATTCCCGATTCATGGTTAGAAAGTTCCAAATAATCAGCATGAAAATGTTTGTTTCCACCCATATACCTTCTGAGTTAGAGAAAGCAATTGATAACTTACTTCCACTGTTTCTTTTTTTTTTTTTGGAGAAGGGAGTGAATTAAGAGAATACTTTATAGAAAAAGATCCTTTTAGTATCTCTTGCATTGTTTTCCATGGCAAAAAAGGTACCTTGCCCCTTCCCCTAGATCAGCAATAGCACTCGCTCAAGCAGTGCCTGATTCCAGCAGGGAAGCACCACATTGCAAGAGAAGCACCGCAGCTGCATAGCAAGGGCCCACACCACATGGAGCAGAACTCCGCCCAGCAGCTGATTTCATCAGATCCGCAGCTACAGTGGTCTTAAAGAGACTGACCAGCAGGCACACCCACTCTGGTGGACCCTTAGGAATAGTCCTTAGAGTGGACTCTGGAGTAAACCATCGAATCTACACCACAAAGTCCCACACACATAAGGATAGAGCCAGGAACAAATGCGAAGCCATCCCCACTACAGAAACTAGCTGACAATAACCCCTCAACCGACACCACAAGCAGATAAGGCTGAGCAACCTCCTGTCTATGCAACAATGTGAATGAGCTGGGAATAAATACGAATTCCTCCTCCCATACCCAATAATCTATTACACTCATTCTCTCTCATCTCCCCTGCCAACTGCACCAACTACCACAACAACCCTAACCTACACACATTTTTATTCATTTATTTAGACAGTTTTGTATACCACCTTATCCTTCAATCAAAGTGGTCAGCAACACAATTGGAGCTATACATTTAACTGGAGGGGGAATAAGACATACATACGTACAGGCTATCTGCTTATAGCTCTCATTTGGGTGTGGGTAGTTGGTGGGCCATTTGCGGTGGTATCTAGTGCTTGGCAACTTATGGTACTTGTTCATAGGCATCCATCCATATCCATCCTAAACTTCCTAATATTCCTCACATCCCCCCTCTCACCCTCTACCTCACAGGCTGTCCCTTCCATTCACATTCCAATCATACACACACACACCCCCAACACGCAGTACCGTTTCCCTTTCACAGATCTAGACCCAGGGCATATCACCACCTCATACAAATTAAACCACACCCCCTAATAACAACAACATATCAACACAAACCTATAAACAACTCCTACCACCTCAAGTACACACTCATCAATGCACGATCCATATGAAATAAAATTCATCTCAGACTACATCACCAACAACCAAATAGGTATTATGTTCTTTATTGAATCATCGCTCACTGAATCTGACAATGTGTTAATTAACCAGCTATTCACACCGAACTACAACATATTCAATTGCCCAAGAACTAAGTGAAGAGGTGGAGGAGTCTTCCTCATAGCCACAGCTCGCAGAGTCCAACACTTCAAAAAGACAGAATTCCTAAATAAACTCCGACCACAACTACAACACGCCTCAGAAAACATTGACACACTCATCCAAAACCGGAACCAGACAACAAGCAAAATAGCCACAGATCTCATACCCTCATCATTTACAGGAGTAACAACACAGCCAAATGGTACACCACCCAATTAAAAGACACCAAACGCTGACCACCTCCTTCTCCTCAACACTGTCTCTCTTGGTTTTAGGGGCGCTGTGTTGTCCTGGTTCTCTTCTTATCTCTCCCATCACTCTTTCGGTGTTTGTTCTGGTGCATCCTCCTTTACTGCTATCCCTCTCTCAGTTGGTGTACCCCAAAGGTCTGTTCTGTGCTCTCTCCTTTTCACTTTCTATACCAGGTCGCTTGCTGCCTTCATCTCTTCCGATGGCTTTCAATATCATTTTTATGCTGAAGACTTTCAAATCTATCTATACCTGACATATCACTTACAATGCAAGCCCATATCTCTGCCTGCTTATCTGAAATCGGTGCCTGGATGTATCACTGCCCTCTAAAATTGAACATGGCCAAGACTGAACTTTTTATTTTTCCCTCTAAACCCTCCTCCCCCTTCCTTCTTTTTCTATTTCTGCTGATAACACTCTTCTACTTTCTGTTTCTTCGGCCCACAACCTTGGGGTCATAAGAACATAAGAAATGCCATACTGGGTCAGACCAAGGTCCATCAAGCCCAGTATCCTGTTTCCAACAGTGGTCAATCCAGGTCACAAGTACCTAGTTTCCCCAAAAGACACACAGGTTCCATAATGCTTGTATTGGGGCAATCAGTGGATTACCTGGGTCCTCTTTAATAATGGTTTATGCACCTTTCCTCCAGGAACTTGGCCAAACCTTTTTAAACCCAGCTACACTAACAGCTTTTACTATATCCTCCGGTAATGAATTCCAGAGTTTGATAACACGTTAAGTGAAAACATATTTTCTCTTATTAGTCTTAAACGGGTTACAGTGTAGGTTCATTGCATGTCCCCTAGTCTTTCTACTTTTTGATGCTGTAAAGAATTGATCTATGTTTACTTGTTCCACTCCATTCATTAATTTATAGACCTCTATCATATCTCCCCTCAGCCGTCTCTTTTCCAGGTTGAAAAGCCCTAATCTTTTAAGTTCCTCATAGGGCTATCCTTCCATCATCCTTCCTCTCCTTTTCCACACATATCCAACAGATAACTAAAACCTGTTGTTTCTTTCTATATGTTGTTGTTGTTAAGTGCCATTGCAGCCTCCTCCTTGCTGATCTCCCTCATAGTTATCTCTCTCCTCTTCAATCTGTTCAGAATTCTGCTGCACGGCTAATCTTCTGCCAGCCCGATACACTCATATAACCCTTCTTCTCAAATCACTTCATTGGCTCCCCATCCGTTTCGTTATTCAGTTCAAACTTCTCCTTCTGACCCATAGATTTATTCACTCTTCTGCCCTTCATTACTTTTCCTCTCTCCTCTCTCCCTACACCTCTCCTCATGAATTCTGTTCTTCCTCTGACTTTCTTCTCTCTATGCCCTTTTCTTCCACTGCCAACTACAGACTTCAATCTTTTCGCCTTGCCGCTCCTTATACCTAGAACAAACTTCCTGAATCTATCTGTCAGGTGTCATCTATCCCCCTTTTCAAATCCATGCTAAAAGCTCACTGCTTGGAGACTGCTTTTGGATCCTAATTCCCTTGTTCTCCTATATTGTACTGTTTGTCTTGATAAGATTGTGGCTCTAACTAGTATGACCCGTCTTCTATATGTTCTTGTACAGCACTGTGTATGCCTTGTAACGCTATATAAATGATTAATAGTAGTAGTAGTAGAGCAGCAATCTCAGACTCCTGGAAAGAAAATTGAGACACTCTAAATCTGCTGACAAACTTGACAAATATATGACCAAATTATATGAATACCAAAGATCAACATACAAAGCTAAAAAGGAATGCTACTCCAAACTAATACACTACTCCCTAAACCGGCCCAGGGAGCTCTTCGAAATAGTCAAATCCCTGAAAAAAGGCCCCACTCATCAGAAGGAATTTATAATTCTATCCCCCCAAATTATGCAGATCACTTTCAAAGCCAGACTCACACCCAATCCAATGTGGCAACCAAAGCATCAACTCACAAGAGGCTCAATCACACGGAAGCAAAATAAACCTGGAGCTCATTAGCAAATATCTCACCCAAACAACTGGAAAGAATTATCACAGACATTAACACCACCACATTCTCTCTCAATCCTTGCCTAGTGAGCTGGGTAAAGATTACCCAAGCAGAGTTAATCCCCACAATTCTCAAATTTGTTCAACTATCGCTCCATCAAGGATACATGCCCATGGAACTAAAACATGCCTCTGTCTGCCCAATAAAGAAAAGGACAGAAACCAATGTAAACCACCCAGCCTCCTATAGTCCTATTGCCAGCCTACATTCCTGGCAAAGATAATAGAAAAGATCGTCCAGTCACAACTCCAAGACCACACCATCTCTCATTTCCCACTTGATCCTCAGCAATATGGGTTCCAACCCCACCATGATGTTGAAAGCCTCCTGACTGCCCACACCAGCAATCTACTGAAAGGCACAGACAAACCCCACAAATAATTTATTCTGATCTTTCTTAACATCAAAACAGCCTTCGACTCTATTCCCCATAACTTCATCCTCCAACAACTGTGATCAATAGGGCTGGGAGGCACCACACTAAAGTGATTGAAATCCTACCTGTCAGAGCGCCACCTCCAAGTAGAAATTGATTCCGAGAAATCAGCCCCATACAGGGAGTCCCCCAAGGATATGCCTTGTCCTCCCTGCTATTCAGTATCTTCCTCCAACCCATCTGCACAATTACCTAAGCACACAACACACTCTGGCACATTTATGCAGATGATATAATGATTTACACCCACCACAACAGATCCAACAATTTTGTCTATAAAGAAATACTTTAGCTCCATCGTCCATTGGCTCTCAGAACAAAACATAAACATAAACTGCAAAAAAACTGATGTCCTACATATTACCAAGGACCACAACGTCTCTCCACCTGCTACCATATCCATCAACGGAACACAACTACAGGTAAACTCAGAAGTTCATTACATGGGAGTAACACTGGATTAATGTTTGACCTTCACTCCTCACATCAGCAGTATCATAAGAACCACATACTACAAGCTCAAGATAGTACAGAACCTCAAGTCACTTTTGAACCCTCATGATTTTCACACAGCATTTCAGGCACTCATCTTCCCTCACTTCGACTACTGTAACCTCATCCTCCAGGGGCTCCTAAAATATACAATACACCCTCTCCAACTAGCCCAAATAAAGCCACATGCATTTCTGTAATGCTTCAAAAGCAGACCACATAACCCCACTGCTCAAACATCTACATTGGTTACCCATCAGAGAGCGGATAAAGTACAAAGCAATCCTCACAATTTTGAAACTCATCCATGGCCTATCCTCAATCTGCCTCCAGTCATTGTTACAAAAAATACCCTCCAAAAGATCCAGAAGGGCCAACTCTCTAAATGCACTCTCCATTCCCACACTAAACACCAAAACCAATCACACAACCTCCAAAAGGGCTTTCTCCCTATTTACCCCTACCCTATGGAATCAGCTTCTGGACAATCTATGTGCCTTTCACAACCTAACGACCTTCTGAAAAAAAATGAAGACACACCTTTTCCTGGAATGCTTTGCTAATGAAACATAACCACTCTCCCATCAAGAACTATGCATTCCCACCTCACAGTCACCTCACTTTACCAAACCCTCTCCCTCATTTCCCACCCTCTCCCTACCCCAGTCCCTGCTCATAAAAGCTTACAGTCTAGTCAAGATAGACAACACACCAACTGGGAACTAGGGGAATGGTAAAGAATCACATAGGAGGTGAACAGGAGACTAAGGGGATCAGGATCCAAAAGCAGCATTGGAGGTGAGGTTTTAGCCTGGATTTGAAAAGGGGCAGAGATGAAGCCTGACGTACCAACTCAGGTTGTTTGTTTCAGGCATAAGGAGCAGCAAGGTGGAAATATTGAAGTCTGGAGTTGGCAGTGGAAGAGAAAGGCACAGATAAACGGGATCTGCCAGAACAGCAAAGTTCCCAAGGAGGGATTTAGGGAGAGGTAAAAGATGAAAGATAGTGAGGAGCAGCTGAATGAATACACTTATAGGTCAGTGGTAGAAGTTTGAACTGGATGTGGAAATGGATAGGGAGCCAATGAAATGACATGAGAAGAGGGGTGAAATGAGCATAGTGACACTGACTTTTCAACATTTAAATACTGCATTAAATTGCATTTTATGTTCTTGTATTTTTACAGGATTTAGAGCAGGGCCTTGGCAATTTACAAGAAAAAGTTCCACAATTAATGGAACAATTAATCAGCAGTAATGGGACCACAATCACCAATGGAGCAGAAATGCAAACAATGGTGAATGTCTTAGGCGCTGTCTCCAATATTTCAGGAAATGGCAACAATACATTTGATACTGGAGCTGTGACAGTGAGTATACTATTTCTATAGTTCTAAGATCATCTAAACCTAAGCAGTAATAGTAAAGCATGTGTACTATGACCAAATTAAAAGCAATGAGAACAAGAAGGGAAAGCATGCAGAAGCATGTTTGTGGGAATACCTTCCAATATGAATTTGTAGAATCAGCATGGGAGAGCGTCAAGGAGGAGGTGTGTTTGCGAGGCATGGGAGAATGTATTCATGAATAACAGGTGCCAATTAAATAGCCCCCCCCCCCCCCACACACACACACAAAATAATTCTGTCAAATACTTTTATGTAGTGTTGTTAGACACCACAGGGGTGCCCACACTTGCCCTCTGATTCAGTAGAGGGTACCCCAGGGCCAAATACTCTAATTGGCACTTGAACGTGCCTCGGAATTGGTACTAAGCTGGTGCAGAAATTTCTAAAAGTATACACATATTTCCATTCTAAAATGACCTCCTTTGCACCATGCAGAGAGTCATTTTATAACAGGATGCCTAGGTTTCGAGATAGAGAAGGACGCCTATTTTAGCCTGCTTTATAGACACACATAGGCACATATGTGTCTTTATAACAGTTCTTCACAAACCTCTATCCAATATGACCCCATTTTAACCTTAAAAAGTCATATGGTCCCAGATGATGTTGAAATGAACTAGCAGACCTCCACTTCCCTCCCCTCTTAACCATTTCCTCCCCCACCCCCTATCCAAAGCTTGAAGGCAGCAGCAGCAGTGGTGGCAACAGTTGCAGCAGTCAGCCCAGGGCCCTGTGAGTCAACGTGTGATAATAGACCCCATGACTCCGAATGGGTTTCCAGTCTAACAAGCCCAAATGGGGCAGAGAACATTCACTGGGCTTACAGGCCCCATGCTGACTGCCACTACTAGACACAGGTCACAGTGAAGGCCCAGAAATAGGGGAAGCAGCCCTGTTTCTGTGACCCTATCTATTCATCATGCGACCCAATTTTGGTTCCAACCTACAGTTTGGGAATGGCTGCTTTATAAAATACTAGTACAGATCCTGCAGAAATAGTACCTAGATTGTGGACACTGAAATTCATGCCTCCTTGGAAACAGGCGTAAATCTTAGCACATGAGACATGTGCATACATGCATATTTTATAAAATATGTATGTAAATCAAGATTCTGCCTATGCTTTACCGAAACTGCTCCCCTCAGCAGGCGTACTCTACAAATGCATACCTACTTGCACCATGCTTACTTTTAGGTATGATCTAGTTTTATATGAGCAAGAGCCAAAAAAGGTGACATGACCGAAAAGTCCAAGAAAATGCTTTTATTAAACAATGAATATAAAACAGGAGCCTACATGGCCATATTTTGACTTGAAAATGCTTTCCTCTGGGGACATACTTATGTCAGTCTGCAAATATACAAATCAGTAGATAAATTGAGACCCAAAACAGTCATAAGCTTATAGGTATATAAGTAATCAAACGTTTTTAGCTATCACTATTGATTTAAACATGCACCATGAAACAAATAAATAAATGAATAAAAACATAATTAAAAGGACATAAGGACTGATAATCCAGTGAAATTCATAATAATAAATAGCTAATAAAGATGTTTTTAAGAATTTTTAACGTGTGCTCAATCAAGATATGTATAATAAAGTGATTCAATCAAATATTCTGTAAAATTAGAAAGAATGTTGAAAAATAAATTATATAATGAATAAAAAATAAATTTTAAATGATGTTTGTGCTAAATAATGTACAGTATGTGCTCACATAAAATATCATAAGTTGGATCCTTCTCCCCATCTTTTGAAGCAAGGAATGTCCAGAAATATGACTACATACTTACTTGATCGTGCTGAAATTCAGAGAATCATCTCGGAAGGCTTTCCTTGGTTGTGTAAAGCAAGCAAGGTGAAGGGAGGTGCCATTTATAAAGAAGAGTTCTCTCCATAAACTCATGATCGGTAGTTGCTATGGACACTCTGATGCCATGGAAAGAAGTGATTGTATGAGATAGTCATGAAGAGAATTCAGCCTTTAGTCAATCTGAGAAAATGTTGCAAAGTATATTACAATCTGGCAGGCATTTATGAATTACTTTAAAAGACAAATAAGTTGTAGAATGTTTTGAATGCAGCTCAATGAGTAATTTGACAATGCGTAGATATGTTGCACTTTAACCTTTTGGACACTTCATATAGTATAGTCTAAACTGGTGGAGGAATCAAAATTATGATTTTTTTTATATGAGCACATATGTTATTTATCACACACACATCATTTACATTTTTTTACTTATTATTTTAGATAATTTTTAAACATTCTTTCTAATTTTATAGGCTATTTGATTGAATAAGTTTATTTATTTATTTTAACAGTTTTTCATACAATGAACAACAGCACATAATCTCACGAGATTTGTTTTACATTGAAACATATCTTGATTGAACAGAAGGTGAAAATTATTTTATTAGCTATTTATTATTACACATTTCACTGAATTATCAGCCATTATGTCCTTTAAATTACATATTTATTCATTTATTTATTTGTTTCATAGTACATATTTAAAGAAATCTGTTTAGATCAATAGTAATATATTTATCCACATATGAAATAAAAAATTGAGTTTCATAAGAACATAAGAAATGCCATACTGGCTCAGACCAAAGTCCATCAAGTGCAGTATCCTGTTCCCAACAGTGACCAATCCAGGTCACAAGTACCTAGCAGTTTACCAAAAAGACACACAGGTTCCACAATGCTTGTATTAGGGCAAGCAATACCTGGGTCTTCTTTAATAGTGGTTTATGGACCTTTCCTCCAGGAATTTGTCCAAACCTTTTTTAAACCCAGCTAGACTAACAGCTTTTACTTCATCCTCTGGTAACGAATTCCAGAGTTCGATTATGTGTTGAGTGAAAAAGCATTTTCTTGAATTAGTCTTAAATGGGTTACACTGTAGCTTTATTGCATGTCCCCTAGTCTTTATACTTTTTGATGATGTAAACAATCTATCTACATTTACCCGTTCCACTCCATTCATTAATTTATAGACCTCTATCATATCTCCCCTCAACCATCTCTTTTCCAAATTGAAAAGCCCTAACCTATTAAGCCTATCTTCATAGTGGTATTCTTCCATCCCCTTTACCATTTTGGTGGCTCTTCTCTGTACCTTTTCTAATTCCGCTATATCCTTTCTAAGATATGGCGACTAGAATTGTATAAGTACCTCTTACTTTCTGCTGGTAATTAAACAATATGGATTGAGTTCTTTGACTGGGTGACAAAGGAACTAGATCAGGGGCATGCAATGGATGTCATCTACCTGGATTTCAGCAAAGCCTTTGATACTGTTCCTCATAAGAGGCTTCTCAATAAACTCAGTAGCTTGGGGATGGGTCCCAAGATGGTAAACTGGATTAGAAATTGGTTGACTGATAGACAACAGAAGGTGATGGTACATGGGGCTCATTCAGATGAAAGGAAGGTGATTAGCGGGGTGCCCCAGGGTTCGGTCCTGGGCCCGGCACTATTCAATGTATTTGTGAGTGATATTGCTAAAGGACTGAATGGAAAAGTCTGTCTTTTTGCAGATGACACAAAAATTTGCAACAGAGTGGACTCCCCCGAGGGAGTGGTTAACATGAGGAAAGATCTACAAAAGCTGGAAGAATGGTCTAATGCTTGGCAACTACGATTTAATGCGGAAAAGTGCAGTGTCATGCACTTGGGTAGCAGAAATCCAAGGGAAATGTACGCGATAGGGGGCAAGAGGTTGGTGTGCACGGTTCAGGAGAAAGACCTTGGTGTGATTATCTCTGATGATCTCAAGGTGGCAAAACAGTGCGACAAGACGGTGGCAAAAGCCAGGAGGATGTTGGGCTGCATACAAAAAGGGATTACCAGCAGAAAGGAAGAGGTACTTATGCCACTGTACAAGTCACTGGTGATGCCTCACTTGGAATACTGTGTTCAGTTTTGGAGACCATATCTTGCAAAAGATGTAAAAAGACCGGAAACTGTTCAGAGGAAGGCGACCAAAATGATTTGGAGCCTACGTCAGAAGCTTTATGAGAAGAGACTTGAAAACCTAAATATGTACACTTTAAAGGAGAGGAGGGACAGGGGAGATATGATTCAGACCTTTAAATACTTAAAGAGAAATGATGAACAAACAAACCTCTTCCAAAGACGGGGAAGCTGTAAAACTAGAGGGCATAACATGAAGCTGCAAGGTGGTAAATTGAAAGGCAATGTCAGGAAATATTTTTTCACTGAAAGGGTGGTAGATGCTTGGAATGCCCTCCCGATGGAAGTGGTGGGGGCAAACACGGTGACGGAATTCAAAACGGCATGGGACAAATACAGTGGATCCCTTTACAGCAACAGGATAAAAACATAATAAACTGAAACATAACTTCTGAACCATCTAACGTCTCAACAAATAGGGGAGTGGTGGGTTCACCCCTAAACAAAGACATGGGGAGGGGTGGCCTGCACCTACTCTTGCCATCTTGTTGGGCAGACTAGATGGACCATGCTGGTATTTATCTGCCATCATCTACTATGTTACTATACAATATTCAAGGTGCAGTTGCACCATAGAATGACACAGAGGCATTATAATATCTTTTGTCTTTTTCTCCATTCCTTTCCTTATGATTCCTAGCATTTTATTTGCCTTCTCAGCTATCATTGCACTGTAGGCAGAGGGTTTCAATGTGTTATCCACGATGATGCCTAAATCTTTTTTTCTGGGTGATGGTTCCTAATGTAGAACCTTGCATCGTTTAGCCATAGTTTGGGTAGTTCTTTCCTAAATGCATAACTTTGCACTTGTCCACATTAAATTTCATCTGTCATTTGAATATCCAGTCTTCCAATTTGTCAAGGTCCTCTTGCAATTTTTCACAATTCTCTTGTTTTTTAACAACTTTGAATAATTTTATGTCACCTGCAGATTTGATTACCTCACTCATTATTCCCATTTCCAGGTCATTTATAAATATTTTAAAAAAGAGCAGACCCAGCATAGATCCCTGGGGTACTCCACTATTCACCTTTCTCCAATGAGAAAATTGGCCATTTGGCCCTACCCTCTGCTTTCTATCTTTTAGCCAATTCCTGATCCACAATATTATACTACCTCCTATCCCATGACTTTTTAACTTTGCCAAGAGTCTCTCATAAGGGACCTTATCAAGGCTTTCTGAAAATCCAGATATTCTATATTGACCGACTCACCTTTGTCTACCTCTTTATTCACACCTTCAAAAAAATATAACAGATTAGTTAGACAAGACCTTCCTTGGCTAAATCCATGTTAGCTTTCTCCCATTAAGCCATAACTATCTACATGTTCAGTAATTTTGTTCTTTATAATGGTTTCTACCATTTTCCCTGGTACTGATGTCAAGCTCACTGGCTTGTAGTTTCCCATTTCACCCCGGAACCCTTTTAAAGATTGGCATTACACTGGCCATTTGCCAATTTTCAGGTATTACAGATGATTTTAATGATTGTTCACTGATTACTAATAGTAGGTCTGCAATCTCATATTTCAGTTCTTTCAACACCCTGGGGTATATACCATCCAGTCCAGGTAATTTGCTACTGTTTAGTTTATCAAATAGTTGTATTATATCTTCCCAGTTTATCAATATTTCTTTCAATTCTTCCAGTGCATCCCTTTTAAATACCATTTCAGTCATGGGTAACTTCCCTACATCTTCTTCAGTAAATACCAAAGCAAAGAATTCATTCATTCTCTCCGCTATGGTCTTGTCCCCTTTTTGTGCTCCTCTTAACCCTCTATCATCTAATGGTCCAACTGACTCTCTCACAGGTTTTTTTTTACTACAAATGTACTTTAAAAAGTCTTTATTATGAGTTTTTGCTTCCACAGCAAGCTTCATCTCAAATTCTCTTTGCCTGCTTTATTCATGCCTTGTATCCAACTTACTAGTGCTTATGTTGTTTCCAGGTTTTGTCATTTGGCTTCTTTTTCCATTTCCTGAAAGTTGATTTTTTTTTTGGCTACAGTGTCTCTGACCTCACTTTTAAACCATGCTGGCAGTTTTTTGGACTTCCTTCCACCTTTCTTAAAGCATGGAATACAACTGGTCTGGGCTTCCAAGATAGTATTTTTAAATAGTGTCCATGCTTGATGTAAATCTTTAACCTTTGCAGCTGCTCCTTTTAGTTTTTTCCTGTTTTCCTTATTTTATCATAGGGGTATGTTTACTAAACCGTCTTAGTGTTACCGGCGTTAGTTGCAGTCTTACTGTGACAAATGCCATATAAGGTAGTGGGCATTCCGGTCTTAAGGTAGCATTTCGGATTATCACGCAATAAAGTCCATTATCACACGAAAGAGGGAGCCGTGGCATGTTAACGCACATTAGCCTTAATTAGGTGTGCTGACCTACAAGTACAGCAACAGAGGTGTAGCACAGTGGTTAATACATTGATTGCTGATACAGTGGTCATGAGTTTGATCCCTCAGTGGGCTCAGTTAAAAGACTGTCTGAGGCAATCCCTTTTCCTGCTTGTAACAGTCAGACACATCCCAACAACTTACACTGCCAGCCAAAAAAGTCTTACCCCAGTGCCGCAACCTAATGCACCTTTTAGGGCGCACCATAAGGCACATCATAAAGCACCACGTCATCCACGTCATAATGTGCCCCAGAGGGCAGCAGGAAAGGTTGGCACCCTCCAAGGCAGCATATAAGGCGCCCCATAAGCTGGCCAAACCTAAGGTGCGGCGAAAGATGCCCCAGGGATGCCAAGATGACACAGGAGATGGTTCCCAGGGGCACAAAGGTGCCCCAAAGTTACACGCATGAAATGTATGGCTCAAACACAGATGTAACCATAACACTGCACAGAGCACCAAGGAAAGGCAATGAACAAGTGATGGAAGGAAGTAGATGACGGAGCTCATGGACCAGCCAAATCTGCGTGCAGCCCATGTGACAGCAGGTAAAGTGGACAAACATATCGGGGGCAGCTGTACCGATGTACAGGGTGATGGTAATGTACAATGCAACAATGACAGTGTGTGGCAGAGGATGGGGATACGTGTCCACCATAGGAGGTACAGGTGGCAGGATAAGTGCAATGAAAGGAGGACAGAGGAGAGCAGTGCCATGCAGAGCAGACACAGGAGAGGCAAGCATGAAGAGCCACAATGCAGAAAAGTGTGCCAGTACAGGACATGGGGTAACAGCCTGCACATTAGGGCAGGATGCCACACAGCTGGCACACACACATAGACGGACAGAAAGATGGCTGGCAACAGTGATGAGGGTATAATGTGGCGGCAGCACAGATCTGCACAGATATGACTGTTACACGAATGAAATGTAGTTGTGTAGGAGAGCCATAAAAAAAAATGGGGAACAGAGAGGAATTGAACACATGATCTCTGCTACTGAAGTCATTGCATTAACCATTGTGCTACATCACTATGGAAGTAATCATACCAATGGCTGGCTACAGAAAGAGTGCATGTCACCATAAAACTGTCTGCTGTGGCTACCAGGATAGGATAGAACCAACAGTACCCATAATGCAATTCACATGCAGAACAGCAGTCTACATCTGCTCACCAGATGAGGTATGCACCTCTACAGCACGTCAGCTTGGTAGGCGGGAATGACCGTGCGTGTTACTGGCACAGAGTACCCACAGGCCATGCCAATGTGCATGTTCCGTGCTCACCCTGAGGGTGGGGTGGAGTGGCCAGCACCAGGTCCCCAGTACCCGGGTTGGTTGAGGTGGGTGGTGCTGCAGGTCTCCATTGTGCCAGTGTGTGACAGGTATTTGTTGCAGACACCTTTAGGCTGTCTCTGTGTCCGTTTATAATTGCCAGTCATGTCTGACCCTTGTGGACCATGATGCACACAACATAGTGCATATCCACTGTGCTTGCTATGGTCACCTGTTTAGGGAGCAGGGGTGTGTCATTGCTCACATGGCAACAATGTACTTAGCAAACCACCTTCTCTAGGGTCAGGGTGGGGGATATGATCTGCCCCCAACAGACTCACACTCTCACCCTTTGCAAAGGGAGGGAGGGGGGAGGGGGGGGGGAGGAGGGGGGGAGGGGGGGGGGAGGGAGGGGGGAGGGAGGGGGGAGGGGAGGAGGGGGGGGGAGGGGGGGGGGGGGCGGGCGGAAGGGGGGGGAGGGGGGGAGGGGGGGGGGGGAGGGGAGGGGCACGGGGGGGGGAGGGGGGGAGGGGGGGGGGAAGGGGAGGGGGAGGGGAGGGGGGGGAGGGGGGGAGGGAGGGGGGAGGGAGGGGGGAGGGGGGGGGGGGAGGGGAGGGGGAGGGGGGGAGGGGGGGAGGGGAGGAGGGGGGGGAGGGGAGGGGGAGGGGAGGGAGGGGGGAGGGAGGGAGGAGGGAGGGGGGAGGGAGGGGGAGGGGAGGGAGGAGGAGAGGGAGGGGGGAGGGAGGGAGAAACAGTGGAGGTACATGAGGACAGGCTGTGGGGCCAGCAACCCCAGGCCTGGTGGCAAACAGACAGCTGCTGAAGATCTGCACTTGGGACAGGGCCACTGGCAGATAGGTAGTGGGCCCAGTCAGCTCAGCTGCCCCCCACTACAATCTGATATTCACCAGCAGAGAGCAATCAGTGTGCTGCACCCTGCAAGGCCAAACAGATGCTAACTGCAGACAGTCTGCTAGCTAGTACATAATGCATGTTCCTGGAGAAACTGTGCACACCCAAAACTGGGATGTCAGCACACACACCACACAGGTATGTCAGTGATTGAGCCCCAGAAAAGAGAACCCATAAACATCACTTGAGAGAAATAGTGTATAGCACTATGGGGGAACCTAGCCATGCCGTGGTCACTGCTCAGTCAGGGTGAGAGCGACCTCCCAGCATTACATGCTGTGGCCACCCTGTCCGTGCAGGAGGTGGTTGGGCACTACAATGTCCCAGTCATTGCCCTATACCCTGTGCAAATGCATCCTGCCCATACCACCCTGTCCGGGCCATACACACAGTACCTTGCTCCTCATTATGCACATTGGCAGGCTAACACTGAACATAAGAACATAAGATATGCCATACTGGGTCAGACCAAGGTCCATCAAGCCCAGTATTCTGTTTCCAACAGTGGCCAATCTAGGTCATATGTACCTAGCTGTTTCCCCAAGGGACACAGGTTCCACAATGCTTGTATTGGTTCAAGCATTGATATCCTGGGTCCCTTCTTAATAATGGTTTATGGACCTTTCCTCCAGGAACTTGTCCAAACCTTTTTTAAACCCAGCTACACTAATAGCCATTACTACATCCTCCGGTAACAAATTCCAGAGTTTGATTACACGTTGAGTGAAAAAAATATTTTATTTTATTAGTCTTAAATAGTTTACCCTGTAGCTTCATTGCATGTCCCCTAGTCTTTCTATATTCTGATAAGGTAAACAATCGATCTACGTTTACCCGTTCCACTCCATTCCTTAATTTATAGACTTCTATCATATCTCCCCTCAGCCGTCTCTTTTCCAGGTTAAAGAGCCCTAACCTTTTTAGCCTTTCTTCATAGGAGTATCCTTCCATCCCCTTTACCATTTTGGTGGCTCTTCTCTGAACCTTTTCTAAAATCGCTATATCCTTTTTAAGATATGGCGACCACAATTGCACACAATATTCAAGGTGCGGTCTCACCATGGAATGATATAGAGGCATTATAATATCTTTTGTTTTATTTTCCATTGCTTTCCTTATCATACCTAGCATTCTATTTGCTCTCTTGGCCGCTGCTGCACACTGGGCCGAGGGTTTTAACATGTTATCCACAATGACGCCTAAATCTTTTTCCTGGGTGGTGGTTCCTAATGTGGAACCTTGCATCGTGTAACCATAGTTTGGGTTGTTCTTCCCTAGGTGCATTACCTTGCACTTGTGCACATTAAATTTCATCTGCCATTTTGCTGCCCAGTCTTCCAATTTATCAAGATCCTCTTGCAATTTTCCACAATCCTCTTGGGTTTTAACAACTTTAAATAGTTTTGTGTCATCTGCAAATTTGATAACCTCACTCGTTATTCCACTTTCCAGGTCATTTATGAATATGTCAAAAAGCAGCGGACCCAGCACAGATCCCTGGGGTACACCACTATTCACCTTTCTCCATTGGGAAAATTGGCCATTTAGCCCTACCCTCTGCTTTCTATCTTTTAACCAGTTCCTGATCCACAATAGTACACTGCCTCCTATCCCATGACTCTTTAGTTTTGCCAAAAGTCTCTCATGAGGGACCTTGTCAAAGGCTTTCTGAAAGTCCAGATACACAATATCAACCGACTCACCTTTGTCCACCTGATTATTCACTCCTTCAAAAAAACGTAACAGATTAGTAAGACAAGATCTTCCTTGTCTAAAGCCATGTTGGCTGTCTCCCATTAGGTCATGACTATCTACATGCTGAGTAATTTTATTCTTTATGATGGTTTCTACCATTTTTCCCGGTACTGATGTCAGGCTCACCGGTCTGTAGTTTCCCGGATCACCCCTGGAACCCTTTTTAAAAATTGGTGTTACATTGGCGATCCACCAATCTTCAGGTATTAGAGATGATTTTAATGATAGTTCACAGATTACTAATAGCAGGTCTGCAATCTCGTATTTCAGTTCTTTCAACACCCTTGGATGTATACCATCCGGCCCTGGTGATTTGCTACTCTTCAGCTTATCTAATAGTTGTAATACATCTTCCTGATGTATCGATATTTCCTTCAATTCTTCCGCACCTTTAAATACCACATCAGTCATGGATAACATCCCTACATCTTCCTCAGTAAAGACCGAAGCAAAGAATTCATTCAGTCTCTCCGCTATCGCCTTGTCGCCTCTTAGTGCTCCTTTAACCCCTTTATCATCTAATGGACCAACTGACTCTCTCACAGGTATTTTGCTACAAATGTACTTGAAAAGTTCTTTACTTCGCGTTTTTGCTTCCGTAGCAAGCTTCTTCTCAAATTCTCCCTTTGCCTGCCTTATCAATGCCTTGCATTTGACTTGCCAGTGCTTGTGCTGTTTCCAGGTTTCGTCGTTTGGCTCTTTTTTCCATTTCCTGAAAGATGCTTTTTTGGCAACAACAGCCTCTCTGACCTCACCTTTAAACCATGCTGGCAGTTTTTTGGACTTCCTTCCACTTTTCTTAAAGCGTGGAATACAGCTGGTCTGGGCTTCCAAGATAGTATTTTTCAACAACAGCCAAGCCTGATGTACGTCTTTAACCTTTGCAACTGCTCCTTTTAGTTTTTTCTTAACTGTTTTCCTCATTTTATCATAGTCTCCCTTTCGAAAGTTAAAAGGTAGTACTGTGGATTTCCTTACTATCCCTCCTCCACTAATTAAATCAAAGGCAATCATGCTATGATCACTATTGCCAAGTGGCCCCAACAACCTTATCTCTTGCACTAGATCTGGTGTTCCACTAAGGATTAGGTCTAATATGGCTTCCCCTCTGGTCGGTTCATGAACTAGCTGCTCCAAGAAGCAGTCATTTATTTCATCTAGGAACTTTATCTCCCTAGCATGTCCTGACGTGACACTGACCCAGTCAATACCGGGGTAGTTGAAATCACCCATTATTATTACTGTGCTGTAAGTTTTGTTAGCTTCCTTGATTTCTTTGAGCATTTCATCATCCATTTGGTCATTCTGGCCAGGCGCTGGATAGTACACCCGCACTGCCATTGCCTTCCCCCTTTTACATGGAATTTCAATCCATATAGATTCTACAGCAGATTTTGTTTCCTGCAAAACTTTAATCCTTTCTGACTCAATGCCCTCTCTAACATAGAGAGCAACCCCTCCACCAATTTGATCAGCTCTATCATTATGATATAGTTTGTACCCAGGTATCACAGTGTCCCATTGGTTGTCCTCCTTCCACCATGTCTCTGATATTCCAATCATATCTAACCTCTCATTTAGTGCTATATATTCTAACTCTCCCATCTTATTTTTTAGACTTCTAGCATTTGCATACAAGCATTTTAGAGAATGTATTTTATTCATATTAATTTGGCTATTGTTAGACATGGGTAATTTGGGAACTTTAAGCTCTGTCTGCTCCATACTTGAGGGCATTTGGGCTACTTTACTCTTTTGTGGAACCTCTCTGCTTTTGGTAGTATCCTTCAAAGATACATTCTTCCGAACCATCCGCTCTTGGGCGACTGTCGACTTTCCCCTAATATCTAGTTTAAAATCTGCTCTATCTCCTTTTTAAAGGTTAATGCCAGCAGCCTGGTTCCATCCCGGTTAAGGTGAAGCCCATCCCTTCAGAAGAGCCCCTCCTTTCCCCAGAATGTTCCCCAGTTCCTAACAAATCCAAAACCCTCATCTCTGCACCATTGTCTCATCCACGCATTGAGACTCCGGAGCTCTGCCTGCCTTTTGGGTCCTGCGTGTGGAACAGGAAGCATTTCGGAGAATGCTACCCTGGAAGTTCTGGATTTCAACTTCCTACCTAAAAGTCTAAATTTAGCCTCCAGAACCTCCCTACCACATTTTCCTATGTCATTGGTACTGACATGTACCAAGACAGCAGACTCCTCCCCAGCACTATCTAAGACCTTATCTAGGTGGTGCGTGAGGTCCGCTACCTTCGCACCAGGCAGGCATGTTACCAGGCGATCCTCACGTCCACCAGCCACCCAGCTATCTACATGCCTAATGATCGAATCACCAACTATAACGGCTGTCCTAACCCTTCCCTCATGGGCACATGGCCCTGGAGAAACTTCCTCGGTGCGAGAGGGTTTTACATCACCTGGAGGACAGGTCCTAGTTACAGGATCACTTCCTGCCACACCAGGGTGATGCTCTCCTGTCACGTGACCTCTCTCCTCCATGGCAACAGGGATGCTGCCAGACTGGAGGTGGGACTTCAGGACTATATCCCTGTAGGTTTCGTCTATGTACCTCTCTGTCTTATGCTTTCCAAGTCTGCTACTTTAGCCTCTAGAGAACGGACTCGTTCCCTGAGAGGAAAGAGCTCCTTGCACCTAGTGCACACGTAAGACCTCTCACCAACTGGGAGAAAATCATACATGTGACACTCAATGCAAAAGACTGGAAAGCCCCCATCCCGCTGCTGGACTGCTGTCTGCATCTTAGTTTTAAGTTTGTGTTTAGATCTAAGTTCTTTACTTACTAAGGGTTGCTATGGATATTTATACTAATAAAACTGTACCTAATACGTGTAATATAGCTTGTTCACCTGAAGCTTAACTAATCTCAGTTCCTTAGTGTATGACTGATTTGGGTAATGAGCTTCACCTGAGAGCACCTCCTGTCTTTTAAGATGTGTAAGTACTTATGAAGCTACGATTATCCCAGGGGTGGGTGGGTGTGGGGAGGGAGGGAGGGAGGGAAATAACTCTTATTAAAAGAGGGCTGCTACACAGTACCCTGTTTTGTGCTGCTGAGGTAAGCTATATTCTGATTTGATTTAAATTATAGCTCTTAGCTGCTGCTAGGCTCTAACTTCTTATGAAATTTAAACTACAAGCTCTCTGCTGGGTTCTAAATTTAACCAGAAAACTCTTTTCTGTGTTTTAAATTTAAGCTAAAAGTACTTTGCTGATGCTAGGCCCTGAGTGACTATTAAATTTAGACTACAAGTTCTCTGCTGGGTTCCAAATGTAACCAGAAAGCTCTTTTCTGTGTTTTAAATTTAAGCTAAAAGTACTTTGCTGATGCTAGGCCCTGAGTGACTATTAAATTTAAACTACAAGCTCTCTGCTGGGTTCCAAATGTAACCAGAAAGCTCTCTTCTGTGTTTTAAATTTAAACTAAAAGTACTTTGCTGTTACTAGGCCCTGAGTGACTATTAAATTTAAACTACAAGCTCTCTGCTGGGTATGAAATGTAACCAGAAAGTTCTCCTCTGTGTTTAAACTTAAACTGCTGCTACTAGGCCCCGACTGATTTAACAAAAATAGTGAATTCACAGATTAATTAGCTTTAATACAAAGAATTCCTTTTAGAAAATTACCAGAAGTATATACTCACAGTTGCAGATCTCTCTCCAGAAGTAACAGTCCCTTTTTCTAGTCCTGGAAACAGTGCAAGCAATGTGGGCTCAGTAAGGTGTAGGCAGCCACAACACACTGGATAGACAGACACACAGTCCCTCACCTATTCCAGCATTGTGCAAATATAGAGGTTTGTGGCAGCCCTGGCCGCCACACCAGTCCTGGGCACAGTGCGGGCATTGCTATGGTACTCAATACTGTTAGGGTCACTCCCCGGGGTGGTAAACACTGTCAGAATCAATAACTGAAACACACTCCACAGATATCAGAAAGGTTGCTATGATGAATCTCTATCAACAAATTGTGTTTAACTTAGGATTTGTTAGCTGACATTAATCATAGCAACCTTTTGATATATGTGGAACGTGTTCCCAAGTTTAGGATGGCATTGCTAAGGTATGCAGGCGCCAATATTGAGAGATGCTGCTCCACGCAGGGCCCAACAGCCTGACTCTCCATGAGGCTTGGGATAGTGGAGCCTGTGACTGTGGGTGTTTATGCCCCTGTTGGCCGCTGCTCTAGGGCAGAGGTTCCAAACTCCGGTCCTGGTGGGCCAAACACTGTTCAGGTTTTCATGCTGTCCCTAATGAATATGCATGAGATGCATTTGCATACAATGGGGGCAGCGCATACAAATGCAGCACAGGCATATTTATTAGGGACAGCTTGAAACATGAATGGTGTTTGGCCCTCCAGGACTGCGGTTGGGAAACTCTGCTCTAGGGATTGCACATGTTTATGGTGTCTGTGCTCTGTAGGGTAAAATATAGGCGTTTCAGGCATGTTTATTTTATCTGCAATAAAGGTTCTGTCTTTATTACCACGGTTTAGTACTGGGTAAAATATGGGGAGAAGGTTGGCAGGAGCCACAACTGAGACTTGAACTTGTGACCTTCTGCTCCTGAATACACTGGCTGTGTGTACTGCACCACACTGTTGCCACAGGGACAGATCATTCCCTGGGGATACCATGACTGTTCGTCAGACAGATCCTGTCTGTTGCAGTGCATGGCACCCACCTAAACGGGGCTTGGCCATGGTCTGCTATGGGCAAATGCCACAGCCCCCTCCGCCACCAGCACCCCTCCGCCACCATGCTGCCATGCCATTATGCCGTGGTGCTGGTGGTGCGCAGTCCCAGGCCATCCACTGTGCCGGTAGGCAGCTGCCTATGGTGTGGGTTCTAGGGTAGGGGTGCCTCCATGGACATGCATGCTTTCTCCCAGCACCGCCTGCCAATGTTATGTGCCCTTGGGGGTACCTGCTGGGTAATATCTCCTGTGACACTGTGGGACACACACTCGTGCCCATGTTGGACCCTCATCAGTTGCTGTCTTGCTGCTTTACAATTTCGGCATTCCTATGTGCCACCTAGGCATCTGCCTAGTCCGCACTGTGCCACAGCTGGACCATAGCATGTGCCGCCTGCAGCCCCCTGTATCCCATTTACAGCATCAGTACAGTTGCCGTTTCCTACGTGCCTACTCTGCTGTTGCTGCACATGTGCACGCCATAATAAACCTGCCCAATCTAAACGACAGAAACCCTGATCGGCGCTATTTCAATGTGGGATCATTCACTTTGTAGGGGGACAGAGCATAGACTCTTCCAAACATGATATCTTAATTTTTACGCTTTGATAGTATTGTTGCTTTATGTTTAATCATTAATATCACTATTGGCCATCTTGGTTATTGGGATTTTAAATGTGGTTCTGGTCATTTTATATGTTTATTTGCCTTTTTGGTTCCTGCACATGTATCACAACTATCACATTTCTGGGTTTCCCTGCCTTTGCTGCACTTTGCTGACTTAAATGGTTTCTCTTACCTGCAAATGTGCCTAACCCGAGGGTTTCACTGGCGTTAGTGTTCAGACCCGGATTTCACAGCGTTAGTGTGCCTGGAGCCTCTCCCCTCCCACTCTCCGCCCATTGACCCCTTCTCTCCGCCCTCTGGGAAGCCTTACTCCATCCTTCAGACCCAAATTTCACAGCGTTAGTGTGCCTTAACGCTGCCGCCGTGTTATCGCACGATAAGTGACGTTATCGCGTGATAACGTTACTTATCGCGCGATAATACCACCGCTGCAACGTTAAGACGGTTTAGTAAACATACCCCATAGTCTTCCTTTTGAAAGTTAAAGGGCAATACTGTGGATTTCCTTGCCGTCATTCCTCCATTTATAAAATCAAATGTGATCATGCTATGATCACTATTGCCAAATTTCCTTCTATCAACTAAAAGATGTGCGTCCACTCAAAATATCATCCAGAGAGTAAAAAATAAACTCCTTAAGGTTGTGAATGTATTCAATCTCATCTACGATTATAGTTGCCTTTCTCCTATTAGTAGGGGGTCTCAGACTCTATGGCACTAGTCTCGACAATATGGTTCATCAAGTCAAGTCAATGTGCCTGTTCGCATCAACAACCTCCCTCTAAAAGTTGATATTCTACTTATTTCTTAAATATCTCAAATCTGTTCCAAGTTTATCCTATTATCCTTTAATCATAATGTGAAAAAATCTTTAAAATTATTAAATGGCAACTAAACCTTGTTTTTCTCCCATGAGGTTTACTTAATTAATATTCTTCTGCTGCTGTCCCGTTTGCTTAACTTAATATTCATCAGCTTTTGTCCCAACGTTGTCCTTTGGTACCTCATACATGTTTCACTCCGAGTTTCCTCAGGGGCGTGTCAAAAGCTTGAAACTATGAAAAAAATGGGAGAATACTCATTCTCTAAAGATACTTTCAAAAGTCTTCTCTCTCTCCTAAACCGACTTACTAAAACTATATCGTTTCAGCCTACCTGGGCAAATGTTGATGCTGCACATGTCTCCTTCGAGTTATCTTTGTCTAACTGATGTTACGTGAAAAATGCCACGCATGCGGTGTACTGCTTTCACTCTGCTTTTAAGGCCTCAGCTTCTTTAAGCCTATTGTGCTCATGCGCGGTGTCTACTCAATCTTTCTTTCTTACTAGATATCCTATATCCTATGCCTATATGCTTATGACTGTATTGGGCATCAATTAATCTATTGATTTGTATATTTGCAGACTGAACATATGTATGATCTCTGAGGAAAGCATTTTAAAGCCAAAACATGGCCATGTAGGGCTGTTTCTTGTACTTTTGATTTAATACAATTTTTTTATTTGATTTTTTGGTCACATCACCTTTTTGGGCTATGGTTTGTTATTGGCGGTGTGGTGCTTTTATCTGCATGACCTAATTTTATATGAGATGTTTTATATTGTATACATAAAGGTTTATAAAATTGCCTCCTTAGTGCTTTGGCCCCTGTCACAAAATTAAATGCCAAGAAGGGGAGGGTCATGAAGGGGGTGATCATAGCACAAGGGATCTGGTCCAGCAGTAAATATATTGTACTTGTACACATGAATGGGCTAATTCTATAGTGTGCATGGACAGTCATGTGCCTGAAAAGTGTGTGAGTCCCTATTCTTAAGGACTTATGCTTGTGAATGGGCACTTATGTGTGCTTTGGGCAGTCACTATTTTGTAAGCACACACATGTACCTTCTGTATGGGTGTGCATGGAGGCAGGCAGAGAGTAGATGGGGTCTAAATTCACATGCATAAGTTATAGAATATCATAACTCATGCCAATCTAGGTTCAGGCACACCAGTCCATCCATGTTTTATAAAGTAAATTACACGGATGTTTTACTTTATAAATAGACCCCAAATACACAGGTACTAATGCACATTGCCTGCGTAGGAGTTTATAAAATTTCCCTCTGCAAGACCTAAAGGTTTGATAGTCACACGGTCATTTTTACTATCATTCTAATCAACTGAATTCATGCATGTTAAAAATAATAGTACAGATTCATATTCTCTAATTTAAGGTGAGCATAGTTTTGGCTATGTATGTTGAAAAATAAGATGATTTTTCAATGTTCAGAAAACATTTATGTAATTTCCTTTAAACTGTTCACTGTAATGTCTTACAGAATTTCCTTAGCCTAGCAAGCAACATCACAGACAACAGTCTCACAGCATTTTGGAAAACCGACAATAGCCCAAAAGCTTCCCAAGTGCTCCAATCAACAGAACAGTTCAGCCAGCTATTAGAGCCAGCTAATGAAACTTTTGAGATAGTTCTCCCAAACATCCAGCTCAAAGGATCTATCTATGATAAAAACAATGTGGAAGACTATAAAAAGACCTTTGATGAGAGCCTCGGGCCCAGCATGTTTATTAATCATGAAACAATTTCTTCTATAGTTGCAACAAATGTTACAATCGTTAGTGTGACATATTCCACACTGGGTAGCATTTTACCAGCAACTTCAGGAAAATTTAAAGCCTTCGAATTAAACAGTATTGTTCAGTCAACATCCATAAGACTGGATGGCTTCAAAAGGAATGTTGATGATTTTAAAATTTTTATGGCATTTGGTATGAATAGCTCTAATAACTTACATATTCGGCACTGTGTCTTCTGGGACTACATGCAGCAAGAATGGTCTGATGATGGCTGCCAAACTATAGTTTTTTATAACACTACAAACTGCACTTGCAATCATTTGACATCATTTGCCGTGCTGATATCCATTGGCATAACATCATTGCTCTTCATTGAAGAGATCACCTACGTTGGCATTGGTGCTTCCATAGCCTCGCTCTTAATCTGTCTCACTATTGAAAGAATAGCATGGAAGAACGTCGTTAGGACTAGTATTTCCTATTTCCGCCATACTTCGCTGGTCAACATTGCCCTTTCTTTGCTGTTCGCCGACATCTGCTTCCTGTCATCTGCATTCCCTTCCGCCAAAAACCACAAGTATGTATGTCTAGGAATAACCTTTCTGAACCATTTCTTTTATTTGTCGCTCTTCTTCTGGACATTCTGCCAAAGCATGATGCTGCTCCATCAACTCGTCTTCTTGTTCCACCATCTAAGGAAACGGGTTTATATTGCTCTTTCATTTTTTGTTGGCTATGTGATACCAGCGGCCATTGCAATGGCGACTTTCCTCTACTTCCATCCCAGAGAGCGGTATGTCCATCGATCAGCCTGCTGGTTGAATCCAGAAACTGGAGCTATATTTACATTTGTCATTCCAGCAGGTTCTATTATTTGCATCAATTTTCTGACTCTGCTTGTCGTAATTTCCAAGCTCATGAGACCCTCCGTATCTGATGCAAGCCCTGCCGATGACAGAGAAACAGCTAGAAGTATTATGAAAGCTATATTGGTTCTGACCCCAGTTTTTGGATTAACTTGGGCTTTTGGCTTTGCTTTGCTGAAGGATCTAAATGATCTCAGTAGACAGGTTTTCACTTACGGATTTGCAGGAATGAATGCCTTTCAGGTATGTAAGGCTCCAGTTCAATATTCATTGTAAGGCCCAGAAATCAATTATCAGCCCTAAGTCTGGCTCTCTGACTCTCTTCCCTAGTATGCATTGTATTCCCATCTTTTGCTGTTTACATTTCCTCGGTAACAAATGTTCTGTTTTCCTTTGGCACTCTGTAGTTCTCATTGGGACATGTTTATTAAGCAGTGTGCAGCTAGCATGTGAACGGCCCCAGAAATGAGCACATAGGTGGTGCTTGACTGATGCTAGTAAATAGAGGCATGCCCAGCATGTCCCCATGTTACTAGCACGGGTATTGCACTGCTCCCAAGCTGGTTGCATTTGGTGTGATCAATGCATTTACTCCCATTGAGGTGGCAGTAAATACATCCATGCTGTGCCACATCACCAGGGAGCACGCACCAGTATTGCCCACTCATTCTGCGATGTGGATGCTCCACCCATGAATCACCCATTCTGTGCCCCAACTCACGCTGCTCGGGTAGCATGAGATTTTTACTGTACCGTATTTTCAGCACACGGTACGTTTTTACCATGGCGCACTTGGCATGCACTGAACTCCGCACCACCCAGCAATGCGCTTTAGTAAACATGCCCCATTGAGTTTGAGCTTACGGTGCTGGAACTCATGTGCTATTCTCGTGAGACTGTGTGAATAGTAAAGGAGGTCAGGCATGACACATTTAAAGCTATATGATGCTGGAAGGAAACAGAACAGCTCTTCCTGCAGTGGCATGAGCAGCGAACCTCCATGGAAAGTGAGTGGGATTAACCAACTGGGAAAAGAGCTAGATTGAAGGGGCTGGATGTAAGATGATGGTAACTGGTAGGAGAGGCTGAGACTGGCTGGGATGAGGGTGGAGATAGTAGGTATTGGAAGAAGAGAGTATGTGGATGAGAGGAGATGGAGAGAAGGTTTGGAGTACAGTATGTTGGAGAAGGCAAGCTGGGAAAAGATGGTCTGAGGGAAAGAGGGAGTGAGAATGCGAGGGATCAGAATTCATTTGAAATAGATGTGTTGCTTTCAGTGTGCCTGGGCAGCGAGGCTGGCTGCATCACTAAAGGGAAATCCCTCTTTGCTCCATTGCTTAGGACACAGAGCACCAGCCACTGTGTCCAGTGATGGTTCTGACTCTCACACTGAAATCCTTTTGCCAAGGGGCCCCTGCTTGAAAAACAAGGATGGTCACTGCTGTAGGATACCTGCATGAAATACATATATCCAAGGTTTGAGCAAAATAGGACAGGTCCGCTGAACAAATATCTGCTTTCTTTCCAAGGGCTTCTTCATTTTGTTGACCACTTGTTTCACCGAAAAGAAGGTAAGAATAATGATTAAGTTTTGTAACTAGAATGTGCAGCATACCCCTGATATGTCTGTCTGTAGCAGTGGTTCTCAGGAATTCCCATGCCCATCTGGTTTTCAGAATATCCACAAAGATCAGCAGTGATCCACAATGAATATGCTTGTACTACCAGGGCCAGCGTGATCATTAGGCGATCTAGGTAGCTGCCTAGAGCACCAGTGGTCCGGGGGCAGGGCTGGTGCTACCATTAGAAGAACTAGGCAGTCGCCTAGAGCACCAGCCTTCCAGGGGCACCACTTGCTGCCGCTGTCACCTCTCTCAGGACCTGCAGCGATGGCAATGGCCGCATACAGCCCCATGGTGCTTAACTTACAACTTCAGCATCACGGGACTGTTTGGTTCAGCCCCCTCCGACGCCTGAAGCTGACTTTCTGCAAACAGGGACAGAGGCAAACAGCCTTGCGGTGCTAAGGTTTTAAGGTAAGCACCGCGGGACTGTTTGCAGCCATTGCCGCCACTGCAGGTCCCAGAGAGTGGTGGCAGTGACAGCAATGGGCACTGGAGAGGGGGAGGGGGTACAAGGGTTGAGGTTCGCCTAGAGCGCTCTATCTCCTTGCCCTGGCCCTGCCTACTGCCTTCTTGGTACAAAAATATACCTCATGGTTATTCATGCTAACTACTTCAGCATCATAGCACCAAATGACTCATTAATCTCCCTGACTAATTTATCCTGCTGTTTTACAGTCAGGTACCTGTACTGAACCTCTTTTAATGAAATAGATGTGAGAAAGATTAACGCTTGCTGTGACTAATGGAAAATAATTTTACTCTTGAATGATGGGATTTCTTCTTTCAGACCAAAGCAAAAGGAAAAATCTACACCAGGAGAGTTATTAAATCACACCTGGTGCAACAAGCCTTAAAACTAGACTCCTCTGACTTCTTTAAGCATTAAGATCCAAATCGTGGCTGCATGCAGGAATAGCCACAACATACTGTATCATAAATATATACGTTCTACAGTCCACTGATCAATAATTCTATGGGGAATTCATTACAATTCATATAGTTTAGAGAAACTGGCAATCAAATGATACGTAAGAAATACCAAATGCCCCGAAAATGTATTCGTTTATGTACGCCACTCTCCTAAGATACGTTTATTCCATACGTTTTCCTTCTTCATATTTTCCAGGTCAGAGAGGCTTTCATTAAACAGCTGTTCTCCGTGGTAAGTGTAATTAGACTTTTTTTCCCTAGTAATCACAAGCTGTAACTGTACAGCGGCACAGAGAAGTAAGGTTTAAAATAAGGTTCAAATCCTGCTTCCTTCGGTGACACATTTTAAAAATTTGGACACGTCACTATCCAGATAGTGTCACTGAATAGTTCCTTTAACCACTGAAGCACTATCTGGATACTGCAAGGGAAGTCCGTGGATGGGGCGAGGGCAGTACAAGCACTTACCTGGTTTGCAGCAATGTTCTTCCCAGTAACCAGATAAGTAACTGCATAGTAACATAGTAAATATCAGCAGATAAAGATCAGCATGGTCCATCAAGTCTGCCCAGTAAGATGGCTAGAATTGTAGAACTGCACCTACTGTCTGCCCCCCCCCCCCCATGCCTTTGCTTAAGGTTGTACCTGCCTCTCCAGGCAGGTTACGCCTCTCTATTTATGAAATTATTTACATTTGTTTTGATTCCAGACTCTTGCTATGTAGTGATCCTCTGTGTCTGTCCCATGCCTTATTGAATTACGACACCCTTTCTGTGAAAAAGTATTTCCTGATGTTGCTTTTAAGTTTTTAAGTTTACCTCCTTGCAGCTTCATTTCATGTCCTCTAAAGCTTCCCTGTCTTTGAAAAAGGTTTTTTGTTCATTAATGCCCTTTAAGTATTTAAAGTTTTATATCATATCCCCCTGTCTCTCCTCTCCTCTAGGGTATACATATTTAGGTCTCAAACCTTTTCTCATATGCCCTTTGATGCAGGCTCCATAGCATCTTGGTTGACTTTCTCTGAAATATTTCAAGGCTTTTTCTAATCTTTGTAAGGTACAGTCTCTAAGTGAGGCCTCACCAATGACCTGTACAGAGGCACTAATACCGCCTTCTTCCTGCTGGTTATTTCTCTCTGTATGAAGTCTAACATTCTTTTGGCTTTGGCCACAACCTTGTCACACTACTTTACCACCTTGAGATCCTCAGACACTATCACTCCGCAATCTCTCTCTCTCTTGGTCTGTACACACCAGCTTCTTTGGGTTTCTGTATCCCAAGTGCATCACTGCATTTCTTTCCATTAAATCTCAATTGCTAAGCATTTGGGCATTCTTCTAACTTTTGTAGATCTTTTCTCATGTTGTCTACTCCCACTGAAGTGTCCACTCTGTTGCAAATCTTCGTATCATCTGCAAAAAGGCAAACTTTTCCTTTTAACCCTGAGGCAATATCACCCACAAAGACGATGTTTACTAAACCGTTCTAATGTTACCGGTACTAGTTGCAGCGTTAATGTGAGGAATGCCATATAAGGTAGTGGGTGTTCTGGCGGCAAGGTAGCAATGAATCTGTATCGTGCGATAGAGGGCGCCGTGGCTCGTTACCGCGCGTTAACCTTAAGTCCATGCCAGCACTGTGTTAGAAGCTATAGAGATGTAGCTCACTGGTTATTACAATAACTGTGAAAGTAGAGACCATGAGTTTGATCCCACAGTGGTGTTAATTAATAAGGCTGTCTGAGGGATTTACTTTTAATTTAAATCAGTGCTGCCAGCAAAAACACCCTCACAGTGCCGTAACCTAAGGTGCCTCATAAGACATCCTATATGGTGCCCTATAAGGCGCCCCATAGGGCACATCATAAAGTGCCCTGTTTGCCAAGGCACCTTATAATGTGCCCTATAGGGCGCTTTATAGGGTGCCCTATAGGGTGCCTTAGGTTACGGCATTGTGAGGGTGTTTTTGCTGGCAGCACTGATTTAAATTAAAAGAAAATCCCTCAGACAGCCTTATTAAAGAACACTACTGCAGGATTGAACTCATGACCTCAACCGTCATTGTAGTAACCAGTGGGCTACATCTCTATAGCTTCTAACACAGTGCTGGCTGGCAACAGAAAGACTGCAGGTCACTGCACAAACTGTCTTCTGTGGTTACCAGGATAGGGTAAACCCACCCGTACCCATGATGCACTGCACATGCAGATCAGCAGACTACATCTGATCACAAGATGGGGTATGCATCTCCACAGCACCTCGGCCTGGTAGGGGGAACTGACCATGTGTGTTATTGGCACAGAGTAGCTACAGACCGTGACATTGTGCGGTTCCTGTGCTCACACTGAGGGTGAGGTGGTACACCCAGCACCAGGTCTGCAGCAGCTGGCTTGGCTGAGATAGGCTGTGCTACAGGTCCCCATTGATGCCAGTGTGTGGGAGGTAGCCCCTTCAGACACACCTAGGATACACCTCTGTCCATCTGTATTTCCCACTCACGTCTAGCCCTTGTGGACTATGATGCACCCAGAATAGTGCATGTGGTTGCCATGATCACATGTTATAGGAGAAAGGTGTTGTGTGGAGCCAAAAGCAGATTATGTAGCACCACCCAACCTGCCCTCTCTGGGTCTGGGTGGGGGACAGGATCTCCCACCAACAGATCTACACTCTACATTGGAGGTAGTAGAGGGGACCACCACCACCACCCCAGTCCTGCTGGGGAATAGGCACCCTCCAGGGCAGTCCATGCAGATCTGTACTTATCTCATAGGACACTGGCAGACAGACAGTAGGCCTGGAAAAGCTCAGCTACTCCCCACCACAATCTGACATTTACCCACTGCACCCTGCAAGGTGGTCCAGTCATACACATGCTAACTGCAGACAATCTGCTAGCTAATACATAATGCATGTTCCTGGAGAAACTGTGTGCACCTAAAAGTGGGACGTAAGCACACACACCAAGCAAGTAGGTCAGTGATTGATCCCCAGAAAAGGGAAGCCAGAGATATCACTTGAAAGACACAGTGTATAGCGCTATGTGGAAACCTAGACATGCCATGGTTACTGCTCAGTCAGAGTGAGACTGACCTCCCAGCATAACATGCTGTGGTCACCATGTCCGTGCAGGTGGTGGTCGGGCACTACAATATCCCAGCCATTGCCCTATGCCCTGTGCAGATGCATCCTGCCCAGACTGCCCTGTCTGGGCCATACCCACAATACCTTGCTCCTCATTAAGCACATTGGCTGGCTAACGCTGGAAACAGCGTAAGCATTGTGGGTTCAGTAAGGTGTAGGCAGCCACAAAATACTGGATAGACATACACACACTTCCTCACCTATTTCAGCATTGTGCAAAGATAGAGGTGGTTGGCATCCCTGGCACCAGTCCTGGGCACAATGCAGGCATTGCTAAGGTTCTCAATACTGTTATGGTCACTCTCCGGGGTGATAAACACTGTCAGAAAACAAACAGAAAGGAAACACACTCCACATATATAATAAAGGTTGCTATGATGAATCTCTGTTAACAATTTTTGTTTAATGTAGGATCTGTTATCTGACATTCATCATAGCAACCTTTTGATATATATGGAGCGTGTTTCCATGTTTATGATGGCATTGCTGAGGTATGCAGGTGGTAGTAGTGGTGGCTGCTGCTTCACGCAGGGCCCAAAAGCCTGACTCTCCATGAGGATATGGATAGTGGGGCCTGTGGGTGTGGGTGTTTGTGCGCCTGTTGGCTGCTGCACTAGGGTGTGCACATGTTTATGGTGTATGTGTTTTGTAGGGTAAAATATAGGGACAAGGTCTGCAGAAGCCACAGCTGGGAATTGAACCTGTGACCTTCTGCCCCTGAACACACTGTTTTCAGACAGACCTTGTCTGTTGCACTGCATGCCACCCACCTGAACAGTGCTTGGCCTTGGTCTGCTGTGGGCAGCTGCCACTGCCCCCTCCACCACCAGCACCCCTCCCCCACCATGCTGACATGCCCTTATGCCGTTGGTGCTGGAGGTGCACAGTCCCAGGCCATCCAGTGTACCTGTAGGCGGCTGCCTATGGTGTGGGATCTGGGGTAGGGGTGCCTACATAGACATCTGCGCTTCCCCCGGCGCCGCCTGTCAATGTTATGTGCCCTTTGGGGTACCTGCTGGGTACTGTCCCCTGGGACACTGTGGGACACACACTCGTGGGCATGTTTGCCCTTGGTCAGTTGCTGTCATGCTGATTTTTCGTTTCTGCCTTCCTATGTGGCACCTAAGCATCTGCCTAGCTCACCCTGTGCCCCAGCTGCCCCACTGCATATCCTGCCTGCAGCCCCCTGTACCCCATTTGCAGACTCACCATGGTGCCCTTTCGTACTTGGGCACTATGCTGTTGCTGCACATGTATCACTACTATCACTTATCTGGGTCTCCCTGCCTTTGCTGTACATTGCTGACTTAACTGGTTTCTCTTTCCTGCAAATGTGCCTCTAGCGCGAGGTTTTCACTGGCGTTAATTATCAGACCTTCATTTCACAGCGTTAGTGTGTCTGGAGCCTCTCCCCGCCCACTCTCCGCCTATTGACCCCCTTCTCTCCGCCCTCTGCAAAGACTTAACGCCGCCGGAGACGTTATCACATGAAACGTAACATTATCGCTTGATAATCACGCGATAACATTATGTATCGTGCTATAACGTCGCCACTGCGACGTTAGCGCTGTTTAGTAAACATACCCCTAAGTAGACCATATATATCACATGCCCTTTTATCTATTTCTGTGGTCACCCAGTCAAAGAAATCAATCAGATTGGCACAATCTTCCCTTGGTAAAGTCATGTTGCCTCGGATCTCACAATCCATTGGCTTCCCGAAAAAACACTATCCTTTCTTTCAATATCATCTCAATTACTATTCTCACCACCAAGGTAAGGCTTAAAGGCCTTGTAGTTTGCCACCTCGTCGATGTTGCCACTTTTGTAAAGAGGGGCCATGTCAACCCTGCTCCCATCGTGTGGCACCTCCCCAGTCTTCAGGGAGCTGTTAAACGCAGCTTTTAAAGGTCCCGCCTAAAACTACCGGAGCTCCTTCAGTATCCTGGGATGTATTTGATCTGGTCCCATGGCCTCGTCCACTTTCAGTCTTCATGCTTACACCAGGTTTGGAACCATGCAGCTTCTCTTCCCCCTTACTATGAACAGGTAAAACGTCTGAGAATGCTATATTGTTAACAATGGATTTAAGGCTCTCTTCCAAAATTTGGAAGTCTCTGTACTGCAGAGGTACTATTTCTAGCCAGATCATTTATTCCCAGATAACCAACAGTTTTAAAACCCTTACTTTCCTCTGTGACTTCACTAACAATCTGGTTCACATTCTTGGTGGCTGAAGATCCTGAAAGGCATTTGACCACCTTCTGATCCTTGAATCGAGTTCCCAAGTTAATGCCTCTGATAATGGAATAACCCAGTATTAACAGTTTTCTGTTCTGAAATTTTTTGACAACACCTGGGGCATTTCTGGTACACTATGGGGTATGTTTACTAAACTGCGGTAACGTAGCAGCGGCAGAGGGTGGAGAGGGGGGCGGAGAGAAGGGGTCAATAAGCGGGGAGTGGGCGGGGAGAGGCTCCTGCTACACTAACGTGGGGAAATGAAAGGCCGAACATTACCGGGACTGAAAACCTGTCGTTAGATGCACATTTGCAGGAGGGTGAAACCATTTTAGTGTCAGCAATGTACAGCATAGGCAGGGAGCCCAAGAAAAGTGATAGTAGTGCTCCATTTGCAGCAACAGCATAGTGCCCAAGTATGAAAGGCCACTATGGTGATGGTGCAAATGGGGCATAGGGGGCTGCAGGCAGGGCATGCAGTGAGAGCAGCTGGAGCACAGAGTGGACTAGGCCGTCGACTAGGTAGCACATATGAACATAGAAACTGGAAATCAGCAGGACAGCAGCTGACCAGGGCCAAACATGCCCAGTAGTCAGTGTTCTACAGTGTCCCATCCAGGGGACAGTACCCAGCAAGTACTCCAAAGGTCACACAGGTACCACTATGCCTGTAATAGGGCAATCAGTGCACATCTGGGGACCACTCTAACAAGGGTCCACAGACCTTACCCAGGATGCATCCCAAACAGTTCATAGACCCAGCTAACTTAACATCCTTTACTGCAGCCCCTAGTAAGGCATTGCAGGGTGTGACCACACGTTGTCGGAAACATATATACACCCAGTAGGCCAAACTGGGTACACCGTACCTGAGATGCATGCCATAGCCTGTCCACAGTCGGCTGTCACAACACAATCTACCTACATCTACCCGGTCCACCCTAGTCAATAGTTGCTAGAGCACCAACCTGACATCCCCCCAGCCATCACTCCCCCATGTGGAAGGGGCATAACATTGGTAGGCGGTGATGGGGGATGTGTAGATGTCCATGTATGCCTCGCCACCCCAGACCCCGCACCCTAGGCACCCGCTACCTGGGACTGTGCACTACCAGCACCTACAGCATATGGTCATGTCGGCATGGCAGGGGGGGGTGTTTATGCTGGAGGGGGCAGTGGCACCTGCCTGCAGTGGACCTAGGCCATGCCCTGTACCAGTATGTGGTGTGCAGTGGTCATGGGTTCAATTCCTTGATGTTCCTGTCCTACTCAAATAGTTTGCATACTTGTAACAGTCATATTTTTGCAGATCTGTGCTGCTAGCCCATAATACCCTCACCACAGTTGCCAACAATCCTTCAGTTCATCTATCTGTGTCTGTCAGCTGTGTAGGGTCCTGTCTTCCTGTGCAGACTGCCACCCCATGTCCTGCAGTGGTACCCTTTCCTGCATTGCGCCTTTTCGTGCTTGCCTCACTTGTGCCTGATCTGCATGGCACCACCACTCCTCTGTCCATCCATCATTGTAACTCTCCTGCCACCTCTGCCTCCACTGGGGGACACGTATTCCCATCATCTGCCACCCACTGTCATTGCACTACTTTACATTGCCAACACTCTGTGCTGTGGTACAGCTGCCCCCAACATGTTTGTCAACATTACTGGCAGCCACATAGGATGTCCGCAGATATGGCAGGTCCAGCATCTCCCAGTCCAGCATCTCCCAGCTCTCCCTCCTTCAGTCACCTGTTCATTGCCTTTCCTCGGTGCTCTATCCAGTGTTAGGGTTACATCGGTTTCTATGCCTAACAGGTTATGCATTTCAACCTGAAGCACCTTGCAGCCCTTAGGGCACACTAACCTAGGGCACCATAGCATTGTTAGGGCACCTTAACCTATGCTACCATAACCCAAGGTGCCTTCTGAGGTGCCTTAACCAAGGGTGCCTGATAAGGCGCCTACCCTAAGGAGCCCTTAGGGCGCCTTATATTAGGATGCCTTATAAGGCACATCAGCCGAATGTGCCTTATAAGGCGCACCAGCCTAATGTGCCTTATAGGGCGCCTTAGCCTAGGCACCGTATAAGGCGCCTTATACGGCACCTTATCCTACGGTGCCCTATAAGGTGCCTTATACAGTGCCTTAGCCTAGGTGCCTTATAAGGTGATGTTAACGCGCAGTCAATCCAGGGCGCACTGTACCGCACGTTAAGCACCTTGTAATGCGCGTTACCTGACAGAGCTTGCCGTAATGATGCACCGCCCACTCCTTTATATGGGCATCCGTAACATTACCGGGGAACTTAACGACAGTAACATTACCGCAGTTTAGTAAACATACCCCTATGTATCATCCTTTGAGGGAGGAGTGGCCTAGTGGTTGGGGCATGTTACCTCTAGCCAGAAGGTCAGGGCTTCAAATCCTATCAGAGGACAGCAACCTTGGGCTGGAAGGACTGGGGTTTCTAGTCCCACAGGTGCTCCTTGTGGTCTTGGGCAAGCCACTTAACCCTCCATTGCCCATGTTCCCTGTAAAATAGTTAGCTCCAAATTATAATGCCCTGTTCAATGTAATTTCAGTTTGTTCAATGTAAACCACCTTCATATCATGAAAGGCAGTATATAAGAAATGTTAAATAAATAAATCCTTGTCTAAGACCACCTCAGTTTCCATTAATGGAGCATCCTCCCTTTTTTTAAATATATATTTTTATTAACAAATATCATAAACAGTACACACTTAGAAAAGTGTTATTTTCCACATAACACCAGTACCATCTTGTAATTATGCCAATTTCTACACAACAGATTTACCCCCAAACTCCCAATCCACCCCCCCCCCCCCTTCAATATGTCCCAGAGAGTCAACCAAACAGAAAACACAAACTGAATACCATTTTTCCATAACCGGAACCTCTATTCTCTCTCTTGTCCACAGTCCCTCACTCCCCCTCCTCTTCCCCAGCACATCCCACTTAATTCCCCACTCCCTTTTGGAGACCCATTTCCCAGGCGACTTCAAAGGTTTTCCTACACCCCAGTTGTAGAGCCCTTAGGGGCTCCCATAACTGGCTCTGCAAGCCCCTGGCTTCCTTCTTGCCACTCAAGAAAGCAGCTCCAAATTTCCAGAAAGCAGCCTCATCGGCATGAGTTTAAACATTAAGCAAGCTCATCTTAGTTTGTCTATCACTTCCATTGGCTTCGGGACTGCTGTTAGCCTCCATGTCCATGCCAGTGTTAACCGGACTGCAAAACAGCCCATTATTACAAAGTGGCTCTTTTCCACTGTCAAGGAACCCTCCTGAGCATTAAGGAGGGCCATCTCCAGGCATGGCCGCACCACAGCCCCCACCAGCTTACCTAGGAAGTTGAAAACCTCCCCCCCACAATTTGTGGATCTTCGGGCAATCCCACCACATATGTTTAAAAGTGCCCACCTCTCCACACTTCCTCCAACACTGTGATGAGTCTGGGAGTTTCACTTTGTGTAACCGCTCTGGGGTGTAATACTACCAGTATAACATCTTGTCATTTTGTTCCATGAGATTACTTGCAATGACCCCTTTATATAGACGCAAATACACCTTGGCCCAAGCTTTAGCCCACCATTGCACCCCCAGTCACGTTCTCAGTTCAACTGGAGAGTTGTCTTAACTTCTCCAACTTGATTCATCAAATAATACAGACGTGAGATAGCTCCCTTTACCCCCCTTGAGGAGAACAGCACTTCTATATCTGTAGGCCCCTCTCCCCAGGTTTTTTAAAAATGGGTGTTAAAATAATGCTTTACTTCCAGAAATTGAATTCTTTCCTGCTCTCGGACTCTGAAATCCTCAATGAGGTCCTGAAAGTCCACAAAGCACTTGGCTCATACAAATTGTCCCAGCAATTTCAGACCCCGAGATTCCCAACGCCAAAAAGTGGGGTCAGTCAGGCCTGGAGAAAAGTCACAATTACCCCTTAGTGGTACAAAATGAGAAGGACCGGGTCTGCCCAGCCATCTGGCCTTCCACTTATACCAAGTTCACATAGTCAGGTGCACAAAAGGATTCCCCCCCCCCTTCTTTTCCCCACAGACCCATAGCAGGTTAGATGGGGCATTCCCATCTCTTGAGGCTGCTACCAGATGCACCCATTCTTTCCGGTCAGCTATCTGGCACTTCAGGCCCGCTCTTAATTGGGCTGCTTGATAATAATGTACAAAATTAGGTACCCTCATGCCCCCATTTCCTTATGGTGGAATAGGATTTGTTTAGATATCTTTGGGACTCTACTAGCCCAAATATAGCTCATAATTCTCTTTTGCAACATATCTAAATAGGTTTTGAACATTTCCACAGGTAAAGTGTTAAACAAGTAAAGACATTTCAGGAGCACCTCATCTTAACAATAGCTATCTCAGCCAGGAAATATTCAAGTTCTTCCACCTGTCCAACTCCATACAAACCTTTCTCCACAAGGGCCTATAATTAAGATCAAAAAAGCCTAGAAAATTGTGAGCCAAGCTGTATGCCCAAATAATGAAGACCGTTCTTAGCCCACTGGAAGGAGTGGTCTCACCTAACTGCCTTGCAAACCTCCGGTGATGCCAATATGTTCAACAATTCCTATTTGGTAAGATTTATTTTAAAGCCGGATACTGCCCCATACTGCTGCATTTCAGCTCGCATTTCCTAGAGTACGTTCACCGGGCTTGTCACTGCATAGAGAATGTCATCAGCAAAAGGCGAGACTTTATATTCCTCCTGTCCAACTACTATTCCCCGAACAGATAGATTGCTCCAAACTTGATGTGCCAGGGGCTCCATTGCCAGAACAAATAACAAAGGTGACAATGGACACCCCTGTCAGAGCACTGGGGTGTGGAATGCAAATCAGGAAAGCAACTGCCTACAGAGAGTCTGTGCTGCGTCTCCAACTGTGAGAGATACAGTGCAAACATGGCATCTGCAGATGCAAGGAGCCCTGTATGGGTTCAGGCTGGGTGTTCACAGTGTCCATCATGTGGAAGAGGTATATGAACTCCCCTCACCTGAGGTGCCTGTCCACCTAGGTTGCAGGAAGCACAGTACAAAGCCTCTGGTGTGGGAAGTAGAAATCCTCTCTCAGTTATGCCAGGCATGTGGTTTGAATGGCACCAAAGCCATTGTGGAGTGTATCCCCCATGTGGAGACCAAGCTGGGCAGCCTTCCAGTCTGCACCTCTACAACATGCAGTCTATAGGGTCACAAAGAACCCCCATGGCTCACCATATAGAGCACCCACCCTGTTGCTTGATATCTACAATGGGGATAGCAAGGCAGTCCACCCACATAGAGCGCCTATGCATCCCCTTACTGAGAAGAGCTTTGGGGAAACATCACAAGGTGGTAGCCAAGGGCAAGCAGCCCACAAGCCAGGCACCCCAGTCATCAGGGAACCAAAAGCCCACCAGAACTAGTAAGCCCACAAGAGCGTCACAGGTCCATGCGCATGCAGGCCAGGGAGAGAATACTGATCAGGGAGCTTCAACACAGAAAGCCCATGTTCAGTGCTCAAAGTCTTATGTAGTTGCTGAGCCCTCCCTTGGTCAGGGTGAGAAACATGGCCCATGGCAATAGCAGGACCCTCCAGGTGCATGTATGTACTGCTACATGCCCCCCCATACAGGGGAGGTGGGAGTCATATGGCATTATTTGATGCCACACCATCATTTTGCTTCGATATGATATACCTAATTTTCATATGTTTTTAGCATGGTCACCATTTGGCCGCATGCTCCCAGCCAAAACCCATGTCAGTTCCATGTCAAAACCCTCAGCAACGCCACTGCAACGAAGCTCCCCCGATCGAGGAAGAGCGCCTGAGCAGGAACAGCTTCCTCCCGCTCAGAAGCTCCTGCCCAATCGGGGCAGAGAGAGGGACACATAAAAGAGCTTCTCCATCGGGCACAAGCCCTCAGCAACTCCACTGCGACGAAGCTCCCCTGATCGGGGTAGAGCGCCTGAGCGGGAACAGCTTCCTCCCGCTCAGAAGCTCCTGCCCAATCGGGGCAGAGAGAAGGACACATAAAATGCTCCTCCGTCGGGCTCAAGACTTCAGCAACTCCACTGCGACGAAGCTCCCCTGATCGGGGTAGAGCGCCTGAGCGGAAACAGCTTCCTCCCGCTCAGAAGCTCCTGCCCAATCGGGGCAGAGAGAGGGACACATAAAAAACTCCTCTGTCGGGCTCAAGACCTCAGCAACTCCATTGCAACGAAGTTCCCCCAATCGGGGTAGAGCGCCTGAGCAGGAACAACTTCCTCCCACTCAGAAGCTCCTGCCCAATCAGGGCAGAGAGAGGGACACATAAAAGAGCTCCTCCATCAGGCGCAAGCCCTCAGCAACTTCACCATAATGAAGCTCCCCTGATCGGGGTAGAGCACCTGAACAGGAACAGCTTCCTCCCGCTCAGAAGCTCCTGCCCAATCGGGGTAGAGAGAGGGACAGATAAAAGAGCTCCTCCGTCGGGCACAAGCCCTCAGCAACTCCACCGCAGCGAAGCTCCCCCAATTGGGATAGAGCGCCTGAGTGGGAACAGCTTCCTCCCACTCAGAAGCTCATGTCCAATCAGGCAGAGAGAGGGACACATAAAAGAGCTCCTCCATCAGGCGCATCCATGCCTGGCAGGTCCACACCTGAGGGCCTCGCCAGAAGGCCCTTTGGCATGACCCTTAAGCAGGGCATGAAGGCGGGAAGACAGACCCCCTCCAAAGAAGATCAACAAGACCAGAGCTCTCCAGCAAACTGCGTGCACCAACGAAGACGTAACACCTCGACTGAGACCTACAACTATAACAACGTGACACACCAGGAACGGAGCAACTGAACACAGTCAACTACCAGCACCAAAAGAACTGACATCAGCCTGCTACACACAAGGTAATCACCTTTATCGCCACAATGCATGCCATATATTACCTCCCCATAGCTCTCCTCCTCACACAGCTGCTCCCCCCCCCCCCCCCCCCTGACAATCTTCACAAACACCATGCAGGCACTTCCATGGTTTGGAACAATGTATCCTTGAAGGATACTATCAAAAGCAGAGAGGTTCCAAAAATAGAGTAAATTAGCCCAAATGCCCTTGAGTACGGAGCAGACAGAGCTTAAAGATTCAAAATTACCCATGCCTACCAATAGCCAGATTAATATGAATAAATTACTGTCTCTAAAATGCTTGTATGCAAATGCTAGAAGTCTAAAAACTAAGATGGGAGAGTTATAATATATAGCACTAAATGAGAGGTTAGATATGATTGGAATATCAGAGACATGGTTGGAAGGAGGACAACCAATGGAACACTGTGATACCTGGGTACAAACTATATAGTAATGATAGAGCTGATCAAATTGGTGGAGGGGTTGCGCTCTATGTTAGAGAGGGCATTGAGTCAGAAAGGAATAAAGTTTTGCAGGAAACAAAATTCACTGTAGAATCTCTATGGATTGAAATTCCATGTAAAAAGGGGAAGGCGATAGCAGTGGGGGTGTACTATTGACCTCCTGGCCAGAATGAACAAATGGATGATGAAATGCTCAAAGAAATCAAGGAAGCTAACAAACGTTATAGCACAGTAATAATAATGGGTGATTTCAATTACCCCGGTATTGACTGGGTCAGTGTCACGGCAGGACATGCTAGGGAGATAAAGTTCCTAGATGAAATAAATGACTACTTCTTGGAGCAGCTGTTTCATGAACGCACCAGAGGGGAAGCCATATTGGACCTAGTCCTTAGTGGAACACCAGATCTGGTGCAAGAGATAAGGGTGTTGGGGCCACTTGGCAATAGTGATCATAGCATGATCACGTTTGATTTAATTAATGGAGGAGGGATGGTAAGTGCCAGTATTTGGAAATGCTGCTCCGCACAGGGCCCAGCAGCCTGACTCTCCATAAGGCTTTGGATAGTGGAGCCTGTGGGTGTGGGTGTTTCTGCCACTGTTGGCCGCTGCTTTAGGGCAGAGGTTCCCAACTCCGGTCCTGGTGGGCCAAACACTGTTCAGGTTTTTATGCTGTCCCTAATGAATATGCATGAGATACATTTGCATACAATGGGGGTGATGCATACAAATGCAGCACAAGCATATTTATTAGGGACAGCATGAAACCTGAATGGTGTTTGGCCCTCCAGGACTGCAGTTGGAAAACTCTGCTCTAGGGGTTGCACATGTTTATGGTGTCTGTGCTCTGTAGGGTAAAATATATAGGCATTTCAGGCATGTTTAATTTATCTGCAATAAAGGTTCCATCTTTATTACCACGGTTTAGTAGTGGGTAAAATATGGGGAGAAGGTTGGCAGGAGCTACAGCTGGGACTTGAACTTCTGATGGTCTGCCCCTGAACACACTGGCTGTGTGTACTGCACCAAACTGTTGCCACAGGGACAGATCGTTCCCTGGGGTTACCATGACTGTTCGTCAGACAGACCTTGTCTGTTGCAGTGCACGGCACCCACCTAAATGGGGCTTGGCCGTGGTCTGCTGTGGGCAGATGCCACTGCCCTCTCCGCCACCAGCACCCCTTCGCCACCATGCTGACATAACCTTATGCCGGTGGTGCTGGTGGTGCACAGTCCCAGGACATCCAGTGTACCGGTAGGCAGCTGCCTATGGTGTGGGTTCTCGGGTAGGGGCGTCTACATGGACATGCGCGCTTCCCCCCGGCACCGCCTGCCAATGTTATGTGCCCTTGGGGGTACCTGCTGGGTAATATCCCCTGTGACACTGTGGGACACACACTCGTGCCCATGTTGGTCCCTTGTCAGTTGCTGTCTTTCTGCTTTACAGTTTCGGCATTCCTATGTGCCACCTAGGCATCTGCCTAGTCCGCACTGTGCCCCAGCTGGACCACAGCATGTGCAGCCTGCAGCCCCCTGTATCCCATTTATAGCATCAGTACAGTTGCCCTTTCCTACGTGCCCACTCTGCTTTTGCTGCACATGTGCACACCCTAACAAACCTGCCCAATATAAACAACAAAAACCCTTATCAGCGCTATTTCAATGTGGGATCATTCACTTTGTAGGGGAACAGAGCATAGACCCTTCCAAACATGATATCTTCCTTTTTACGCTTTGTCAGTAGTGTTGCTTTATGTTTATCATTACTATCACTATTGACCAGCTTGGTTATTGGGATTTCAGATGTGGTTCTGGTCATTTTATATGTTTATTTGCAATTTTGATCCCTACACATGTATCACAACTATCAGTTTTATGGGTTTCCCTGCCTTTGCTGTATATTGCTGACTGAAATGGTTTCTCTCTCCTGGAAATGTGCCTCTAACGCGAGGGTTTCACTGGCATTAGTGTTCAGACCGGATTTCACAGCGTTAGTGTGCCTGGAGCCTCTCCCCGCCCACTCTCCCCCAATTGACCCCTATCTCCGCCCTCTGGGAGGCCTTATTCCACCCTTCAGAGCCAGATTTCACAGCGTTAGTGTGCCTTAACGCCGCTGCCAACGTTATCACGCGATAACATTAAGACGGTTTAGTAAGCATACCCCTAAGCGACAATAACCTTACACACCATAACTGGTAATAAACCAGTCCCAGAACACCAAGTTGCAGCTATTACTACTACTAATCATTTGTATAGCACTATAATGTGTAGGCAGCATTGTACATTGCCATAATACTTTTCTGCATTCTGAGGTCTATAAAATATAATTCAAAATGCAATAAAGTAGGAGTTTGTATGACTGATCTACACAAAATTACACTTTCAATATGAAAGAACAATTATAGAAGATCTTAAGAAATCCAGAACACCGGGTCGCCATGGCACCTAAAAATTGTATGTATGCTGGCACCAGGGATTTCATGCACTCAGTCTTTTGAAGCACAGAAACTTATAAACAGTGAAACATAGTATTTGGGAATTGCTCCTTAAAACTTTCTCTCTCCTGTTCTCAAGTATCCCCAAACCCCAAGCTGCCCCATCCCCAAATAATACCCAATGCAATTGCCCTACTCCCAAAAATACCCCTGCAACTCTAGCAAACTCCACAAACTGCCTCTACATCCAAAAACTATCTCCCGCAACTGCTCCACCACCCTGCAAACTGGTCCTCCCACAAATGCCACCACCACCAAAACCACCCTCCTCAAATGATCCACCACACCGCAAACTGCCCCTCCTAAAAACTCCTCCCCTGCAAAATTAACCCAATATCCCACAAACTGCCACCATTCCCAAAAATTACCCGTATAACTTCCCCACCAACCCACAATGCCCCACCCACAAAATCTACCCCCACAACTGACCCATCACTCCACAAACTGCCCCAACCCTAAAATCTACCCTTGCATGTGCCTTATAACTCCAAAAGTGCCACACTCCAAAATCTAATCCCCTGCAACTGCTTACCACCTCACAAACTGCTCCCATCCCCAGAAAATACCTCCACAATTGATCCACCATCCCACAAACTGCCCCACTCCCAAAAATGACCCACTCTGCCACTGTCCCACCATCACATAAAATGCCCCACTGCCAGAAATTACCCCTGAAATTCCCCCACCACCCTGCTAATTTCCCCCACTGCCAAAAAATACCCTACGTACCACACACATGTGGTTAGGATTGACAAATTTCTGACTTTTTTCAAGATTCTACTGATTTTTACATTAATGTCCTGAAGAAGAAAGATGGCTAACATGTCAGGACATTTTTCAGATTTTATAACCTCTATCTGCAGTTCTCTTAACCTCCCTCTGTGTGAGTGAGCCTGACCTCCTTGCTTCCAATGTAACTAGCTTTAGAGAAGAGTAGAATCTAGCCAATGGGAAGGCAGTGGGGCCAAAGCACAGGAATGCTGCTGTAGTCACAGGAAGGGAGGAGTTGAGCTGGGGGAAGTTCCTATGCTATCTAAGTTGTTTCTGCAAGTGGTGGGAAATGAAATAGAACTGACACCCTCTCCCCAGAGCCCTAAATTCCGCCCAAGCAGCCCCTGCAATGGAGTGCGGCAAAGTTACTTTTATGTTTTCCATGCTGCCTTCGTTCCAGATCCAGAAGTGTCCCTCCTGGGTTGAAGTCTCACATTGCCACGGAACTTTGGCCCTAGAGGAAAAGCTCCAGAACTGGAACAGAGGCACTGCAGCAAACAGATTAAAGTTTACTGTGCAGGGCCCCCACTGCCGGATCTTGGGGGAGGTTGATAGAGGGTGGTCGCATCATCGCTGCCGGGGGGGGGGGGGGTGAGTCACTGCGAGGAGCTGAAATAAGCAAAATTTTAATTGGGGGCCCCCCACTAGAACTTTCTCCACTGCCTGCCCCCCAAAAAAGTCTTAATGCATTTCTATAGGAAAAACAGTTCTAACTACTGCAGCAAACGCTGATTCATAGTAATACAGTAATTACGGAACTGCACATCAAACAGCCCTCCCTGTTTCAGAGCTAGAAGTAAAGACATACCAAACTCAGCTAGAGTGCAGGAACTGAATTCACAGAAGATGAGGTGTTAGAACAACTTGCTAAACTGAAAGTGGACAAAGCCATGGGACCAGATGGGATACATCCCAGGATACTGAAAGAGCTCAGAGAGGTTCTTGCAGGACCATTAAAGGATGTCTTCAACAGATCCTTGGAAACAGGAGTGGTTCCTCAGGACTGGAGAATAGCTAATGTTGTACCTCTACACAAAAATGGTGACAGGGAAGAAGTGTCAAATTACAGGCCCGTGAGCCTTACCTCGGTGGCAGGAAAAGTAATGGAGGCGCTCCTGAAAGAGCGAATAGTGAACTTTCTCAAAACCAACAGGTTGCAAGATCCAAGGCAACATGGTTTTACCGAAGGACGGTCTTGCCAAACAAATCTGATTGAGTTCTTTGATTGGGTGACCAAGGAACTAAATCTGGGGCATGCAATGGATGTCATCTATCTGGATTTCAGCAAAACCTTTGATACGGTTTCTCATAGGAGGCTTGTCAGTAAACTCAGTAGCTTGGGGATGGGTCCCAAGATAGTAAACTGGATTAGAAATTGGTTGACTGACAGACAACAGAGGGTGATGGTACATGGAGCTCACTCGGATGAGAGGAAGGTGATTAGCGGGGTGCCTCAGGGTTCGGTCCTGGGCCCGGCACTGTTCAATATATTTGTGAGTGATATTGCTGAAGGACTGAATGGAAAAGTCTGTCTTTTTGCAGATGACACAAAAATTTGCAACAGAGTGGACTCCCCCGAGGGAGTGGATAACATGAGGAAAGATCTACAAAAGCTGGAAGACTGGTCTAATGCTTGGCAACTACGATTTAATGTGAAAAAGTGCAGTGTCATGCACTTGGGTAGCAGAAATCCAAGGGAAAAGTACACAATAGGGGGTGAGAGGTTGGTATGCACGGTTCAGGAGAAAGACCTTGGTGTGATTATCTCTGATGATCTCAAGGTGGCAAAACAGTGCGACAAGGCGGTAGCAAAAGCCAGGAGGATGTTGGGCTGCATACAAAGAGGGATTACCAGCAGAAAGGAAGAGGTACTTATGCCACTGTACAAGTCACTGGTAAGGCCTAACCTGGAATACTGTGTTCAGTTTTGGAGGCCATATCTTGCAAAAGATGAAAAAAGACTGGAAACTGTTCAGAGAAAGGCGACCAAAATGATTTGGAGCCTGCCTCAGAAGCCTTATGAGAAGAGACTTGAAGACCTAAATATGTACACCTTGGAGGAGAGGAGGGACAGGGGAGATATGATTCAGACCTTTAAATACTTAAAGAGAAATGATGAACAAACAAACCTCTTCCAAAGACGGGGAAGCTGTAAAACTAGAGGGCATAACATAAAGCTGCAAGGTGGTAAATTGAAAGGCAATGTCAGGAAATATTTCTTCACTGAAAGGGTGGTGGATGCTTGGAATGCCCTCCCGATGGAAGTGGTGAGGGCAAACACGGTGATGGAATTCAAAACGGCATGGGACAAACACAGTGGATCCCTTTACAGCAACAGGATAAAAGCAAAATAAACGGTACCATCTAACTTCTGAACTATCTAGCGTCTGAACAAATAAGGGTGTCCTACATGGAGTGGTGGGTTCATCCCTAAACAGAAACAAAAACATGGGGAGGGGTGGCCTGCACAGAGCGACAGGTGCACCTACTCTTGCCATCTTGCTGGGCAGACTAGATGGACCATGCTGGTCTTTATCTGCCGTCACTTACTATGTTACTATGTTACTATGTGAAGGCTAGCACTGGAAATGGGCTTATGAAGAGCTGGAATAGGACTGGAAATGGGCTGATGTGGGGCATAGGAGAATGGGACTAGAAGGGAGTGGATGCTGGGTGGGTCTAGAACTATAAGGGAACTGATTTTGGGGGAGGACTAGAATGGATGGGGAATGAGAATGGAGAGGGGAAAAAATATTTTGTGTGGAAGAAAAGTCTATGATGGGTCGGGTATTGGGAGAGTAAGAGGGGCTTGAGAATGGAAGGGTGAAATTTAAATGGATGATAAAGGAATAAGGAAAGAATTGGGGGAAAGAGCAAAAGGGAAACAATCAGTATGTTAAAGCAGATATAGAGAGAGAATGGAAAACATCTAAAAGAGAAGAAAGGCCAAATGGATAGCTCGCAGAAGACACGAAGAAACCAGAAGAAAGTGACTGGAGCAATTGCAACTGAAAAATGAAATGCCCAAACAGAAAGTAGAAAAATACTTTTTATTTTGAATTTATTAACTGGAATATGTTTGGTCTGGGAAGTGTGTATTGCTAACATCTTTGCATTTTTGTTTAGTGCAAGAGGAAATTACTTTATAGTTTTATTTCTCCAGTGTTGTACATTTCATGTTTGGATTTTGGGGTTCCCAGTTTAATTATTATCTGACCAAGGAAGTTAGCCTACACGTATCCTCGGTAATTTTTGTGGGTGGGGCTGGGGGTGGGACTAGGGGAGGAGAATTGGTGGAGCATGGCGAGCCAAAGTTGTTGGGTTTTTCTCGGTGAAAAAGTTGGCAACCCTAGCTTGGAGAAGGAAGAGCAGGAGAGAGTGGATGAGAAGGAAATGATGAGGTTAAATAACCTTTTTTAAGGTTTTAGTAGAGTAGGTGACAAGTTTGGTAAAGAATTTCAATTCCACATTCTCCAGCTCCATTATCATTACTTAAGAGTAGATCAAAAAAATGTTGGCATGGATAAGGGAGTTGGTGAATCTATTTCTGGAAGAGCGCTTTATGCTGGCAAGTTTGAAGAAAGTAGTAGTGACATCAGCCAGAGCCAGACGTGCTGTGCCATTCTGAAATCTCACCGCAATGTGCATCTCCCTTGCTCCGCCCAGGCCATGCTTCACCACGCCCCCATACTGCATGGACATTTTCGCACTGGGAACATCTACATACCCGGCTTCGAAAATGACTCAAAGGGCATCTCTGTGCTTTGCACATCGATGTGCTCATTTTCAGATATCCAACTCCATGACTAGAGCTTCTAAAATACCTCCATTGTCTTTCAGACACATAACATCACATACTGCCCAAGAGTCCAGCTAACAAAGTTGTACTATATTATTCAATCTGAGAGTCACAAACCATTTTTGTCCTTTTGTTTGCATAGCACCAAGGCATTCTTTTGAGAAAATTGCATCAATACTGAGCAAGTCTGCATCATCTGACTGACATCTCTTCCAACTAATACAGCTTACTTACTGTGTTCTGCTTCCTTGATAGGTGCACCCGTGCAAAATGATTTAGGCCACCACATAGCCAACATGTTTTCCCATATGCTGGACAGTGTTCTTGCACTAGCTTATGTGAATTGCCATAGTACTTACCTGCAGCAGATTTGGTTGTAAATGAGCTACTCTGCTGTTCCATGTTGCAGTAGTTAGGCATACCTCATTGATGCTCGTCTGTTGCATTGCCACTGTCAGTGTGCTGGTCTTGTTCTAAAGATCTAAGTTCAGATCTTTGAGTTCTGCAATACAACATGTTTCGGTGGCTGTATTCAGAGTTAAGTCATATTTTCTTAAAAGACGTCAATGTATGCCCTCATTGGTAACGTTAAGAACTATTTTATCTTGGGCCATACTTGCATGTCGCTGCTTTCTCTTTCAAAAGCATGACAAAATTAGTGCATTCACTTTCCTCTTGCTTGCAGCTGCCAAAAATGTTGTTTTTCATTGATTACATTTTTTGGGTTTAAAAGAGGCTTCTAATGCATCTAGGATAGCCTTGGTATCCCTTCTCTACATTTCTGTGAGCAGGGGTGGCCCAAGGGTGGTGCGGGGCCATGTGCGAAGACTCACTGCGGGGCCTCATTTGCATACGTGATCTCATTTGCATACATATTTGCATAACATTAATGTGCACTAGCTTTTAGTAAACATGCCTTTTAATGAGTGTCTGGATAAAGAAAGACTACCATATTTCTACATTACTATACTCCAGTGCCAACCAACAAGCACTTAGGAAGTACTATAAACACTACTCATTTATAACCCATAGCAAACCCACCCTATCATAACAGCACTACCAGGACTCACAAAGCACCAAACCCTACCTATCAAACAGGCAACACTGCAAATATTAAACCAATACATCTCAGAGAATACCAAGACATCTTCTACTGGGGAAAGAGAACAAGTGGCACTGTCAAATAGAAACTACATAAAGAAAATACCTTAGCTTGGTTACACATGCAGAACGTAGACCGTCACCAAACAAAGAACAAGGAATCACAATTTAGAAATAGAAAGACAATAATTAAACTGGGAACCCCATAGGCCAACGTTAGAACATACAAAAACACTGGAGAAACAAAACTATAAATGAATTTCCTCTTGTACTAAGCAAAAACACAAAAATGCTAGCAATGCACATTTCCCACAGCTGACATATTCCAGTTAATAAATTCAAAATAAAAAAGTATTTTTCTACCTTTTGTTGTTTGGACATTTTATTTTTCAGTTGCAATTGCTCCAGTCACTTTCTTCTGGTTTCTTCTGTCTTCTGCTAATACTCCATTGTCTGCTGTCCATTTGTCCTTTCTTCTCTCTTCCCAGTTTTTTCCCATTCTATTGTTACATCTGTTTTAACATACTGATATTTCCCCTTTTACTCTTTCCTCCATTTATTTCTTTATTTCTTTTTCATCCACTCAAATTTTACCCTTCCATCCTCAATCCCCAATCCCCACTTACTCTCCCAATACCCAGCCAATCATAGATTTTTCTTCCCTCCCACACAAAATATCTTCTCTGCTCTCCATCCTCATTCCCCCAGCCCCATCCCCTTCTAGTCCTCCCCCAAAATCAGCTCCCTTCTAGTTCCAGCTCCACCCAGCATCCGCTCCCTTCTAGTTCCTAATTGTCTGTCCTCTGTCATCTCAATTTTCTTCACCTTTGCTATACTTTATCTTCAAGCATCTCTTTCATCTCCCCAAAAACATGTCCTGTTTTTTCATTGCATATTTTTATTTATTTTATTTATTTAAATTTTGTTTATATACTGCCTTTCTACTATCCAAGGCGGTTTGCATAGAACTTAACAGATGTAACAGTGCCTGAGCGACTGTTTTACAGAGAACAAGAACATTCCAGGAAATACAAACTAGTATAATGGTCACACAGCTATGAACAATAAAAACGGTAACTATGTACAGACAGGGAGGAATACCTGGGAACTAAGGGGGCAGGTGGGGCATAGTCTATGCACATTGTATGAACAAGATAAGAGTCTCAGACAATTGTGGTAGATTAGTGAACGAGGGTTACTAGGTCACGCTTGACTGCAGATCATGAGTTGAGGTAGTGTTGAAGTATTTTTCTTCCTATACAGCAAATGGCCTAAAATAGAACGATTTCCTGTTGAACACTTAGGTGTTCTTTGCCTTTAAGAGATTCTTTCTTTATCACTGCATTATAGCATAAATGTCAGCTTACCAGTGACTTTACTATTTCTGTGTTTCTTATATAGCCCTCTTCCTCGTCTTCCACCACCACTACAACCACAGCTGACAGCCAGTCAAAACTATCTTATGATCAGTCACTCAAGAAATAAAGTAAGTATGTTCTAGCAAATTGAAGACCTTTTTATTTGGTTTAGAAGTTAAGTAGCTATGAATTACTGCATGTTAGGATACATTAAAAAATACAAAAAACAGTGTAATTTCTAAGCATGGATATAAAGAATATGCAAGATCCAGAGCGGCTCTGTTTTATTGTATATTCCATGTGTACATGAGTTGTGTATGAGACCCAGTGGGTTAAGCAAGTAAACTCAAGATGAGACAGGAAATGGGGGGGGGGGATGTTCAAAGATATTTACATAGTTTTCAGTCCTGCAAAACGTGTAAATGTCAGTTAGTGGGATATTGAGTGCACTAACACAGAGCCGCTGGATGTCCACAGGTGCTGCCTCTACATGCCCTGTTGCTACGTGGTGTGAGCATTCCAGGGCGGAGCGGAGGTGGCACCCGTCACTAACCGAGCAGTGACGGTATTGAGCGACTGCCTGGTTAGTTTTCGGGATCTGCGGCTACCCCAGATATTCAATGCCAGTGGCCAGTTATGGCCCTGACAATGAATATCCAGGGTTAGTCTTCAGCAGTGATGGCTATGCACTTTACAAGCGCTAGCCGCCGCCGCTGACTATCCACCTGTATCCTTATTTCAAGGGTCCAGTGGTCTCATTTTTGACCTGTCAATTAATCTGCATCAAAGGACAAAGGGCCCAATATTGAATTGGGTAGGCTATGTGCCGCTACAGTGCAGAGCCCTGCCCGCCAACCCTTAACCCTGGATATCCAATGCCATGGCAACAGCATTGAATATCTGGGGTCGCCGCACATGCCCCGGAGCCACCGATGCTAACCGGGTAGCGGCGACGTTGTACCGCTGCTTGGTTAGCTTCCGCGGGTAAAACTAGGCCAGCTTTTGTTATACCTAGTTTAACCCACCAATCGCTAACCGGGTAGCTGTGCAATATTGCTGCTACCAAGTTAGCAACAGTCTCCGCCTCCGCTCCACCCCGGAACACCCCCAAGATATCCCGATGCCAACCGTATAGCATCGGGGCGTATAGCAGGGATAGAAGGGGATATTCAATGGCACTAACCATGTACGTGCCATTGAATATCCCGATTCAAGGCATTTGCATGGTTTACTGGACTATAAACCATGTAAATGCCTTTGGAATATCAGGCCCAAAGACTTTATCTCAGAAATGGATATATTGAATAATGAGATAGATTGCAGAGTTTCCTGCTGAAAATTTGGATGGCGCATAGTGAATGCTGTAAGATACAAACGGAAATTTCAATATGTGATCTTTGCACATACTTCCCATCCTCTGCCTAATTTAGCCTGCTTTTTTGGGTGGGGAAAAGTATGCAAGCAGAATTTTTTTACCTACAGACACCTGGCGGTAACAATCAAAAAGCTATTCTATAGGGGGAAAAAACCACATTTCCCCACTTTGATTATCTTCCCCAAAAGCTGTAGTCTCTGCTATCCCTGTATGGCAAATAAAGCAAGAAACTATTCCCTGGAAGGAAGAGACCTCCCAGCAGGATTACTGTATGTTCGCAGCCCCTCTTGCATGCTGCTTGGCGCAGCAGTGTCATCTGCACTCTTCTCCTGTGCAGTGGAGAAGTAGTCAATTGTTAAAGTAAAAGATTAACCATGAAGGAAACCTAGTCTGAATCCCACTGTTGTTTCTTGAGCAAGTTATTTAACCCTCCATTGCCTCAGGCACAGACTCAGGTAAGCCCTCTGGGCACAGGAAATTCCTACAATACTTGATTGTAACTAGCCTTGAGCTACTATTGAAAAGGGCATGAGCTAAATCCAAAATCCCTTCCCACATTCACATTTCCCTAATATAAAATTAAGTCTCTGGAATATACAGATGTAAGCACCCCTCAGGATATCTGCATAATAGCCATCAAGGAAAGGGGTCTCACCACAGAAGAAATGTGAAAATGTATTTTAGAAAGGACATCCAAGTGAAATCTGGGACGTCTAAGCAGGAATGTCTGAAAAAAAGCAGGCACGTCCAGGTGCAGACACGATTTCACAAACGTGGACATGCCTGATATGGACGTCTGCAGGGTTGTTTACAGAGACATCCCCAGAACAGTATCTCAGAACCTGGATGTCTAGGAATAGCCTAATGGTTAGTGCAGTGGGCTAGACCCAGGGAAATGAGGATTCATATCCGTGATTATGCAGAGTAGTGGGGATGATGGAATCAGGGCCTACCGAGTGTAAATCGCACCCTGTGTGACTTGCACATCGGGCGCCGCCCCCTGCGGCAGGAGAGAAGAGGCATGCCCGATGTGCAAGTCACTGGCATGCTAAGTAGATCTCTCCCTCCCTGCAGGGAGGGACAGATCTGCTTAGCATGCCGGAAAGAAGGCTTAAGGGGCGCATTTTAGCTGTCTGTCGTTGCCCGTCGCCACTGAGAGAAAAAAAAGTGGCGGCGGCAGGCAACGGCAGACAGCTAAAATGCACCCCTTAAGCCTTTGTGCCCTGTGCACCACTCGCACAGGGCTAGGTACGGTCCTGGATGGAATGCTATCTTCTCTATACTTTCTGGATGTTTTTCAGCCCTAACAAGCACTTTCGTGATGCTTATTTGTGCCTGGTGCAAGTCTAAACTAAGATGTGTTTCCAGACGTCCAGGATGTGTCTGAGATCAGGCAGTGACATCCATGTTCCTGGGAATGCAGCAGCCACGCCTCCACCACAGGCCATTCAAACAGGGATGTCCACAGACCTGGCTTCTGAAATGGCTCTCGAGATGCCTCTATGCCTGTTTTCAGATGTCCAAAGTACAAATATGGCTTCCAAAATAGCCCCCAAATTCTCACAGTAAACCTGCATAAAACATAGCAAGTGCTGGTTCATATTTATTTATTGTATTTATTTATTTACCGCCTTTCATGAATCAAAGCGGTTTGCAGAGAACTCAAAGAAACGTTACATTGAACAGTAAATACATGTTACATCTTAACAGGGAGTGATAGGGGATAAGGGAAGAATTTGCTTAAAACAGCAACAGTTGATTTAAGTCCATCTCCCGACCAGACTTGATGTCCAGAGAGGTATGCTGTCTGCCAGGTGCCAAAATCCAAGACATTACAGAGAGTTTGCCGAGACTCATCAAGCCCACTGACTATTACCCAATGTTGCTAATCCATGTCGGAACAAATGATACTGCCAGGTATCCCTCTGAGCGTATCAAAAGTGACTTCATGGCTCTGGGACAGAGGATGAAGCAAATAGGTGCACAGGTGGTGTTCTCTTCAATTCTCCCTGTTGAGGGTAAAGGCCAAGGCAGAGAGGCTCGCATCCTGGAGATGAATGCATGGCTGCGTGGATAGTGTCATCGAGAGCATTTTGGTTTCCTGGACCACGGGATGCTGTTCCAAGGGTTGCAGAGCAGAGATGGAGTCCATCTGTCCAAGAAAGGTTAACTCATCTTCAGTAGTAGACTGGCTAATCTACTGAAGAGAGCTTTAAAGTAGATTCGTTGGGGATGGGTGAAGACAGTCCCCAGATAAGTGAAAACCCCCAGGTAAGTGAAACATTAAATACCTTTATGGAAATGTGTAAAAGGGGTAACATATGGAAAGCAGTATGTATAAATGCCCGTAGCATGGGAAATAAGATCCTTGATGTTGAAGCTTTGATGGGAGTGGCTGACTTGGATTTATTGGCAGTTACAGAAACATGGATCACAGAAAACCATGACTGGGATGTAACTATACCAGGCTATAATTTATTCAGAAAGGACAGGGTAGGAAGAAGGGGAGGAGGAGTGGCACTATATGTAAAAAATAATATTAAAGCTTTGGAATTACAGAGCTTAAAAGGGAGAGAGGAGGCACTGTGGGTTAAACTAGAAAGAGGGAAAGAAAAATCTATTTGCATTGGCATGATATACAGACCTCCCTCACAAGAGGAAGAAATGGACAGAGAGTTAATTGAAGACATACGTAGTATTGCTAGGAAAGGGGAAGTGCTACTGATAGGAGATTTCAATATGCCAGATGTTGATTGGCACATTCCTGCTGCAGTATCATCTAGAAGTAAGGAGATCCTGGATTCTCTACAGGGAGAACTATTCAGGCAATTGGTAACAGACCCCACAAGTGAAGGGGCCATATTGGACTTGGTGCTTACCAATGGTGAAAGTGTTTCTGATGTTGTAGTGGGAGATCATTTTGCATCCAGTGATCACCAGATGGTGTGGTTCAGTATTAGGACTAGGGCTGTTAGAATCCATTCAAAAGCGAGGGTCTTGGACTTTAGGAAAACTAACTTTGCCAAGATGGGCCAATACCTCAGGGAGTTGTTAGCAGAACGGGAACAGATGGGGGATGTAGAAAAACAGTGGGCAAAACTAAAAGGGGATATTTTAAGGGCAACCAACCTTTTTGCTAAAATGGTAAATAAAGGTAAAAGGAAAAGGAGACCGCTATGGCTTTCGAAAGAAGTAGCTGAAAAGGTGAAGAAAAAGAGGGAGGCCTTCATGAAATACAAGAGATGAAAGAGAGAGGAAGACAGGCAACTATATTTGGAAAAACTTAGAGAAGCTAGCAAAGTAGTCAGGAAAGCAAAGATTTAAAAAGAGGAGGAAATAGCCAATGCAATAACATGGGGGGATAAGACATTTTTCAAATATGTTAGTGAGAAGAGGAAGGGCAAAAATGGTATTGTCAGACTCAGGGGTGAAGGGGAGGAATATGTAGACGATGATGAAGATAAAACAGAATTGCTTAACAAATATTTCTGTTCTATGTTCATAGATGAAGAACCAGGAACAGGACCTCAGAAAACACCCATAAACAGGAACAGAAGCGAGGAGCGTCTTGAACAATTTTCAGAAGACTGTGTTCGTGAGAAACTAGCTAAACTTAAAGTAGACAAAGTGATGGACCGGATGGGATAAACCCTAGAATACTGAGGGAACTTGGGGACATTCTAGCAGCTCCACTGACTGACCTTTTCAATGCCTCATTGGAGTCGAGAGTGGTGCCAAAGGACTGGAGAGAGGCTCATGTGGTGTCTTTACACAAAAGCGGAAGCAAGGATGTGGTTGAAAACTACAGGCCGGTTAGTTTAACTTCGGTGGTGAGTAAATTATTGGAAAAACTGCTGAAAGAGAAAATAGTGAGGTTTCTGTAGTCCAGCAGATTACAGGATCCGAGGAAGCATGGATTCACCAGAGGCAGGTCTTGTCAGACAAACCTGATTGATTTCTTTGACTGGGTGACCAGGGAGTTGGAACGAGGGAGAACCCTAGATGTGGTGTATTTAGATTTCAGTAAAGCCTTTGACACTGTTCCTCACAGGCGACTTTATAAACAAACTGAGCACCCTAGGGATGGACCCTAATGTTACTGTTTGGGTTAGAAATTGGTTGAGTGGGAGGCGACAAAGAGTACAGGTAAATGGAGCTCACTCTGAAGAGAAGGAAGTTACCAATGGTATGCCCCAGGGATCTGTCCTTGGTCCGATTCTTTTTAACATCTTTGTTAGTGATATAGCAGAAGGGCTGTCGGGTAAGGTTTGCCTCTTTGCGGATGATACCAAATTCTGCCATAGAGTAGACACCCAGGAAGGTGTAGATAACAAGAGGAGGGATCTAGCTAAGCTTGAAGAATGGTCTAGAGAATTTGGCAGCTGGGATGTAATGTTAAAAAATGCAAGGTCATGCATTTGGGCTGCAGCAATCCAAGGGAGCAATATAGTATAGGGGATGAAGTACTTTTGTCCACTAAAGAAGAGCAGCACCTAGGCTTGGTTGTGTCTGATGATCTTAAAGTTGCTAAACAGGTAGAAAAGGCAACAGCAAAAGCTAGGATGCTTGGGTGCATACGGAGAGGAATGGCTAGCAGAAAAAAGGAAGTGATAGTGCCTCTGTATAAGTCTTTGGTGCGGCCTCATTTGGAGTATTGTGTGCAATTTTCGAGACCGCACCTTCAAAAGGATATAAACAGAATGGAGTCAGTACAGAGGGTGGCTACTAAAATGGTTAGTGGTCTTCATTATAAAGCATATGTGGACAGACTTAAGGATCTTAAAATGCACACATTAGAGGAAAGACGGGATAGAGGTGATATGATTGAGACATTTAAATACCTCCGTGGCATAAATGCACAGGGAGAGAGACTCTTTCAATTGAAAGCAAGTACTGCTACAAGGGGACATGGGATGAGGGTGAAAGGGGATAGATTCAGGAGTGATATGCGGAAATATTTCTTTACGGAAAGAGTGGTGGATCCGTGGAATAGTCTCCCAGTGGAGGTGGTAGAGATGAGGACAGTATCTGAATTCACAAGAGCATGAGACAAACACAGAGGATCTCTAAAAGAAAAAAGGGGACTGTTGTAGTTGTTGATATGGAAGGACAGACTAGATAGGCCATGTGGTCTTTTTCTGTCATCATTTTTTTATGTTTCTAATAACTATGTACAGAGAACTCATCATATATATAAATTAGCTACAATGAATTTGAAGGCATCTTGAAAGGTGAGAGGACTGTAGCTTTACTTGAAGTATTTTAACTAGGTAACTGGTTCACCAAAGTGCTCCTTGAACAGGAATGTTTTTAGCAGTTTACTGTATGATTTGGGATCTTTAGTATCTCTTATGAATGAAGGAAGTGAGTTCCATAGTAGTGGGGAGTAAAGGGAGAAGGCTCTCTTGGATGTAGTTACGTTGTAGTTTCTGAAGTCAGCGTGTGTCTCAAGAGAATTTCCATTGTTAATTCTACATGGTCTGTTTTCCAGGGTGGTTTGAATAAATTCTTTCAGGCACATTGCAGGATCGGATTGGAGAGATTTGAATATAGTGTGGAGTGCTTTACATAGTAACATAGTAAATGATGGCAGATAAAGACCAGTATGGTCCATCTAGTCTGCCCAGTAAGATGGCACGAGTAGGTGCAACTGCCGCTCCGTGCAGGCCACCCCTCCCCATGTCTTTGTTTAAGGGGCCACCCCTCCCCATGTCTTTGTTTAAGGGGTGAACCCACCACTTTGTGTAGGACACCCCTGTATGTTGAGAAATTAGTTAGTTAAGTTTATTTTGAACTTAATTCTACTCTCAATTGGTAGCCAGTGAAGCTGCTTTAATATTGGGTTAATGTGCTCTCTGATAGAGGTTTGTGAAATTACTCTTGCAGCTGCGTTTTGAGCTAGCTGAATGCGGCGGATGCTTTGCTTTGGGAGACCCATTAAGATGGCGTTACAGAAATCGAAGTGTGGGAAGATTATAGCCTGGACTGCTGTTCTGAAATCATCTGCGGAGAGAAGAGGTCTTAGATATTGAAGCATTTTTAGCTTGGCATAGATAGCTTTTGTTAGGTTGCTCACATGCTTGGTGAAGTTAAGCTAGTGATCTAACGTAACGCCCAAGTATCTCACTTCTTTTTTATTTGGATCCTTGAATCCTTTATCTTTTCTGGTGGAGAGAAGGAGTTGTCCTTTGTGATAAAGAGGATTTAGCCATGTGATAATGTTGTTGAAATATTCCTTTATATTTTTTAGATTCAGTTGTTTAGTGTTGATTTGAGTGAAGAGCATAATGTCATCAGCGTACAGGTTGTATTCAATGCCATGACTCTTTATTATGCTGCAGATGGGTTGAATATAAAGGTTGAAAAGAAGCGTTGACAATGCAGAACCTTGGGGTATGCCTTTTCTTTGGTAGAATGGGCTTGACGTGCTATTACCCATTTTTACTTGGATGGTTCAATCTGAAAGGTAGGATTTGAACCATAATAAAACTTTGTCTTTGAGGCCTATTTCTTGTAATCTAAGTATGAGGTATTCATGTGATATGGAGTCATAAGCAGCTGTTAAGTCGAGAAAAATTAGAATGAAACCAGAATTGGGTTTTTCAATTCCTTTCAGTAGTTTGTCTATTAATGCCATGAGGAGTGTTTCAACTCCATGACTTATTTTAAATCCGTGCTGATGTGGATCGAGTTGGGCAAATTGGTCTACGTGATTTTGTAGCTGGAGTTGAGCTGCCTTTTCTAGGATTTTTGCCATAAATGGCAGACTTGAAATAGGTCTGTAAGAACTTGGATCTGATTTATCCAAGCTCTTGTCTTTGAAGAGGGGACGGACAGAGGCCTTTTTTAACTCTCCTGGAAGATAGCCTTGATCCAATGAGGAGTTTATTAGATTGAGGAGCATATGAGGAGTAAGATTGTTGCTAGTCAGACGTATCCATATGGCTGGGCAAGGGTCGAGAGCAGAAGTTGAAGTATTAAGAGATTTGATTATGTCTCTGAGCTGCCTTTCGGAAATGGGAGAAAAACTTTTCCAGGCCTGATTTATAATTATATTGCTTGTTTTGCAATGGTAATCTGTTGGTGCTAGTGTTCTCACCTTTTCCTTGTAATATTTAGCTATAGCATCTGCATCTGGCGCAACCGTGGCATTGTCTTCTTTTGGGTGAGTTGTTAGGGATTTAACTATCTCAAACATTTCCCTTGGCTTGTTCAGTGCTGACATTATTAGTTTGGTGTGATAATCCCATTTATTGTTATTTATTAATCATTTGTATTCTTCCAGTTTGCTGAAAAAGGAAGCTTTGTCGGTTTCACATTTTGATTTTCTCCATTTCCTTTCAAACTTTCTTAGATGTTTTTTTAACAATCTAACTTCTTTTGTGTACCATACCGAGCTTTTCCTTGAGTGAAGCTTGCTGGATGTGGGGCTGATAGCAGTTGTAGCTGCTTGAAGGATTGTCGAGTTCCATCTTCTTATGAGTATGTCGGTATTCTCAGTGTCCGTTTGAAGCTTTGGAAGGACGTCTTTCAGGAATTGGTCTTTGTCGAATTGGCAGAACTTTCTGTGCTGATAGTAGACTGGATTTGTATTGGCTCTGCTAGGAAGGGACGGGATATGATCTGGAAGGGGGAGGACGATATCATACAAACTACTGGCCCATGCCCTGCTTGCTTTCTCTCTCTCTTCTCTGAATGTTCCAAATGTAGCAAATGCCCCACAGTTCTTAAATCATGTGTAAGTGTCCCATATTCAGAAATTTACCACACAAAGGAAAAATAAATGTAAACTTTACTCCAAGCGTTACTCAAGATTTAGACAAAGGTAATCCTGGAAAATAAAACTTTGGCAACCCCCAAGTTAGAGGCTTGAAATATGTGAGAGAAGCCACTCCCAGTGGCATACTATAGGTCTCCAGTGTCCAGGGGCTAATATTTAAGAACATAAGAACATAAGATATGCCATACTGGGTCAGACCAAGGTCCATCAAGCCCAGTATTCTGTTTCCAACAGTGGCCAATCTAGGTCATAAGTACCTAGCAGTTTCCCCAAGAGACACAAGTTCCACAATGCTTGTACAGGGTCAAGCATTGATATCTTCGGTCACTTCTTAATAATGGTTTATGGACCTTTCCTCCAGGAACTTGTCCAAACCTTTTTTAAACCCAGCTACACTAACAGCCTTTACTACATCCTCCGGTAACAAATTCCAGAGTTTGATTACACGTTGAGTGAAAAAATATTTTCTTTTATTAGTCTTAAATAGTTTACCCTGTAGCTTCATTGCATGTCCCCTAGTCTTTCTATATTCTGATAACGTAAACAATCGATCTATGTTTACCCGTTCCACTCCGTTCATTAATTTATAGACTTCTATCATATCTCCCCTCAGTCGTCTCTTTTCCAGGTTAAAGAGCCCTAACCTTTTTAGCCTTTCTTCATAGGAGTATCCTTCCATCCCCTTTACCATTTTGGTGGCTCTTCTCTGAACCTTTTCTAAAATCGCTATATCCTTTTTAAGATACGGCGACCAGAATTGCACACAATATTCAAGGTGCGGTCTCACCATGGAACAATATAGAGGCATTATAATATCTTTTGTTTTATTTTCCATTCCTTTCCTTATCATACCTAGCATGCTAATTGCTTTCTTGGCCGCCGCTGCACACTGGGCCGAGGGTTTTAACATGGTATCCACAATGATGCCCAAATCTTTTTCCTGGGTGGTGGTTCCTAATGTGGAACCTTGCATCGTGTAACCATAGTTTGGGTTGTTCTTCCCTAGGTGCATAACCTTGCACTTGTCCACATTAAATTTCATCTGCCATTTTGATGCCCAGTCTTCCAATTTATCAAGATCCTCTTGCAATTTTTCACAATCCTCTTGGGTTTTAACAACTTTAAATAGTTTTGTGTCATCTGCAAATTTGATAACCTCACTCGTTATTCCACTTTCCAGGTCATTTATGAATATGTCAAAAAGCAGCGGACCCAGCACAGATCCCTGGGGTACACCACTATTCACCTTTCTCCATTGGGAAAATTGGCCATTTAGCCCTACCCTCTGCTTTCTATCTTTTAACCAGTTCCTGAGCCACAATAGTACACTGCCTCCTATCCCATGACTCTTTAGTTTTGCCAAAAGTCTCTGATGAGGGACCTTGTCAAAGGCTTTCTGAAAGTCCAGATACACTGTATCTGTATCTGTATCTTGTCAAATATCAAATCCTGATGTAACCTATTCAATGTATATATAATTATGTAGATAGTTATACCCAGTTCACACCCAGTTTATCTTCCCTGTTATCTGTAAACCTAGATCAGTCATGTATTGACAGGTATATTGTTGTTTAATGTAAACCGCACTGATGATGAATAGTGCGGTATATAAAAAATGTTAAATAAATAAATAAATAAAAAATAAAAATACCAACCGACTCACCTTTGTCCACCTGTTTATTCACTCCTTCAAAAAAACATAACAGATTAGTAAGACAAGATCTTCCTTGTCTAAAGCCATGTTGGCTGTCTCCCATTAGGTTGTGACTATCTACATGCTGAGTAATTTTATTCTTTATGATGGTTTCTACCATTTTTCCCGGTACTGACGTCAGGCTCACCGGTCTGTAGTTTCCCGGATCACCCCTGGAACCCTTTTTAAAAATTTGTGTTACATTGGCGATCCTCCAATCTTCAGGTATTAGAGATGATTTTAATGATAGTTCACAGATTACTGATAGCAGGTCTGCAATCTCATATTTCAGTTCTTTCAACACCCTTGGATGTATACCATCCGGCCCAGGTGATTTGCTACTCTTCAGTTTATCTAATAGCTGTAAGACATCTTCCCGATGTATCGATATTTCCTTCAATTCTTCCGCACCTTTAAATACCACTTCAGTCATGGGTAACATCCCTACATCTTCCTCAGTAAAGACCGAAGCAAAGAATTCATTCAGTCTCTCCGCTATTGCCTTGTCGCCTCTTAGTGCTCCTTTAACCCCTTTATCATCCAATGGACTAACTGACTCTCTCACAGGTTTTTTGCTACGAATGTACTTGAAAAGGTCTTTATTTCGCGTTTTTGCTTCCGCAGCAAGCTTCTTCTCAAATTCTCTCTTTGCTTGCCTTATCAATGCCTTGCATTTGACTTGCCAGTGCTTGTGCTGTTTCCAGGTTTCGTCGTTTGGCTCTTTTTTCCATTTCCTGAAAGATGCTTTTTTGGCAACAACAGCCTCTCTGACCTCACCTTTAAACAATTCTGGCAGTTTTTTGGAATTCCTTCCACTTTTCTTAAAGCATGGAATACAGCTGGTATGGGATTCCAAGATAGTATTTTTCAACATCACCCTAGCCTGTTGTACGTCTTTAACCTTTTAAACTGCTCATTTTAGTTTTTTCTTAACTGTTTTCCTCATTTTATCATAGTCTCCCTTTCGAAAGTTAAAAGGTAGTACTGTGGATTTCCTTACTATCCCTCCTCCACTAATTAAATCAAAGGCAATCATGCTATGATCACTATTGCCAAGTGGCCCCAACACCCTTATCTCTTGCACTAGATCTGGTGTTCCACTAAGGACTAGGTCTAATATGGCTTCCCCTCTGGTAGGTTCATGAACCAGCTGCTCCAAGAAGCAGTCATTTATTTCATCTAGGAACTTTATCTCCCTAGCATGTCCTGCCGTGACACTGACCCAGTCGATACCGGGGTAATTGAAATCACCCATTATTATTACTGCGCTGTAACTTTGGTTAGCTTCCTTGATTTCTTTGAGCATTTCATCATCCATTTGGTCATTCTGGCCAGGTGCTCAACAGTACACCCCCACTGCCATTGCCTTCCCCCTTTTATATGGAATTTCAATCCATATAGATTCTACAGCAGATTTATATTTGCATCCCCTCCTACCACACACCACATCATAAAGGCCCATGCTTTTGTTTTTTGACCTTTCAATTAGTTTCTTCAAAAACATAGTAATGTTAAACATAGAACCATATTCTTCATTAATCCTCAACGATAGCTAGCTTTAAAGTTTTGAACTACACTTTGACCTAACAACTGAATTCATGATGTTTCCCTCCCTGTATATAACCCCTTGTACATAGCTCATCCTGTAAATAGCACACCATGAAATCATCCCCGTCACTCACACAAATACCCACACGTGTTAACACTGCATACCTACCCCTACTGACACTGATCATTGATTGTTTGAAGTGTAAACCGCTTTGATTTCAGGACAAAGCAGTATATAAATCCTTTTAAATAAATACAATAAATAAATTAAGAAGATACAAACTTGAATTCTACTGTCTTTTGAAATAAGTGACTCTGAAGGAGAGTAAGCGGGGCAATGATCCAAAAGGAGTAATGATTTGCTTTCAAGTTTTTTTTCAGGCAAGTGCTTTTGCACTTCAGGCACGAAATGTCTATGAAACTGGTCATCAATGCTTCCCATTGTCATCCAATCATTCTTTCTGCTGGCATAAATAACTTTCTATTCAGCTGATGGAAGCAACAAGGATTGCTGAAATGACCGATTGAGAGAGGGGCAATTTGATGATTTCCAGCTTTAATAATAACAAAGAGCAATGTTACCCGGCCTTTGATCTTCTTGAAGATTGCTAATTACTGTTGATTGTACTGGAAGTCTAGGAGCTTGGTGAATAGCATGGTTTCATTGTATATTTATATCTATTCCTCCATATAACCACCGTCCTCAATAATGGCCTTCAACTTGGCAGGAAAAACATTCACTGTCGCTTCATCTGCTGAACACCTTTCAGCCAAAATTGACGCATGAGCTATGCCGTACCCTTTCTTGAATCATCACAGCCATAATTTGATGGCTTTGAATGTTCCTTGTCCATTCAAATTGTGACTGAATTTCTTTACCTGCGCCACGACAATCAGACCGTTGAGTGGAATTCCTTCTTGTGGCTTTGTCTGATGTTAGGTTTGCTGAATACTTTAAAAGCATACGCACTAGTCCTTCAGCCAAATCAACACCCTTATGAATTCCTATATCTTGGCTTGGCTTTTCAACTATCCCATTGCACTGATTTAGAAACAAGTTCCTATGAAACAAAGGCCTGGGTTTTGCTGTGGTTTACCTAATCTACTGCTGCTAACTTCTTCTTGATGGTGTAAACATGTTGGCATTTGCAACTAGCCATTGTAGCCATTATAGCTTGATATCACATTTAATAACGTCTATGGGCCCTACATTCTTCTGGGATGGCTATGTGCTGCTACGGCGCATAGCCGTCGCCGCCAACCTTTAAGCCTAGATATTCAATGACAGGGTCAAATGTGGCCCTGGCATTGAATATCTGGGGCGCCATACAGCCCACAAGCCTGCAGAAGTTAACCGGGCAGCGGCAATATTGAGCCACTGCCTGGTTAGTTTCCACGGGGTAAGACAGGCCAGCTTTTGCTGTGCCAATCTTTTACCTGCAGGTGCTAACCGGGCAATGGTGCAAATCGCCACTGCCCAGTTAGCGACTATCGCCATCCCCAGAATACCCACAACACGCCCTGATGCTGAGTGGAGATCATCGGGGAGATTCAGCGGCACTAACCATGTTACTGCCACTGAATATCCTTGTAAGCAGCATTTGCACAGTTTTCAGTTCTGTAAACCGTGTCTATACTACCTTCCAGGAAGCAGGAGGTTAAATTATACAAATCAAAATACTGCAAATGTAAAAAGCAGTCAAAAAAGCTCACCTGATTTAGTGCTTGTTCTGGTGGCACTATTGTCAAAACATTAGACTATATACTAATGATAATCATTTATTAAATTTTCATTGCTGAGGTGCATGTTCCTACCGTGTGCTAATGGTTACCATGTGCCAGTGGGCAATGTACCAAATCCAAACTGTATTATGAGAGGCCCTGACAAAAACTAGTAAGACTTTCGTCTACCTAGGAGTACTGTACAGACCTCTTGCAAAAAGAAAAGAAATAGACCGTGACATAATGAGATTCATCATAAGATGTTGCTTATTGTATTTTTGCTTACTTGTAGATCAATACTGGCTATGTTTGGCTTCTCTCCATGATCATCTTTATTTTAAAATTCCAAATTTCTGCCTTTAAGCTTTTTTTCACTTGAGATGTCTTAATATTATGTTTCAAAATTAAGAAACAAGAAAAACAAAGTTTTAAGGGCATATCATTCAGACTGGAATGAAAAGAGATAAAAGGAGTCTCCAAAGTGAGCAAAGTATGAGACCTGGTTACATCCTTTCTAACAATCAGAAACTTAACAAAAAGATCTTTATCTGTGATCTCCTAACTTTATCTTTCCCTGAGTTCCAGAATCTCTTTTTGGGAGTCTCCTGGATTTCTATGAGGGCAGGGAACTCCTACATCCAGTAGCGTAAGTTACAATGAAGGGCCCCCAAGCAAAATTTTGATAAGGGCCCTCCCCCCATGCAGTCCCCCCTTCATGTGGTGGGCTTCCCCCCATGCAGCGGCAGTGGAAAACTTACTTTATCATGTTTGCTGTTCTGCTCCGCTCTTCTAAGTTCACCGCGGGCCCGATGGCTGTTCCCAGACAGGCCAAAGTCTCGTGGTGTGGCTATCATGAGACTTCAGCCTGATGAGGAACAGCTGCCGGGCCCGCAGCGAACTTAGAAGAGTGGAGCAATACAGCAAACATGATAAAGTAAGTTTTCTGCTACCGCCGCATGGGGACAGGCCCGCCACACGAAGGGGGGCCTGCATGGTGGGGCCCTCAGCAAAAGTTTGCTTGGGGGCCCCTCATTGTAACTTACGTTACTGGCTGCAGGAGTTCCTTGCCCTCATAGAATTCCAGAAGACTCCCAAAAATGAGATGCTGGAACTTAGGGAAAGGTAAAGCCAGGAGATCACAGATAAGGATCTTTTTGCTACGCTGCTGCCAATGCAACTATGTGGGCCCCCTTTCTGTCCAGGCCCCTCTGCATTGCAGGGGCTGCTTGGGCAGAATTTATGTCACTGCTTACATCCAAGTGAATTCTCTCCCCATCTCTAGAATTCATTATTTTCTCTGCCAAAATCTCCAGTATCCTCTCCTCTTCAGAATTCTGGTGTCCAAGTGATACCTCCTTTAACTGTTCCCCTGGGTGGCACTAAATTTCCTTCTTCTCTTCTACACATACCACTTTGCAGAGCCAGGTTAAGGGGCAAACCAATGAGGCACTGGGTCAGGGCATCAAAGCTTAAAGGCACCATAAAGTCCTGCCTCATTGACTCACCATTTGCAGGGGCATATGTATTATACTGCCATTGGAACAGAAATCTCACATCATGCTGGTTTACAGCAACCAATTATATGGCAAATAGCAACTGGATTTAAAAATAAATGTAAATCAAAATACCACAAACAATAAAATAAATAAATTGATATCAACTTAAGATAAACAACGACCCAAGAGGGGAGCAGACTGTATAGGACAATAATCAAAACATTTAATATCACATATTATTGCATTCAGAGACACAATGAGGCATGTTTACTAAAGTGCACTAATGGTTAGCAAGGGGTTTACCGTGCACTATGTAGACTGCGGTAACTGTTACCACACACTGAAACAGCCAGATCGGTGAAAACCAGCACTAACTGCTTAGCATGCAACAGAGTGGAGACTGACTGTGTTAAGGACAGAGAGTTGGAATAGACTGCACATTGTAGTTAGCTCGAGGGCAATTAATGTGTGTTAGTTGTTAATACTGGAGGTAGCGAGGGTGCACTTAATGCCACCTCAGTGGGTAACGGCAAGTGCACCTGTGTTAATAGCGATTGCTGGTTTAGTGCACTGGAGTACTTCTTAGCACACTAACTGCCGAGGAACATGCTGGGCACACTCCCAACAGCTCAGGCCCATTTTCTTTCCCATACAAATTTGTGCCTCTTAATGGGTGCTCTCTTAATGCACTTTAGTAAACATGCCTCAGTGTTCCCTTTAAGATGCGCAACTGCACATTGTCCCTGAAGCAGCCATGCACGCCACACTAGGGTGGTCCACAAACCAATGCAAAAAGTTAATGTTTGTAGAATCATTTCTCCACAAGGCTTCTTTTTGTCCATTAGGGATAGCTTGCTTACCTGTGAAATTTCAGCCTGATTGTGAAGCATTTAGAGGTTGCCCCTTCTGAATATTTTATGGATGGGAAAGGCATTTATGTATTGAAAATATTCCTTTTTAAGGCTCAGGATGACTGCATGTGATTTCAAAAATTCACAAATTCAGATATGGCTCTGTTTGTTAGTCTTTTTACGTCAGACAGTGGAATGAAGCACCATTTGCAATCCAAGCTCCTCTCAATGGCATTGAATTTTTATCAGTTCTTAAGACTTACCCAAACTAGGCTGTTGCATTTTCAAGGCACCTCTGTGTTTTGTCTGAACATTTGGCAGGCTTAGCCCTTTTTGATGACAGAGCCTCAGCAGAAACAAAGAAAAAGATGGTGCAGAATTTTCAGCGGCCACTGTTACCAGACATTCCAGTTCTTTGCTGTTTAGTTCAGATGACATAAAAACTGCCAAATGGGGTGACCTGTAAATGTTGTTTATTTTTATTACAATTTTGTGTGTTTGTTATAAATATGATAAAGAACACCCTAGCGCCACTCCTTCTACCTCAATTCAATAGCCCTCTCCTTCATCAAACTGGATGAAAGAAAAACATGCTTAGGAATGATGCCGGATTACTGTAGATCCTACAAAAGTATATGCACAATATTGAAATTAGTCAGAAATTATGAAAAAGTAAGTGCTGGTGCTCAATGTTCTGACAAGACGTGGGGAAGTTCTCAGCTTGATGAGAACATTACTGGTGCTAATTTTATATTAATACTCAGTTTGGTTTTCATTTCTCTCAGAAGACTATTTCAGGCATGGCTTTTTCCTGATCAGCTTCATTACAGCCAGCTCGTGGACCTACCAAGGAAAGGTACAGCAAACAGAAGCTACTGAGACCATCTCTACTGCAAACATGCTCTTCTTTATCAAGACAACCTGCACTAGGGAGCAGACTTTCATTCCTTTCACTGTGCAGCAGCTCTTGGCTGCCTTTAGTACTGTAGTATGTGATAATAGTAAAGATTTAATACAGAGGAAGGTAGGGTAATGTGCTTCCTATTAGTAAGGTAGCTCACAGCCTCAGTTTCCTAATTGATTCCACATCATCCAGTGATGCTGACATTGCTTCTCCCTGTAAACATGGTTTCTTCCAGATTCAACAGTGATAGCAACTTGTCTGATGTTAGATGACTCAGTCTTATCAATATTCAGTCATGCCTTTAATTTTTATTTATTTTATTTATTTATTTGAATGTTTTTTCTATACCGCCCCTTCCAAAGATCAGGGGTGGTTTACATTGAACAAACCAATTACAGAGAACATGTTTGCAAACAGTGATACATTTAACTATATACATAGTAGCTTGTAATGTAAAGCGTAATAGAAAGTGGATAACATCAACTATTTACATGTTAACTATTAATTCTGTACCTGTTGCACAGGGTATATGTGGGTGCATTGTTGTTGAAGGGGGGTCACTTCTGTAGGGGTTACCTTTTACTTTTGTGTCAACACCTGCTGTTGAACTTAACTGCTGGTATTTGTTCCCAATAATTTTATACTGAACCATCCTCCTTTGGCTTGTTCTAATTGTCAATTATTAATTGCAGTTGTTAGGTGAGCCATCACCATTTTATTGGTATATTTTACAAATTCTTGTAACTTATCTTCTGTTTTAGTTTGTTTTTGCATGCCTGATTTTGTCTTTCTTGATTTTTTTCCCTTACAGGAATCATGGGAAATTAAGGGCATGTATACTAAAAATTAATATGCATTAACAAACGTAAACACACATTAAGGGGCATGTTTACTAAGCCGCACTAGCCATTAGTGAGGTGTTTGCCAGGCGTTAAGAACATCATGCTAACAGTTAGTGTGGGGCCCCGAGCTAAAAATACCATGCTAATCAGTTAGCATATGATTGGGCAGGGAATGGGTAGATTTGGGGCATAATGTAGGCCTTGACAGACATCACGATTAGCACAGCCATTTTGGTCATGTGCTAACCATACCTATTGTCTTTAGCGTGGATGCATTTAATGCCATCTCAATGAATGGTATTAAGGGCACCCACATGGCACTTAGAGCAGTGCTGCGTGTTAGCATTGCACTATCGGCAGGGTGATGGATGCACATTCCTCCCCAAAACTGGGGCATGTTGACTAAAATACACTAAGTTAACATGCAATGAGACTTGTTTTTTTTTTTTTTGTAAACTCTATTTATTGAAAACCAAATAATACAGAACATGCAAAACAATATTTAAAAAATAACAACAAATACATCAAAAAATGGCATTTCTACTGATCTCCCAGACCTGGATTCCTCAGCAAATCAATCATACAAATACAGCAAGAAAAAAGAATTTACAATATTCCCCTCTCCCCCCCTTTCCCCACCAACCTCCCTCCCACCCCACAGCCTCCCCCTTCAGCAACCACCCCCCCATAGTGAACATGCATATTAATTATATTATTAATATCCTACGACCTTCTCATCCCAATTGAAGCACTTCATTTCGGACACGAGGCCTCAATATCTGAATATATGGTTCCCAAATTAGCAGGAATAAGGCCCAACGTCGAGCACTTCCTCTAGCCTCTCTCCTTTCCATAAGCATCAGTTGGTGGAAATTGTTGCGCCATTCCCAATAAGTGGGACCTGACGCTTCTCTCCACCTATGAAGTATCGGGCCTTTACCCACCAGACATGCCTTCCTGACCAAAAGGCGTTCCCATCTCCCTTTCGGGTGGAGTGGTCCAAGCTGATCTAACATCACAAGCGATGCTGTCCAACGGACTCGCTGTAACACAATCCTACTCATAAAATCAGCTATCCTCTTCCAGTATAGGCAAACTATCGGACACCCCCACCACATATGTCCTAAGTCCGCCAAAGGGCATGGACATTTTGGGCATCTGCCCAACTCAGTGAGATGGGATCGTAACGCCCGTCTTGGAGAGAAATGTGCCCGTAGGATGCATTTAAACTGTATCTCCCGCCATCGAGCTCCCCTCACCAGCCCCGCAATCCCACTCAAGGCCTGAAGGATTGAACCAGGAGCTACCAAGATATTCAATTCTTGTGCCCACAAAGCTTCTTCCACCCTATAATCAGGCAAACTGCTATAGTCATCTAATCGTCTTTTCAGCTGTGCAATTGTAGGCGGTGACTCCTCCCCCAGTGCAAAGAACTCTAATATCTGTGCCGATCTTTCCACCCGCAGTGCATCCTGTGGTAGGGAAGCCACATAGTGAGAGAGCTGCACGTAAGCAAAATAATGCCGCCTGCTAAGTCCATACTCCATGCGCAAAGTCTCCCAAGATTTACACTGCCCCATTTGATCCACCACATGTCCAATATTACATATGCCTTGTCTCCTCCAATATACAAATGCTGACGTTTCTGATCCTGGTGTAAACTGATCATTCCCCTGTATGGGTAGCCAGCTTGAAACCCCTGATGGTTCACCCCAGAGCCTATTCAAATGTTGCCATACTCTTCTTGCCGGGTAAACCAATTCACTACTAACCACTCTACCAGGCAGGAGCCTATTTTCCTGGTGCAATACTGCCATCAAGGTCTGCGGAGCCACAAGAGCCTCTTCCAGCGCTCTTGGCGTATACACCTCAGTATTCCCTAGCCAGTCTCCAATATGCCGTGCCTGGCATGCCAGAGCATAAGTCCGAAGATCTGGGATTCCTATCCCTCCAGACTTCCATCTCCTTCTCAATCTATGTAAGGGGATACGAGCTCGCATACCTTTCCAAAGGAAATTCCTAATCTTGCGGTCAATAGCATTTAAATCACGCTTCAATAACCACACTGGGAGAGTTTGCAGCCAATAAAGCACCCGAGGCAGAATCACCATTCCCAGTGCTGCCGCCCTGCCCAGTAAGGACAAGGGCAGTGGAGACCACACCTGAAGTTGTGAACGAACTTTTACAAGGATTCTATCCATGTTTTTCCTATATAGCTCCCGCGGTTCTCTCGTCAGGAGAATCCCTAAATACACAAATGTATCACCTGCCCACTTAAGCGGAAAACTTCCTCTCCAATGTCCCCTTATTGACCCTTCCACATCCATGGCTTCAGACTTTTCCATATTGATACAAAGCCCAGCAAAACCCCCATAACAAGAAAATTCCTTTAATAAATTGGGCAACGACGTCTGAGGAGATAGCAAATGAACCAGTATGTCATCTGCAAATGCTGCCAGCTTAAACATATGACTCCCTATACCTATACCTTGTATCTCATTAGACGTCTCTATTCGTCGTATCAGTGGGTCAAGTGACAACACAAAAAGCAACGGTGAGAGCGGGCATCCCTGTCTTGTACCTCTCTCCAGGGTAAACTCATCTGATAGCACTCCATTACATAACACTCTAGCTGTGGGCCTCGTATATAAAAGCTCTACCATATTGCAAAAAGAAGCTCCCAGTCCATAGTGTGGCAAGAGAAATCTGAGGTAATCCCAATTCACTTGATCAAATGCCTTTTCTGCATCAAAACTAATCAAAAGCGACTGTTGCATCCTATCCCTTACCCACTCTAGCGATGCCACAATTTTACGTAGATTCCGCACCGCATATCTCCCTTTTACAAAACCTACTTGAGAATCATGCACAAGCTCACTTAATACCTGACCCAAACGGTCCGCCAGCACCTTAGCCAGTATTTTCATATCAAAATTCAGCAAGGAGATAGGTCGATAAGAGGCTGCTTGTAAAGGATCTTTCCCTGGTTTATGTATAAGAATAATGTGCGCCCGATTCTCCCCCCACATAAATCTCCCCTGATCCACCCTTCTATGATATGTCGCCACTAGGGAAGGGACCAACTCATCTCTTAATAACTTATAAAATTCTGCCCCAAACCCATCCGGGCCAGGCGCTTTGTGACAATCCGCTCTTAAAATGACCCTCTGAACCTCCTCTTCAGTCACTGGGTTATCCAGCTCTGCCTGTTGAACCATCGTTAACCTTGGCAAACTCACTTGTTTCAAGTACTCTACCATATCAGTCTGAGATCCAACTCTCCTTGTATAAAGCTTCTTGTAAAATGTCCGATATACTTGAGCAATCGCTCGCCTTTCTTTATGCAGTTGGCCCTGATCGTCTCGTAGCGCCGCCACAGTACCAGTCCCCCTACTGCCTTTAAGGCATCTTGCCAATAACTTTCCTGGCCTGTCTCCATATCTATAGAGCTGAAAGCGGTAGTACAGAAACGACTTCTTGGCTCTTTGATGTAACAGCTCATTTAGGGCTGTTTGTGTCTCCCACAATTTCCTCCTATTCACTGCCGACGGACATGACGCTTGCCTTCTCCTCTCTCTACCTGCCTGCTGTTCCAAGCGAACAATTTGTTTCATCAACATTTTCCGTTTCCTCCCTACATACCCTATAATGTCCCCCCGCAGGACTACTTTAGCAGTTTCCCAAAAAAGCTCTGGATCCTCTTTATGCTGAGCATTATGGATTGAGAATTCTTGCCACCGCATTTTAAGGAAACCATGAAACTCAGGGTCTCTGTACAGATCCATTGGGAATCGCCAAATTCTATCCCGCGTGTTTGCCTCTAACCATTCTATTTCCACCCAAATCAACGCATGATCAGAAATCTCTATAGGCCCTAGTTGCGCATCCTCTATTTGGGCAAACAACCGCTCCGAAACCAGCACATAATCAATGCGAGCACACGACCCATGCGCTCTTGATTGATGCGTAAAATCCCTTTCCAGTGGGTGGAGCAAACGCCAAGGGTCTACCATCCCTAACCTGCGTTTCAAATTCTGCAGCACTCTTGTTTTTTAACATGAGGGCCTTGTGCCAGCTGATAGGGGCGTGGATTTGGTTCCACCCCTGCCCTAAGTCATTTGCCATGATTAACGCAGTGCCCATCGAGGTTGCAGTAAGTGCACCCATGCTAATTGCCACATTGCTGGTTACCACAAAACAAAGATATCTGTGCACCTTCTGCCGCTGAACTGCACCAGTCTCCACCCCAACCCTTGCTAAGTGGTTAGCGCTGGATTTTTACTGAGCCACGTTTTTTTCATACGGTAACAGTTCACACAGCTCACGTAGCACTCAGTAAACCCCATGCTAGCCATTGTCGTACCTCAGTAAACATGCCCCAAAGTGCATAATATTCAAGCAGTGCATTTCCCGGGAACTTGTCCAAACCTTTTTTAAACACAGCTCCACTAATAGATTTAACTACATCCTCGAGTAATGAATTCCAGAGTTTGATTACGCATTGAGTGAAAAAATATTTTTTCTTATTAGTTTTAAACGGGTTACACCGTAGCTTCATTGCATGTCCCCTAGTCTTTCTACTTTTTGATGGCGTAAACAATCGAGCTACGTTTACCTGTTCCACTCCATTCATTAATTTATAGACCTCATCATATCTCCCCTCAACCATCTCCAGAGCCCTAACCTTTTAAGCCTCTCCTCATAGGGGTATCCTTCCATCCCCTTTACCATTTTGATGGCTCTTCTCCTGACCTTTTCTAATTCCACTATATCATTTTTAAGATATGGCGACCAGAATTGCACATAACATTCACCTGGCACCATGGAACGATACAGAGGCATTATAATATCCTTGGTTTTATTCCCCATTCCTTTCCTTATGATTTCTAACTTTCTATTTGCCTTCTTGGCCGCTGCTACACACTAGGCGGAGGGTTTCAGTGTGTTTTCCTGGGTGGTGGTTCCTAATGTGGAACCTTGCATCGTGTAACCATAGTTTGAGTTGTTCTTTCCTAAGTGCATAACTTTGCACTTGTCCACATTAAATTTTATCTGCCATTTGAATGTCCAGTTTTCCAATTTATCAAGGTCGTCTTGCAATTCTTCACAATCCTTTTGTGTTTTAACAACTTTGAATAATTTTGTGTCACCTGCAGATTTGATTACCTCACTTGTTATTTCCATTTCCAGGTCATTTATAAATATGTTAAAAAAACAGAGGACCCAGCACAGATCCCTGAGGTACTCCACTACTCACCTTTCTCCATTGGGAAAATTGGCCATTTGGCCCTAGCCTCTGCTTTCTATCTTTTAACCATTTCCTGACCCAGAATAGTATACTGCCTCCTATCCCATGACTTTTTAATTTCGCAAAGAGTCTCTCATGAGGGACCTTGTCAACTTTCTGAAAATTCAGATACACTATATCAACCGGCTCACCTTTCATATCTCAGTTCTTTCAACACCCTCGGATGTATACCATCCAGTCCAGATGATTTGCTACTCTTTAGTTTATCAAATAATTGTAATATATCTTCCCAGTTCATCAATATTTCTTTCAATTCATCCAATGCATTCCCTTTAAATATCATTTCAGTCATGGGTAACTTCCCTACATCTTTTTCAGTAAAGACCAAAGCAAAGAATTTATTCAGTCTCTCTGCTATGGCCTTGTCCCCTCTTATTGCCCCTTTTACCCCTCTATCATCTAATGGTCCAACTAACTCTCTCACAGTCTTTTGCTATGAATGTATTTGAAAAAGTTTTCATTATGTGTTTTTGCTTCTGTGGCAAGCTTTTTTTTCAAATTATCTCTTTGCCTGCCTTATCAGCGCCTTGCATCTAACTTGTCAGTGCTTATATTTTTTTCAGTTTTCATCACTTGGCTCCTTTTTCCATTTCATAGTAACATAGTAACATAGTAAATGACGGCAGATAAAGACCAGTATGGTCCATCTGGTCTGCCCAGTACGATGCCAAGAATAGGTACACCTGCCGCTCCGTGCAGGCCCCCCCTCCCCATGTCTTTGTCCAGGGGTAATCCCACCCCTCCATGGAGGATACCCCTATTTGTTAAGGAATTGGATGGTTCAGATTATTTTGATATTTTCTTGTTGCTGTAAAGGGATCCACTGTGTCTGTCCCATGCCCTTTTGAACTCCGTCACCGTGTTTGCCCCCATCACTTCCATTAGGAGCGCATTCCAAGCATCTACCACCCTTTCAGTGAAAAAGTATTTCCTGACATTGCCTTTCAATTTACCACCTTGTAGCTTCATGTTATGCCCTCTAGTTTTGCAGCTTCTCCATCTTTGGAAGAAGTTTGTTTGTTCATTATTTCTCTTTAAGTATTTAAAGGTCTGAATCATATCTCCCCTGTCCCTCCTCTCCTCCAAAGTGTACATGTTTAGGTCTTCAAGTCTCTTCTCATAAGGCTTCTGACACAGGCTCCAAATCATTTTGGCGCCTTCCTCTGAACTGTTTCCAGTCTTTTTACATCCTTTGCAAGATATGGTCTCCAAAACTGAACACAGTATTCCAAGTGAGGCCTCACCAGTGACTTGTACAGTGGCATAAGTACCTCTTCCTTTCTGCTGGTAATACCTCTTCGTATGCAGCCCAACATCCTCCTGGCTTTTGCCATCGCCTTGTCGCACTGTTTTGCCACCTTGAGATCTTCAGAAATAATCACTCCAAGGTCTTTCTCCTGATCTGTACACACCAATCTCTCGCCCCCTATAGCGTACATTTCCCTTGGATTTCTGCTTCCCAAGTGCATGACTCTGCACTTCTTTGCATTAAATCTTAATTGCCAAGCATTTGACCATTCTTCCAGCTTTTGTAGATCATTCCTCATGTTAACCGCTCCCTCGGGGGAGTCCACTCTGTTGCAAATTTTCGTGTCATCCGCAAAAAGACAGACTTTTCCATGCAGTCCTTCAGCAATATCACTCACAAATACATTGAACAGTGCCGGGCCCAGGATTGACCCCTGGGGTACCACGCTAATCACCTTCCTTTCTTCTGAGTGAGCTCCTTGTACCATCACCTTCTGTCATCTGTCAGTCAACCAATTTCTGATCCAATTTACCATCTTGGGATCTATCCCCAAGCTACTGAGTTTATTGATAAGCCTCCTATGAGGAGCAGTATCAAAGACTTTGCTGAAATCCAGGTAGATGACATCCATCGCATGCCCCTGATCTAGTTCCCTGGTCACCCAGTCAAAGAACTCAATCAGATTTGTTTGGCAAGATCGTCCTTCGGTAAAACAATGTTGCCTCAGATCTTGCAACCTGTTGACTTTGAGAAAGTTCACAATTCACTCTTTCAGGAGCGCCTCCATTACTTTTCCCGCCACTGAGGTAAGGCTCACAGGCCTGTAGTTTGATACTTCTTCCCTGTCACCACTTTTGTGTAGAGGTACGACATCAGCCATTCTCAAGGAACCTCTCCTGTTTCCAAGAATCTATTGAAAACATCCTTTAACGGCCCTGAAAGAACCTCTCTGAGCTCTTTCAGTATCCTGGGATGTATCCGGGCCCATGGCCTTGTCCACTTTCAGTTTTGCAAGTTGTTCTAACACATCATCTTCTGTGAATGGTGTGGTATCTACTTCATTCTGAGTTTTATATTTGGGAGTCACAGGTGGTCCTTCTCCAGGACTTTCCTTAGTAAAAACAGAACAGAAGTATTTGTTTAGCAGTTTCGCTTTTTCAATGTCACTTTCCACGAGTGCATTCCCAGCACTTCTGAGTCCTGCAATTCCACCTCTGATCTTCTTCCTTTCCCTAATATACCTGAAGAAAGTTTTGTCGCCACACTTCACATCTTTAGCCATCTTTTCCTCTGCCTTTGATTTTGCTATCCTTATTTCTCTCTTTATCTCTTTGAGTTTGATCCTATTTTCATTTCTGTGCTTTTTTTGGCTACAACAGCCTCTCTCACCTCATCTTTAAGCAATGCTGGCAGTTTTTTGGACTTCCTTCCACTTTTCTTAAAACGTGGAATACAGCTGGTCTGGACTTCCAAGATAGTATTTTTAAACAACACCAATGCTTGATGTAAATGTTTACTTATATCTGAACAAATAGAGGTGACATACACGGAACGGTAGGTACAGCCCTAAACAAATGCATGGGGAGAGGTGACCTGCACAGAGCAGCATGTGCACCTACTCTTGCTGCCTAGCTGGGCAGACTAGATGGACCATACTAATCTTTATCTGCCGTCATATACTATGTTACTATGCTACTGTTACCCTTTGCAGCTGCTTCTTTTAGTTTTTTCTTAACTATTTTCCTCATTTTATCAAAGTCTCCCTTTTGAAAGTTAAAAGGCAGTACTGGGGATTTCCTTACCATCCTGTCTCCATTTATTAAATCAAACACGATCACGCTATAATCACTATTGCCAAGTGGCCCCAACACCCTTATCTCTTGCACCAGATCTTATGTTCCACTAAGGACTTGGTCCAAAATGGCTTCTCCTCTTGTCAGTTCATCAACCAGCTGCTCCAAGAAGCAGTCATTTATTTTATCTAGAAACTTTATCTCCCTAGAATGTCCTACCGTGACACTAACCAGTCGATACCAGGATAATTGAAATCACCCATTATTATTATTGTGTTGTAACTTTTGTTAGCTTTGTTAGCTTTCCTGATTTCTTTTAGCATTTCATCATCCATTTGTTCATTCTGGCCAGGCAGTCAGTAGTACAACTCCACTGCCATTGCCTTCTCCTTTTTATCTAGAACTTGAATCCATAGAGATTCTACAGTGTATTTTGTTACCTGCAATACTTTCATCCCATGTGACTTTAACATAGAGTGCAACGCCTCCTCTAATTTGATCTACTCTATCATTGTGATATTATTTGTACCCAGGTATCACAGTGTCCCACTGGTTGTTCTCCTTCCACCAGGTCTCTGAGATACCAATCATATCTAACCTCTCATATAGTGCTACATATTCTAACTCTCCCATCTTATTTTTTAGACTTCTAGCATTTGCATATAACCATTTTAGAGGTTGTATATTATTCATATTAATCTGGTTATTGGTAGACAGGGGTAATTTGGAATCTTTAAGTTCTGTCTGCTCTGTACTTAAGGGCATTTGGGTTACTTTTGTCTTTATTGGAACCTCTCTGTTGATATACCCTAAGTTCAGTCTTTTGCTAGTATCCTTCAAGGATACTTCCTTCCAAACTATGCGTTCTTGCGCAACTGTCAACTTTCTCCTATTATCTAGTTTAAAAGCTGCTCTATCTCCTTTTTTAAAGGTTAATGCCAGCAGCCTGGTTCCAACCCTGTTAAGGTGGAGCCCATCCCTTCAGAAAAGCCCCTCCTTTCCCAAGAATGTTGGCCAGTTCCTAATAAATCCAAAACCCTCTTCTTTGAACCATCTTCTCATCCACGCATCAAGACTCCAGAGCTCTGCCTGCCTTTTGGGTCCTGCATGTGGAAAGAGAAGCATTTTGGAGAATGCTACCTTGGAAGTTCTAGATTTCAACTTCCTACCTAAAAATCTAAATTTGGCCCCTAGAACCTCCCTTCCACACTTTCCTATGTCATTAGTACCAACATGTACCAAGACAGCAGACTCCTTCCCAGTGCTATATAAAACCTTGTCTAGGTGGCGCATGAGGTCCACTACCTTCATACCACGCAGACATGTTACTAGGCAATCCTCTCATCCACCATCTATCCAGCTATCTACAAGCCTAATGATCAAATCACCAACTATAACAGCTGTCATAACCCTTCCCTCATGGGCACCTGGCACTGGAGAAACCTCCTTGGTGTGAGAGGGTTTTACATCACCTGGGGAACAGGACCTCCACGTGACCTCGCTTCTCCATAGCAACAGTGAGGCTGCTAGACTGGTGGTAGGACTTCAGTAGTACATCCCTATAGGTCTAATCTATATACCTCGCTGTCTTCCTTATGTCCTCCAATTCTGCTACTCTAGTCTCCAGAGATCTGACTTGTTCCCTAAAAGCAAAGAGCTCCTTGCACCTAGTGCACACATAAGACCTCTCACCAACTGGGAGAAAATCATACATGCAATACTCAATGCAAAAGACTAGAAAGCCCCCATCTCACTGCTGGACTGCTATGTGCATCTTAGTTTTAAGGTTTTGTTTAGGTATTTACATTGTTTACTTACATAAGTTGTTTACTTACTTAGGTTTGCTTAGGATACTTATACTAATACACTATAAGTTTAATGGACTTTGTTCGCCTCAAGATTAATTAATCTCAGGTCCTTAATTAATCTATCCCTGATGAAGAGAACCTGCCACACTTAAAAGTGAATATGAGCACCTCCTTCCCTTTAATAGGTTTAAGAGCCTATAAAGCTAAGATTATCCCTGGGGTGGGCCAGAGTTGGAGTGGGTGGGAAGGAAAGAAGACAATAAAAGCTGGCTTGCTACACAGTGCCCTGACCTGTGCTTCTAAGGTAAAGTCCTACCAATTTCCTGGGTGAGTCACACAGGCCTTGGTTTGATAGAGGGGTCCTTTCAAATTGCCCCTTTGATCTGTCACTTGATTTTTAACACCTTTTTAAGACAATTTCACAGATCTTTTGCCTCCTAACTGGAAGGTCTCTTTGTAAAGGTCACTAGAAACAACTTTATTTCTTTCTACTCAGAGACTATTTATTCTACTTGTATGCTAAGCTATACTCTGATTTGATGTAAATAAAAGCTTTCAAGAAACAAATGTATTTCAGTGACTATTTACTCTATTCTGCTTTCTATGCTAAGCTATACTCTGATTTGATTTAAATGAAAAGCTCTCTGGTGGTGCTAAGACTTGACTGGCTCAGCAAAAACACTGAATTCTAAAATACACAGATTTATCAGCTTTAACCCAAAGAATTCCTTTTCTCCCCGAGATTTAGAGTATATTCCAGAAGTTAAATACTTACAAGTGAAGATCTTTTTCCAGCTGTAGCAGTTCCTTTTGGTAATCCTTCAAGACTGAAGCCTGACTAGTGCTGCCTTGTTGCCTCTACTCCAACAAGCTTGCCTCACAAAGCAGCAGGATCATCTTGGGATTCAAACCCAGAACCTCTCAAATCCAAAGTGTGGATCATACCCCTAGATTAACAAGCCATTAGTGTGGGGTGTGCGTTCTTGAATTCAGATACAGTCTTCATCTCCACCACTTCCGCTGGGAGACTATTCCACACATTCACTAACATTTCCCTAAAGCAATATTTCCTCAGATTACTCCTGAGTCTATCCCCTTTTACCTCCATCCTATGTCTCCTCATTCCAGAATTTCCATTCAGTAGAAAGAGGCCTACCACCTGTGTATTTATGCCATGTTGTAATTTCTTTTTTCAAACAACTTTATTGGTTTTCAACAAATTAACCAGAGAATCTAGCCTCCAAGCAAGACGCTACAATACACCAGTCCAAAGCCACCATATGTTACACAAGTGCATGCTAGCGACTACATTACAGCCGTCCAGATACCATGAAAATTCAAACTATATAGATCATAAGGCCATAATCACAAAGTACAATGTACAGGGTACAGTCTTAGGTTATATATCTGCATGCATATACCCACTCAAATCCACAAATCATGTTCAGATATGTACACACACACATCTATCCTCTCGCACTGTCTCATGCCCGCTTAAACTCCCAATTACCATTGGCAAATTACCACAATACAAAGGGTTTACTGCACCTGACCCATTAAGGTCAGATCCTGCCCTCCCCCTTCCTCCCCCCTCTTCCCCCCCCCCCCTCAAGTCTATGGGTACCTGCATTGAAGCATTGAAACTGATTCCATAACCATTTATGTCTCACCCATTGTGGCTTAGCAAAATCGGCATAGGCATATTTCTCAGCCTGCGCCAGGTGGTGCATAGGATTTACCCACTGCAGGAAGAAGGTGGCTCTGTCCCCCACCTAATACTGCAGGATCACCTTCTTAACTCCCGTAACTCCTATCATAAGAAATTTTCCCTCTACCTTCTGAAGCTGCTTTTCCCAAAGCGGGCTCTCTTCCCTCAAGAGTAGTAGGCCATATGTCCAGTCTAGGTATTTGTGCAAAATATCTTCTTGGCTCTTCAGGACCTTTTCCCAAATCTCTGTTAGGGTAGCATACTCCAGGAAGGCATGATGGAACGTTTCCACATGTATTTTACATTTTTCAGTTACCCTGTGCCCGTAGGCCCAGTCTTGCCCCGCTCTCTCTCATGAAGTATCCCCTGTGGAAGATCTGGTACTGCATTTCTTGGTAGCAGGCAGAGCTGATCACCTTAGGGATCTACAAAAAACATTGTTCAAGGCACTCCTCATCCGCCTCTTCCCCCAACTTTTCTGCCATTGGTGTGCTAATGTGCTCAGGTAGGGTGTGGGAAGCCTATCCCTCAGCATTCTATACCAGTTTGCCAGGATATTCCACATGGGGGTCAAGTTTCAAAAATCCTGGTCACTCTTGCAGGTGGCCACCTTCCTAGGATGAGACACATTTATAGCCTGCCAGTAGTGTCAGAGTTGCAGATATTGGTAAACCTGCAACTTGCAGGATCTTAAGTGTGTTCTAAGATACTCTATGGACAGGAAATCCCCCCCCCCCCAAGCTCAGCAAATGTCCCAGATCTACCCTATGCTCCTTGTTCTATGTCAGAAAATTACTACGTCCCTGACCTGGCTCAAAGCCAGGGTTACACAGTCAGAGAATGTGGTATGGAAAACAAAGGAATGAAATATATCAAAAAACTTTATTTGTCTTGCCAATAAAACCTGACACAGGCCAGGTTTTATTGGCAAGACAAATAAAGTTTTTTGATATATTTCATTCCTTGGTTTTCCATACCACGTTCTCTGACTGTGTGCCTTATCTGACGTGGCTTTTTGCTCTCTGTTGGACTCAAACCAGGGTTAGCAATTACCTGCAGGAAGGAGGTAGCCTCCCAACTTCTGCCATTTTTAGCCGCCCACCATTTCCACGCCCTTCTCAGGGGTCCAGAAAAGCCTGATTCTCAGGGCAAGCCAGCCACACCCACCCATGATGTAAGATACTTATCAGGCCGAATGGTCTGCTCCACTCATCTAAGAGGCCCCCAGGAGCATAGTATATCGCCGCACTGAAGGTATCACACACCAATGTTTTGAAAGGAAAAAACCCGCCACCTGCAGCTACTTGCACCCCACCTTCTGCCCCGCCCAGCCCCACCCCAACAAATAACTGCAGAGAGTAGTGTAAGCTTTAGTATTTGCAGGCCATATCGAAATGGGGAGGGAGTTCAAGAGGTTGCATTCTTCCACATCCATTCAGTCACAGACCTCTAATACACATATGCTCACCCATATGGTATTAAATCCAAATATATATTCTGCATCCACAGACTCCCCCACTCCTAGGTTACTTCCCCATACAACTAACCGTATAAATCAAAGATCTCAGTAATGGCAATACAAACCATCCGAGCACCAGGTCTTTTGGAAATTAATACAAAAAAAATCCTTCAGAGCCAAGAGCAAATATACCATGCCAGCACTAACTTCCAAAACTCACCCAAGGACTCTATAAGGAAAATGCAGCACTGTAAATATTACAGTGGGCCCTAGAACATCAGTAAATCTATCAGGAAAGCTGAACATGCTAGATTACTACACATTTTTAAATAGTAATTACATGCTAACAGAATTACAGAGCTACCTAGCTTTCCGGTTCCAGGAGTGAGATTTTAAGCCAGTACTGGATTTCTGACCATCTTATTCTGGTGCATTATGGGACATGCAGCACTGATTTCAATGGGTAAAATCAGGGACTACAAATACCATACTGCACTGCAAGGCAAATTTAAAACCAGAACTGGCCAAAAATCTCACTCCTAGAACTGGGTAACTTGGCAACTCTGGAATACCCAGCCTTAGTCACACATGCAGAACACAGATGGACCCTCACCAAATAAAAAAATAAGTTACCAAAGTGTGAAAATAGAAATATCTACACAAAAGTGAAACTGAAACTTAAAAAAGCCAGATCCTGCATGCAATGTACAAAAAAAAAGATAACAGATGCCAGGACTGGCGTTAGGAGGACTGTAACTAGGGCAATTGCTCTGGACCCTCAAGACAGATAAGGCTCCCAAACCAGTCTGATGCTGAAGAGGGAACAGCTTATTAGTAGGGTTTAGGATCCCCTCCAAATTGTTGCTTGGGCTTGGCCTCAGTCATGTCTAACACCAATCCTGGCAGATGTTCATTCCAAAAACTGACATATTCCAATTACTAAATAGAAAATATAATTTTTTTTCTACCTTTGATGTAGGGGCATTTTATTTGCCAGATCTCTCTCCTCGTGCCTTCACTTCCTCAGTCTTTAACACCAATTTCTTCTTTTCAGTTTTCCTTGGATTGTTTTTCTGCTTCTCTATCCAAATTGTACTCCTTCTTACCAACCACTTCTCAGTTTTACTTTTTTTTTTTTTTTTACTGTATTTAGCTGCAGCTATCCATCTTTTCCTTCACCTCAACCCTCCCATTCCCTCTCTCTCCTTCCCCAGCCTCTTATTTCCCAGTCTTTAACTAACTCTCCTCCTCATACCCAGTATCTCTCCTATGGGTTCCTATCCCTATCCTCCCCATGTCCATCATCTCTCCTCAGTCTGCCTTCTCCCCCATCTCCCCCATTATGCCCAGTGTCTGCCCTTTTCCCATATATCCCCCGCAGCGGCGACTTAAAAAAAAGACATTTTAAAAACCCAAGCAAAAGCGCAAGGCCTCGATTCCAGCACGCTCGTTTCTGCCAGTTCCATCCCCTTCTGATGCGGAAGTATTTGTCAGAAGGGGGCGTGACCGTCAGAGACCAGCGTGTTGGAATCGGGACTCGGCACTTTTATTTGGTGTTTTTAAAGCTGCCATTTGTGCTGCTGGTGGGAGGCCAGGGGGTGACTGATGCTGCCGGCGCCGCAGATCCTGGAAAAGCAGTGGTGACGGCAACAGCAGCAACAACAGCAGCTCATGCAGGTTGTTCCCTAACAAAAAACCCAGCTTTTTCATGGCCAGTTTTAACACTTTGCCGGCAGCTGGCCTGGCCATACATAAACCCGGCCAGTTGGCAAACCTACACCCAGTGCATAAGGGCCACTATATTATAGGTCTGTAGGTCCAGTAAACCTATCCCCCCCACCTTCCCCTAATCCGAGATCGGCTTTGCATAACTAATCCTCACCCTCTTCGCCTGCCAGAAGAAGACCCGCAAGGTACTCTTAAGAAATTTCTCATCCTCTCAACTCACCCATAAAGGCAGCATCTGCAGCTGATATAGTATTTTTGGTATAATGGCCATTCGGGGTAAGAGCCACCCTCCCATGTAAGGACAAAAGTAAATCAGCCCATTTCAGACATAGATTCTTTATCTGCATAAGTTTGTTTTGAATGTTTAGCTGATATACTTTTTTAAAAATCATTGTGAAGATAAATACCCAGATATTTGAGTGGGCCTTCAGACCACCAAAAAATAGCACTCTTCCTCCCCCCCCCCTCCCACGGGTCCCCCTCCCCTAAAAACCAGCTCTCGGATTTTTCCATGTTTATCTTTTAGCCCAGAGAAGACTCCAAACTGCTGCAAAAAGTGGCTCAGAGCCTTCCAACCCTCTCGGTGTGCTGTATATTGATCAGCATGTCATCAGCGAGCAAGCTGATTCTGTGGGTGTGGGCTCGCAGCTTGATCCCCTTAATATCCGCAGTGGCTTTCACCTTCTGTGACAAAGGTTCCAAGAAGAGGATAAAGTGGAGATAAGGGCAACCCTGCTGTGTCCCATGGCTCAGTGAAAAAGGCTCTGCGAGCCTCCCTTTCACCAAAATCTGGGCACTAGGGCTACTATAGAGTGTTTGGATCCACTGTAAAATGTAGTCTCCCACCCCAAATTTCTGTAACACCCAGGACAATCCCAGGACACCCAATCAAACGCCTTCTCAGCATATAAGCTAACAACTGCCGATGGTGTCTTCCGGGGCCTTCTATGCTGAAACAGTTAGGGCTTTTAAGAGGTGTCCGTTCATGCTTCTACCTTTGACAAAACCAATTTATTATGGTGGGGATAGCGGCGCTCAACCATTGAGCCAGCACCAATGCCAAGATTTTTATATCTCCCAGGATTTTGTAAAACATGGGGACCAAGCCATCAGGCCCAGGTGCCTTGGCTGACTTTAACCTCTTAATAGCCACTAGAAGCTCAGTTTCTACCAGTGGTTTGTATAGGACGGTTCACAGCAAGTCACTGTCCGTAGGGAGGCCAAGGCCTTCAAAGAACTGTGTGAACTATGGGGGTCATTCTGAACCCCAAATAATAGGGTTGGATGTCCGAGATGGACATCCAACCCCCGTTCGGGCCCTGGACACTATTTCCTGCACAGCACTTCCTGCACATATAGAGGGTTTGTGTAGGGAGTGCTGGAAGGTGACGGGAGGGGGCGAGCTGGAGGTGGAGAGTGGGCAGAGTGAGGGCGGGCCAATGAACCCGGACATGCAGTGCCTATTCTGATCACAGCCCTGGCGAGACAGACGTGGACTTATTCCACCTCAGAGGTGGAATAAATCCCTCCAAAGACCGCAATCGGGCACAGCATACCCCCACACTCCATGGTGCCGCGAAAAGTAAGGCCCCTCCGCCCGATCCCTGCCATTGCAGACCCTGCCACGGGTCAGGCGGTGGGGAAATCTACTTCAAAGCTGCAGCGGGTCTCAGAACTCCTGCTGGGCATCCTGGTGCAATGGTGACAGAATGCCATGGCACCAGCACTCTAGCAGGAGCATAGGGAGGCATGTACGGGGATGTGGTAGATGTCCCACGCTACAGAATCGACAGGATTGGAATTGCCCTTCACGTGTCTGCAGTCAGGTCAGCTCAATACAAAGTGTGAAAAAAACTGAGTAAAACGCTGCACAATTTATTTTTCCCCCATAGTTATCATCCCATTCTCCCATCACAAATGGGTAATAGTGTTCTTCACTTTAGCCAGATGGACAAGATCTGCTAACAACTTTCCAGTTTTTTCACTCCATTTGTGTGACTTGTATTTATATACATAGATGTTTCGCAGAGCCCTTTGTTGCAAGATTGCATTGACTTTATTCTTACATTCCTGCAATTAATGTGGACTAGTTCAATGTCATGCATCTGGGAAAGAACAACCCAAACTATGGTTACACGATGCAAGATTCCACATTTGGAACCACCACCCAGGAAAAAGATTTCTTATGTTCTTAAGTTATGTTCTTAATTGTAGCTGCGCCTGGTCTGACCTGGCTTGCTTAACATCTAGCCATTTGGCCCGCAATTCCCTTAGCCCCTTTTGCAAATCCCAGTATTGTTGGGTTTGCTGCATTTTAATATAGCCTAGCATTCAACACCATAGGACTGCTTTTGCCACCTCCCAGTAGGTCTCTAGGCCTACTTCCCCACCTCCATTATCTGCCTCATACTCCAGCCAGGCTATCCGCAGAAATTGCCGTAACTCTGGGCTCTGTGTCCAGACTGGGTTTAGCCGCCAACTTCTATCACCAGGCTGAATCACCATGATAATGCACTCCTGGACCGCCACATGGTCAGAAACCAGCTGTGGATGAATCTTGGCCCCTGCCAGTTTGGCAAATATCTACTCTGATAACAATAGATAGTCAGTCCTCTCATTCATCCCTCTCCTTCCTCTCTAAAACAACCTCATCCTCCTTTCTGCTGTGCCATCTCCTCTCTCCCTTACACTCTTCTTCTCCTTCTCCTTCTGTCTTCTGGTAATATTAATCCCAACACCTGCCCACCTTCACTTTTCTCTGACTCCTATATTAGTTCCTCTCTCTACTGCCCCAATCTCATCCATATCCTCCTCCTCTCTCCGCTTGTCATGTGCCTTATGGAATGCTCATTCCATTTCTAATAAACTTCTGTTTACCTATAATCTGTTTATTTCTCATGCTTTCCATCTTCTAGCTCTTACTGAGACCTGGAAACTCCCTGATGACACTGCTTTGGTCGCTGCCCTCTGTCAGCTACCAGTTCTCCCGCACTCCTCATGCCACTGGCTGCAGTGGTGGCGTTGGGTTTCTGCTTTCTCCTTCTTGCTAATTCCAAGCCCTCCTTCTACCTCAGTCTCACTCCTTCTCCTCTTTTGAAGTCCACTCCAGCTGTCTTTTTAATCCCATACCTCTCCAGATTGCTATTATCTATAGAACCCCTGACAATTTTATTTCTACCTTTCTTCCCGACTTTGACTCGTGGCTTTGCTTATTTCTGGATTCTTCTTCCCCCTCCCTTATTCTTAGTGACTTTAATTTTCATATTGATAACCCTTTAGACCCCTATGTGTCTAAGCTCCTTTCCCTTATCTCCTCATACAACCTCCAGCTTTGTTCTTCTGCCCCCACTCATCACTATGATTACTGCTTTATTTATATTCTCTTATATACTGTGCTATTCTGCATCAGTGCGGTTTACATTGAACAAACTGAAATTACATTGAACAGGGCATTATAACTTGGAGATAACTATTTTACAGGGAACATGGGCTATGGAGGGTTAAGTGGCTTGCCCAAGACCACAAGGAGCACCAGTGGGAGTAGAAACCCCAGTCCTTCCAGCCCAAGGTTGCTGTCCTCTAGTGGGATTTGAACCCCCAACCTTCCGGCCTGAAGTACCTTGCACCAACCACTAGGCCACTCCTCCACTCCTTGTTTTGACCTTGTTTTCTTTTCTAATTCTTTGCCCTCTAATTTTCGTACCTCAGTTCCTCCCTTATCTGACCACTACCTGTTAAGCTTCACTCTTCATCACTCCCTGCCTCATTCCTACCCAGTCTCCTCCTACCTTTTTAGGAATCTTCATACAATCAATTCATTGACTTTTTCCACTACTGTCTCATCACCTCTTTCTTCCACTTTGTCCTCTAAATCTGTTGATGAGGCTATAAATTCCTATAATACTGCTCTCTCCTCTGCTCTGGATACTCCTGCTCTGCCCATACCATGTCTTGTGAGGCGCACTTCACACCAGCCCTGGCTAACTTCAACTACACACTACCTATGCTCCTGTGCCCGCTCAGCTGAGCACATTTGGCTCAAATCCCATTCTCTTTCTGACTTTCTTCACTTTAAATTCATGCTGATTTCATTCAAGTCTACCATTGCTCTCACTAAGTAAAACTATTTTATCCATTTTATTTTATTTATTTGGCTGAACTTTCATACTGCTTTTTTCAGAGGTCAAAGCAATGTAAATAGAACTTTGAACTGGTTAAGCAATATTTACAAGGAACAGTAACTTTTTACATTAAGTTTTGGCAAAGGAATGTTTCCTTTAATTATTTACAGAGCATTCTTCATTGTGGGAGGTAGGTTTGACAATGGGGAGGGGAGGGTTAGGTGGTGGGGCCAAAAAAGAGGGTGAACAGGTGGATTTTGAGGAGTCTGTGGAATGTGAGGGGGTCTTTGGTGTTCCTTATTGTGTCAAGGATGGTGTTCCAGATGATGGGCGCATAGAGCTCAAAGGATCAAGCTCATGCTTGCTGAGTGCTTCTTGTTTTTACTTGGGGGGTGGCTAGGATGTTCCTTGTGGAGTATCTTCATTGTCTATTTGTTTGGGGTGGTCCAATGAGGGTTTGCAGGTGGGGGGATGATTGGTTATTGAGAGTTTTAAATATCATTAAGAGAATTTTGTATTGCATTCTGCTCTACAGTGGGAGCCAGTGAAGGTACTTGAGGATGAGGGTGATATGATCGTATCTGGAGGCTCCTTGGATTATATGAGCTGTAGTGTTGAGGTTTGTTTGCAGAGGAAGGATGGTTGAGTGTGGTAGCCCATTGTAGATAGAGTTACAGTAGTCGATGTGTACATAATCACAGCTTATAGGGCAGAGCAGAAGTCTGATGGAGTGAGTAGTGGACGGAGATGCTGTGGGGTTCGGGTTTTGTAGTAGATTGACTTTGCTATGTTCATTACTTGGGTCTTCAGGGGGAGGTGATGGTCTAGGGTGATTCCTATTTATTTTACTTTGGGTCAGACTTGAATTTCTGTGTGTTTCAGGGCAATGGAGTAGCCTAGTGGTTGGGGCAAGGTACTTCAGGCCGGAAGGTCGGAGGTTCAAATCCCACTAGAGGACAGCAACCTTGGGCTGGAAGGACTGGGGTTTCTAGTCCCACAGATGCTCCTTGTGGTCTTGGGCAAGCCACTTAACCCTCCATTGCCCATGTTCCCTGTAAGTATTAGTGTATGTGTCTCATATCCCCGTGTGTTAAATGTATCTCCCAATTGTGTTGTGACTGCTTTGATTGAAGGATAAGGCGGTATACAAAACTGTCTAAATAAATAAATGTGGGTGGTGATGAATAAGGATTTGGTTTTCTTGCAGTTTATGGATAGGTGGCTTGTGGCTAGCCATTGGGAGATATCTGTGAGATATTGTTGTAGCTCATTGTAGGAAAGTTTGTTTCGGTTGAATGGTGTATACAGCATGATGCCATCAGCATAGACGTGATAGTGGATATTGTGTGTTTGGATGATTGAGCAGTGGTTGCATAAAGATGTTGGAGTAATGCTGAGAGGTTGGATCCTTGAGGGACACTTTGAGTCTGGGAGTAGGGGGTTGATGAAATTGCCCCAATTTTTATTCATTGGAGCCTGTTGTGCAGGTAGGCTTAGAACTATTTTAGTACAGCACCTTGGATTCCTATTGACTGTAGGTGTTATAAGAGGATGTTGTAGTTGATGGTGTCAAAAGCTGCTGAGATGTTGAGGAATATTGGTATGAATCCTTGGTGGGTGTTTTGGATTTCTTTTATGAGGTTGTTCATGAGAGAAGTTAAGAGGGTTTCCACTGGCCGGAATCCATGCTGTTGTGGATTGAGCAAGGTTTCCGTGTCAAGATAGTCTTGTAGTTGACATTGGACAGTCTTCTCAATTATTTTGGCTATGAACGGTAGGCTTGTATGATGAGGTGTCAGTGGGATCTAGGTGGAGTTTTTTTAGTACTGGGTGAATTGAGGAGGTTTTTAGACCGGTTAGTATTTCACCTTGTTGCAGGGAGGTTTGGGTGACTTTCGCGAGGAACAGGGAGAGTTCAGCCTTTGTGGCTTTGATCCAGCTCACCCGGGACACTGTAGTGTTGAGGGATGAGATGGTGGTTTTGATGTTTTCCCTGGTGATGTTGTCGAAGGTGAACCATGAGTGTGCTGGAGGAGTTATTTGGGGTAGTAGGTTTGTTTGGATTGAGGGTGGAGTTGGTAAGTGGAGTAATATTTGGTCAGCTATTGCAGGGTGATGGAGACATTGGAGGTGTTGTCGGTGGAGAGTTTCGGGAGTTCTTTTAATAGGGTGAATAGTTCTGTTCGTCGATTGAGTGAGCTTTGAGTTAGTTTGGTTGTGATAGATTTGCTTGGAGCAATTTGTAGCATGGTTGTAATCTCTTAATAGGGACATGTAGCATGATTGGTCTGAAGGTATTTGAGATTTCCTCCATTTGTGTTCCTGTCTTTGAAGTTGTGATTGGAGTTTTTGGAGATCTGGAATGCACCATAGGGACCGTTTGTGAACTGGGGTCCAGTATTTCAGTGTTGAAAAGTGGGGAGATGTGGGAAAGGAAGGATTCCTTATCAAATTGCTTGAAGCATCTCATGTGTTGGTTATGAGATGTTGTTTGTTTTGGGGATGCACTGATGAGAAAATAAAAGCTTATTAAGCTGTGGTCGGACCAGAGTACTGGGAGGATCTGGGTTGTGGGGAGGGGTCAATGTGGATAGGGTTGTTGCTTATGAAGATGAGGTCCAAGATGTTACCTTTGTTGTGAGTTGGTGAGTTTATGATTTGTCCCCATGTTGACATGGGTTCCATGAAGGCTGTTGTTGGTTGGTTCATGGGTTCCATGAAGGCTGACTGGAGGTTGAGATCTCCCAGCAGGATGAGGTCCTTATTTTTCTTGTTGTTTTCTAGGATGATATGGAGTAGGCCAGAGAGATCATTGGTTGGGGTGAATGGTGCATGGTAGGCTAGGCAAAGGATCAGTTGCTTGTTGGCTATGGTGAGTGTGTCCATGTTATGGTGCTTTCTGCAGCTAGTTTGTGGAGGTTCAGGATTGATTTGGCGAGGATGAGGCTGCCCCCTCCTTTGCAGTGGGTTCGTGGGCAGTGGAAGAGGCTGTACTTGGGGAGTCTGATTTGGTTCAGGAAGACTGTTTCAGATTATGTGAGCCAGGACTCTGTGATGCCTAGGATGTCCAGGCTTTGCATGATGAGGTGATCTCATATGGTAGCAATTTTGTTTTTTACAGAGTGTGTGTTTATGAGTGCACAGTTGAGGGTTTTGGTGTTGGGTGTTTTGTTTGTGTGGGAGTGCGGGTCCTTGATTATTGGAATGGTGATGAGGCATTGTGGTTTCTGTGAACGGGTGGAGGTAGCTGCTGATGTTGAGAGTGGGGTGGGGTGGGGAGGGGGATTGTATAGGTTGTAGAAGGGGGGAGGAAAGAGTGATGGGGGATTGGGGTTGGGAGTAGGAGGGAGTCTGTGGTGGTAGTGAGGATGACTAGGGCAAGGAGGGAGTAAAGTAGGACGTATATTTGGAGCATGACGAGGTCCTTATGCTTGTGCTGGTTTATGGATGTTAGTAGATGTCCGTGATAGAGTTCTGCCGGTTCTGGAGTACGTTTTACCCTGGTGCATTTTTGACAGGGGTTTGGGTGCCTCCTCGGTCCCCACCTAAGAGCCCACCAGGCATGGGTGTGCCCTCCAGTGTTCAGATTTTAAAGTCCTGTGGCCGGTGGAAGGAAGGCACTGGATTAGTGGATCAAAGCAGCGAGGAGGAGATTACATTCTCACTCTCCAGCATCCTCCCATGATGTTCCCTGCCGTCTGATGTTCAGTACTTTTAAAAGTCCCACTGCCAGCGCAACGGGGGCGCCGAATTGTGCCCCCACCTCCAATCCCTCCTTTTCTTTCTGCTCAAACCCTAGCCGACTATTTCCATGACAAAATCCATAAGATTACACTCCAATTCCCCACTAACTCTTCTCCTCAACCTCTATCATCCTTTCATCTTTTTCTAAGACCTCCTCTAAAATCACTACTTGTTCCTTTGATCCTATCCCCACCCATCTCCTTAACTCCATCTTCTCCTCCATCATCCCTTCCATCTCACATATTCTCAACATTTCACTCTCTACTGCAACTTTCTCTGCAGCCTTCAAGCATGCTGTGATTACATCTCGCCTCAAGAAACCTTCACTTGACCCTACTAGTACTTCTAATTATTGACCCATTTCTCTCCTTCCCTTCATTTCCAAATTTCTTGAACACGCAGTTCTCTGCCACTGCCTTGAATTTCTCTCCTCTCAAGTCCTCCTAGATCCAATTCAGTCTGTTTTCCGTCCCTTTCATTTTACTGAAAAGGCTCTTGTTCCTGGCTAAGTCCAAGGGTCTTCACTCAGTTCTCATTCTTCTTGACCTTTCTGCTGCTTTTGAAATTGTTGACCACCTCCTTCTCCTTGACACTTTGTCCTCTCTTGGTTTTAGGGGCACTGTGCTGTCCTGGTTCTCTTCTTATCTCTCCCATCGCTCTTTCAGTGTTTGTTGTGGTGGATCCTCCTCTACTGTCATCCCTCTCTCAATTGGTGTACCCCAAGGGTCTCTTCTGGGCCCTCTCCTTTTCACTCTCTATACCCAGTCTCTTGGTGCCCTCATTTCTTCTAAGTATCATTTTTATGCTGATGACTCTCAAATCTATCTATCTACACCTGACATTTCTGTTACACTCCAAGCCCGTATCTCTGCCTGCTTATCTGACAACGCTGCCTGGAAGTCTCACTGCCATCTAAAATTGAACATGGTCAAGACTGAACTTCTTATTTTTCCCCCAAACCCTCCTCCCCCTTCCTCCTCTTTCTATCTCTGTTGATAACACTCTTCTGCTTCCTCTTTCCTCGGCCCACAGCCTTGGGATCATTGATTCCTCCCTCTCCTTCTCCACACATATCCAACAGATAGCTAAAACCTGTTGTTTCTTTAACATTAACAAAATTTGCCCCTTCCTTTTTGAACATACTACTAAAACCCTTATCCACTCTTTGGTCACTTCCCGTCTCGGCTATTGCAACCTCCTCCTTGCTGGTTTCCTTCATAGTCATCTCTCTCCTTTTCAATCTGTTCAGAACTCTGCTGCTTGGCTAATCTTCCACCAGCCCCGATATAGTCATATAACCCCTCTTCTCAAATCACTTCATTGGCTCCCCTTCCCTTTCCATATCCAATTCAAACTTCTCCTTCTGACCTATACATGCATTCAGTCTACTGCTCTTCACTACCTTTCTTCTCTCCTCTCCTCTCTCCCTACACCCCTCATTGTGAACTCTGCTCTTCCTCTGGCTTTCTTCTCTCTATGCCCTTTTCTTCCACTTCTAACTCCAGACTTCAATCTTTTCACCTTGCTGCTCCATATGCCTGGAACAAACTTCCTAAATCTATTCGTCAGGTCTCCCCCTTTTGAAATCCATGCTAAAAGCTCACCTCTTTGAGGCTGCTTTTGGATTATAATTCCCTTGTTCTCCTTATGTCTCCTTTCCCTATTTGGACTCCTTGTTTCTCTTATTGTTGTACTGTCTATCGATTAGATTGTAAACTCTAATGAGCAGGCTCCATCTTCTGTATGTTCTTGTACAGTGCTGCGTACGCCTTGTAGCGCTATATAAATGATTAATAGCAGTAGTAGTAGTAATGCACCTATGGATTTTGTGGGGCCCAGAATAATGTGTGAATCCCCTATCTGTTGGGTGCAGTGTACGCCATCTATCTATCAATTTGAGTTCTGCACACAAAAGGTTAACCCCCCTGTGTTCCGCCCCCTCATAACCAGTCTGGGCGATTAGCAGTTCACTGAGGCATCAGCTGCCATATTATAGTCTCCCCCCAGCACTAACTGGTATTCCATCTGATCAGCTAACTTCACTATCAGCTCTAAAAAGAAAGCATATTTGTAGGTAATGGGAGTATATATACTGCCCAGCTCTACTTCTTTACTCTGTAGCACTCCCCACACCAGAACATAGCGCCCCTCCAGGTCCTGGACCACCCTATATGTTTCCAAGGCCACCCATTTCCCCACCAAAACAGCCACCCCGTGCTGGCAGGAATTGTAATTAGCCCTTCTTAAGCTTAAGGTGCTCTCTAGCAGAGAGGTGTGTCTTTTGTAACAAGATAATGTCTGTGCCTCGATTTTGCAGATATGTTAAGGTCCGCTCCTGTTTTATGGGGGAATGCAGTCCTCCAACATTCAAGGCCATGATCTTAACTCCTGCCATTTTTCTCTCTCTTCATGCGATTCCATTCCCCTGTACTGTACTGTACTCCCCCGAGGACCTCCCTGCACAGCCACATTACGGGTGATAGTGACCAGCCATGCTCGCTATTTTTCATGCAGCTCCTCCAGTGCAAGACAGGTATCAGCTTTCCTCTCTCATCCCTCACACAACCCTCCTCTCCACACCCCCACAACCCCTTCCCCATTCTTCCATACCCTTCCCCTCGCATCTCTCACCCTTTCTCACGTCCTCACTAACTATTCACTCAGTCACAGTTCCCACTGCCCCTCCCATTCCCATGCAGCCATACAACTGCTTGCTCCCCAGGACACAAAGCAGGTTTTTGGCTTTACATCAGCAACCTCCATTCATTATATCATCCCGGCATTTTTTGTGAGTAGCGCGGTGGCGTATGAGCCATCAGTGTTGAAGATTTCATCTGTTTGACTTTGATGTGGTGTGGTGGCGTTTGGATCACCAGTGTGGAAGGTTCATTTGTTTAATCACAGAGTCTTTTCAGCTTTCTCCTTGAATAAGCATTGATTGCGAAACGCGTATTCGGTGCTGGAGAGTACGGCGTTGGGATTATTGCCAAACTGACAAGTGATCATCACGATTAAGAGAAGTCATCTTTATATATTTTTGATAAGCTGAATCTCGCTTTTCGATATGAGTTCCTTATTGTTTAGCTGTGTTTAATACAACTTGCCATGAAGCTCTGTTTAATAGAATTAACGGTGAGGTGGTTGGGTCGGTCCTTGATGTAATAGGGCTTACAAAGTGAGGTTTTCCTCAGTCTTTGAGTTGATGCCCGCTGTTCTGAGACCTTCCCTCCATCTCTGTTTTTGTTTTATTTAAGTGTTTTGGACATCCCTTACCTTTTTTCTTTTTGGTACGATTGGAGTGATTTTCCTCTAAAGTATACATATTAAGATCCTTAAGTCTGACCTCATATACTTGCCTTTGACACCATTCCTGCCTTTGACATGGTTTCTTACAGGCGACTTATAAACAAACTGAGCCCCCTAGTGATGGACCCTAAATTTACTGCTTGTGTTAGAAATTGGTTGAGTGGGAAGCAACAAAGGGTACAGGTAAATGAAGCTGAGGAGAAGGAGGTTACCAGTGGTACGCCCCAGGGATCTGTCTTTGGTCTGATTCTTTTTAACATCTTTGTTAGTGATATTATGGAGGGATTGTCGGGTAAGGTTTGCCTCTTTGCGGATGATACCAAAATCTGCAATAGAGTAGACACCCAGGAAGGTATAGATAACATGAGGAGGGATCTAGCTAAGCTTGAAGAATGGTTTACAATTTGGCAGCTGAGATTTAATGTTAAAAAATGCAAGGTCATGCATTTGGGCTGCAGCAATCCAAGGGAGCAATATAGTATAGGGGGTGAAGTACTTTTGTCCACTAAAGAAGAGCAGAACCTCGGTGTAGTTGTGTCTGATGATCTTAAAGTAGCTAAACAGGTAGAAAAGGCGACTGCAAAAGCTAGAAGGATGCTTGGGTGCATAGGGAGAGGGATGGCCAGCAGAAGAAAGGAGGTGATAGTGCCTCTGTATAAGTCTTTGGTGCAACCTCATCTTCAAAAGGATATAAACAGGCTGGAGTCCGTACAGAGGGTTGCTACTAAAATGGTTAGTGGTTTTGTACAGAGCTCCCCATACATCTCTGCTGTATGTGCAGGGAGCTCTTTGCAGGAATACAACCCAGCCATTTAGTGGGGACTAAACATCTGACTGGGACGTATATCCCCACTAAACACAGGTCACAATAAACCCCATTGTCAAAACAGACATCAAAAATCCCTAGTACTACTAATATCTAAAGTCACTTTCCTGATCAGTTGAATTCACTCCATTAGCTGTGCGATGGTACTCTTTGGCAGCCTATAGACCACTACTGGAGTGACGGAGTAACCTAGTACCCAAGAGATAAGAGATGGATTCCCATTGGCACTCATTGTGACTTTGGGCAAGTCACTTTACTCTCCACTGCCTCAGAAGAAAAGGCCCAGCACTCTACTTCCAGTCATACTTTGCCAAGCAAACTCAGGGGCTACTGGGTCACCAGGAGTCAGCATTGACTTAGCTGCATCTATAAAAAAAAAACTGCTAATAAACCTCTATATTCCTGCCTCAGGTATCTCACTAACAGACATTCTGCCCCATGAACATCCCTCATCAAATGATGTTCCAATTTTAAATGTGCTTTAAGAAACAACCCCACACTCTTTCCTTTTTTTCCATCCCTATATACTCCCAACCAGCTGTATCCCAAAGTGCTCAGCTTATTGATAACAACAGAATCCCCTCAAGGCAACCAGGTTTCCATTATGGCTACCAATCCCACTTTTTCTCTAGGATTACTTATGCCTGTCTCTCCCCAATTGTAAATTCTACTATTGGGCGGCGCAGTTACGGTCGGTTTATTATTGGTGGAAAGCGTTTCCGCATCAGCATTGGATCCCCCTGGAAGCAGCTCAAGTGGCTATGGACCATATTGGGGCTCTGCCTTTTTCTGGAGGGGTGGAGAGAGATTGGCGTGGAAAGTCGCATCCTATAGTAGGTCTGACGGTAGAGGTATGGCAGAAAGTTAGTAAGAGGGTGGCTTTTGACAGTGCCGGGTCGAGGTTGGCGCTTCTGACACAGAGGGATTTGTTTCCACCATTTGCGATGGACCCAAGCAGGTTTAGATGGCTCAAGGATAATGGTATGGAAAGAGTGTTGGATTTTATTGGAGAAAAGAGGTTCTTGACGAGTCACGAAATTATGGCTAAATGCCATCAGAATCCGCCAAGGATTTTCTGTCTACTCCAGATAGAGCATTTTCTGGCAGCTCATAGAGATAGATATTTGGGACCGCCGCATTGGATGGAATCTTTTTTCATACGACCCCGGAGGGGGCAAGGGCTGGTGGCCCAGCTGTATAGGTTGATGCAGGGCGAGGCCCAGGGAAATGATCCTTACCAGAGAGATTGGGCTAGAGACTTAGAGAGAGAATGGGCAGAGGAACACTTGGAGGCAATCTGGTACAACACTCCTAGAATTACGATATGCCTTGCACACTTGAACACACAATATAAATGGCTTTTTCATATGTACCTCACTCCCAGCCAGCTTCATGCCATGCACCTTAAAGATACAGCGGAATACTGGAGGGGATGCTCCACAAAGGGGACCCTGATACACGTAGTATGGGAATGTGCTAAAGTCCAGGTCTTTTGGGAGGGCGTGGGTAGGGCAGTGACGGGGGAGGGCCTGAGGTTAGATCCGGCGCTTATGCTGCTGGGACACACAGAGGGACCCCCTGAGGTGTGTCTGAATAAGAAATCATTGCTCATTTTCTTATATCTGGCGGCAAGACTGGCTATAGCAGCAAAATGGAAAAATCCGGAGGCCCCCACCACATCTGAGTGGTATAAGAAGGTGGCTTGCATTATGGAATTGGAGAGAGGAGTTGCACTGAGCAAAGGTAGACTGGAGGAATATCTACTGGTATGGTCCCCATTTCAAGAGTATGTTGCACGGTGGGAACGGGAGGAGGTGGGTTAGTGCAGCAGTGAATCGGATAAGGTATTTGATAACTGTAGACTGAGAGAGGGGTAGATGGAGTGGTGTAGGCTGGGTGGAGGAAAGCCTTTGGGGGAATAAGACAGGTCCTTCCCCCCCCCCCCCCCATGGAGGAGCAGTAGTGTGGAAGGGGCCCCGTAATGATCCTGGGTTGTGTGTGGGTTTGGTTTTGTTAAGAGCTGAGGATGTTTGGTTAAATATTTCTATGGTAGTGGTGCCCTGGCATTGACCATCATAAATGAAGAGGGTATAAAGGGGGTAAAGAGAGGGATTTAGTAGCTAGGGACTGGGATGTTATATAGGGATAAATATAAAATATGATGTATGCATGTAATTTTTCTATATGCAGACTGTTCTCTATGCAACATGCAAATTAACCAATAAAAATAAAGAAATAAAAAAAAGAAATAAAGGTGTTCTTTTATTAACGGGCAGTACCTGGCGGCGCATGTTCTGGCACGCACTAAAGGCATGCTGGGATGCGTGTTGCCAGTTGGGTACAGGCCATGACAGCATAGGATGATTCCTGCGTCAACTGTGCAACCCATGTTAGAGCTGCGAGTGGGTGGGTAGGGACGGAAAGTGAATGTGGTGAGCTCAGCACAGTTAGCGTTGTGTTCACACCACAAGCTAACTGCATTAGCATCGGTTCACCTCACACCACCTCAATAGGTGATATTCGATGTGCCCGCATTACTGCAGCATGCGTTATGGGACAGGGTTCAGCATTAACTACCAGGGAAATGCTTGCCACACCCCCGACAGTTAATGTGGGCATCTTGCACATAATGCACCATGGTTTTGGTGTTAATCATGCGTTAGGTCCAATACCTTAGCGCCCATTAGTAAAAGATCCTCATAGTTTCGATTTGACATGCAAAAACATATTTCTGCTGTGTGTGTAAATTTATACTAGCATACATCCAGCAAAAATCACAGCTAGATTGAAGCTATGGATATTTATGCTTGCTAGAGAGCAGATGCAAATGTTAGTGTGTAAAGTACACATGTTATCTAGCTAAGCTTGAAGAATGGTCTAGAATTTGGCAGCTGAGATTTAATGTTAAAAAATGCAAGGTCATGCATTTGGGCTGCAGCAATCCAAAGGAGCGATATAGTATAGGGGTGAACTCATCGGAGCCAAAACAAGGAAAAGACCAGACAGAAACAGCACCAAAAACAATATACCAACACCTAGTCTATTCACAAGAACCAACAAGTCCACATCCATGCGAGCCTTCTCTCTTGCTGCCCCTGCTAGCTGGAATGTTCTCCCAGATAATCTAAAATCAACAACAGATATAAAAGAATTCCGGAAACTGCTCAAAACCACCCTTTTCATTGAACAATTCAATGAAGACCACCAATCACCCTAATCACACCACAAGCCAACTTACACAAACCATGACACCCAAGATGTACATAATTTAGATATGTTACAAGAAACTATCCAGGTTTTGAAGTTATAATGTTACTGTTGATGTTTGCAAGTTCCTTGAATAAGTTGATATTTGAAAGTTCTTTATATAAGTTGAAGTTTATTGCAAACCGCCTTGATTGAATAAAAAGGCGGTATAGAAAAACTGTTAAATAAATAAATAAAATAAATAAGTATTTCTGTCCACAAAAGAAGAGCAGGACCTGGGTATTATTGTGTCCGATGATCTTAAAGTAGCTAAACTATGTTACCTTTTGTTGTTTGGGCATTTTATTTATAAATTGCCATTGCTCCAGTCACTTTCTTCTGGTCTCTTCTGTCTTCTGCTAATTCTCCATTGTCTGCTGTCCATTTGTCCTGTCTTTTCTCTTCTATTTTTTCCATTCTACCTTCTACATCTGCTTTAACATACTGATCTTTCCCCTTTTGCTCTTTCCCCAATTTCTTTTTTATTCCTTTATCATCCACTCAAATTTCACCCTTCCATCCTCAATCCCCGCTTACTCTGCCAATACCCAGCAACTTGTAGATTTTTCTTCCCTCCCACACAAAATATCTTTTTCCCCTCCATCCCCATTCCTCCCCCAAAATCAGTTCCCTTCTAGTTCCAGCCCCACCCAGCATCCGCTCCCTTCTAATTGCATTCTCTCCCCCCCCCCACCACATCAGCCCATTTCCAGTCCTACCCCCCCCCCATCAGCTCATTTCCAGTCCTATTCCACCCCCCCCCATCAGCCCATTTCCAGTCCATACTCCCCCCATCAGCTCATTTGCAATCCTAGGCCCCCCATCAGCCATTTCCAATACTAGCCCCCCCCATAAACCAATTCCAATCCTATTCCAGTGAGCTGATGGGGGGGGCTTGGACTGGAAATTGGGGCGAGTGTGGGGGAGCTTCAGCCCATTTCCAGTCCAAGCTCCCCCACACTCAGTCCATTTCCAGTCCAAGCCCCCCCATCAGCTCATTTTCAGTCCTAGCCGCCCCCTCCCCCAATCAACTCATTCCAGTCCAAGCTGCCCCATCAGCCATTTCTAAAAGTAGCCCGCTGCATCGGACATTTCCAATCCTATTCCAGAACCACATCAGTCCATTTCCAATCCTACCCCCCAAAAGTCCATTTGCTGTCCTAGTCCTCCCCATCAGCTCATTTACAGTCCTAGCCACCCCCCCCCCCACTCAGCCCATTTCCATTCCCTAGCCTCCCTCACTCAGCCCATTTCCAATCCAAGCCTCCCCCCCCCCACTTAGCCCATTTCCATTCATAGCCCGCCTCCCATTTCCAATCCTAGACCCCTCTCAGCCCATTTCCAATTTTAGCCCCCCCCCCCCCCCGCCAATTTCCAATTTAGACCCCTCCACTCAGCCCAAGCCCAAGCCCCTCCCTTCCCCGAAGAGCCCTGTGGCAGGCTTTAGCGGCTCCCGGCAGGCTCAGCACAGCTTGTTACAGCCGCCGAAGTGAAGAGCGTTGTTCCCTTCATTTCGGCAGCTGTATTGTAATGAAGATCGCAGGCACGCTGAGAGCCGGGACACAGGAAGTGTCCTTTGATCTCCGGCGTGCCTGCGATCTTCATTAAAATACAGCTGCCCAAGTGAAAGGAACAAATCTCTTCACTTCGGCGGCTGTAACAAGCTGTGCTGAACTTTAGCGGCACCCGGCAGGGAGGTGAGTAGCGTGCAGGATGTTGTTGGCGTGGGGTCCCCTGAAGCGCGGGGCTCTGTGCAAACAACATTCTTGCTCAATGGACGGGCCGGCCCTGTAAACAGGTTGGAGTCGGTACAGAGGGTAGCTACTAAAATGGTTAGTAATCTTCATTATAAAGCATATGAGGACAGACTTAAGGATCTTAATATGTATATATTAGAGGAAAGGCGGGATAGAGGTGATATGATTGAGACGTTTAAATACCTCCGTGGCATAAATGCACAGGACAGTCTCTTTCAATTGAATTCAAGCTCTGCTACGAGGTGACATTGGATGAGACTCAGGAGTAATATGCGGAAGTATTTCTTTATGGAAAGTGTGGTAGATGCATAGAATCGTCTCCCAGTGGAGGTGGTAGAGATGAGGACAATATCTGAATTTAAAAAAAGCATGGGACAAACACAGAGGATCTCTAAAGGGAAAAAGGGGACTGTTGTAGTGGTTGATATGGAAGGGAAGACTAGATATGCCATGTGGTCTTTTTCTGCCATTATGTTTCTATGTTTGCATGTGTTTTATAAAACTTGCAAGTAAATCACAACTCCGCTCACGCTCCACTCTAACTCGTCCCCTCAGCCTGCCTACTCTAAAGTCAGGTACAAGTATGCACTGAGTGTACTTTTCCACATGAAATCATTTTATTAGAGGCCCTTTACATGTATATACTGGAATATACACAAAAAATATCTTTAATAAAATTACCTTCTCTTTGTACATTTGTTGTAAACTCACTGAGATTCAGATTCCCCACTGCCACTTTCATGCTCTGCACTGTACCAATAAAACAATATGAACTGAGGTACTACACAAGCATTCAGGACCAAATAGGTCACTTCTTGTAATGATGCAAGATGGAAGCTTTTCTGGCTACAGAATATCGTGAGGTAGGAATTCTCAGAATAAAGATCATCATGAAGAGCCCAGTGCAGACTGGATTTAAATCAATTACAGAGAATTAGCAGAAGCTTGGTTTTTGGAGGTAATAGAATTTTAAAGGAACAGGTATAAAAGTTTTTACCATGTGAGTTTGTTCCAGCATAGTTAACAAGATGTAGCAGGAATCTGAAGACTCTCTTCTTTGTCATCTATATTTATCTCGACTAGATTGTAAGCTCCATTGAGAGCGTACTGTCTCTTCTATGGGTCTGAACACTAGACGTAATAATTAGTAGTAGTAATATAAACAGCTTTTCATCTTGTTACAGCTTGAGATGAGTGAATAAAATCTCCACAGTGAAAAGGATCAGTGAGAATGGCAACAGAACAGAAATCAATTAACAAAAAATATCTGAACCCCTCGAAAAGAATTATGCCACCTGGTGGTCGTACAATAGATTGCATTTTCAATATAGTAGGCTTTAATTTATGGCTGTTGTATAGCTCAGCAAAGATAATGTGTGTTGTAATTCAGTTTTAACATGTTCTAAGTGTTATAATCAGTTTTTAGCTTTGTAAATCATCTTGATATCAAATTTATTTGAAGGGCGGTTAGAGAATAGCATATACATAATATATAAATGAATAAGGCCTCTGCATATTCAGGCCTGGGAACATTAGCATTAAAGACTCATGTAATACATTTCATATCCAGTGTCTTGATTTAGTCCATCTATTTTTGACTCTAATAGAGAATATATTTCAGTTCTCATGTTATTTTAACTGCGTAGTTCTATCTAAAATATATTTGCGCTGTGCAGAAAAAGCGAAAGAGATTAGGAAACTGTACTTCATAAGAACTCACTGAGCTCTGATATTATCCTGTATGATTGTGTTGCAGTGCTTCCATTCAGTGTGTTTTATTGGAATTGGGCAATCTACCATCAAAGTCCTCAAAATATTTGATTTCATCTTTTGTCGTGAATCTTACATTGTAAAAAACCAAGTCAACAAAATGCACAACTACAACGCTACACTTGCATTTATGAGCTTTATTTCTTTTGATTTTCCTAAGTTCAAAGCATCAAACATTTCAGTATTGCCATAATTTATTTTCTAGCCAAGATGGCAAATATAGCAAGAGTTAGTGCTATCGTTCCTGCTACTCCTCCAATCACCATTCCAAGAATGCTCCCGTAGATCTGTGCCGACTCACACTGCTCACCAGTGTAGAAGAAAGCTTGTCCTGACAAGCATCTGTGAATGTAAGCAAACACACAAAGGTTATTTCCTGCTTTCATTGACTCATTCCACATCTAAGGATCACTGAAGTTGTTAGTCTTGGGCATGGCTATTTCCTTGATTTGACAGTTCTCTTCTGCTCCCCTGGATTTCCAGCTCATTGAAAGCAGGGCTTAGTTCTCATGCCATGATTTTTCATTTACAAGTACCTAGGAAATGGAGTTGGGGAGCAGCCTAATGGTTAGAGCAATGGTTGAGAACCAGGACAAAAACGAAAGAAGCAACAAATGGAAGGGAACCGTATGCAAATAAGAGACTTTATTACAGGGCCCCACTTGGCCAAGTTTCAGCTAGTTAGCCTTCGTCAGGGGCCTTGAGTAATGCAAACAACAGCATGATGCTAATCTCTCTTTGTGATTAGTAATGTGCTCTTCTTTGCATTACTCAAAGCTCCTGACAAAGATTAACTAGCCAAAACATGGCTGAGTAGGGCCCAGGAATAAAGTCTCTTGCTTGCACATAGTCCCCTTCCGCTTGTTTCTTTTGTTCCTGGTAATCTCTGGAAATGTACGTCTGATCCTTTCTTTTGGCCTGAGAACCAGGGCAGCCAGGTTCAAATTCCACTGCTGCTCCTTGTGATTCTGGGTGAGTCACTTAACCCTCCATTGCCTGAAGTACAAATTGATTAAAAGCCCTCTAATACATAGGAAAATACCTACTGAACCTGACTGTAACTCGTCTTCAGCTGTTCCAGAAAAAAGCATGAACTAAAATAAAATTCCTATTTAATATCTCTTTCCCCCCCCCTCCCCCCCACTTATCTGGTCATGGCAGTGATCAGACTGCCAGGACCATGCAATCTTGGGACATGAATCCAGCCTCTAGGTGTCACCCTTGGGCAATAACTATGACTTCTCTCACACCAGAGTGCTGCAAATACTCTCAGATAACCCCATGAGTGAAAAACCTAACTTGGGGATCAAGCCGGCAACCATCCACATGGATCAACTCAAAAATTGCCTCAATATTCTAGGATGGTAATTCGGCATACTGTGTTCTCTTATGAAATGAGTCAGCAAAAGGCTGCATCTTTTAATGATTTATTCATTTTAAAATAGAGTACAAGGAAACAACAGATGTAAAATCTGTAAGTATTTTGATCTAATAGAGGTAGTTTCAGTTGACCTGTATGACTGTTTTAGATAGGGACAGCACAGAAATTGTTAACTCTTTCTTAGCCCAGCATATGAAACTAGCGCAGGTGTTTCCGATCTGAAGATCACAATGCAGTTCCACGTTGTGCATACATATCGCTTGTGAAGTGCTCAAGAAGTCAGGCAAGGACTCTAAAATATCAGTCATCAGTACTTACTTTTTCCTGCAACCATCTTCTTCTTCCAGCTGTAATGCCACTCTTTGCCTACCACAGAGTGTATTAAGCATAGTGCCAGTCATCATGCAAGTTCTATACCATGTGACCGGATTTGGATCTCATGAATGCAAGGCTGCAGAAAAAGCCTTGGTACATGGCTTCCAGCCAAGGGCTGTCAGAGCAGTGGATGGGATATAAAATAAGGCTCATGGCATCTTAGCTCAATAAAGCTGGAAGTCTCCCAAAAAGGAAGGAGAAAGTTTATAAACTTACAAAATTGAGAAGCAGATTGAAAGAAGATGCCCAATGTATGAAAAAGAGATTGGGAAGCCATTTTATTTTTGAAAGACTGAAAACTTCCAAGGACCCGATTTTCAGTCAATGGGGAAACTGCATGAATTTAAGCACCAGCACTTAATGTCATGCGTATATGCAGTTTCTCTATCCATAGAGGTAGCAACACTGAATATATCATTTAGTTTAGGCCTGATATTCGGCAGACCTAATCAAAATATGCAAGTTATCCAGATAGCAGCTGAATATTGCCACTTTCTAAATAATTTTTCAGCCCACCACAAACCTGGCCCCTTCTTCTATGGGGGATAGTATTAGACCATTCAGTCATATATTTGGTTTGATGTTGTCCAGTGCATTTTTCCTAGCAAAAAAAGATGCCGGTACCCATACGCAGGGCTCTTTCATATATACATGAGGACAATAGCGAATTTTAGTAGGTGACGACAAAGGTGCTGGTACCCCATCCCACCAAGTACCCCCTTAAAAAAAGCCCTGATGCTCTCCATGTACATATCTAATCTAAGGATAGTGACGTTATAGGTTCATTGGCTGCGGGTGAACATGTGACTTCTTTTGAGCATCGGACTGCAGATACATTTGTACACCTCACAAGCCACATCTAAAACTAATGAATCAAATGAAAGTGGTTTTATTTTAATTATTGTGAGTGAGATGCAGTGGACTGCATTCAAGGCTGCACAAAAGCCTAAAAGATCTGCATATAGACAAAATAACACTGCACACTGGGAAAGCATTTAGACAAAGTGTTCCTTGTAAACCTAGAGTACTCACCTCTTGCCTTTAAGGTCCACAAACAAGTCTGGTTTTCATGGCAGTCAAAATATGCATTTTAACTGGGTTTCAGTGAGAATAGGTGGTTAGTAAATTGGTGGCGCCCCCTTAAATGTACGGAGGTAGCCCATTTCTCTCCTTGGGCCCCATCAGGAAGCAGAATTTTCTTTCTCTCCCCGCCAGGCCTTATTCCTGATTGTAGCACATTCTCTCTCCTCTGGGCTCCCCTCCTGACCATTCCACCTCCTCTCTCTCCCCAGGCCCTAGTCTAAGCAGCAGAAGCTCCACTGTGCCCTGACCTTGTTCTGTCCTACACTGTCCTCTGCTCTCATGGTAAGCTTTGCATAAGTGAATCTCATTCTACTGCCCCCACCATGTAAAGAAAAACTGATGAGAGGGCTTGTTGTAAGGTATCCTGACAGAAACCTCTCTACCATGTAAAAACTTGTATTTAATTTGCTGTCTTTTTCATAAGATTTTATTTTGGTGCTGCAGTTAACTCTTGCTCCTTAACATAAAGCATCATTGCTGGGCTCTTCAACTAAATTCCTGCAAATATATATATATATTCCAGACACCAAGGACTAAAGCTGAAAACCTCTGAAATTTTGGGCTTTATGTACTGAAGTGCAAAGTGGCTTCGCAAAAGTGCACAAAATGCCTGGAAACATGCAAAAATGCAAAGTGCAGGAATTTTCGTCTAATTTGTGTGCAAAGTGCACTTTGCACTTGGCCATATAAACTTTAGTGCAAAGCCCACTTTGTGCAAACGTTTATATGAACTTGGCATTAATGAGCTGCTGCAGTGTAAAATCATGCAGAGCAGTTCATTAATGCATAAAAATGCAAAAATGAACACCAAGTGGTTTGGGATTTTTTAGTCTGAGTGGGGCTATTGAGAAAGATTTTGGTGGTTTAATGAAAATTTGGATATATAAAAATAAACTATGGGGTATGTTTACTGAACCTTCTTAATGTGCGCCCAGCGTTAGTGTGCAGGATGCCATATAAGGAGTGGGCGTTTCAGTTTAAAGTTGCAAAACGGGATTAGCACGCGATAACGCGCGCTGCTGTAAACATTATCGGCAAAGCGCCGCGAAGCGCGTTACCGCACGGTAATCTTAAGTAGGCGCACAGACATCCAAACATGGAAACAGAAGTGTAGCACAATGGTTAATACACTGATTGGTGATACAGGGGTCATGAGTTTGATCCCCCAGTGTGCCTAATACATAAGGCTGGCTGAGGCATCAGCTTTGACATGTAAGTATTGTTTCCTGAGGCATTTTATTTGTATTTTAATTATTGCTGCCAGCAAACACACCCTCACGTGCCGTAACCTAAGGTGCCGCATAAGGCACCCTATAAGGCACCCCATAGGGCACATTATAAAGTGCACTGTCCCCCACGGCACCCTATAATGTCCCCAATAGGGCACCCTATAAGGTGCTCCATAGGACACGTTATAAGGCACCTTATATGGACTGTAACCATAAGGTGCCTCGGAAAGCGCTTTATAGGGTGCCCTATAAGGCGCTTTATAGGGTCCCTATAAGGTGCCTTATAGGGCGCCTTCTGAGGCACCTTATGGTTACAGTACCCTGAGGGTGTTTTGCTGGCAGCACTAATGTACATTTAAAAAAAACCAATGCTTTGGACAGCCCTATCAAATAACTCCTACTGTGGGTTTGAACCCATGAGCTCTGGCTCCACAAGTAGTGAAGTAACCAGTGGGCTACAGCTCCATAGCTGCTAGCAAGCCCCTGGCTAGCTGCAGAAGGACTGCACGTCACCACACAAACAGTCTGCTGTGGTCACCAGGATAGGGTTAACCCACCCATACCCATGATGCACTGCACATGCAAATCAGCAGTCTACAGATGATCACAAGATGGGGTATGCACCCCACAGCACCTCGGCCTGGTAGGGGGAACTGACCGTGTGTGGTACTGGCACAGAGTAGCTACACACCGTCACATTGTGCAGGTACTGCACTCACCCTGAGGGTGAGGTGGGGCGCCCAGCACCAGGTCCACAGCAGAGATAGGCAATGCTGCAGGTCCCCAGCAGTGCTAATGTGTGAGATAGGTAGTTTCTGCAGACACACCTTGGATATATCTGTATGTCTCAGTCAGGTTTAGCCCCTATGGACCCCTAGGAGAATTATGTACCACCACCCTCCTCCTCCAGGGCTGAGAGTGGTAAACAGGGTCTCCCACCAACAGATCCACATTCTACCTCCCTGCAATGGTGGCAGTAGAGGGGACCATCAACCCCAGTCCTGCTGGGGAATAGACACCCTACAGGGCAGTCAATGCAGCTCTGTACACATCCATAACGCAATAGCAGACAGACATTAGGCCTGGATATGCTAAGCTGCACCCCACCACTATCTGATATTCACCTGCAGCAAGCCTTCAGCCGCTGCACCCTGCAAGGCGTTCCATCAAGACACATACCAGCTGCAGACAGTCTGCTAGCTAGTCCATAGTGCATGTTCCTGATGGAAATGCGTGCATCCAGAACTGAGATGTCAGCATACACACCAAGCAGATAAGTAAGTGACTGGGCCCCAAAAGGGAACCCATACATATCACATGACAAAAATACTATATAACACTATGGGGGAGCCTAGCCATGCCATGGTCACTGCTCAGTCAGGGTGAGAGTGATCTCCCAGCAGAACATGCTGTGGCCACCCTGTCTGTGCAGGTGGTGGACGGGCACTACAATATCCCAGCCAGTGCCCTATGCCCTGTGCAGATGCATCCTGGCCAGGCCACCCTGTCCGGGCTATACCCATGGTACCTTGCTCCTCATTATGCACATTGGCAGGCCAATACTGGCAACAGTGCTGGCAGTGTGGGCTGTGGAGGGTGTTTGCAGCCACCACACACTGGATAGAGTCCAGAGCTACTCAATTCCAGTCCTGGTGGCCCGCAACCCTGCAGGTTTTTGGGATATCCCTAATGATATGCATGAGATATATATGCATTAGAGATAGCCTGCCAACGTGACTGGTGTTTGGCCCTCCAGGGCTGGATTTGGAGACCCCTGCCTTACACCTCTGTCATTTAAGATTGTAAGTGGGCAAGGTGCAGATGTCCAAGACATCAAAAAGGTTAGAATTTGTCACATTCCTCCTTGCTTCTCACCACCACCAAAATATTGTCTATTAGACAACTTTTTGGTGGTGTTGAGAATCTAGGAGGAATGTGACACATTCTATCTACCCTTTTGATGTCTAGAACATCTGTACCTTGCCCACTCACAATCTTAAATGACAGAGGTGTAAGGCAGGAGTCTCCAAATCCAGCCCTGGAGGGCCAAACACCAGTCAGGTTGGCAGGCTATCTCTAATACATATATATCTCATGCATATCATTAGGGATATCCCAAAAACCTGCAGGGTTGCGGGCCACCAGGACTGGAATTGAGTAGCTCTGGGATAGACAGACACACACTCCCACACCTATGCCAGCATTGTGCTACTATAGAGGTGTTTAGCAGCCCTGGCCACCACACCAGTCCTGGGCACAGTGCAGGCATGGATATGGTACGCAATACTGGTGGGGGTCACTCCCCAGGGTGGTAAACACTGTCAGAGACCAGAACTGAAGCACACTCCACAGACATCAGAAAGGTTGCTATGATGGAGCTCAATCAGCAAACTGTGCTTAACGTAGGAATTGCTATCTGCCAGTAATCATAGCAAACGTTTGATAGCTGTGTACTGTATTCCCAGGTGTAGGGTGGCATTGCTAAGGTATGCAAGTGCTAGTATTGGGAGATGCACGCAGGGCCCAATGTCCTGCCTCTCCAGGAGGCATTGGCTAATGGAGCCTGTGGGTGTGGGTGTGTCTGCCCCTGTTGGCTGCTGCTTTACGGCAGAGGTTCCCAACTCCAGTCCTGGTGTGCCAAACACTGTTCGGGTTTTCATGCTGTCCCTCATGAATATGCATGAGATACATCTGCATACCATGGGGGTGGTGCATAGATATGCAGCACAGGCATCTTTATTAGAGGCAGCATGGAATCTGAATGGTGTTTGGCCCTCCAGGACTGCATTTGGGAGACTCTGCTCTAGGTAATGTGCCTGTTTATGGTGTCTTTGCTCTGTAGGGTAAAATGTAGGTGTTTTGGGCATGTTTACGTCATCTGCAATAAAGGCTCTGTCTGTATTAGCACGTTGTAGTAGTGGGTAAAATATGGTGACTGGGTTGGCAGGCACCATAACTGGGACTTGAACCTGTGACCTTCTGCCTCCAAACACACTGGTTGTGTGCACTGCACCACTGTGTTGCCACAGAGACAGTGCATTCCCTGGTGATACCATGACTGTTTGTCCGGCAGGGCCTGTCTGTTGCAGTGCATGGCACCCACCTACACAGGGCTAGGCCATGGTCTGCTCTGGGCAGCTGCCACTGCCCCCCTCCACCACCAGTACCCCTCTGCCACCATGCTGACATGCCCTTCTGCTGGTGGTGCTGGTGGTGTGCAGTCTCAAGCCATCCAGTGTGCAGGTAGGCGGCTGCCTATTGTGCGTGTTCTGGGGTAGGGGTGCCTGCATAGACATCCACGCTTCCCCCCAACACCGCCTGCCAATGTTCTGTGCCCTTGGAGGTACCTACTGGGTACTATCCCCTGTGACACTGTGATAAACACTCTCGTGCCCATGTTGGGCCCTCACCAGTTACTGTCTGGCTGCTGTACAGTTTCAGCATTCCTAAGTGCCACCTATGCCTAGTCCGCACTGTGCCCCAGCTGCACCACAGCATGTGCCGCCTGCAGCCCTCTGTATCCCCTTTCCCAGCATCTGTCCAGTTGCCCATTCCGACATGCCCGCCCTGCTGTTGTGGGACATGTGCATGCCATAGGAAAACCTGTCCAATGGAGAGGGAAACCCTGATCAGTGCTATTTCACTGTGGGATCATTCACCTTGTATGGGGGACGGAGCGTAGACCCTTCCAAAATTCATATCTTTTTTGGGGGACTTTCTTGGGAGTGTTTTTTGATGTTTCCCATTACTATCACTATTGCCCAGCTTGATTATGATTTTTTTTTATTTTGTTGGGGTCATTTTCAATGTTTATTTGCACTTTTGTTCTGTGCATATGTATCACACTTATCACTTTTTTGTAGGTTTCCCTGGTTTTGCTGTACATTGCTGACAGAAATGGTTTCTTTTCCCTTTAAATCAGCTCTAACGCGAGGTTTTCACTTGCGTTAGTTTTGGCCTCGAATTTCACATCGTTAGTGTGCGGGGAGCCTCTCCCCTCCCACTCTCCACCCATTGACCCCTTCTCTCCGCCCCTGGGGAGCCTTCCTCCGCCCTCCAGGAGCCTTTCCCCGCCTTCAGTGCTTGTTTGCGCCACTGCGCGCGTGAGCGCGCGCTAAGCCACATTTGTGCTCCGTAAAGCGTCATTATCGCACGCTAAGGTACCTTAGCGTGCGATAATTGCACAGCGCGCACGTTAAGAAGGTTTAGTAAACATAGCCCTATGTATTTGATATCTGAAGAATTATGAAGAGATATAAAGTAATGACATAATAATGAACGTAAATCTAAATTTTATGCAAGATACAAGAGGCTTATGAGAGATTGAATTTTAAATAGTTTTTTGCATAGAACCAATGATGAAAAAATATTGAAGAGCTATGGACAATGGATCATCTTTTCAAATGCTCTTTTGTTTTGAAGGTCCATAAAAGAAAAAAAGAAAAATAGAACTCCCATACATTCCAAGTATCCCTTATTATTGCAAGAATTTGATACCTTTATAATGATCAAGGAATCATGAAAAGCATTTTTAAAAATCTTCTACAAATTTATGTTATATCCCATAAGAACATAAGATATGCCATACTGGATCAGACCAAGGTCCATTAAGCCCAGTATCCTGTTTCCAACAGTGGCCAATCTAGGTCATAAGTACCTAGCAGTTTCCCCAAAAGACACAGGTTCCACAATGCTTGTATTGGATCAAGCAGTGATATCCCGGGTCCCTTTTAACAATGGTGTATGGACTTTTCCTCCAGGAACTTGTCCAAACCTTTTTTAAACCCAGCTACACTAACAGCTTTTACTACATCCTCCAGTTACAAATTCCAGAGTTTGATTGCACGTTGAGTGAAAAAATATTTTCTCTTCTTAGTCTTAAATAGGTTACCCTGTACCTTCATTGCATGTCCCCTAGTCTTCCTATATTCTAATGATGTAAACAATCGATCTACGTTTACCGTTCCACTCCATTCATTAATTTATAGACCTCTATCATATCTCTCCTCAGCCGTCTCTTTTCCAGGTTGGAGTCCTAACCTTTTTAGCCTTTCATAGGGGTATCCTTCTATCCCCTTTACCATTTTGGTGGCTCTTCTCTGTACCTTTTCTAACAACGCTATATCCTTTTAAAGATACGACGACCAAAATTGCACACAATATTCAAGGTGCGGTCGCACCATGGAACAATACAGAGGCATTATATCCTTTGTTTTATTTTCCATTCCTTTCCTTATGATACCTAGCATTCTATTTGCTCTCTTGGCCGCCGCTGCACACTAGGCGGAGGGTTTTAACATGTTATCCACGATGATGCCTAAATCTTTTTCCTGGGTGGTGGTTCCTAATTTGGAACTTTGCATCGTGTAACCATAGTTTGGGTTGTTCTTTCCTAGGTGCATAACTTTGCACTTGTCCACATTAAATTTCATCTGCCATTTGGATGTCTAGTCTTCCAATTTATCATGATCCTCTTGCAATTTTCCATGCTAAACCTGTAGCTCATACTTCTGATTTCTCACAACATACAGCAGAGCTGAAATGGAATGTGACCTACCTGCAGCTTGGCTTCCCTTTCACATTTACACAGACTCCATCATTCAGGCAAGGATTTGGCTCACATGGGTTTATGAAATTACTCTGCTGGTTGTGGCCTTCCACAACATCATTATTCTTAGCTGATCTTCGCGGTCTTTCATGGACAATATCTGCAATGTTTGGTTGCGCTGGTCTGATGGGAACTTCTGTCTTAATGAGCTGTGTTAGATCTTTATGGAAGAAAAGAGAACACTTTAAAACTACACAACATCAGCAGGGCTGCAAGGAAATGTACTTAGCCAACGAAATGAGCCCTCGTAACTGTATGACAACAGATTTGTCAAATAACGTTTCAAGAAAAGCACTAATCATGAAGGAAACTACAGAGACATAAATAAATCAGATTCTCAAGTTGTCCTTGGGACATATCCAGCCTGTCCGGCTTTCAGGAGATCCACAGTGAGTAAGCAGGAGATAGATTTACATGCACCACTCCTTTTGTATGTGAACCTATCTCATGCATATTTCTTGTGGATATCCAGAAAACCACACTTGTTGGGTGTGTCTCACCGATTGGGTTGAGAACCATTGTCTTAACCAGAAAGCAGCAATGGAAGTCATGTCCTGGTCTCTTGAGCACAGGAAGGCATGGCAGTATTTGCCTAGTACAGGTCTGCGTGCTATGTGGAAGAGCTGAACATAGATCGCCCAATGTCACAATTAAATAATGTATACCTTCAAATTCCACAAACATTATAAGGTCGTCGTTTTTCAGGAAACTCCTGCGATTTAGTTGTTTATGGGATATAAAGGTACTCCATCCATAGTCGGTGCTTCTGTTGCAATCGCATGCAGCATCATACTGTCCAGTAATAAATGGTTTATCCCAGAGTGACATGTTAGGTTGAACTGTAAAATATAAAGTTATAGCATGCCACTTAAAGTAGATCATAGTAATTAAATATGAAAACTATGCATTTTAAATAGACAGCAAAAGTCAATTCAAAGTACAAGATGGTTGGTTGGGGATTCTCCTGGGTGCATGATAATGTGCAATGTATTATACAGAGATCATGCTTTCTGTACAGCAAGCATAGATGTAACTGGGATTGAATGGAATCCTATAACACCATGTTACACAAGATACAGGAAGCTGGTGGGGTCCCCTTCAGAGAAGATAAACATGGAAATTGAAGAGTGTCTGTGGCTGGGTGTATATCAAGGATAAGGGTGGCACGTGCATGAGTGTCTAGTGCAGAAGTGTGTAGGGGCCAGGGTATGGTGTTTAGGACAGGAGGTATTGTGGGGTATGTATGGGAGTATCTGAGACAATAAGGGTGGGGTGCTTCTGTGGATGAGATGTCTGAAGTGGGGGGGAGTAGGGGGCTTGTGGATGTTGGGAATGTGTGTACATGGAGGGTACTCAGTTGCAGGTGGGGTGTCAGGAGCAGTGATGCAACGAGGTTGTCTGAGATGGGCTGTGTGTGTGTATTGGGGTCCAAGAAGAGGAATGGTAGGTGCACCAAGGATACTATGGGTGAAGGGGTCTGATTTTGGAAATGTGTCTGAGGTAAGTGTACAGGGAGGATGTCACGAGTGTAGTGGAGGGGTAAGGAGAACATTTCCCTCCCCTCTTACCACCCTACCTTACCTCTCCCTCTCTCCCTGTGGACAGATATAGCCTTTCTTCAGTCTCTAGTGCTAGGAGTAGGTGAGTGCAGCCAACACTGATTTTCTCAGCAGTATTTCTTGCCACCTCCCAGTCTCATTTTTCAATCCCCGATGCTTACATGCATCATCTCCTGAAGCCATGGGGCCAAATCTCACGACAGGAGCCAAGGGGTTCTCATCACATGATGGGGCATTTAAGCACTTCATCTGCTGCATGGCCACATGGGGTGAATGAAGAATAGGGCTGGAAGGCAGCACAGCAGCACACTGACTTCCTCCCACCTCGCTTACACCTCTCTGCTGCCAGCCTCCAAATTTTGATACAACCACAAATGCAGTCCACCCTGTGGCAGGTAGCTTCTCCAGCAAACTCTTTGCTAAGCTTACTCACTGGTGGCTATGGTTGAGATATATGACCTTATTGTGATGGACTCTTGAGTGCCCTGCAGGCCAAGAGAGGGCTGGAAGGCAAAAGCACACACAGGTTGTCATCCTAGAAGCATAAGAGAAATAAATAAAGTTGAATTGAAGGAAAAGAGAAGGAAGGGAAAAAGGGTGCACCTGGGGAAGAATCCAGGGAGAAAAGGGGGAGGGGGAGGTTGGGATCAAGCTCTACCCCCTTGCCAGAAAGACTGTCGAGGGAGGAAAGGGTAGCGGGGAAGATAGAGAAGTTAAAAGGGGAAGCACACCTCAAAGAAGAGAAAAGAAGCATCCCTCATAGGAAAAGGCAAAGACCAGCTGAAATAGTTGAAGAAATGAAAACAACAGGAACTTAGGAATGGCCTGGAAACAGCAGCCAAAGAGGTAAAGAAATTAAAGTGCCAAGCCCACCACCAAGCTAGAAAGAAGTATACAACTTATGTATAGCTAGAGCTCAGATAAAGACCCAGGATTTACTTTTCTCTCATATTTTGCCCCCACAGCTGTGTATGCGTATTCACATTCAGTTGTATTATATACAGCTCACAAGCTAATGCAAACAGCTTCCTGCTTTGGCCTTGCAACCTTGCACCTATAGGTTAGATGGTGCCATGTGACCCATATCTCTCCTATCCCCTGAAGACCAGCCTAGATCATACCACAGCCCAAGGTACAACCTTTGACCTTACTGATTAGTGATAGAGCCGCCAGCCTTCAGGTATTCTTTCTCTCAGAGTAACATAGGGCCCGATATTCAGCTGTGTGTATTTTGAAAGGGCTATGAGCCTTGTTCACGCATAGCCTTCCCTGCCGACCTCTAACCCGGATATTCAATGCCACGGCGACGCATTGACTATCCAGTGATCGCCGCAAACACAGGAAGTCACCGAGGCTAACCATGCAGCAGCGATATGTTTATGTTTATGTTTATTAAAACTTGATTAACCGCCCTTCAATAAAATCAAAGCGGTGTACAATAAATAAAAACCAATAAAAACAAGGCACAGAGCCGGAAAGGAAAAGAAATTTACAATTTAAAAAGCAGAGTGGGGTGGGAAACAGTTGGGGAGGCAGAATAGAGCTATGAGGGGGAGAGGAGGTGGGGAGGTTGAAGGCTAGGGAAAAAAGGAGGGTTTTTAGCTGTTGTTTGAATGCTGCGTGGCAAGGTTCTAAGCGGAGGGAAGTGGGAAGGGAGTTCCAGAGTGCGGGGCCTATGAAGAAAAAAGCTGAGGAGCGAGTGGATTGAAGATGGGCAGCAGAGGGGGGGAAGGGTAAGACGATTTAGATGGAACGAGCGGGGGGTGTGCCTGGGGGTGTGAAAATGAATGAGGTCAGCTAGGTATTGTGGGGTACTGGTGTGAAGGGCCTTGTGAACCAAAGTGAGTAGTTTATATTGGGAGCGAAAGGAAACGGGCAGCCAGTGTAAATGGATGAGAAGAGGGGTTATGTGGTGATGAGAGGATGAGTGAGTGGGAAGGCGAGCGGCGGTGTTTTGGATTCTCTGAAGGCGATGAAGTTGGGAGGAGGTTAGGCCGGTGAGGATAGAGTTAGAGAAGTCGACCCGGGACATAACCAGGGACAGAAGTAGTGTGGAAAGAGCAGAGGTGGAGAGGAAAGGACGAATGGCACGGATTTGACGTAGAAAATAGAAAGAAGTTTTGGTGATGTAGGAAATATGAGCATGAAATGTGAGGTCCGAGTCGAAGAGAACACCGGGATAATGAAAAGAGGTGACCAAAGATATGGGGGCGTTGGAAAGGGAGGGGGCTAGGGAGGGGGAAGGGTGACCGTGAGGGAACCAGATGGCGGTGGTTTTAGCAAGGTTAAGGTGGAGACAGTTCTGGGACAACCAATGAGTGACAGCTGTGAGGCAGTTATTTAAAGGAGTGAGATCGGGGTGGGAGGGGGACGTGTGGTGCAAGAGGAGAATATCGTCCGCGTAGTAGAATGTAGAGATCCCAAATTGCTGGATAACTAGTGTGAGGGGTACCAGGAAAAGGTTAAACAGAAGAGGGGCCAAAACAGAACCCTGGGGAACCCCACAGGGTAAAGAGAAGGGGGCAGATGGTGGCATGGAAGAGGAAGCAGGAAGGACTGAGGCTGATCGGGCATAGAGAAAAGAATGAAACCACCTGTAGACAGTGCCATGAAGACCAGCTTCACGAAGACGGGTTAAAAGGAGGGAGTGGTCAACTAGATCAAAAGCCGCTGAAAGGTCAAGTGCTACCGCCACCGAAATGTCCCCACGATCGTGTGCCACATGCAGGGAATTAGTGAAAGCAAGGAGGATAGTTTCGACACTGTGACCTGGACGGAAGCCTGATTGACGGGGGTGAAGACAGTTGGTGGAATCGAGATGGTGAGAAAGTTGGATGCTGCCTGGTTAGCTCCTGGTTAGCTCCTGCACCTTAAAGATAGGCAAGGATTTTCCTCGCCTTTTATGTGCAGGTCGCTAACCGGGCAGCATGCAATATCACCACTGCCCGGTTAGCGACAGTCTCTGCCTCCGCTCGCCCCACCCTGGAACGCCCCCAACATGCCCCGATGATAACTAGATAGCATCGGGGTGTGTAGGTGACTTAGAAAGGGATATTCAATGGCACTAATTGTATACGTGCTGTTGAATATCCCCATTTAAGGCATTTACACAGTTTATGGGGCAGAAAACCATGTAAATGCCTTTCGAAAATCGAGCCATAGTATATGATGGCAGATAAAGACCAGTATGGTCCATCTTGTCTGTTCAGCAAGGCAGCAAGAGTAGGTGCACTTGCCGCTCCATGCAGGTCACCCCTCCCCATGCCTTTGTTTAGGGGTGTACCAACTGCTCCATGCAGGTCACTCCTATTTGTTGAGATATGAGATAGTTAAGTTTATTTTGATTTTAGTCTGTTGCTGTAAAGGGATCCACTGTGTCTGTCCCATGCCATTTTGAATTCTGTCACTGTATTTGCCCCCAACACTTCCATCGGGAGGGCATTCCAAGCATCCACCACCCTTTCAGTGAAAAAGTATTTCCTGACATTGCCTTTCAATTTACCCCTTGCAGCTTCATGTTATGCCCTCTAGTTTTACAGCTTCCCCGTCTTTGGAAGAGGTTTGTTTGTTGATTAATACCCTGTAAGTATTTAAAAGTCTGTATCTTCCCTCCATCTTGAAGCACAATAAGCAAGGCTCCATTGCTTCTCTCGCCTCCTCCATCCCCGCAACACCATTATGTTTTCACAATTTAGCAATCGGCCTACTGCCATTCAGCTCATTCTACAGCCTCTCATGATGGAGGTTGTGAACTGAAGCAATGAACAAAGACAGGCCCATCCTACATGTCGAACCAGAACCAGTGCTGCCTCTTTATTTCAACTACTGAAGTAAGCGCTTTATTCTACTTATTGCAATAAACCGTTAGAAATCGAAGGACTGGGTCCTCTCCTCAGATGTTAAACTCGTTTAGCTAGATGTCGAGGAATGCACTAATGTAAGCATTCTATAGAGCATTTCATACTTTTTGCTGCATGGGTGGGATGTGTAAACATAAAGTTAACAGAATGGTGCTGAATATCATACTGTCTGGTTAGCTTTAGACTCTGCCTCCAGTACACTTCCCGGCCTGCTTCCTCCTAAAAGGCTAACGTTTTGGCTGAACAGCTAAATTTTGAAAGCAAATGATTTAAGCAGTTAACTCTGAAGTTGGCTGCACAAATTCTTTTGATTATTGTCCCTTCTATTTTTAACTTTTCTCTTAAATACTTTATCTGCAGGCAAAACAGTAAGCAGATGTCCATGGAAAATTCTGATCACCTTATGCTGTCTTACAAACCACAATAAGATCAGTACCATTATTTGCTGGTTAAGGACACGCTAAAGGTACAGCATAATGAGCAGTTTCAGAGCTGCCAAGCTACCCAGTTCCAGGAGGGAGATCTTGGACCAGTCCTGGATTTCTGATGACCCTATCCTGATGCATTATGGGACCTGCAGCATTGATTTCAGTGGGTAGAATCGTGACTGCAAATACCACACTGCTTTGGCATATAAGCTGAAAACCTGGACTGGTCAAACAACTGTGTTCTTGGAAATGGGTAACTTGGCAACTCTGAAGTGACTTCCACGATCACTTACATTGCCCTGTGCTCTAAATCTTTACCTGAAGAGACGTGGCTCAGACTGGTTGTGAAACTCCTACTGGCTGACATCCTGAGCTTTATATCAGGGTCCTGATCGAGCACAGTCAGAATTGCCTGTCTGTTTAAAGCTGGCCATTCCAGGATATCGTCGTTTTCCCCGCTACACAGGTGGAAGGAAATCCCAGTATAGTTCACATAGCTGGAATAATTCTGGCCATGGGGATACAGCGTCACTCCATAACCATAACCCTCAGGGCTGTAAAACCGTGGACTGTACAGATGGTCGCCTTTAACAGTCGTTTGGAAGATAGTGCTGAAATTGCGGATGTGCCACACAGCACTGGGGCATGGGGTTTCTGTGAGGCTGATATCATCAATCAAAATACCACCAGTGGAGGCTCCAGCATCGCCTTTTATTCCCTGGAAGACATAGCGAAACTTTTTTGCAACATTTAGGGTCACGTGGGCAATCTTCCAGTTTTTCTCTGCATCACCTAAGGAGAAAAGGAACCAATGAGATTGCAAGAATACGGTGGATTGTCAATTTGCCATTGTGGTTTGGTTGTTCTATCTACAGTTTGGTCAAGTAGGGACTTGTAAGCCAAGATGCACAGTAAATGTCATAAGCGTGCTCTGTACACACAGGCAGATACATATTTTCCTGAGTGCCCTGCAGTCCATCCCCCCATCCACATTCACAGGTTCCCTTGCTTCCTTCCTTCAGGGGGAAATTTGAGATTTAAAGGAATACTGAAAATCATTTGCACATTCCTAGTAACCAATGTCTGAAATAGCCATATGTAACATAATACCTATCATGTCATTAGTTTCAGCACCTGGACTACTGGAGGTAAATTTTCTGAGGCTTAGTCTGGAGGAGGGTAATTTTGCGTTTCCCTGCACTGGCAATGCATAGCTCAGCACACACAGTTTGGGTCTATTTATTAAAGTAAAGTGCGTATGGATGCCCTGGAATCTAAGTGTGGCCACTTACTCCTGCTGAAGGGCAGGTGTAACTTGCCGCACCAAGAATGTCGATCCGACATGTGTAACTCTTACTATTTTATAACTTTCATGCCTCAGAAAAGGCCACACCTACACCACACTCAAGCACTGCCCTGGTCATGACGTACCAGAAGACATGCACAATGTGCACATACATGCATGCTTATAGAATAGCAACCAAGTGACTTGCAATCATGTGTGTAAGTCCTGGAAAATAGGGACTTACACACGCAACTCATGCTTAACTTTCTCTGCCACCCATATAGAATCAGCTTCAAACTGAAATCGATGGTTTCACAGGTAAAATGATAAAATTTCTGCCTAAGGAGAAAATATTACATTAGTATTTTTATTCATATTGAAAAGGGGCATAGTGTGGAGAGGCAGAAGTTGTTCAGAGGAGAAAACTACATGCGTACACTTAATTTTCAACTATGCATGTCTCGTACAGTCAACCCAAATACCTTGCAGTATATTCCCATTGTACAGCGCTTAAAGTACAGGCATAAATTTATTTAATGTATTTATTTATTTTATATACCACTTTATCTATTAATCAAGGCGGTTTACAGGGAACACAACTCATATTGTGCTAGGCAGTTTACAGTGAACAAGAGAATATTAAACAGGAACAATGAACATAATTAATGAACTTCTTACAACATACTCAGGCCTTCAGGGTGATAGAATGAGCAGCCAACTATTTACAGTTAGGAATATCACGGCTATGAGTGCGATGTTGAGGTTTTCTTAGTCAAGGCAGTCTTGGTGAGATGAGAAGTGTGCCAGGGTTATCTGAATTGTTTTCATATTTCTTTGAGGTTTGTTTTTCAGTGAAGGATTGGTAGTGTTCAGCAAATAGTAATGTTTTGAGCTTTTTTCTGAATATGGCTAGATCTTTTATTTCACGTAGATTACTGGGTAAGGCATTCCATAGGATGGGTTAGTACAATGTGAAGGCTCTGTTTGTTGTTGATTGGTTTGCACGTCTTACAACCATCAGAGTGACTAGAAGATTCTTCATATTTTCTCTCCTACATCTAGTATCGTGCTGTATTTGGATTATTGAATTGAGATAGGTTGGTGCAATGTTGTTTATTGTCTTGAATGTAGTAATTAGGATCTTGAATTTAATTCTTTGTGTTACAGGCAGCCAGTGTAGCTTGTACAGAATTGTACAGAATTTATTTGAGACAAACACCAATCTTCAAACACAAATCTGAGTAAACTGTGTTTGAAGTTCAGGTTGCTTTATGAAGGGTGGTAAATTATGAAGTTGAGTTAAGTTTTGTAAATAGTTTACCCCTGTTATCCAAGTTTCTGTCCCCTGTTATATGTAAACTCATACATGTTAACTGTAATGAGCATTTTGTTCCATGTAAACCGCGCTGATGCTGAATAGTGCGGTATATAAGAGACTGTAAATAAATAAATGCAACTTAATTCCCATAGTGTGCTGAGTTTTGGCTTCCTTTCTGATCCTATCTTTATCTTTATCTTACCTTATTCAGTTTTTAATATACCACCCACACGTATAAGAGTAGGAAGTCGCTATTTATATTAGAAATATATGTATTAGAAAAATTTCAGCTTTCAAAAGTCACATGATCTGATGCAGAACATTTTAGAGGGCTAGCCATATTAATCTGGAACAGCAAAAATGGCAGAAGCAGGTGGCACCTCATAGGCCAGGCGTTCTCAACCCAGTCCTCAGGAAACACCTAACCATCAAGTTTTCAGGACAACAACAATGAAAATGCACGATCGAGATTTGCATACAATTGAGGCAGTGCATACAAATCTCTCTCATGTATAGTCATGGATATTCTCTTGACACACCTGACTGGCTAGATGTATCCCGAATACTGTTATAGACTAACCAATTTATTGAGGCATGAGCTTTCAAGAAGAAAAGTCCACTTCATCAGATGCATCTACCCTACTTGATCCAGTTGACTCTCAGTAAAATTCTTCTGGATGGGAGCAAAACTGGACTGGACAGCCACAGCAACACTCCCAGCAAGCTACCCATGACAAATGATTACCGACTAACATGTCTTGACATGATGCCTCTATGTAAATAGTTACCCCAACGTTCTCCAAGTTTCTAGTACCTGTTCTGTGTAAACGCAGTACAGCTTGCTGCACTGTGTACTTCTCTGTTTCATGTAAACCGCACTGATGTTGAATAGCGCGGTATAAAAGAGAATGTAAATAAATAAATAAATAATTTTTAGAGTGGAATGGAAGAAGAATGAGGTCAAAGGCCTCCAAGGATCTGTTGGTCCCATCCCAAAAAACTCATTCTTGTGTGCTACAGAAGCAGTTTACTGCTGCAGCCTCTGAAGTTGGACCTCATCTGCCCTTAATCTTTATCTGGGGTACGCCTCACTGAAAATGAATAGTGGGTTATATGTAGAAGCCTCAAAGGAGCAAGAGAAAATTTGCTCAGCCAAAAAACAATAAGTAACTATTGCTACTCCCAAGAGCAATAAATCTAACATTGCTCCTTCATTTGTTGTCTGAGATTTTTTTCTCTCTTCATACTGTTCTTGATTTCTCTTCTACTTTTAAATTGTCTCTTCCTGATTCCATTTAATTTATTAAGAGGTTAACTTTAAAGTTCCACCTAGTTAACACAGATTTTCATCTACCTATATCAAGCTTAGTTTATACAGAAAAGGAAGTGCTGACTTTTCTCTATAGAATATTAGCATACGTGGCCAAATATGCACATTAATCTAAGGCATGAGCACTTACACGAGTCCTAGAGGTGGTGTAAATGGCTATACCATGTTTGTAAAGAACACTCATAACTATAATATTTTATAATTTATACACATATGTGCCCACTCTCCACCCAAACTCTGCCCATGTGCACTCCCACAGTGAAAGTATGCGTCGTCGGTCTGACACACATATTTTCAAAATAGCAACTGCCTCAATTATGCACATAATGGGCATTTGCGCGCATAAATCACTAAAAAAACTATTTATGTGCAAAAATGGCTTCTTACAAAATTACCCTCTAACAGCTTATATATTTCCCTTTGGTCAAGTTTTTTGTTATTTAGCTCCCACCTGTCCAGTGGTAGTTCAGGGCAAGTTATTTTTAAATATAGTAGGCATTTTCTGTCCCAAGAGAGCTTACAACCTAAATCTGCACCTGAGGCAAAAGTAACTTCCCCAAAATCACAAGGAGTATCAGTGAGATTTGAACTCTTGCTCTCAACTCACTGCTTCGATCACCAGGCTGCTGCTCCACTCCACATAGTTAAGGCAAGTCGATAAATGAATAAAATATGAAATAAGAGTCATGCCAGCCAACATAAAGTTCCTAATCCCTTACATACCTTGACCCAAATAAGACCCCCTCCCCAAGATTTTTTGAGCCTGAAATATTCCTGTCCAACTGCCCTCTGTCCCCCATATGAGCTGATATACTCTTCACCTATTTATTCCATGCCACTGGGATAAAGAAATGACTTTTCCAGAAAGACAGCAGATTAACCTCTGCATGCAAATCACCAGGTAGCTTATTCTGCAGTTTTCGCACCGCAGCTGAGAAGGCCCTATCTCTCCATCTTGGCTTTCTGACCACATGCAACAGATGGTCTTGAGAACAGCATAATTCTCTACCTGGGCTATAGCACTATAAGCCTTGTGTCAGAAATTTAGACTTGTAATGCTTTACGGATTTAAATGTCAACACCATCCATTTAAATATCACTCCTTCTTTGGATGGTAAACAGCGAAACTCAGCTAGAGAAGGCGGCGCACTCAGTCTCTCTCTGACACCAGTTTAAATCCATGACACTTCAACTTTGACTATTTTCAGACAGTGTAACCATATTGCCAGAAGCCCCACATACAAGGCATTGCAATAGTCCATCATGTGCACAACTGAACTACTGCACTTTTCTAAAAGTGGCTTCAACTATTTTACCAAATGCAATCTACCAAACACATTCTTCAATACCCTCACTATTTGCTCTTGTCCCATCCTATCCTGACTCCACACTACTAAAGAGTTAAAGGATCCCTTTACTGGGATAGCTTAATTATCAATCGAGGGCTGTAACCTAACCTCTGTCCAGTCCAGGAATCTGAAAAAGAGACATTGCATTTTTTGCACATTTTGGACCATCCCATTACGCTTCATCCAGTCATTCACTTAAGAGAGACAGTTATTGAGACTTCAGTTTTATAATTGATGCCATTGTCCAACAGAACCAAAAGCTGGATATCATCTACATAGACAAAAAAGCAAAATATCAAATGCTCTAACCGTATCCGCTAAAGGTTGTAAAAAAACTATTAAATAATAACGGAGAAAGCAGTAAGCCATGGGGAATGCACCAAGTTAGCAATTTAACCCTCTCAGATAACACCTGAAATTTACAATCTTCTAAAAAAGTCACAATCCAACTTCCTGTACCACCTATGTCAGCTGGACATGTCTACTTATCAAAAGAGAGATGCCCACCAAATAGAAGGCTAATGACAAATCTAATGAAGTCAACAGTACCATTTCATTTTCTCCCATTAACCATATGCCAAGCCCATAATGGCAAATAACAATGATTCTGTTCCACAGCCAACTCTAAAACCCACCTGACTCATGTCAAGAAAATCATGATCTTCCAGGAAAATATGAGCCTGGACTACCATTTTGTTTTCAATTAGACCGATAGCAAATACAACTGGCCTTTACTGGTGCTTCCTTCTTCAAAATACGGGTAACCACTGACTCTTTTAGCACTATAGGCATCATTCCCTACTTCAAGGGGCATCAATAATATCCTGTAACCAAAGTAACATTTCCTCATTGCATCCTTTAAAAGGGGAAATAGGCACTGGGTTCAGAGTTGAGTAAGTCAAATTTAATGAGCAAAATATTCAGCATTCATCCCTTCTGTTGCTTCCTTATTTTCCAAACATCCCATTCCTGAAATATTTTTTACCACTTTATACTTATCCCGTGGTTTAGTTTTAGCTCTTTCCACAACCTGTGAGAAAGCTGATTTCTTAGCTCCTTGGACAGCATAAAGATACTGATTGGCTTCCTTCCTCCAGCTTCTCTTATCCCTCTCTAATCCTGACTTTCTACAACATCTCTCCAGGCTATGTAATTTAGTGGGGTTTTACTTGCATCTTCCAATGGAAGTTGGAAAGAATTATATAAAAGGGATTGAGAATACCAGTCTGTCTATTTTCTGAGGGCAACATACTGTAACTTTCCATATGATTAATGGAATGGGAATAAACTTGGTGCATATGAAAAATACACATTGAGTTTGAAAATGGGCCAATTCAGAGCAGGGATTCCAGAGATATAAGTCCCCCTCCCAAAAAATTGTAGAATACATTTCTATGAGAGAAGGAGTTCAGGCCTCTGTAAGATAGAAACTTATATACATTGAAACATAGTAGTTAGGGAATTGCTCCTTTTGAACTTCGTCTCTGTGTTCTCCCCTAATTCCCCAAACTGCTCCTCTCCGAAAAACTGCCCCCCCCAAAAAAAAAAAGAATGCTCTCTAGGAAAAGCAGTTCCAGCAGCTGCAGGTTACTAACACCGATTCCCAGTAACATAGCAATTATGCAACTGTACCTGACAAACAGCCCTCCTCTCTTATCTTCTCTCCTGATCACAGGCACACAAAGAATAATTCCAGCTGATCTCTGCCACCAGCACAATGCACCTCGACTCAATCACCATAGCCAACAAGCACAGTTCCATCAACTTAGTCTACAGAGCCCCCTCCCCTTCCTCGGAGGATTTATCAACAATAATTGACCTTGCCTGCAACCCCAAGAACCCTCGTACGCCAAACTGGGTACTGGGCGATTTCAACCTCCCTGCTCTCCAAGACACCCACTCCAAAGCCTTCCTCAAGGCACTTAAGGAACTGGGATACACACAAATAATCAATGCCCCCACTCACGTAAAGGGAAACAAATTGGACCTGGTCTTCGCTGCACGATCAGCCATAGACCCAAAGCATGACCTTGTACTATCCATCACCCCTGTCCCATGGTCTGACCACAGTCTGATAAGATTCCAGATGCCAATGCACCCTGATCACAAAAGTGCCCAGGCCTCAGCCAAGGCCCCCACAGCACCATCAGGACGTTTCCGGCCCTTCAACAAAGAGGAAATCCTAAACAGAAACCAGCCTCTCCTCAATCCGCTGGTACACAGCCTTGACGAAATGATCTCCACATGGAACAATAGCCTGGGTGCCATTGCCCACCTACCAGCCACTATGTAAGGTCATGCATTTGGGCTGCAGCAATCCGAGGGAGCAATACAGTATAGGAGGTGAAGTACTTTTGTCCACTAAAGAAGAGCGGGACCTAGGCATGGTTGTGTCTGATGATCTTAAAGTAGCTAAACAGGTAGAAAAGGCGACGGCAAAAGCTAGAAGGATGCTTGGGTGCATACGGAGAGGAATGGCTAGCAGAAAAAAGGAGGTGATAATGCCTCTGTATAAGTCTTTGGTGCGACCTCATTTGGAGTATAGTGTGCAATTCTGGAGACCGCACCTTCAAAAGGATGTGAACAGGATGGAGTCGGTGCAGAGGGTGGCTACTAAAATGATTAGTGGGCTTCATTATAAAGCATATGAGGACAGACTTAAAGATCTTAATATGTACACCTTAGAGGAAAGGCGGGATAGAGGTGATATGATTGAGATGTTTAAATACCTCCGTGGCATAAATGTTCAGGGAGAGAGCCTCTTTCAATTGAAAGCAAGTTCTGCTACGAGGGGACATGGGATGAGGGTGAAGGGAGATAGATTCAGGAGTGATATGCGGAATATTTCTTTACGGAAAGAGTAGTGGATCCATGGAATAATCTCCCAGTGGAGATGGTAGTGATGAGGACAGTACATGAATTCAAAAAAGCATGGGACCAACACAGAGGATCTCTAAAGGTAAAAAGTGGACTGTTGTAGTTGTTGATATGGAAGAACAGACTAGATAGGCCATGTGGTCTTTTTCTGTCATCATGTTTCTATGTTTCTATGTTTCTATCACTAATAAGCCACAAGGAAGAAGACAGAATGCTCCATGGTACTCCCCTGAGCTACGGACATCACTCCTCCACCTAAGGAACTTGAAAGACGATGGCATCGTTTGTGCTCCACGGAGGACCATGAAACATACACTTCTCACCTGAGAAGTCACCGCGCAGCAGTTACGGCAAGAATGAAGCAATACCATGCGGAAATCCTGCAGCGCTCCCTAAACAAGCCGCATGATCTTTTCAACCTAGTCAATACCCTAACAAAAGATCCTTCTCCTATCCAACCAAGCCTGCCAGACCCCCATGGAATTCGCTGACTATCTGCAGGCCAAAACAAGACAGACCAGCAAGACCATGAAAACCTCTCCCTCGCACGGGGCACACCACCCAACCCCACCAACCACCATCCGAGAAAGACATCCATGACATCCTCAGTACCTTCTCGGCCCCAACTGAGAAAGGCATTCAAGACATCATCACGGCCATCAACACCACCACAGCTCCAAATGACCCTTGCCCAGCATTTTGGAAAAAATCACTGCGTGTTGAACTCAGCCCGTTCCTGGCCAAACTCATAGATCTATCATTCTCGACTGGGTCATTCCCACGAAGCTTGAAGCAAACATCCATCAGACCACTTCTAAAAAACAACAAGCTGGACCCAAGGAAGGTAGACTCCTACAGGCCAATCTCAAGCATCCCGCTTCTGGCCAAAATATTTGAAAAGGTGTCATGAGGTAGACAGCACTGAGCCTGGGATAATAAAAGGAAAAGGAAAAGAAGAGCTTACCTCACAGCCACATGAGCAGTTAAAGCATTCAGATTGCAGGGAAGCAAGGAATGGAGAAACAAACTTTCCTCATAGCATTGGTGACGCAGTAGAAACTCAGAGTCCTAATCATGCTCACCTGAGGAAAGAATCACGTACAACGTACAACAAGCAGGGAGATATAAACAGGTAGGAAATCCCACAGAGAAGGCAGAGAGAGGAGCAGAGAGAGGAGGAGACAGAGACTCAGGAAGGGAGTCAGATTCAGAAGCAGATAAAGAGAGAGACGCTGTCACGAAGAGAGAGGGCAGAGTGGAAGCAAGCTGTTGAACCAGAGAGTGATGGGAAAAGCAGTGCAAGAGACTTCCAAGCCAGAGGGGTCCTCGTACCGGTGAAGGCAACCAAGCAGGTAGAGAGCAAACGTCACACTCAAGAAAGTTCACTGAAGCCAGGAGGTGATTACAGCTCAGCTAAGTCTAATGCTTGGAACTCCCGGAGAAAGGCAGCTTACACTCCAGAGAAGAAACCCTGGTTAACAGAGGAAGGGCTGGAAACTCTTTACACCAGAAAGAAAGATAAGTGCCCTGTTTTCTCCAGAGGGAAGGAAGTGGGTCCTTTTATAAAGAGCCAAGCTTACAGTGGGTCAGAAAACCCTTATTGGAGTGGGTATTGGAAAGAAGCCCCAAGCACAGCTCCTCATGTCCATGTCTGCACAGAACAGTCTCCTCCCATAGAAGCTGAGGTCTCTCAAGGGGCCAGGTGGTGAAACCAGCAATGCTGAAGCATGGTGCCCGTTTACAGGACCAGGTCCTGATTTAATGCAGTGGGAAAGTTCAAGCCCAGAGACTGGTCCAGAACCCATGGACTGTGCTCTTTGTTTTTCTGATGAGATAGACTCTTTATGTTAAAAGCAAGAAGAAGCCTTGTTATAGTTTGAAAAGCTTTTATTTTTCCTGTGAAGCAACAGTTTATTTTTGTTATCGCTATCTACTGTATCTGGAAGGCAATCCTCAAGGGAAGGGGAATAAAGCCCAGCTTTAATTATACTTGGACACATGACTACAGATTATTCTTTTAAGAAATACAGCTATACCACCTGATTAGGCAGCTGCCTAAGGAGGGTATAGTCTCACAAAGGTTGTCCAACGCCAAATTCAATACCACATCAAGACAAACGCACCTCTCGACCCGTGTCAGCATGGATTCATGGAATCACATGGCGTCGAGACCCTCTTGACCACTCTCTTCAGCACCTTAACCATCGGAATAGACAACATCAGACAAGGGTTTGACCTGATCTTCATGGATATTGCCACAGCTTTCGACTCTGTCAGCCACGAAATACTCCTGACACGCCTCAAGGAGAAGGGCATCCACAGTACAGTGCTAACATGGTGCGAGTCATACTTAACAGACAGATGGCAGCACGTTCGAACCGGCTCCACTATCTCCAAACCTTTCCAACAAGAACAAGGCGTGCCACAGGGATCCTCACTCTCAGCCCTACTGTTCAATATATATATGCAGCCCATTTGCGCTCTTACAACATCAACTGCCTGGTATATGCCGATGACGTTCTGCTCTATATGCCTTTCTCAACCGACCACCCAGATTTCTCACCACTAACAACCTGCTTCGATGCTGTCACTGAATGGCTACATACTGTCACGCACCTACTTACCCCCGTAAGTAGGAGACCTGAGGGTTTCAGTGCGGTCTCTTCTAATAAGCTGGGACAAGTAATGCCCCCTGGGAGTTGGAGTCCCACTAGCTTTAAAAGAAGTGTAGTTGTGGAAGCGAGCAGCTAGGCTTTTTTTTCAAAGAGGTATTTTATTTCCCGTCCCGGGAACTTTTGCAAAACAGGTATCAAAAGGAAAAACAAACCATACTTTTGGCATGACACAAAAATAGAACTACAAACTAGAAAGAATGCTTCTTTTCAGCTCACAAAAACAAACGGGTGAAAAACAGTCCCTGTAATTCTCAACAGCTGTGCACTTGAAATCTATTTTCCCAAACAGATTTCCCTTCTATATACTTTAGCATAGAGATGTCACCATACCTGAGAAAGCAAGCGAACAGTCCATTTGATAATCCCCCACGCTTTCCTCACAATCCTCACAGTCCATCTGTTCAGGGGGTTCTGTATAATTTTCTTCTGGGGAACTGTAATTAGTGTCAGTAGTGAAGAGTCCCTCTTCTTTCTGAACCAGGCTTCTCTCCTCGTCACTATTGAGGTGAAAAGGCAGGCTACCGTGTAGTTTAGACTTCTCTCTTAGAGGGCCATACACTTCAGGATAAGTGTAGGTGAAGTCCTGCTTTTCAACTGCCCTTCTATTAGAGTGAATTGGACTTTCTCCAGCCTGAGCTCTACCAAGACGTGTTAAGCCAGGAAGTTGGAAATAACTTTTCTCTCTTAAAAGCTTTTCCCTTCCCTTTACAGGACGTCTCTCTCGGGGTTTAGAAAACTCCTTGGGGAAACTACCTTCACCCTCCTGGTACCTTCATTCAGGATAATTCCCTCTCACAGCTTCTCTGCGTCTGTTTGCAGGAATCCTCTCCTGAGCAAACTCCTCTGTGAAACTGCTGGAATCTTCGTCAGAGGTTTCTAGGTAGGTTTCCTGGATATCACTCTCCTGGATATCTCTGTCCCATTTAGCATTCCTCCCTCTGGCTTCCTGCTTGGCTCCCCTCCGACTGAGGTGATCCTGGTTAGCTCTCTCCTCCAACTGAGGTGATCCTGGTTGGCTCTCTCTCTCTCTGCTCCAGACTGACCCTTTCTTAAATGCGTCATTCTTAGCTTTTCCCCGTGGCTCAAGAGTGTGCAGCTGACCCTGCTTAGCTAATGAGGCATGAGGTAATCTTTTGCTGAGGCGTTTCCCTACACCCTGTGCTAATGTTATTGATGGTTGCTCATAGCAACCCTCAGCCATGTGCTTGGAGCTGCGTGTTTTAAAACTGCCCTGCATTTTCTCTTCTGTTTCTATAGGCACAATCTGCCCTGCACCATGACAGATCCCCCGCCTTAAAATATTACAGGCTGCAGATTTTTCCTGACAGCCCGGAATTTCCTTATGGGACCTATGTCGGTATTCTACAGTGACCAAACTGGCCGTGGCAGACCTTTCTTTCCAGAGCTTTAGTACATTTACATGATAGACCTGTTGGCGGCCCCTTTCATTTTCCACCCGATAGGATACTGGGCCAACCTTCCCTACCACAGTAGCAGGACCCCTCCACTTGGACTCGAATTTCGGTCCTGGGTCTGATACTTGAATAAGTACTCTTTCCCCTATTTTTAGCTGCCTCGGTCTAGTACCCTGGTCATAATAACATTTCTGTTTACATTTGCTGGCCTGTAGATTCTCTAGGGAGGTCTTGGAGGTCCTCTCTAGTCGTTGTCTCAAATCTTTTAGAAATTGAGGCACCCCAATCTCTTGCACGTTCGGTTCCACCCATTGCTCCTGCAGGATGTCCAAAATCCCTCTTGGAGCGCGTCCGAACAGCAACTCGTAGGGAGATACCCCAGGGACGCCTGTATGCGCTCCCTGCATGCGTATAACGTGAACGGGAGCAACGTGTCCCATTCAGTCATTTCCCCTTTCTTCAAACCCCTGCGTAACAGTTGTTTGATAGACTGATTCATACGCTCCACTAGGCCGTTGGCCTGTGGATGGTATGCCGAGGTCCATATGTGTCGGATGCCGAAGGCTTCCCAGACCATTGCTAGATGTTTGGACAGGAAGTTACTGCCCTGATCATTTAGGACTTCCCTGGGAAAACCTACTTCACAGAAAAGTTTAATCAATTCTAAGGCCACTACTCTGGCAGATGTGTTTCTCAATGGGATAGCCCAAGGAAACCGCGTGGCATGGTCAACTATGACTAAGATGTATTTAAAACCCCTCGGTGTCTTCACCAAAGGTCCTATAATGTCGACTCCCATTCGGCTTATAGGAGCCGCAATGGTGGGTGTTGGCACCATGGGTACTGCCTTGGGTTTACTAGCAGTTACTCTTTGGCAGCTAGGGCATGCCTCGCAATACTGTCGGGTCTCCTTAAAAACCCCTGGCCAATAGAATCTGACTAAAATTTGGTCCAGTGTCCCCTGGATCCCCTTGTGACACCCCACTGGGTGGTCGTGGGCTAATCTTAATACACTAGCCTTAAACGTTGTTGGTACGACTAGCTGTTTACGTACGGCCTCATTGTGGGGATTTACACTTTCCCTATATAATCTTTGAGGAAGAATCGGGGTAGGGTCGACCTAGTTTCCTCAGCCCACTCAAAAGCCTTTTTAAGAGCTGGGTCAGCTCTCTGCTCCATGGGGAATGAGGGAAATTTTCGGACTACCTCTGCGGGTACCCAAGGCAACCCTATTGCCTCCTCTAACTCTGCCCTTCCTCGAGACCTAACATCTCTCTCCCTTCGTTTCTGGGGTTTATCCTTCTTCCCCACTTTACTAGGGGGATGTATTAAATCATCATGACTAGGAAGAGTATCTGGCCCTTCCTCCTCTGGTTCCTCCTTTTGGGAATTTTCCTCCCCTTCAGGTTCCTTTGTGTTTCTCGCTAAATTTACTCCCTCCCCCGAGGGTCCAGCCTGCGAGCGAGCGAGTGGACACCAAGCCTAACTTGGTCCCAAAGTCTTTTCCTAACTCTCCATACAAGGGAGGCCAATCCTTCCCCAGTACAACATCTTCCGGTAACTCAGGACTTACTGCCACCTTTAACTCTCTATTGGTGCCCAACCCTTGTATGGTTACCTTGTGTAGGGGATAAGGAACAAATGCGCCGTGCACGCATTTGACACGTACTTGGCCCTCTGCTTGACTCGGGGGTGACCGGCGTTGCCCCTCAATGGCTTTCCAGAGCGTTCGTGATATCATGCTCTGGTCAGCCCCCGAGTCAAGTAGAGCCAGTGTGTAAATACCTTCCACTTGAACTGGTATAAGGAACCCGTCCTGTTCTGTCTCCTCTGTTCCTGTCACCAGGACTGTTCTTTCCAGGCAGGACCTTTGAAAATGTCCCTTCTTTCCACAGCTGAAACAGCTCCCTTTAGGTACAGATAAGACATTACTGTTACCAGAGTTCTTTACATCAGACATTTCAGGCTTATACAGTTTTTCATGCAAAGATTTTTCTTTTCTGCTGCTGTCTTTTTTTACCAGCTACTGGCCAGATACCTTGCCTTGAGGCGTCAGTCCTCTCTGCCGCAAAATAGTGCTCAGCGAGAGTGGCTGCCTCATCAGAGGTTTGGCAGTGCTGTAGCGTTAGAAAAGTTTTTACATCTCTGGGAACAGCCTGCATAAATTGTTCTAAAACAATTTTATCTAGGATGGTTTCCAGGGTACTTCCCTCAACCAGCAACCATTTTCTGGCTAAGGTTCTTAATCGCTGCGCCAGGGCCTTAGGGGTCTCTTGAGGCTTAATTATTGCCTCCCTAAACATTTGATGATAATGTAAAGGTGTCAGCCCCAACCTATCCTGGACTGCTTTTTTAACTTCTAAGTAATTAGATGCTAAACTGGCTGGCATGGCTTTATAAGCTGAAAGGGCTTCGCCTGTAAGCGAAATGGCGAATCTAGTGGCCCATTGCTCCTCCGGCAATTTTAATGCAGTCGCTATACGCTCAAAAGCATCAATAAAGTCATCAGGATTATCCTGTGGCCTAAGTTGTCCTAAAGAAAAAGCATTACAAGAACTTAGTCCTGTTCCTGGAATCACCATGGGGACGTCTGATGTGGCATTCATTGTCCCTTTCAGAAGTGCCTCCATAGTGTCCATCAAGGGCTTCTGTTGCTCTCTTAGGGTCTGCGTCGTCTTCTCTTGGAGATAGTGGATGAGCTCCACTTGCTTGTCCCACTGCGTTTTCATCCAGAGTGCAACATCCTGGGGCTCCATTATTAGCCTCGGTGAACCTGTGGAGAAAGAAAGAAAACAAAAAAAACCCCAAGTGCGATATCGCTACTTTTTTTTCTCTTTTCCACTTCCCACCGTCTATTCCTTCTGCCCACCAGCGCCCCCCTTTCTCACTTTTTATCCTTTCCCACTTAGGACTAGGTAACTTTACCTGATCCTTCATGCAGGGTTCAGCTTGTGAGAAAGTTTTTGCTGGGTCCTCAGGATCTGGCAGCAAGAAATCCTCAGCACGGCTCTCTCCCTCTGGAAACACAGTCTTCTCCAGTAGACCGTAGTTCTGTGTGTAGTCCTTTTTAACCTTGCGCAAAAATCCAAAAACGTAGCCAATTGTCACGCACCTACTTACCCCCGTAAGTAGGAGACCTGAGGGTTTCAGTGCGGCCTCTTCTAATAAGCTGGGACAAGTAATGCCCCCTGGGAGTTGGAGTCCCACTAGCTTTAAAAGAAGTGTAGTTGTGGAAATAAGCAGCTAGGCTTTTTTTTCAAAGAGGTATTGTATTTCCCGTCCCGGGAACTTTTGCAAAACAGGTATCAAAAGGAAAAACAAACCATACTTTTGGCATAACACAAAAATAGAACTACAAACTAGAAAGAATGCTTCTTTTCAGCTCACAAAAACAAACGGGTGAAAAACAGTCCTTGTAATTCTCAACAGCTGTGCACTTGAAATCTATTTTCCCAAACAGATTTCCCTTCTATATACTTTAGCATAGAGATGTCACCATACCTGAGAAAGCAAGCGAACAGTCCATTTGATAATCCCCCACGCTTTCCCCACAATCCTCACAGTCCATCTGTTCAGGGGGTTCTGTATAATTTTCTTCTGGGGAACTGTAATTAGTGTCAGTAGCAGGGCCGGATTTACCTTGAGTGAGGCCCTACGCCAACAAAAATTGTGGGCCCCCAGCAGGGGCGGCCCAAGGGGGGTGCGGACCTCATTTGCATAAGGGGCCTCATTTGCATAAATATTTGCATAATGTTACCATATACTAACTTTTAGTAAACGTGCCTCTTAATGAGTGTATGGATAAAGAAAGACTAAAAGATTTCTACATTACTATAATCCAGTGCCAACTGCCAGACACATTAGGAACTACTACAAACACTGCCCATAGTAAACCCGCCGTATCCTAACAGCACTACCAGGACTCACAAAGCACCATACTCTACCAATCAAAAGGCAACACTGCAAATATTAAACCAATACATTTCAGAGAACAACAATACATGACCTACTGGGGAAAGAGAACAAGTGGCAATGTCAAATAGGAATTATATAAACAGAACACCTCAGCTCAGTTACACATGCAGAACATAGACCATCACCAAACAAGTAATCACAATTTAGAAATAGGAAGACAATAATTAAACTGGGAATCCCAAAAGCCAAACTTGGAATGTACAACACTGTAGAAATAAAACTATACATTAATTTGCTCTTGTACTAAACAAAGCGCAGATGTTAATGATGCACATTTACCAGAGCTGACATATTCCAATTAATAAATTCAAAATAAAGAGATATTTTTCTACCTTTTGTGCATTTTTTTCAGCTGCAATTGCTCCAGCCACTTTCTTCTGGTTTCTTCGTGTCTTCTGCTAACTCTCCATCGTCTGCTGTCCATTTGTCCTTTCTTCTCTCTTCTAGATTTTTTTCCATTCTCTCTCTACATCTGCTTTAACATACTAATCTTTCTCCTTTTGCTCTTTCCTCATTCCTATTTCATCCACTCAAATTTTACCCCTCCATCCTCAATCCCCACTTACTCTCCCAATACCCGGCCAATTGTAGATTTTTTATCCCTCCCACACAAAATATTTTTCCCTTCTCCATTTTACTCTTCCAGCCCCATCCCATTCTAATCCTCCCCCAACATCAGCTCCCTTCTAGTTCCAGCCTCACCCAGCATCCATTCCCTTCTAGTCCCTGCATCAGCCCATTTCCAGTCCTAGCCATCCATCAGCCCATTTCCAGTCCTAGCAACCCCCCAACCCAATACCAGTCCTAGCCCCCCCATCACCCCACTTACAGTCCTTAACCCCCCCATCACCCCATTTTCAGTCCTTAACCCCCCATCACCCCATTTTCAGTTTAAGCCCCCCCTATAACCCATTACCAGTCCTAACCCCCCATCAGCCCACTTCCAGTCCTAACCCCATCAACCCATTTCCAGTCAGCCCCATATCCCATTGCCAGTCCTAGCCCCCCCATCAGCCCATTACCAGTCCTAATCCCATCATCCCACCTCCATTTTTAACCCCCCAGCCCATTTCCAGTCCTAGCCCCCCATAGCCCATTACCAGACAACCCCCATCAGCCCACAGCCCATTACCAGTCTTAACCCCCCCAAAGCCCATTACCAGTTCTAACCCCCCCCAACAGCCCATTACCAGTCCTAAACCCATCAGCCCACCTCCAGTCTTAACCCCCCAGCCCATTTCCAGTCCTAGCCCCCCCCATAGCCCATTACCAGACAGCCCCATCAGCCCACAGCCCATTACCAGTCTTAACCCCCCCCCTAAAGCCCATTGCCAGTTCTAAGCCCCCCCAACAGCCCACAGTCCATTACCAGTCCTAACCCCATCAGCCCACCTCTAGCCTTAACCCCCCCCAGCCCAGCCCAGCCCAGCCCCGCCCATTTCCAGCCCCAGCCCCCCAATAGCCCATTACCAGCCCTACCCCCCCCAGTCCATTTCCAGCCCCAGCCCCCCCAATAGCCCATTACCAGTCCTACCCCCCCCATAGCCCATTACCAGTCCTACCCCCCCCCGGCCTAAAGAAAAATGTAATTTAAAAAAAACCTGGTGGCTGCCGCCGCGGGGCCCCCTCTGCTGCCGCGGGGGCCCCGTCTACAAGCTGAAGCGGTGCGGTGCGGTGCGGTGCGGTCGGGTCGGGTCCTGTCGGGTCTCTCCCTCCCTCCTTCCCTCCCTGCAGGCTGCGAGAGACGCGAAGATAGAGCGTCTCCTCGCGTCTGTGTTAAGCCGGCAGGGGCTGATGGGAAATCCCATCAGCCCCTGCGGGCTTAACACAGACGCGAGGAGACGCTCTATCTTCGCGTCTCTCGCAGCCTGCAGGGAGGGAAGGAGGGAGGGAGAGACCCGACCCGACCCGACCGCACCGCACCGCTTCACCTTGTAGACGGGGCCCCCGCGGCAGCAGAGGGGGCCCCGCGGCGGCAGCCACCAGGTTTTTTTTTTTAATTGAGTTAAAAAAAAATTACCTGGTTCTTTTTTTGTGGGCCCCTGCCGGCTGTGGGCCCTACGCCATGGCGTACATGGCGTATAGGTAAATCCGGCCCTGGTCAGTAGTGAAGAGTCCCTCTTCTTTCTGAACCAGGCTTCTCTCCTCGTCACTAGTGAGGTGAAAAGGCAGGCTACCGTGTAGTTTAGACTTCTCCCTTAGAGGGCCATACACTTCAGGATAAGTGTAGGTGAAGTCCTGCTTTTCAACTGCCCTTCTATTAGAGTGAATTGGACTTTCTCCAGCCTGAGCTCTACCAAGACGTGTTAAGCCAGGAAGTTGGAAATAACTTTTCTCTCTTAAAAGCTTTTCCCTTCCCTTTACAGGACGTCTCTCTCGGGGTTTAGAAAACTCCTTGGGGAAACTACCTTCACCCTCCTGGTACCTGCATTCAGGATAATTCCCTCTCACAGCTTCTCTGCGTCTGTTTGCAGGAATCCTCTCCTGAGCAAACTCCTCTGTGAAACTGCTGGAATCTTCGTCAGAGGTTTCTAGGTAGGTTTCCTGGATATCACTCTCCTGGATATCTCTGTCCCATTTAGCATTCCTCCCTCTGGCTTCCTGCTTGGCTTCCCTCCGACTGAGGTGATCCTGGTTAGCTCTCTCCTCCAACTGAGGTGGTCCTGGTTGGCTCTCTCTCTCTGCTCCAGACTGACCCTTTCTTAAATGCGTCATTCTTAGCTTTTCCCCGTGGCTCAAGAGTGTGCAGCTAATCCTGCTTAGCTAATGAGGCATAAGGTAATCTTTTGCTGGGGCGTTTCCCTACACCCTGTGCTAATGTTATTGATGGTTGCTCATAGCAACCCTCAGCCATGTGCTTGGAGCTGCGTGTTTTAAAACTGCCCTGCACTTTCTCTTCTGTTTCTATAGGCACAATCTGCCCTGCACCATGACAATACACAGAGGCTCAGAATAAATTTCAATAAAACGGAGGTCCTTTTTATCACCAGGAACCAAGCATTTACTCCGCCCACCTCACTGAAAGTACGAAATGCTCAGCTCCTCAGCAAGCCTACGGTATGCTACCTAGGGGTCACGCTAGGCCAACAGCTAGATATGAAAGCCCATATAAGCAACATGGTCAAAGCAGTCTACCACAAGATATGGACAAACCAACACCTACAACATCTGCTTGAGCCAGACGACTTCCCAACAATCTATCAGGCCCTGGTAATCCCCCACTTTGACTATGCCAATGCAATACTGCAAGGACTCCCAAAGAACACGCTGAACCCACTGCAGCTTGCAATGAATGAAGCCGCTAGAATCTTGCATGGAGCCTCCAGGAGGGAACACGTAACCCCAATCTTGAAACACCTTCATTGGCTGCCGGTCCACTGCAGACTGTCCTTTAAAATCCTATTGATGACCTTCAAAGCTGTCAACAAGTGCTCCTCCACCTCCCTCACAGACCTCATCCACCCCCCCCCCCCAACAGAACTGGGAGATCATTTGCCGCCAACACTCTGATAATCCCAAAGGCAATAACAAAATGTTCACAAGCAACGAGAAACAGAGCCTTTGTATTCTATGCACCCACATGCTGGAACGCCCTTCCACCCGCCATCCGTGCCATCACTGACCTCGCCCAATTTAGGAAGTCATCTTTTCCTCCAGCACTACTCCCATACAAATGACGTATCACAACCAGCCACACTCAAAAACCAGGATGTCAACCCCTAGCGCACCCACTCCACGCAATTGCAGCCCCACCCTCTAGCTCAATGATACACCCAGCAGGCTGAATGTGTATATAGTATCCTAATACTGTAAATGATTACCAATGTCAGCTGCCGGTGAAAGCAGAGCTTATAGCACTGCTGAGCTCCTTCATCTAGTACAATATCCCCCCAAACCACTATATCATACATCAGTGCTAGTGGAAGTGGTGAGAAACATGCCTTTGCACTTAACCATCTCTCTATAAGGAAGAGAATTAGGGGTCAGTGTGGAGTATTCTGCTCGTTATGCAGAAAAGTGGTCCGGCAGGCAAGATGCATGCTTGGACTGACATAAATGCACTGTTTCTGCATTTCCACACTCGCCACCCCACTAAGTTATTTATTTATTTGTTGTTTTTCTATACCGCGCTATTTATCATCAGTGCGTCTGACAACGTTGCGGTTTAAATGCCATTGCCACCACCGGAGGTCCCAGAGAAGGATGACAATGGTGGCAATGGGAACGGGGAGGCGGCAGGATTGAGGGCTCACCTAGAGTACCTTTAATCCTTGCACTGGATCAGGCAATACCCCAATGACATTCTACACCAGGGCATCCCAGACCTGGCCAGGTCACCCCACAGTCAGGTTTTCAGGATCTGGACAATGAATATTATTGAGATGCATTTGCATGTATAGGATCTCCAGTGTCCTAGGATTAATACCTTATTTAATGATTCACATTTTCAAAAACTATTCATCACATCAGTAAATGTTAAACATATGTTATTTTTGTTTACATTTTTGTAATCATTACCTGTAAATGTCTTAATCTTAGCCATCTTGCGAACAGTCCCAGTTCCGTCATCCATTCTCACCCAGATGACAAGTTTGTCTGAGGGGCTTCCTGTGATCTTATAGAAAAACTGGAGACACTGCTGAGCTCTCTTTGGGTAGAGAATACGAGATTCTAAAAGGGCAGTTTGACCTGCTCTGCCAGCGTTGGTGGTGAAATACATAAAATAGCCCGCATCTATAACAAAAGCACATATTTATGTCAGCTACCTTCATTTATCAACTGTAGATCTGTATCTGAATATAAGGGGCATCCAATGGGTCTACTAAAGACTATGGGGGGTGTTTTAGAAGCTTTATTCATGAGCTGGACCTATGAAAACTGGTACGTGCACATGCAAATCATGGAGAGTACCCAGAGCCATTTTAGAAAGCCGGGTATATAGACGTCCCTGGCGCGAGAACATCTCGGTAGCGTGGGGGCGTGGTGGAGGCATGTCATGGGCGGAGCAAGGCAGTTGTACGTCACAGAGGTTAATATTTCCTGGCTGAAGAAACCTGCTCCAACATATTCAAACCTTGTATGGGCCCACCACTACTCAGCTGAGTGTCTGAAATGCCAGGCAGGACGTGCTAGTCTCATAACATAGATGTCCCTCTTCTGACCTACCCAGGCTGAGATGTCCAGTATCCAGTACTGTGGATGTGCACTCTGGGGACGTACACATTTGTAAAATGTCCTCATCCATGTATGTACCCGGCCTTGCTATCTGCATGGGGCCCATCTCCAGAACCAGTTACTAGGTCATTCATTTTTCAGGTTGGAGATGGAGCGATTTCAGAAGGCATAGCTGCCACTCTCCCGGTGCCTTGGGAAAGTCCTTAGCGTGTCTGGGTGGTGACAACAAGGGTGTGGCTCAAAATAGACTCATGCAGCTGTTATCCCATCTCTGCTTCTACCTCTCCTCTCACTATCGCATATTCTGTCGTGCTCCCCACCTTTATCGCCTCTGGCTCTGTCACCCTTTTCCCATCTTCACCACCTCTGTCTCTCTCTGAGACACTCGATGTCACCCTATGTACCTTATTTAAACACAGAGTTTGACTATTTCTCACATATCCTCCCTCTCCAGCTCCCACACCCCCTTCACTCTTTTCACTACCTCTCTGAACCCACCCCTACCCCAGCTCTCTTATTACTACATTTCCCTGCCACACTTTTTCACACACAAACCCCGCCCTCCCTCTTCTTACAGTTCTCATGCATCCACAGCCCTGGTTCTCTTTCGCCCCCTGTACTTCTGCAATCCTAATCTCAGTCCTCTCACACCTGTTGCAAAACAGCAGGCAGCGTGGACGTTTCCCCTCTTCTTAGTATTTACATCCTCCCCACAAATCACTCACAAGAGTCATAGCTGTGGCCTAAAACTGTTTCTGCTCAAGCCGCCCCCCCCCCCTTCCTATTGGCAACAGACAGCTCCTGGGGGTGGGGGTGAGGAAAAGAAGGGCTGGAATTGACACAGCGGGAAAAAGAAAATCCCAACATTACTTTCTGTCTCTACTGTGCCCCTACCCACCCTAGCAAAAAAAAGTCTATATTTTGCCTCTAGGACAGAAGAGGAAAGGAGTTCCTTTGTTCTTCAGTGTTGTTTCAGTCATATCTCCTCCTCTCCTATCCCTAAATGACAGGAGACGAAGGGTAGATTTGGAAGCAGAATAGTTTTCTTTGCTCTGCCTATTTCTATGCTCACCTCCTCCCATTTTGTTCCTTATATGTTGCCTGGTAGGAGAAGAGCTATAGCCCAAAACCATAGGGATATTATCTGGAGCACTGTTTGACAGAGATGGGGCAAGAGCCACTGGCTGAAAAGCACTGATCTAGAGGGGAATAGGAGTGATACCCAGTCGCTGCTGCTCCGTACCACATCCAGGTTCAAAATGGCATCTATGACCCTTAGAAGTAGCACACTGAGACCTCTGCCAGGGGGCATAGGCACTATTTTGATCTCAGGTGCAAGATGGAGCAAATGTGACTGGGGATTGCTCCTGTTCCCCTCTAGACCACTATGAGAAGCCCCCGGTGGGTGGCAAGAGTAGGGAAGTGTCTTTACTGTTAGGGCTGTCTTGCCTGTCGGGGGTTTGGGGATCTTTATTGGGTTTAGGAGGGTTTGGAGGGGTTCAGAAGGATCTCCATCAGTTTGGTTGAGTTTGGGGATTTCAGCAGACGTTCTGAATTTCCTTAACGATTCCAGTGGGTTCTAGACTAACATTGGGGCTGGCCTGGTGGGAGGGGATTGGGGGGTGAGAGAGTGTATGGCTGTTGGTAGCAGTGATTTTAAAAGTTGCTCCCACATACAATTGGAGGAGAGCAGGACACTCTTATTTCCCATGTGCAGTTTTTTAGACTCACTGCTCCCTCTGGGCATGACAAGAAATAGCCCTGTATTCTCCAGCGTCTATCTAGGTATTTACAAAAAGCTCCGCATTTGGCAGAGCTTTTGTTAAATACAGAAGGAATTGTGCTGACCTGGACATCTTGTTTCCCCTCTCCACGGCCTTCACACCATATTAGCACGTGCTGTTTCATTCGGTGCACACTAATATGAGATGACAAGCGCCAGAACACAACAGCACAAAGCAAAAATGAAAAGAAATGAAGAAAACACAATAAAACAAAAATGAGGAAAAGACAACAGAAGAAAATAAAGCAAAGCAAAAAACTCACAGCCTGCACACTCTACCAGATTGTTGTTTAGCACTTACTTTGGTCTGTATGAATTTAGAAATTGCATATGTTGAAAAATGTTAGTACGCCAATGATCAAGAAACAGTATGTGTGCAGTTCGGACAGTCCTTTTGCTCACTTTTGAAAATGAGCACCTCCACACAGAACTCACATGAATTTCTGAAAGAAACCCAGCTAACATCTCCTACTTGAGGAACGAGACCTGAACCTCAGTTAGGCTCCACATTTCTGTAGCTCTGGTAAATAACATGTTGTAGGTCATTTGGTGTGTCATTGAAATTCTTTACCCTGCCACAAAAGCTAAATAACTCTACACATTCTGTGTGCAGCACCTTTGAATGCTGAGACCAGCATCTCACTCACAGAAGCAAAGCCTGACTGGAAGAGACCCAGGGCTGTTGCGAACCGATAGGCTTACTAGGCGGCTGCCCAGAGCACCACCATTCCCAGGGGACCCATTGCCGCCCCTCTCTGGGATCTGCAGCAGCGGCAATGCCATTTAAACCGCAACACAGCCCTTACCCAAACTCTCCAGCGCTAAGTTGCTCTTCCTGCTCTCTGCAACCTGCTGCTTCCACCCCCTTCAATTCAGACTTCCGGTTTGCATGGGGGCATTGGAGAGGGGAGTAAGTGTCAGGTCACAGACAGCAGGAACGGTAACACAGCACCGGAGAGTTTGGGTAAACGCTGCATTGTGTTTTAAATGGCATTGCCACCATCGGCAGCGAGGGCAAGGGTGGAGGCAGAGAGGGCAGCAGGATTGAGGGCTCTCCTAGAGTGCTTCATATCCTTGCGCTGACCCTAAAGAAACCCTGTCTGATACTTGGCTCACCAATTTCTATCATTATCTTTCTTTACAAGTTGGAATATGTTGACACTTACCTGCAATGCACGTGAAATATCCCTTTTCGTTTTCCTTTTCTGTAAACTATGTTTTTATCACCTGTAGTTAAGTCATAATAAAGAGTCTTTGCTCCTTAGTATATTGAAGTCTCGGTTCTCCAAATGCTAAAGGTCAGTTATTTTAGCACAACAAGCAGTAAATGACAGAGCAGTTTTTCAATATTACATTATTTTATTTACCTCTACATTGTCCAACTAGAGTGTGGTCTTCAGAGGATCCAGGGCTGTTCCTTGTCTGAACCCAGTCCGAACTGTCTGTGGTTCCTTGAATCATGCCACATATGTTTATATATTCGAAAGAACACTGGTCCAAAAGTGTGTGAGAAGACACTGAAAACAATTTATCAGCACATGGTTAACCATAGCCTCGGCATGTCTCTCCTAGAAATAGCTTTACGTTTTAAAAGAACTTTCATATTAGGAAAAATATAATGTGGTACATAATTATTTAAATGATATTCCTTTCATGAAAGTACTTTGATGCTAAAGCAAGCGCTAGCATGCATTAACATGAGTTTAACATACGTCGTGGCTGCATTGTATAACACATTTTATTTGCATTAATCCACATTCACATCACCGCAGTGTTAATGCAGACTAATGCAAAAATCTATTAATGAGTTGCATCGCATGTACATTTCCGAAGGTATTTCATTAATATTAAATTGAGTTTCTGTGTCAGATACAGTTGAGTTATAGTATTAGCCTCCAGAGAGTAATGTCATTTTTATTTATTTATTTAACATTTTTTATATACCACCTTTCATGATATCAAGGCAGTTTACATTGAACAAACTGAAATTACATTGAACAGGGCATTATAACTTGGAGATAACTATTTTACAGGGAACATGGGCAATGGAGGGTTAAGTGGCTTGCCCAAGACCACAAGGAGCACCTGTGGGACTAGAAACCCCAGTTCTTCTGCCCAAGGTTGCTGACCTCTACTGGGATTTGAACCCCAGACCTTCTGGCCTGAGGCAACTTGCCCCAACCACTAGGCCCTCCATCCCTTTTTGATGGGGGGCTCACCTCCTCACTTCCATTGAAAGACCGAAGACCCCTCCTCAGGTTGATCCGAACCCTCCCACCTCAAATCAAAAGGCCCCCTCACAAGCCCAAGTCAAAAGTCCTCCACAATGAGCTGACCCCTAACTTCCCACCCTACCAATGCCAATCCCATTTCCCATTTCCTAAATGACACAGTCTAGCATGTATGTCAGCTGGTGCCATTATTTTCAATTGACAGGAGCAGACCAGAAATTGACTTCTCTCCAGCTACAATCATTTTTTGAGCTCTTAGGAAAAGGTAATAACGGGGACACATGACAGAGAAGGGAGGGGGGTCAGGAAGGAGGTAAGGGAAGCTTTTCGTCTTGCAGCATGGGGGCCACCAAGTCATCATTGGGGCTGGCAGTAGTGGCCATTGATAACACCAATACATCACCACCAGTGGTAACACATCGGTGTTATCTTGCACAAAATGTCTGCTATATTAAAAGCTTTATGTCTTTTAGTATATTGGGGGAATTGTACAACCCACAGAAATTTACAGGTTATGTGCCTAACTTAAAAGCCAATTTTCAAAGCAAGTTTAAGTAACTAAGATCACTTTGAAAATTATCCTAGTAAATCTACCCACACAAAGTTACACTTGCTACTTTGTGCAAGGAGTTTCACTGAAAAAATTCCATGCATACGTTTTGCATTCCAGAATCGAGCAGTATATGTGAAAACCCCAACCTGGCACAGATTCTACTCTCAGAATGACTCCATGCTATGCACGTAAAATTGTGTGCGCACCAACAGTCACTTTACAGAAAAACACATTTTAAAAAAGAACAACTTCATTTGGAGTGTTACACGTGTAAAGCAACAGTACCAAGTTCCTTTATATAGTTGATACTTGTTCTCCAAATCCCACTCCCTGTTCAATGTAATGACCAGACATATGCATTTTGTCGGATGTTTTTTGTTACATGTAAACCGCGCTGATTGCAAATAGTGCGGTATATAAGAATTGTAAAATAAATAAATAAATAAATAAAATACTTACACCTGGACTATACTTTTCAAAAGACCAGGTCCAAACAAGCAGTTTGTTCACACTCAAACATGATTTTGAGGAGATGTAAAAGCCAATGGGGAAAACTTTTGAAATGGAGGTGCATTCCCTTCGTAAAATAGGAAGTCCATGTTAATATATTTAGGGGGGCATATTCAACGGCAGCGGCTAGGCTAATTAAAGAGCCTAGCCACAGCAACTTTAATAAAATCCAGATGTTAGCAGCAGAGTATATCCAGTTTCCGCCGCTGAATATTCAAGCTTGCAGACCACCAACGTTGCTCTCCGGTTAGCTACGATATTCAGCTGCTAAACAGATAGTACTAACCTGTTATAGTTAGGATAACCATTCACCTGTCCAAACTGAATATTGCAGTTAACCGGATAGCCACCGTCACTGCCCCTGATCCACCCACAGACCACCCCTCTATTAACAGAGCATTTTTTCCACAGTCTGTGGGGATATTCAGTGGCACTGTCCGGTTAGCGCCATTAAATGGAGAAATATGGAGAAAAAAATCCAAGTTATCAATGACCCTGTTTAATGTACATTACCAAGTTTAAGTTACAATGTAAACCATGCTTCCTTCCCATCCTGTCCCCCTCTGCTCTCTCCATCCCCCATCCCACTCCTTCCCTTCTCCCCACCTCCTCCCTAACCTTTCCCCATACCTGGCACATCTTTCATCCTGTTACATCTAAGAACATAAGAACATAAGATATGCCATACTGGGTCAGACCACGGTCCATCAAGCCCAGTATCCTGTTTCAAACAGTGGCCAATCTAGGTCACAGGTACCTGGCAGGTTCCCAAAAGGACAGAGATTCCACAGTGCCTGCATTGGGTCAAGCATTGATATCCTAGGTCCCTTTTTAATAATAGTTTATGAACCTTTCCTCCAGAAACGTGTCCATACCTTTTTTAAACCCAGCTACACTAACAGCCTTTATTACATCCTCCGGTAACAAATTCCAGAATTTGATTACATGCTGAGTGAAAAAATATTTTCTCTTATTTGTCTTGAATAGTTTACTCTATAGCTTTATTGCATGTCCCCTAGTCTTTCTATATTCTGATAACATAAACAATCGATCTACATTTACCCGTTCCACTCCATTCTCGGAACCTTTTCTAATAACGCTATATCCTTTTTTAAATACGGTGACCAGAATTGCACACAATATTCAAGGTGCGGTTGCACCATGGAACGATACAGAGGCATTATAATATCTTTTGTTTTATTTTCCATTCCTTTCCTTATGATACCTAGCATTCTATTTGCTCTCTTGGCTGCCACTGCACACTGGGCAGAGGGTTTTAACATGTTATCCACAATGACACCTAAATGTTTTTCCTAGGTGGTGGTTCCTGATGTGGAACCTTGCATCGTGTAACCATAATTTGGGTTGCTGTTCCCTAGGTGCATAACTTTGCACGTGTCCACATTAAATTTCATCAGCCATTTTGATGCCCAGTCTTCCAATTTATCAAGATCCTCTTGAAATTTTCCACAATCCTCATGGGTTTTTACAACTTTAAATAGTTTTGTGTCATCTGCAAATTTGATAACCTCACTCATTATTCACTTTTCCGGGTCATTTATGAATATGTCAAAAAGCAGCGGATCCAGCACAGATCCCTGGAGTACACCACTATTCACTTTTCTCCATTGGGAAAATTGACCATTTAGTCCTACACACTGCTTTCTATCTTTCAACCAGTTCCTGATCCAAAATAGTACACTGCCTCCTATCCCATGACTCTAGTTTTGCCAAACGTCTCTGATGAGGGACCTTGTCAAAGGCTTTCTGAAAGTCCAGATACACTATATCAACCGACTCACCTTTGTCTACCTGTTTATTCACACCTTCAAAAAAACATATCAGATTAGTAAGACAAGATCTTCCTTGTCTAAAGCCATGTTGGCTGTCTCCCATTAGGCCATGACTATCTACATGCTGAGTAATTTTGTTCCTTATGATGGTTTTTACCATTTTTCCCGGTACTGATGTCAGGCTCACCAGTCTGTAGTTTCCCGGATCACCCCTGAAACCCTTTTTAAAAATTGGCGTTACATTTGCGATCCTCCAATCTTCAGGTATTATAGATGATTTTAATGATAGTTCATATATTACTAATAGCAGGTCTGCAATCTCATATTTCAGTTCTTTCAACACCCTTGGATGTATACCATCCAGTCCAGGTGATTTGCTACTCTTCAGTTTATCAAATGGTTGTAATACATCTTCCCGATGTATTGCTATTTCCTTCAATTCTTCTGCACCTTTAAATATCACTTCAGTCATGGGTAACATCCCTACATCTTCCTCAGTAAAGACCGAAACAGAATTCAAAGAATTCTTGCAGAACTCACCAAGGCCATTACCTCTTCTCACAAGACCACCTGCCCATTTGACCCCCTTCCCTCCGCCTGCCAGGACATGATTATTCCTAAATCAAGATGACTTCATACCATAAAACATTTACCTTCTTAACAAGCAAACCGGTGTAACCTAATATGTATACCAATTTTTTTGTCGGATTACCCACCTTGAGAGGAAAAACCTCTCCCCTAGTGGGTCCTCCTTTTAATCAATTTCCCTCACATTGCTACCGTACATTCTCCACATGATCAATTCCAGTCTTTCTTCTGGTCTTCCCCTCCCCCATACACACTTGGAATCATGCTCTCATCCAGCCCATTCTAAAAAAAACATGCCTTGACCCCAACGTTCTGGCCAACTGGCGTCCAATCTCCAACCTCCCCTTCCTCTCAAAAATCTTAGAGAAACTCATCTTTTTACAACTCTCCGCTTATCTTGACACTACCCTTTTCCTTCATCCCCGTCAATCCAGATTTTGATCCCAGTCATAGTACCGAGACCATTCTCCTTGTTCTCCTAAAAAGGGCCACCAATCACATGAATGGGGAGACCTCTCCCTTGCTGTCTCTCTGGACCTATCTTCCACTTTTCACTCATCTTCACGACCTCGAGATCCATGGAACAGTTCACTATTGGTTTCGTTCCTTCCTCTCATCCTGCTCCTTCTTCTTTCGGACTGGTCTCATTGCCTCTCCAGTGACTCCCCTTCACTGCAGTATTCCTCAGGGCTTGGTGCTCACCCCTCTCCTCTGCAATGTCTTTCTCGCACCTCTTGCCCTTATTGTTCAGCAGTCCGGGATCTCTGGGTACTACTACACAGATGATATCTTTCTCTTGTACCACACTGATCCCCTATGTCCTGATCTCACCACCCTCAATGCCTGCCTCTCTCGCATCGCCTCTTGGCTGGATAGCAACTTTCTTCCTGAACCCCTCTACATCTGCAGCCCTTTGGTTCTCCTTTGGCATCCTCCTTCACCCCCTTCACCCACCTTATCCCCCTCTCTGCCACCCTGATCCCTTTTGTTTCTACCCTCTGCTACCTTGGGGTCACACTAGACTCCTCACTCACCTTTCATCAGCATATCTCCCTACTCAGCCGCCATTTCTTCCTTTCCCTATATCAGATCCATGCCATTCGACCTTTTCTCCCCTTCTCTTTCCTCGTCACACTTGTACTGTCGCTTGTTATTTCCAGACTTGACTACTGTAACATAGTTTTTGCTGGCCTCCCCCAGTATCAACTCCATCACCTGCAACTTGTCCAGAACACAGCAGCTCGTCTTCTTACCCACTCCTCCCCATCCGATCACATCACTCCCCTGCTCGTGCATCTCCACTGGCTCCCAATCAAATCCAGATTTGCCTATAAGATACTCATAATTGCTCATAAAGCTCTCCATACCTGCACCCCTCAGTACCTAGCAGATCTCATTCATCTTCAGCCCTCCCCCACCTCCTTCGATCCGTCCATGGCAATCGCCTTTTCCTTCCCTCCCCCACACAAGCCCACTTTGAACTTGCCCACCACTCTGCTTTCTTTTTCCTAGGCCTCGCCCTCTGGAATTCGCTCCCGCACACACTCCATACCAAAATCTCCTTCCCTAGTTTCAAGAATATGCTCAAGATCCACCTCTTTCACCTCACTTTTGACCTTCCCCTCCCTGGCCCCTAGCCTCCCCCCACTTCTCCTTTGCACAGACCTTCTCCCCCTCCCTGCCTCCTTCATACGACTGGCATCTCTGTCTTTCCCCTTCTCTCTGTTTCTCCGCCTGTCACTTTCCTATCCAAGCAATGGCGTACTTTTCTCTCTTTACTCTCCACTGCAGCCTGTACTGATTGTACACCCCCCTGACGCTTGTGCCTTGGCGGTATATCAAGCACCAAAATAAAGATAAAGATAAGCTTAAATAAATATGGGGCTGATTCTGTTTTAGTCGATTAGCAGGTCTGCTTACCAGCTAAAATGCTTTGAATACATTCTCCTATATATCTTTATCATTTATTTCTGAACTTACAGGTACACATACAAGCTTCGGCAGGAATAGAACAAATTGCCATAGAAGAATAAATGTAATGGATATAACAAAGAAAGAAAGAAGAAATGTTAGACAATGATTTCCTTATCAGCCCACAATTGCAAAAAAGAAAATATCACATGTGTATTTTAAAAGTCCACCCAGAACATGTTCCTTTGAAATCTGTAGATGCTATGGATCGACAGCGGCTTTTCTAAAATAGCTACGTAAACTCGTATGCCCCTTTATACATGCAGATTAGCTTTTCACATATGTACTGCAAATGCCATCCAACCCTGCTAAGCTGACCTCTTCTATGTGTCATGGTGAAAAGTTTTGTTTTTTTTTAATTTCATTTCAGTAGCAGAGCTCAGCAGTTACTTACCACAGCTATACATGCGGTTCAGGCGTCCAATGTCCAGGGCACTGAATTCCAAGCGCTGTCCAATGATGTCATTAAACGCTGGTATTTTGGCAGTGATAGTGGGGATGTCTGGATCTTTGTTAAAGGAGAAAGGTCCATAATGCATGACAGATTCATAGTCATAGGGAGTATTCAAGTCCATGATATAGGTATCATCGTAGGCAACAAAATTATGCTCCATCCCTGTGAAAGAAAGAAAAAAGATGATCTTCAAATTATAAACTGTAATTGTTTTCAAGGCGATCTAATAACCTTAAATTGAAAGTGATAAGATGAAATATATGTAGAATTAAAGATGGGAAACAAAATAAACTACAGTGCATGTCCATCCTATATGTGACTGCAGCATTTCAGTGGGTTCTTTGCATACAGTATGTTCTGCTGGTTTCCACTGACACTTTCCTTTTTCAATCCAATAGAAAAAAACACCCAGCGGTAGTGAAATTCAAACCAAAAATGCATGACCACCTAAATGGTGCAGGAATCCCAAAAAATGTTTTAAATTATTTTTGTGTCGGACATGCCATCAGGAGAAGAGTGTTACTCAATCTCTAAAGTAGGCCATGTCCATTTTACTCATATATAGTTCTAGTCAATTAAACAAAGTCCAAAACACTTATCTGAACCAACCTCAGTATGGCAGACGTCAAGCTTCTCCACTCAAAATAATGAACCCACAAAATCGCACGACGTGCATGTTTTGAGTCCACCACCGGCTCTGCTTCAGGTGCAATACTACATTCAATCTGTTCCTCCAAACAATCGAGCATAACTGCCAGCAATCATACCTGCCATAAAAGAGTGTTTCTTGAGAAACTGCTCATTTAACCATTGGCTGACCAATAATGTCGTCATTTTCTAGACACACCAATGGGAAAAGGAATCACCACACTTCATCGGGGAAACCCCCTTCCTATTGGACAATGTCAAAACAAGCTCATCCACTCAATCTCTTGATTCAGACAGTGAGGATATATTGTGTTTAAAACATAGATCCAGCGTTGTTCAAGCCATTAAAGTCTAGAAACCCTGTCACCTCCATGAGGATCATATGATATGTGATCAATAACTCTCCACCTCAAGTCTTGAAATACATGACCAAAAGTCAAACAATGCTCAACCATTGGGGCAGAACAGATGTTCAATCATATGCGAGTCTAACCTTCATTGCACGAGTGGTGCAGCTACTGTTCAATAAATTGCACGGCCACCGTAATATGTACACCACAAAATCAGATGTACAAGTAGTTTGCCACTGAAACCAATGTTCCCTGATAGAGTTGTGGAACAAAACTGACATCGGCTGCATGCTATATGACCTAATCCATCGCCATACGATCACGAAGGGCAGTCCATGGGTAAAGCAGACTTCACCAGAATGTCCCGCAAATTTGATCCCAGCGAATATGCAATGATAAACGGTTTTGATAAACATGAATAGAGGCTCAAGATGGACCAATGTTTTCTCAACAATTTGACAACTGTGCAAGAATTTTGCATGAAAGGCAGAACCTCTACCAATCGTTCCCCTTCATTTTAGGAACTCAAAGAAGGTTGTTCTGACAGAAGCCATTCTTGAGGAATATAATGTGCCCGTCGATAAGCTCTTTTAACCACTAGCAAAGGGTAATCCCTGGCCAACAAATGGGTCCTGAGATTGGCTGCATGAATCTGAAACTCTTCCAAAGTGGAACAAATATGCTGAAGCCTTAAAAACTGTCCAAACGGTAGCCCTCTGCGAAGTGGACCCGGATGATGGCTGTGATAACACAAAAGACTGTTTCGCTGAACAGGTTTTCTGAATAATGTTGTAGGTAGACTGCCTAAGTTTTTGTAGATAGTAATATCCAAAAAATCTATGGTCTGGTAATGTATGTGAATTGTATGTTAGATTTTACAGTATTGAGCCATGATATAAATTCATTCAGTGCTTCACGAGATGACATCCACAAAAAGAAAATATTGTCCAAAAATCTATGCCAAAAACATACATGCTTGAAAGAGTCAGATGGATAGATAAATTTTTCTTCCATACCTGCCATGTAGAATGTGGCAATATAGACGGAGCTGCCGATACTCAGTGGCTATGCCAAAAACTTGTAAAAAATAAAGTCCATCAAACAGAAAATAATTATGTGTAAGAACCAGCCTAATCAACTTTCCAGATTGAGTAACATTCTTCTCCTGATGGCATGTCCGACACAAAAATAATTTTAAATTTTTTTTGGGATTCCTGCACCATTTTCCTTTTTTAGGCACAAAAGGTTATAAGGCAGCCATAATAAAGAAACAAACAGCTCCTGTTGTACATTAAAAATATCAAAACTAAAGAGGGTCTACTTAAAGAAAATTTCGAGTCACTGATAATAATTTAGAGTCAATAACTATATTATGAGCAGTTACACTTCTCTCTCCTTCCTCCTTGAATCAAACTGATTTACAGGCAGTTAAACCTTTGTTTTCTTCTCTATCTTTCTAGGCTGGAAGATTATTCCAAGCAGTTTTACTTTTTTCTTCTCCTTACTCTGTGATTACCCTGGAAGGTGAGGCCTCCTCCTGTACTTTCTTCTTTCCGTGTACCTTTGAGCTGGTGGCTGCTGTAGTTGCAGGTCCCCCATACTGCACTGTAGTAGCTCCTGGCTCTGTTGTCACTTGGGCACAGAGATATTCTGCTGACTCCTCTCCTCTTCAGTTGTTTAGTGACTCTCAAATGTTACAAGGCTGGCTCCTTCTCCTCTCCACTGATAGAGCTGCTCCTCTCCTGCTCTGAGCTTTGGGGTATGACACAGCAGAATCTGGGCGCAAGGCTTAAGCGATCTGAGTCACTCTCCCGACTCCCACCCCTGTGCTCTCTCCTAATGCAGTAGCTAACCTGGTGGATCCAGCGAGAGAGACACAGCAACCTGCCTCCTCCCTCCGCCCCCTCCCTTGGGGCAGATTCCTACTCGATCTCTGTGGTGCAGTAGCTGCTGAAGCCAAAGACAGGGTTCTGTCTTCGGCTGGCGATTATATAGTGGTTGAATTTTCCCTCCCAGAGGAATCTCCTCCCAGGATGATGACAATGGGTAAAACTAACCTCCCCTTTTCTGGAAAATTACCAGTACAGGCCAAATTATATTAATTTAGTAGAACCACTGGAGGTCTCAGCTTCTTAAAGGAGCAGAACCTAGGGGGTTCTCTATATAGGTATATATATATATATATGTGTGTGTGTGTGTATAAACACATACATATCTAGGGCTAGATTTACTAAAATGCACTGCCATGTTAGTGCACACTAATATCTCTAGCATAGGTTATTAATAAATAGGTTCCATTGCATAAAACGGGATCTGCGGTAAAGAGCATATACAAAATACTACCGAAACCGATGGAAGACATCAAGCTTCTCCACTTAAAATAAGGAACCCACAAAAAGAAATAAAGAACATAACTGCACTTTAGTAAATTTGGTCCGTAATAAGGACGGCACATTTTAGTAAATCTGGCTTATAACAAAGACAATTTCCAAAAGCCATTTTCATGGGCTATTTGAAAACTGCGCACCAACCCCATGGGTAAAAATATATATTCTGATTGTACTTTGAGTTTATGTTGCTGACCGTACCAAACTGTTTTGTTTTGACTGCAGTTGCTAGTGGCCACCCTTGAAGCTCATACCCCTAGGCCAGCGATGGCGAACCTATGGCACGCGTGCCAGCTGTGGCACGCGAAGGCCTTGCAGCTGGCACGCGGGCCATAGGTCCGCAAAAAAAAGAAAAAAGCTGTCTCTGACTGCTGCCGCGGACGCGGCAAGGGCAGAATGCAGCGTCCCGCGGGGCCCCCTCCGCCCGCTAAGCCCCTCTGCAAGAGCTTTCAGATTCGCGAGGGAGAGCGTCTCCCTCGCGTCTCTGTTAAGCCCGCAGGGGCTAATGGGAAATTTCCCATCAGCCCCTTTAGACGCGAGGGACTGATGGGAAATTTCCCATTAGCCCCTGCGGGCTTAACAGAGACGCGAGGGAGACGCTCTCCCTCGCGAATCTGAAAGCCCTTGCAGAGGGGCTTAGCGGGCGGAGGGGGCCCCGCGGGACATTGTAATCTGCCGCGGCAGCAGCCAGAGCCTGCTTTTTTTTTTAAAAAAATTTGCCGGGGGGGGGGGGGTTAGGACTGCTAATGGGCAGGAGGAGGGGGGGTAGGACTGCTAATGGGCAGGAGGAGGGAGGGGGAGGGGGAGGTTAGGATTGCTAATGGGCAGGAGGGGGGTGTTAGGACTGCTAATGGGCAGGGGGGGGGTGTTAGGACTGCTAATGGGCAGGGGGGGTTAGGACTGCTAATGGGCAGGAGGGGGGGGTGTTAGGACTGCTAATGGGCAGGAGGGGGGGTTAGGACTGCTAATGGGCAGGAGGGGGAGTTTTAGGACAGATAATGGGCAGGAGGGGGGGGTTAGGACTGCTAATGGGCAGGAGGGGGGGTTAGGACTGCTAATGGGCAGGAGGAGGGGGGTGTTAGGACTGCTAATGGGCAGGAGCGGGGGGGGGTTTAGGACTGCTAATGGGCTGGGGGGTTAAGGACAGCTAATGGGCGGGCGGGAGGGCGGGGGGTTAGAACTGCTAATGGGCAGGAGGGGGGGTTAGGACTGCTAATGGGCGGGGTGGTTAGGACTGCTAATGGGCGGGCGGGCGGGCGGGGGGTAGGACTGCTAATGGGCTGGGGGGGTAGGACTGCTAATGGGCTGTGGGCTGATGGGGGCTGTCTGGAAATGGGGTGATGGGGGTTTAGGGCTGGAAGTGAGTTGATGGGGGGGGCTAGGACTGGTATTGGGTTGGGGGGTTGCTAGGACTGGAAATGGGCTGATGCAGGGACTAGAAGGGAATGGATGCTGGGTGAGGCTGGAACTAGAAGGGAGCTGATGTTGGGGGAGGATTAGAATGGGATGGGGCTGGGAGAGTAAAATGGAGAGGGGAAAAATATTTTGTGTGGGAGGGATAAAAAATCTACAATTGGCCGGGTATTGGGAGAGTAAGTGGGGATTGAGGATGGAGGGGTAAAATTTGAGTGGATGAAATAGGAATGAGGAAAGAGCAAAAGGAGAAAGATTAGTATGTTAAAGCGGATGTAGAGAGAGAATGGAAAAAAAAACTAGAAGAGAGAAGAAAGGACAAATGGACAGCAGATGATGGAGAGTTAGCAGAAAACATGAAGAAACCAGAAGAAAGTGGCTGGAGCAATTGCAACTGAGCTGAGGTATTCTGTTTATTTAATTCCTTTTTGACATTGCCACTTGTTCTCTTTCCCCAGTAGGTCATGTATTGTTATTGTCTGAAATGTATTGGTTTAATATTTGCAGTGTTGCCTTTTGATAGGTATGGTGTGGTGCTTTGTGAGTCCTGGTAGTGCTGTTAGGATACGGCGGGTTTGCTATTGGTTCTAAATGGGCAGTGTTTGTAGTAGTTCCTAATGTGCCTGGCGGTTGGCACTGGATTATAGTAATGTAGAAATCTTTTAGTCTGTCTTTATCCATACACTCATTAAGAGACATGTTTACTAAAAGTTAGTGTATGTTAGCATTATGCAAATATTTATGCAAATTGACGTGCTGGCACTTTGAGGAAATTCTTTGGTTTTGTGCGGCAGTTTGGGCACTCGGGCTCAAAAAGGTTAGCCATCACTGCCCTAGGCAATCACCCAGGACTGTACCAAGCTAGAAATGCACTCCGTGAGACTAAGGAATCTGGTGCCCTCCCTCCACGCCAGCCACTCTTTTTGAGCTTCGCAGAAACTCAGTGAGGATATTAGTGCCCTTTCCATACTTGCATCCTGTGTGGCCACACCACTCACACAGCCCTTAGTATGGCCCTGCAACCACCTACTTTTCCTAATGGTTAAATCCAACCCCGACCAACATCCTAGTAAAACCCAGAGCTTCTGGGAGGAATATGTAGTCTTACCAGCAAGACTGCCTGATCAGTGAGGACTGCAACAATTAATAAAAGGGATCTCTTCCAATATATGCAATCTAAGAATAACACTAGACCAGTAGTTCCCAATCTGTTGTCCATGGATCCTGGGGGTCCTGAGACTATTACAGGGGGTCTGCAGGACACAGAAAAGAGAAGAAAGAGAGGCTGGTGGGCATTAGCTGATGGGAAGAAAGAGAGATTGGAGTGAACTGACGGTGAGAAGGGAGAAAGAAAGAGACTGAGACTGGTGAAGACTGTTAGGAGGGAGAGAGAGCAAGACTCCTGGAGACAGAAAGGAGAAGGGAGGTAAATAGGGCTAATGGGCACAGGCTTGGGTTGAGGGGAGGGGATGAACTGGTGGTTCTTAAACATTTTGAAGGTCAAACCCCCGCAGGGTTTTGAGAAGCTGAAGAGAGGGATTTTGTTGGTCTAATCAGCCGGATCAGGCTTCCAGGACAAAGGGCAGGGGTTGCAAACTCCTGCAACGTAACAGATAATGACTGTACATAAGGACAGAGAGAACGGCATGAAAATGTATTAGCATTCACTGCTGGGTAGAGGTTGCATATCACTGCTATTTATGCATACAAATAATAATATCTAGAATTGAGAGGTATATATGTTGGAAAATGTGCTGGGGATTGTGAGAGGGTTTCAGGACTATTTCACTGGAGAGGTAGGGGGGAAGAGCCCTGGCTGAGTATTTGTAAATCTGGTAAGTTTATAGGGGGAGAGCTTGCATATTTCCCTTCCTTTAATTTAGTTTTAGTATACTGTATACTTGATATACCATCTTTAAAAGAATAACAAAGAGGTTTACAATAAAAATGTACTTTCCTGTTTGGCTCTTGGCCTTTGGCTGAGAGGAGAAGGGGTCACTACAGGCTGCGGTAGCTGAAATGCAATCCAGTGGCTCAAAGAGCTGGAATCATTGAACATGGGTATAGCAAGGATTAAGCATCTAGTGGTGGAAACCTCTTCTAAGGAGGAAGGACCTGCTAGAGTTTGAGCTTTGCAGGACTAGTGACCCCTTCAGGTGGAAGGAAGTATGACAGTGGAGTCAGTGAACCCAACAGTGACCCCTTCAGATGGAGTAAGGCACTGCAGCGAAGATCATGAACCCAGCCATGACCATTCAGGTGTGTAGAGGCACAGAAGGAGAACCCAGAAGCAACCCCCTCAGGCTGAAGGAAGAATGGTGGTGGAGACAAGGAGTCCAGCAGTGAGAGAGCATGGTGGTGGAGGAGATGAGCCCAGCAGCAACCCCTTCAGGTGGAGGGAGGCACAGCAGTGGAGATAGGGAGGGATCGGTGACACCTTTCAGGAAGAGTGAGGCCCAGCAGCAGAGACAGGCCACCCGTCCAGCTGTACTCCAGCAGATGGATGAGATTTCTGGGATGTGAAGGGGGAGGAGATATAGAAATACAGCAGAACATGACAAAAAAGGGTGTTCTAGTTAACCGGTATACCACATGAGGATTAGTACCCCAAATTTTTCTGAATGGTTAACAGGTACTGTGTAGGAATATAAATTTCTTTTGCTGTTTATTGAATGGTTATGCCTGACTGTTGATACTGTATCTAAACTTATACTTGCAGAGGTTAATAAAATGTGTAAATATTGCCAGCCAGCCTTACTCACGGTCACAACATTTTTTGGTTTTCTTGTGGGAAAGAAGGGAAATCCTACCCGTTAACACCCTTTTTTTCAGGTGGAGGCATCAAGTGCCAAATATGCAGGGACAGAGAATGCCTGCCCAAGGGGGACTCCTGCCAAGTTGGTCCCAGATCTAGGGATGCCCACTAGGGGGAACTACAGAGGTTAAAAAGGGGTCCACACAACTAAAAAGTTAGAAAACGTCTACACTAGACCGTACCTTAAGGGGACTGCTGAAACAGAAAGGATTGACAGTGGAAAAATGCAATGTGGGCTTTTGAGTGAGTGCTGACTCCTGGTGACCCAACAGCTCCTGGGTTTTTTTGGCAGTGTGACTAGAAGTAGTTTGCCAGGCCTTTCTTCTGAGGCAATGGAGAGTTAAGTGACTTGCCCAAAGCCACAAGGAGTGCTAGTGGGAATCGAATCCTGGTCTCTTGGTTATCAAGCCAGTGCTAGTACCTACATAAAAGGGGAGCATTACAGGTAGGTCTCGTCAGACAAATCTGATTAATTTCTTTTCCTGGGTGACCAGAGAGTTAGATTGGGGGAGGTGATAGATGTGGTGTACTTGGATTTCTGCAAGATGTTTGATACGGTTCCATATAGCTAACTTTTAAATTAATTGAACACTTCGGTATGGGCTCTAAATAACCAAAGAACAAAGGAAGAAACAACAAAATCTGCAGATCACAAAAACAGCAAAAAGGAACAGAAATGGACCAAGGACGAAAGTCCACATAAATTCTGGCAAACACACATATGGATTTATTGAATGGCCCAATTCGGCCAAGTTTCCACAGTAAGCCTGCATCATGTAAGTACTCCTGCTTGTCTGGAGGATAGCCTAGTGGATAGAGCTACTGCAAAGTTCAAGTCCCACTGGGGGATCTTGGACAAGTCACTTTACCCTCCATTGATTTAGAAGGACAGGCCTGGCAATCTACTTCCCGTGATTATATTGTCAAGAAAACCCAAAAGCAGCTGGGGTGCCAGGAGTTGGCACTGGAAAAAAAAAACGATTTGGTGCCTTATACACTATAAAATATCCCAAAATGGTGAGTCAGTACTTAAGTAAGAGGTGTGCACTGAATATTTCATTTGTTTTAGGTATTTTTCTCTTTTTTATTTTTGTTGCATTTATTTCAAATGAAAAAAAAAAACCAACAAAATTTCAAAATAGAAACAGAGGTATGCAACTGCTCAGTCACAGGTAATTCATAGCAACAAGCCTTACTGTATTGAAGCAAATGTAGGGATTATAGGTATCCCTGGGACCTTCTTCCAAAGCTGCCAAGTTGCCCAGTTCCAAGAGGGAATCTTTTTGACTGGTCCCAATTTTGAATTTATATCCCAAAGAAAGGGCATTTTTAGTCCCCGATACTACTCATTGAAATCAGTGCAGCTGGTTCCATAATGCACCAGGATGAAGCTGTCAGAAATCTAGGACTGGACAAAATCTCCAGCCTGGAAATGGGTAACTTGACAGCTCTGTATTCCTGACCTTTCATCCTAAAACATCACAGAGACTCACAGAACCCTTTTCCAGCCTCAGAATTACTCAGTTCCCTAGGTATTGGAAGAAAGAGCTTCATTCCACTTATTCAGTCTGGGTAAGGGATAAATGTTCTTAAGTCAAACCATTTTATCAGTTCATGTTAGATTCTTTGAAAAAAATAGATTTTATCTCTGAGCAGAAGTGAAGAACTAGCAAGCTGTGGCAGTATTAAGGAAAATATTGCCGTTTTGGATGGCCCTACTGCATACTGAATCATAAAGTTTTGAACATTTCAATAAACAGTAATTTTAAAACTAACCTGTGTTAATTTGATCCCACCATATCTGGACGTAATCATCCCGGTCAGTTCGTGATTGCTCATGGTAGAATCCCAATGCATGCAAGATCTCATGCTCAACGATGGCCTTGTAATCACACCTCTCGCCAATGGAAAGGTTTTGTCCTATCTGAAGATCTCCAACCATAGACCAGCACCTTTAGAAGAAAGCAGAGGTATACACTGACTCAATTCACTAACATTTTTCCTGTAGACACGGAGTGAGTAAAGAACCTCAGTGCATCAAGCTATTAAAGTGCGGTAATGTTTTGCAATAAGTGCAGTAATGCAGGGATATGCCCAGCATCAGCTTTCCTGCAATAATGGCATAAGGATGACATTTACTGCACAGGTCCCGCATTACACCCTTCGGGTGCACTATCTTGGTGTCTAGTGGGCAGGGTAAGAGCAATCCTCCTTTGCTCCTGCCCTGTTGCCATCCTTGCACTGTCCCTGAGTGCCAGAGGGTGTAAGAGAGGAGTAGTGATCCGGGAGGTTGTTATTGGGGGGATAAGGATACAAGGGGCTTGTCATGGTGAGGGGGAAGCAGATTGAAGGGAGTAGAAGAGCTTGCTGTCAGTTCAGGGTTGGGATTGGAGGGTGGGAGGGTTTGCTTGCCATCTGTGCTTGCCGCAGGGTCTTTCTTTGAAGAGGGAGCATTGGGCCAGCAGCAATGTTTGCCAATGGCCAGTAATGCAGCTGCAAGTAACGCCACCCATTGAGGAGGCACATGAAGTGCAGCTTTGCTATTGGCAGTTGTGACAACTAGCACACAGTAATGTCCCTCACACTAGCTCTCACCAGCAGCCACTCTGATACCACCCCAACCCACTCTAAGTACCTAGTGTGGGCTTTTTACCATGCTACTGGGTTTTGGCAAAACAAGAGTCATGGGATAAGAGGCAGTGTACTACTGTGGATCAGGAACTGGTTAAAAGAAAGCAGAGGGTAGGGCTAAATGGTCAATTTTCCCAATGGAGAATAGTGGTGTACCCCAGGGATCTGTGCTGGGTCTGCTGCTTTTTGACATATTCATAATTGACCTGGAAAGTGGAATAACGAGTGAGGTTATCAAATTTGCAGATGACACAAAACTATTTAAAGTTGTTAAAACCCAATAGGATTGTGGAAAATTGCAAGAGGATCTTGATAAATTGGAAGACCGGGCATCAAAATGGCAGATGAAATTTAATGTGGACAAGTGCAAAGTTATGCACCTAGGGAAGAACAATCCAAACTATGGTTACACGATAAGAACATAAGAATATGCCATACTGGGTCAGACCAAGGTCCATCAAGCCCAGTATCCTGTTTCCAACAGTGGCCAATCAGAGTAGTTACTCACCTGTAACAGGTGTTCTCCAGGAGCAGCAGGAATCAGTCCTCACATATGGGTGACGTCGGCGCCGACGGAGCCCCCATGCGGAGCATTTCCCCAGCTTTCAAAGAAAGCCTTTGGGAATGCAGCGCGCATGCGCTGTCCCCTTCCCGCCCAAGGGTGCCATCTTGCTCAGTCTGATGACATAGCTAAAAGACAGCAAAAATAGCAAAAATAAAGCATATGACTGCAACTCCAAGGGGAGGAGGGAGGGTAGTGAGGACTGATTCCTGCTGCTCCTGGAGAACACCTGTTACAGGTGAGTAACTACTCTTTCTCCAGGACCAAGCAGGAAGTCACTCCTCACATATGGGACTCCCCAGCTCAGGGTTACCAAAGGCCCCAAACCGGAACAATGAGCTCCCTCTAGAGCCTCAGCATACAAGAACAAAATCTTCTCTGATAACGCTCCCGAACGGTAGCCCAACACCAGGGTCAGAGGGTAGGAGTTGCCTAAACCCCAAAGAGATTATGGAGTACCGCTTGCCCGAAAGCACGGTCCCTGCGGGACTCCCTCTCAAGGCAGTAGTGGGCCGCAAAAGTCTGGCTTGAAGACCAAGTAGTGGCCCGGCAGATGTCTGCCAACGGAACAGAGCGATGAGCCACTGACTCAGCCTTCGACCTGACACGATGAGCCGTAACTCGACCCTGCAACGAGAGGCCGGCTGCCCTGTAAGCCCAGGCGATGCAGTCAGCTACCCATATGGACAAAGTATGCTTGGAGACAGCCAACCCCAACTTATTGGGGTCAAAAGAGACGAAGAGCTGAACCGCCCTCCGGTGCTCCCGCGTACGGTCAAGGTAGAAGGACAACGCCCTCCTACAGTCCAGGGTATGCAAGACCATCTCAGCCCGGCTGGCATGAGGCCTGGAAAAGAAAGTCAGAAGAACCACCTCCTGATTGAGGTGGAAGGAGGAGGAGACAACCTTTGGAAGGAACTTAGGGTGAGTCCGTAAGACTACTCTGTTCCTATAGAACCTAGTATATGGTGCTTCTGATACTAGGGCCTGAAGCTCACTCACTCACCTTGCTGAGGTAAGGGCTACCAGAAATAGCGCTTTCCAGGATAGAAAACGCAGAGGGCAAGTAGCCATAGGTTCAAATGGTGGGCAAGTAAGCCATTGCAAGACCACATTTAAATCCCATTCCGGGGCAGGTGGACGCACTGGAGGCTTAAGCAAAAGCAGGCCTCGAAGGAAGTGAGCCACCAAAGTATGGCTGGATAGAGACTGACCCTCCACCTGTGAGTGGTGTGCTGAAAGAGCACTAAGATGAACTCTAACAGAATTGGACTTAAGGCCTAGGTTGGACAGGTGAAGCAAATATTGCAGCACCACTGGTACCAGGCATGAGAAAGGATTCTTGTTGTGTTGAGTACACCAGGTAGAGAATCTACACCACTTAAGGGCATAAGACTTTCTGGTGGACTGCCTCCTAGAGGCCAAGACTACGTCCTCCACTTCCCTAGGCAATAGTAAAGGCGCTAGAACTACCCTTTCAGCAGCCAGGCCATCAAATTGAGGGACTGGAGATTGGGGTGTAAGAGAGATCCCTGCTCCTGAGACAGGAGATCAGGTGGCGTCCCCAGAGGAAGAGGAGTGTCCACCGCTAGTTGCAAAAGCAGTGGGAACCAGGGTTGCCTTGGCCACCTGGGGGCCACCAGGATCAGCGAGGCCTTGTCCCTGAGCACCTTGAATAGCGTCTGGGACACCAGAGGCGTGGGAGGAAACGCATATAGAAGGCCTGTAGACCATGGAATGAGAAACGCATCCGCTGCAACTCTGAGAGGATGCGGTTGCCTGGAACAGAACCTGGGAAGTTGACAGTTCAGAGGACTGGCAAAGAGATCCATGGTTGGAAGACCCCATCTCAGGAAGATCTGTTGAACCACTAGAGAATTCAACTGCCACTCGTGCGGCTGCAGGATCCTGCTCAATCTGTCCGCCAGGTAATTTTCCTGACCTGGGAGATAGACCGCTTTGAGAAGAATGCCGTGATTGACTGCCCAGGAGCACAGTTTCTGCGCTTCCTGACATAGAAGGCGGGACCCTTTGCCCCCTTGTTTGTTCACATAGAACATAGCAACTTGATTGTCCGTCTGAACTAAGACGGACTGGTGAGAGAAGAGATGGGAGAAAGTTCTCAGGGCTAAACGGATAGCTCTCAGTTCTAAGAGGTTGATCTGCTGTGCGGCTTCCCAAGGAGACCACAGGCCTTGAGTACATGCTCCTTGGCAATGTGCACCCCAACCATGAAGAGAAGCATCGGTTGTCAGCAACCGAGAGTGTGGAGGTGCTTGAAAAGGCACCCCTTGCACCAGATTCGGAAAATGAAACCACCACTGCAGATAAGACTGTAGTAGGCTGGACACCCTCACTTTGTCCGTGAGGCTGCCTGTGGCTTGGTGCCACTGAGTTCTGAGTCCCCATTGAGCTGGCCTCATGTGTAGATGGGCATTTGGAGTTACATGGACCGTGGATGCCATGTGGCCTAAGAGCCTCAGGAATTGTCTGGCGGAGACCAGAGAATTGCTGTGGAATAGTCTGGCTAGATCCATCAATCTGTGAGCCCTGTCCACTGGTAGAAAGGCCTTTGCCTGAAATGTGTCTAGTCGAGCTCCTATGAACTCCATGTTCTGGGAGGGGTGCAAACTGGACTTTGCGAAGTTTATGACAAACCCCAGGTGCTGAAGCAGAGCAACAGTGCGAAGAGTGGCTTGATTGGCCTCTTGCGGGGACTGACCCCTGATGAGCCAATCATCCACGTATGGAAAGACAAAGAGGCCTTGAACCCTGAGGTAGGCCGCCACCACTGCCAGGCACTTGGTGAATACCCTGGGGGCGGATGTAAGGCCAAAAGGCAGTACTCTGTACTGATAGTGGTTTCCTCCCACTACAAATCTGAGATATTGTCTGTGGTCTGGATGAATGAGGATGTAGGTATAAGCATCCTTTAGGTCTAAGGAGCATAGCCAATCTCCCTGCTGGAGGTAGGGCAGCAGAATTCCAAGGGTAAGCATCTTGAACGTTTCCCTCTCCAGGAACTTGTTCAAATTTCGCAAGTCGAGGATGGGCCTGATGCCTCCTGTTCTTTTTGTTACCAGGAAGTACCTGGAATAGAAGCCTTGACCTCTCATGTGGTGGGGCACCGGTTCCACTGCCTGTTCCTTGAGAAGACTTGCCAACTCCTGCAGGAATAAGTCCCTATGCAGAGGAAGTCTGGGAGGCTCCCCTGGAAAATAGGAGGGGGGTACCTGGTGGAAGTGGAGGAGATAGCCCTTCTGGACTATACTTAGCACCCAGGTATCCCTTGTGACGGCTGACCACCTGTGGGCGTACAGGGCCAGCCGGCCTCCAGTGCTGATAGGGGCCAGCTGAGGAGGAAAGGCTATGCCACTGGAGTCAAAACCCCGCTCCCTGCTGTGCAGGAGCCGGAGCTGGCGGCTTGGGGGTTTTCTGCCTACGGGGCCCATGTCCCTGCCCCTTGGCCTGCTGACCCTGTTGGGGAGCTACAGAGGCCTGAAAATGAGGGTACTGTTTATAGGCAGATGACTTCCTCGGGTAAAAGGTCTTTTTCCCTGAGCCCTTCTTCTTCTGAGAAGGGGCAGAGGTTTTTCTGGACAGCCTTGTCCGGGTAAGAGTCTCGGTCTCGAGTTCTGCAGCCTTGTCAACCATGGGCTTGCCAAAGAGGTTTTCACCTCGGCAGGGGACATCGACCAACTTGTCCTGCACCCAGGGCTCGAGGTCCAATGACTGTAGCCAGGCCTGACGGCGTGCACCGATGCCAGCCGCAGCTACCCGGGCCGAAGCCTCGAAGCCATCATAGGCTGCTCGAGAGATAAACTTCGAGCACTCACGAATACCCGAGGATAGAGCATTGAACCTCTGCAAAGGTTCCTCGGAGAGACCAGCAGAGAACCCGGCAATCTCCTTTGCCAGGTCTCGAAGGTACATGCCCATGTACAGCTGGTAGGTCGGGACACGGCAAGCAAGCATAGAGCCCTGGAAGCACTTCTTACCGAGGGCATCCAGGTTCCGGGCCTCCCGGCTGGGAGGCACCAAGGAGTGCATCTTCTGACTCTTCAGACGATGCATGGCCGATTCCACAACCATGGAGTGGTGCGGTAATTGTGCCTTTTGGAACTCGGGGCTCTTGCAGACTCGATGGATGGAATCGACCCGCTTGCTTAAAACCGGTGTCGACGCCGGCGCCTCCCACATGCGGAAGAGCAACCGTTCCAGCATCGGAGGAACCGGAACAGTAAAGGCCTCCTTCGAAGGAGAGTCATACTGTAGGGCCTCGAGCTCCTCGGCTCAAGGCTCCTCCTCGGGATCCGCGGGGAATGCCAAAGCCTTGGCCATATCCCGCACGAAGTCTGAGAACCGGGTATTCTCCAGTGGGGACCTTCTCCGAGGCTTGGACTCGGGTGAGTCCGAAGGGACGCACCGAGTCCAAAAGGTGTCGGGTGACTCCTCATCCTCCATCTCCCAGCCGGACTCCTCGGAGGAGGAATCAAGCGGCTCCAGTCGGGCAGGCATCGATGCCATCCGCCCCGACGCCGAGGGTACCAGCGTCGACGACCTCGGTCCCGAAAGGGAGGCCGAGGGAGACCGTGGCCGAAGATCGACTCGAGCGTGCATGGACTCGAGGATCGGCTCGGCCTCCGGGGTCGACTTGGACGTCGATGACCCGGTGGTCGGGACAGATGCACCGGTGAGACCGGCGATCAGTGCCCGCTGCTGTTCTATGAAGGCAGCCAAGCTGCTCTCCAAAGCCGTCAACCTGAGTCCGAGCTCAGGAGACTCAGCAGCCCCCGACTCAGGCCCCGGCGGCACTGGGCCCGACGTCAGCTCCCCTGGAGGAGAGTCCACGAGGACTACAGTACTCACGTGACCCGGGGACTCGATCTCCACACGAGGTTGTTTTGCAGGCATCTCCAACTCCGAAGACACGGGACGGCGCTCGGGGCTATGCGACTTGGCCCTCGAGGAGCCAAGTGCGTCCACTGACGCCGCCCTCGCGGGTTTTTTCTTCTTGCGATGCTCCCGCGAGGGAGACCACCTCTCAGAGGAGCCTCGACGCTGCTCGGGGCCGTAGTCCCGAGATGTCGAGGCCTCTGACGAGGTCCGGGCCCGACCGGATGCGGAGTCAGAGAAGATTCTTTCCTTTTGGTGCTGCCGACTCCTTATCGCCTTAGAGGACATTTTCCCACACGGACCACAGATCATCGGGTCATGATCGGGTCCGAGGCACCGGAGGCAGCAGTCATGTGTGTCGGTGAGAGACATGAGTTTCTTACACCGATCACACTTTTTAAACCCGCAGGCAGCCATCGGGGGAAAAAGGGTCCCTGCGAGGTCAAAAGTCAGGGCTGCCAGTGAAAACAGAAAAAATGGCGCGTACGCTAGTCACTAAGGACAAAAACCGAAAAAAGAGGTCCGGGCTCGATACCGATGTATCGGGCCCAGGCGGGAAAGGGAAACCGGCGTCGAACCGAAGAAAAACAGGTTCACGCAGAATAAAATCGACTTTTTCCTCGGGTGAAACGAAAATACATCCGTCGGGCTCCGCGGGAAAAAGAAGACTGAGCAAGATGGCACCCTTGGGCAGGAAGAGGACCGTGCATGCGCGCTGCATTCCCAAAGGCTTTCTTTGAAAGCTGGGGAAATGCTCCGCATGGGGGCTCCGTCGGCACCAACGTCACCCATATGTGAGGACTGACTTCCTGCTTGGTCCTGGAGAATAGGTCATATGTACCTAGCAGTTTCCCCAAAAGACACAGGTTCCACAATGCTTGTACTGGGTCAAGCATTGATATCCTGAGTCACTTCTTAATAATGGTTTATGGCACTTTCCTCCAGGAACTTGTCCAAACCTTTTATTTATTTATTTATTTAACATTTCTTATATACCGCGCTCTTTGTCATCAGTGCAGTTTACATTGGACAATATCACACTTGGTCAATTGAATTAGACCGTCGTCTACAAAGAACAGGGATTTAACATGGAGGTAACTTGGGTGAACTATTTACATTCTTTTTTAAACCCAGCTACACTAACAGCCTTTACTACATCCTCTGGTAACAAATTCCAGAGTTTGATTACACGTTGAGTGAAAAAATATTTTCTTTTATTAGTCTTAAATAGTTTACCCTGTAGCTTCATTGCATGTCCCCTAGTCTTTCTATATTCTGATAACATAAACAATCGATCTACGTTTACCCGTTCCACTCTGTTCATTAATCGTTCATTAACGATGCAAGGTTCCACATTAGGAACCACCACCCAGGAAAAAGATGTAGGTGTCATTGTGGATAACATGTTAAAACCTTCGGCCCAGTGTGCAGCGGCGGCCAAGAGAGCAAATAGAATGCTAGGTATCATAAGGAAAGGAACGGAAAATAAAACAAAAGATATTATAATGCCTCTACTGTATATCGTTCCATGGTGAGACCGCACCTTGAATACTGTGTGCAATTCTGGTCGCCGTATCTTAAAAAGGATATAGCGATATTAGAAAAGGTTCAGAGAAAAGCCACCAAAATGGTAAAGGGGATGGAAGGATACTCCTATGAAGAAAGGCTAAAAAGGTTAGGGCTCTTTAACCTGGAAAAGAGATGGCTGAGGGGAGACATGATAGAAGTCTATAAATTAATGAACGGAGTGGAACGGGAAAACGTAGATCGATTGTTTACGTTATCGGAATATAGAAAGACTAGGGGACATGCAATGAAGCTACAGGGTAAACTATTTAAGACTAATAAAAGAAAATATTTTTCCACTCAACGTGTAATCAAACTCTGGAATTTGTTACCGGAGGATGTAGTAAAGGCTGTTAGTGTAGCTGGGTTTAAAAAAGGTTTGGACAAGTTCCTGGAGGAAAGGTCCACAAACCATTATTAAGAAGGGACCCAGGATAAAAATGCTTGACCCACTACAAGCATTGTGGAACCTGTGTCTTTTGGGGAAACTGCTAGGTACGTATGACCTAGATTGGCCACTGTTGGAAACAGGATACTGGGCTTGATGGACCTTGGTCTGACCCAGTATGGCATATCTTATGTTCTTATGTTGTTTTTCAGAAGTACAGTGGAGGAGTAGCCTTGTAGTTAGAGCACTGGCTTGGTAACCAAGTAGAGCATGGTTTGGTTCCCATTAATACTCCCTGTGGCCTTGGGAAAGTCACTTAGCCCTCCATTGCCTCAGACTAAAGACCTGGCAATCTTCTGCCAAGGAAACCCAGGAGCTGCTGGGTCACCAGGAGTCAATATTGACTCAAAGGCACACATTGCATTACTATTTTTTAACACATGGTAACCATTAGCACAGACCCATGCTAATGGTTAGCATGTGATAAAACCCTCGTTAAGTGCTTAGCGCACTTTATTTATTTATTTATTTAACAGTATTTCTATACTGCCTTATCCTTCAATCAAGGCGGTATCACAGCAAAACAATCAAAACAATGTTTACTTTAGTAAACATACCCCTAGATGTCCTTTTAAAGGAGACTGTGCCTCAAGAATTGATGTGCTTCATTTAAAGAGTGTATAGAAAACCCCACCTGGAACACTGATAAAAAATATAAATCATTTGTGAAGGGTAATTTTATATTCTAAAAATTTGCTGAAAATCCATCTAACTACCTCAGCACTATATGGATAGTGTGCTGAACATGGGGGGAGGGGAGGGACAGGGGTACAGAGGAGAGATTTTGGATCACAAGAGGAAAGAGACACAGAGGAGAGATGCTAGACATAGGAGGGAAAGGAAGACACTGGATAGGGAGCGAGAGAGGAGGGAGGCTCTAGAAGGAGAAGGGGGAATGGGATAGAAACTGGAGATGAAGAGGAAGAGAGGGGATTATTAGGCTGGGGAAGGAGAGAAAGGAAGACTAGAAGAACTAGGATGAGAGAAAGAGATGGAAAACTGTAAGCAGATGCAGTAAAAAAAGAAACATAGAAACATGATGACAGAAAAAGACCACATGGCCTATCTAGTCTGTCCTTTCATAACAACAACTACAACAGTCTACTTTTTACCTTTAGAGATCCTCTGTGTTGATCCATGCTTTTTTGAATTCAGTTACTGTCCTCATCTCTACCACCTCCACTGGGAGACTATTCCATGGATCCACTACTCTTTCCGTAAAGAAATATTTCCGCATATCACTCCTGAATCTATCTCCCTTCGCCCTCATCCCATGTCCCCTCGTAGCAGAACTTGCTTTCAATTAAAAGAGGCTCTCTCCCTGAACATTTATGCCACAGAGGTATTTAAACATCTCAATCATATCACCTCTATCCCGCCTTTCCTCTAAGGTGTACATATTAAGATCCTTAAGTCTGTCCTCATATGCTTTATAATGAAGCCCATTAATCATTTTAGTAGCAACCCTCTGCACCGACTCCATCCTGTTCACATCCTTTTGAAGGTGCGGTCTCCAGAATTGCACACCATACTCCAAATGAGGTCGCACCAAAGACTTATACAGAGGCATTATCACCTCCATTTTTCTGCTAGCCATTCCTCTCCGTATGCACCCAAGCATCCTTCTAGCTTTTGCCGTTGCCTTTTCTACCTGTTTAGCTACTTTAAGATCATCAGACACAACCACGCCTAGGTCCCGCTCTTCTTTAGTGGACAAAAGTACTTCACCTCCTATACTGTATTGCTCCCTTGGATTGCTGCAACCCAAATGCATGACCTTACATTTTTTAACATTAAATCCCAGCTGCCAAATTCTAGACCATTCTTCAAGCTTAGCTAGATCCCTCCTCATGTTATCTACACCTTCCTGGGTGTCTACTCTATTGCAGATTTTGGTATCATCTGCAAAGAGGCAAACCTTACCCGACAGCCCTTCCGCTATATCACTAACAAAGATGTTAAAAAGAATCGGACCAAGGACAGATCCCTGGGGCACACCACTGGTAACATCCTTCTCCTCAGAGTGAGCTCCATTTACTTGTACTCTTTGTCGCCTCCCACCCAACCAATTTCTAACCCAAGCAGTAACTTTAGGGTCCATCCCTAGGGTGCTCAGTTTGTTTATAAGTCGCCTGTGAGGAACAGTGTCAAAGGCTTTACTGAAATCTAAATACACCACATCTAGAGCTCTCCCTCGGTCCAACTCCCTGGTCACCCAGTCAAAGAAATCAATCAGATTTGTCTGACAAGACCTGCCTCTGGTGAATCCATGCTGCCTCGGATCCTGTAATCCGCTGGACTCCAGAAACCTCACTATTTTCTCTTTCAGCAGCGTTTCCAATAATTTACTCACCACCGAAGTTAAACTAACTGGCCTGTAGTTTTCAACCACATCCTTACTTCCGCCTTTGTGTAAAGGCACCACATGAGCCTCTCTCGAGTCCTTTGGCACCACTCCCGACTCCAACGAGGCAATGAAAAGGTCAGTCAGTGGAGTTGCTAGAACGTCCCCAAGTTCCCTTAGTATTCTAGGGTGTATCCCATCCGGTCCCATCGCTTTGTCTACTTTAAGTTGAGCTAGTTTCTCACGAACACAGTCTTCTGAAAATTGTTCAAGATGTCCCTCGCTTCTGTTCTTATTTGTGGGTGTTTTCTGAGGTCCTGCTCCTGGTTCTTCATCTGTGAACACAGAACAAAAATATTTGTTAAGCAATTCCGCTTTATCTATATCAGCTTCTACATATTTCCCCCCTGCACCCTTGAGTCTGACAATACCACTTTTGCCCTTCCTCTTCTCACTAATATATCTGAAAAATGTCTTATCCCCCCATTTTATTGCATTGGCTATTTCCTCCTCCTTTTGAATCTTTGCCTTCTTGACTACTTTGCTAGCTTCTCTAAGTTTTTCCAAATACAGATGCCTGTCTTCCTCTCTCTGTGATCTCTTGTATTTCATGAAGGCCTCCCTCTTTTTCTTCACTTTTTCAGCTACTTCCTTCGAAAACCATAGCGGTCTCCTGTTCCTTTTGCCTTTATTTACCATTTTAACAAAAAGGTTGGTTGCCCTTAAAATACCCCCTTTCAATTTTGCCCACTGTTTTTCTACATCCCCCAGCTGTTCCCATCCCACTAACGACTCCCTGAGGTATTGGCCCATCTTCACAAAGTTAGTCTTCCTAAAGTCTAAGATCCTCACCTTGGAATGGATTCTAACAGCCCTAACTCCTGATTAGGTGTTAGCAGTTTCTAAACCTGAGGAGGTTACTGGAGTTCAGCAATCTACTGTGCTCAAGGAAAGTTCCCCTAAAGCAGCAAAAAGAAAGTAACCTTGCTTTAAGAAATATACAAATAACCCTTTTAAGAGCTCCCAGTCAGAGGGGGAATTGAGGAATGCTTAGTTAAAAGGTGGCATGAAATCTAGATGGAAAAGCAGAAAATAAATCTAACAAAGGTGGAAGGAAGAGATCAATGTTAGAGACCAATATAGGGACAGGAAGTGAAGACAAGAGAAAAGAGAATACATGGGAAATGTATAGGAAAGGAGACCCTCGAATCAGAGGTAAGAAAAGATAGAGGAAAACAGAAACCATAGATGGAGACTAAAACAATTAGAAAAATAAAGGTACAAAAGATAGAGAACAAATAAATGTATTTTCTGTTTAGTGATTGGAATGTGTCAATTGTTTTAATGTACATCTGCCAGAGTCAGTGTTAGATATGGCTGGGGCCCACCGCAGAAATTTGGGAGGAGGCCCCAAAGCCTTCTAGAAAGCTGTACCTCCTTTAGCTTCATGCAGGCTTGGGATCTTCTCTTGCCTGGGGACCCAGGGAAATTGTCCTAGTTACACCCTCCTATCACAGCCCTGACAGCTACTATCTCTTGTTCATCACTGCCATGCTGCTCATCCATGGATCAGACCGTGAACTGTGACAGAATCCCAGTTTCTGCAAAGCTGCGGCCTCACCTCTCCTCTTTCTCCACACACTTCTCTAGTAAGAAGTGGTGGGACTATACGGCAGCTCACAATCCCTGTGTTCAAGCATCTGGCTGTTTCTCAGTTGAGAAGCTGAGCCAATGTGTTAGTGATGGTAGGGGGTTCTGGGAAAAGAGGGGACACCTCAGTTGCAGTGAAGACCAGGCACAAAGCATCAGCAGCAGGGGAGATTGGGTACTATCAGTGGGGGGAGGGGGGGCAAAGGGGAGAAGCAAGCATCATCAGTAATGGCACTGGAGGAAGACGGGAATGTCAGGATGGCCAGAAACCTTGCAATGGCTCTGTTGAGAGATGTCAGGTTTCAAGGCTCTGTGCTTCAACCTCCAAGTCACAGTCAGCTCTTTTATACACCTGATATACAAGGTCAGTTAGGCTATTAAACTTAACAAAGATGATGCATAAAAACAAATTACAGATTCAAGGATATCACAGGCCATTCAGAAGGAAGAAAGAGGGACTCTGAGGATGTCAAAGAATGTAGGAGCGCAAGCAGGCAACCAGCAGTCATTTCCAATATGAAATCATAGGAGCTGTCTCACTTAGGTCATTGAAAAGTCATTTCAAAATAATATTCAGAAGTAAACAGAAAATGTATTTTATTACAGTTCTTTTTCTTTGTGCTTCTTCAGAGCATATGCCATATGATGGAAGATTCACAAATGTATCTAGAAACCCTCAAAATGTACATTTGTTCTATCACTTACCCTCCAAATTTCTGAAAAATAATATATGTTCGCTCCCCTTCATATGGCTTAAAATCCACACATGACTTGAGACGGAACATTTCAAATGCCTTAAGAATGACTCCTTTAGCATTGAGATCTGAAAAACATATTTCAGTAAGATATTTCAGTACAAGTCAGAGCATAAGATATGCCATACTGGGTCAGACCAAAGGTACGTCAAGCTCAGTATCCTGTTTCCAAAAGTGGCCAGTCCAGGCCACAAATACCTAGGAAGTTCCCAAAAGGTAGACAGATTCCACATTACTTATCCCATGGGTAAGCAATGGATTTCTCCAGGCTACTCAACTTTTCCTCTCGGAACTTGTTCAAACCTCTTTTAAATCCACCTACGTTAACAGCTTCGACTACATCCTCCAGCAACAAATTCCAGCGTCTCATTGTACAGTGAGTGAAATGATTAGTCTTAATTGTGCTATATTATAGCTTCATTGCTTGTCCCCTAATCTTTCCACTTTTTGAAGAAGTAAACTATTGATCTATACTTACCCATTCCATTCCACTCCACTCATTATTTTATATCTCCCCTCAGCCATCTCTTTTTCAAGCTGAAAAGCCCTATCTTTTAAGCCTTTCCTCATAGGGGTATTCTTCCATCCCCTTTATCATTTTGGCCATTCTTCTCGGTACAGAACACATGTTTGAACAAAGATGGTTCACATTGCTTAAAGAATGGATGGTATCAATGTTTATGAAAAAGTAAAAATTAAAAAAAAAAAGCTTCAGCGAGGTCTTGTTATATGCCCCATTCAACAGCTGCTTAAACATGAACCAGAATTTAGTATTGGCAAGATATTCCACCATTGACAGTATTAGACTATCTATCCACAAAAGTGGAACGGATTAGGCAGAACCAAATGAACAAACCAAAATCCCCAATGTATGCAAATCAATCTCCTGTCTATTTATTGTGAATATCCTGAACCCAGCTGACTCCAGGGTCCCCGGGAAAGGTTCAGGAAGCTCTTCTCTAGACAATGTACTAGCTACATTAATACCTCCATGTCTCGGGATTATTATTTAAAAAAATACACCAGAGAAGTGAAACCACACAGTATTTGAGAAAGTATTTATTTAATGTAAAAGATTAACGTTTTAGAATAATTTTCAAGAATCAATTGTCCTTATAAGTTTGATGTTGTATTCAAGTCTACTCTGAATAAGTTAATGGAGTACCACCAAATTAATAGGAACAAGTGAACTGGGAAATGTGGTCTTTATTATTTATTTTTGAATCCAACAGCATTAGGTAGTGACCACCGTACACATTGTTTTGTGGTATCACTCCTACCCATGCAAATTAACTGTGTCTAGTGCTTGCCAATTAGTGGGTAATTAGCCATAATTGTACTGCAGTATTGCATGGATATAGAAGTGCATCAGTAGTTCTCTTCAGTTATTCCCCTTTCCTTTTACTCTTTCGGAGTAGCCGTTACTAAATGTCTTGATAGGGGATTGGAAGAATTATTTTAACAATGTGGACACATTTCCACATTGAACTGAACTACTAACATTTCACATCTCACATTTTGTTTTCTTTTTATATACTGCACATCTATTATAATCTATGCATTTTACAGTCAAAAAAGTCCAGAGAGATGCAGAGAGATTCCTTAGACTTCTGGGACAGCTAAGAAGAGAACAAAAGGAGACATACAGCACAACAATATGGTAAGACACAAGAGGAGAAAGGGAGCAGACACCCCACTGGGCCGCAGCATGCCTGAGATGACACACTTGCTAGTTGCAAGAGGAAAGCGAAGGATCAGGAAAGGCCAACCTAAAATAATATGTCTTCAGCAGAGACTGGAACTTTCTGATGTCCAAGGGGAGCACATTCCAGAGTGTGGGAGCTGTAGTAAAACAGGACTGCCTCTTATCGGCTACTGGGATAGGAGAGAATAACCAACAGATTCTGCTGGGAGGAACAAAGTGTGCTTGGGGGATGTAAAGGACCGGGAGGGAGGCAAGAAAAATAGGTAGGCCAGAGTAAAAGACCTGGTGGTCAATGATGGGAATCTTAAAGGTGATCCTATAGTCCCAGTCCTTGTGACACACCCAGCCAGTCAGACTTTCAGGATAGTGGCAATGAATATGCGTGAGAGTGATCTGCATACAATGGAGGCAGTGCATGCACATCTCTCTCGTGTGTATGCCTTGTGGTTATCCTGAAAACCTGACTGGCTAGGTGGGTTCCGAAGACTGGGTTGATAATCCCTAGTCTAGAGGAAGCCAATGCTCATTGTGAAGAAGAGGGGTCACATGATCATGTTACTTAAAGCCCAGGAGCAGTTTGATCAAGATGGTCTGAAGTGTCTGAAGCCTCTTTAGCTAGATCTGTTTTAGGCCGTGCAGTAATCAGTCATATGGATCACTAAAGCCAGGACAAACATATGCAGAGAGCACGTGTCCAGGACTGGATGGATGGCACGAAGTTGCTTCAATGTAAAGAAGAATTTTTTGACAACATTGGATATCTGCATACTAAAAGTTAATTTCTGATCCAAGATTGCACCAAGGATTTTGACACAGTCTCTCAGAGGAATATAGCTCTACCAATGCTGGGGCCTACCAAAAGATGTAAGGGGGGATGCTGGGAAAACACAATGGCTTTGGGTTTTTTTAGTTTCAAGCCTTTGCTGACTAGCCAATCAGCAATTTTGACAAGCTTCGCATTAACGACAGAGATGGCGAGAGGAACAGTTGTCTAAGGGAGTGAGCAGCTGAAAGTTGTCAGCATATAAGGAAAATGCAAACTCTAAGGACTGAATCAGAGAAGCTAAGGGAATAAGGTAAATATTGAAGAGTAGAGGGCTAAGTATGGATTCCTGTGGGACCCTGCAGGGCAGTGACATGGGGGAAGAAAACATGTTACACCACTGTACATGGTAAATACAACCATCAAGGCTGGATCAGAATCACTCAAGAGCCAGGCCTGAGGCTGCCAGTTCTGAAAGATGCTGAAGAAGAAGGGTGCAATTTATAAGGTCAAAGGCAGCAGAGAGGTCAAGAGAGATCAGAAGAACCTCTCTGCCCTTGTCCAAGTTCACCCCAGCAAAATCCAAAAACTCACCTCCTTTCACAGAGGCCTCTTTGCATGTGTGTTTTGCTTCAAACCATGGTTGTTTGCTCAAATTTCCAAATTATAGTTTTAAGAAATGAGATTCTAGTATTTTAGAGATCTACAGCAATTTTATAACCCTCAGGATCACCAAATTCACTTCAGAACATTATTACCTTTTTGTCAATGATATGAAGCAAAGTTAAACCATTGATGTGAAGTACAATGGAAAGCCTATATCCTAGTACAAGTCGAGCCAGCCAGTCCTCAGGGTCCCTTGCCTGTATTCTCTCCAAATTATTTGGAGTAGTCACAGTAGTATAAAGAAATAAGTCCACGTTTTACCTAGGTTATCAGCCAGAATGTATGGAATGGGGAACTTCCATCTGTAACTTTCATTTCTCAGTGCATTACGTGAATCGGGCTAAAAGGAAAATGGAGGATCAATTAAAAATGGAGGAATACTGCACAGCATGAAGATGTTCCAACAGCATTTTTTATGTCAAAATACTTACTTGCAGGACGATATCCCCCTGAAACAAGTTGGTTCCTGCCGCTATAAAACAAAACGACATTATATCATCATTTCAAATACCATTTGTAATATAACATGGAGGTCAATTGCTTTTACTGTCGATACTGCTTTGGCAAACATATTAGAAAGAGAGATGAGTTTATCTCCAGTTAGTAGCGAGCTGCACAATACATAAGTGTTTGTCAGAAAGGGAATAATCTCTTGTTAACAGATAAAAATGTAACAGCATTCAGGCTGGCTTCTGTTTCAGCCACTTTACGGATCAGAAAACCCAAACTCGTCAGTAGGACTGAGGCATGTCTCAGAGGTGACGCCTGTATTTTGGAGTGGGAAAGAAAGATGGCCGCCTATCAGGCAAGAAAACTGATGGCTGATATTAAAGGGTTAAATCCAGGGCTGGTGCGACCATTAGGTGAAATAGGTGGCCATCTTGAGTGCCCCTTCTGGCACCTGTTGCCAACTACCTGTGTGCAAGGAGGCCCCATACAAAAGGAAGCCGACATCATGTTTTGGGAGGGGTGGACGTCAAACAGCCTCACAGTGCTGGAGGTGTAAGGTAAGTGCTCTGGGGCTGTTTGAGGCCATTGCTGCCGTCTAAATTGTTTTCAAAATTTGGGGTCAGTATCTGCATAAATCTTCTGCTAGGCATCTTATTTGTGCAAATTTCAAAATATACAAGCATAAACATAAACACTTGCAAGGAAAACAGCAGGCGGTTGAAATACATCAAGCACAAACAATGAAAGGAAAACAAGTACATAATACAAAACCACCTCATCTGCCCAGCCCAGCAACAAGGGAGGAGGAATAGCTGAAAACATAATAATTCAAGTAGCATGAGGAAAAAAGGAGGAACCCAAAAAAAGCAGCAATATTCATTCATACTGGACTAGGTTCCTGGCTCTGTGCTGCTCTAGGAGGCTGTGAGTTGACAAAAGAGTGATAGATATTTTACCTGGCTAAACCATATAAGAAACAACAGCTGTTTATGCACTTTGACTTAAATGGATAAAATTAACCAAGTGGTGATAAATATTGTATAATCGTTTAGGAGGAGAAGGGCCTGAGTTGTTCTGGGGTGGGGCCAAAAGTCTAATATTCAGATGCTAGCTGGTGAGATGCTGTAGAAATAGCAGTTCTAACATAAATGAATAAGCATGCAAACTGTGGTGATTACATCCACGGACATCGGCTGTTTATTTATTTATTTATTTAGACAGTTTTGTATACCGCCTTATCCTTCAATCAAAGCGGTCACAACACAATTGGGGGATACATTTAACATGCGGGGATATGAGACACATTCACTAATACTTACAGGGAACATGGGCAATGGAGGGTTAAGTGGCTTGCCCAAGACCACAAGGAGCATCTGTGGGACTAGAAACCCCAGTCCTTCCGGCCCAAGGTTGCTGTCCTCTAGTGGGATTTGAACCCCCGACCTTCCGGCCTGAAGTACCGTGCCCCAACCACTAGGCTACTCCTCCCTCTGTTGCAGGCATGCCCACTCTCTTTCCACCCTAATCCCACCCATGCCTGCAGATACTTCATGAAATGCAGACATCTCAGAAAAGCTCTGCAATGTCTACATTTTTCGTGAGCTAGCTGCTACTTACTGCCATGTGATAATTCCAGAGGCAGCTGGGTCACTAGGAGTCAGCACTGACTTACGAGCAGTAAAAACAAAATAGTAACAAGAAGGAGAGCTTTCTTAGAAAACTGGAAGGATCCTTCTCCATGTAACTGAATGAAGTAGAGATTGATATTGTGTCCACAAAAATTAGTGAAAAACAAAACATATGGACACCATATTGCACAATGATCAAATGACTTTTACCACAGAAGGGACATGGGAGGCAACAAAGAGTTGGGTTTCTGGGGTAACTTTATTCTGTTGTGATGCAATATCCTGTCCACTGATAATAGGGCTTGAACACAGCTTTAGGTGTGGGTTTTCTTTTCTTCAGTTTTATAAAGAGAAATGATATTGTTGTTGAGGGTACTGTTATCCTGTGTTCTTTTTTTGTTGTAACTTCTTGTTGCTAAGAAAACAATACAATTGTAAAATACAATTTCAATAAAAAAAATTCCTCACAGAAGAAAGTAACTATATCTGGATAATATGTGGATTATAAAAAAAAATACCTGTCGGGATCCTATATCATGAAAATTGGTATGCATCGGACATTGAAAAGAAACAGAGGGGCACATGGACACACACACACATGATAATCTCATAAATCACCTTCACTTCAGAAAGTAGGCTAAGAAAGGAAAAGTGTTTTCTTGCGTAATTTCAAAATTATTTCCATAAAATCCTGATTTATGTTTATATAGGCATATTAGATGCTATATTATAAACATTTATCTAATTCATAGTTGCATTCTGACTCACCTAGATTAATTGCTGGAATATCTTCTCTTAGTTCCCCAGCATCCGCATCTCGTTCTTTAGAAAAGAGATTAAAAATAGGGAAATATTACCACTGTATTCCAGAATACTAGGGACAGAGAAAATATTGTGGAAAACTGGAAGTATATTTCTTACCATTTCCTTTAGCGAGTTGTTTAATCTAAAGAAAACACAGCGTATGACTAGATTACAAACACTGTTCAGATATAAACATTCCTTGAGGGTTGAATTATTATTTGGCATTATACTTACTGAGAATGTTCTTGAATATGTAAATAACAGAGCAAGGCAGAGGTAGGGGAAGATCCTCGCTAAGACCATTTTTGCTGTCTGAAGTGAACAGACTGAATTATGGCCGTTTTTACCATTAAATATGTATCCTTGTACTTTGCACTACTTTATCACCATGCTTCTAACCTGTTAATAATTATCAGATGCATATTATGCCAATCAATGTTCTGATGTACTCTAACTTGTCCCATAATTAGACAATTAACTTTGCCCCATTGTTAATCTACCAGGGGACTTCATCCCCAGAAGGGCTGTGAGCATTCTGTATGTATTGAGCTGACTGGTTACAATAATCAGGACATGCTGTAATCTTTCTCCAGATTGTGATTTACATAGCGAATGCTTGTGCTTTGGACTTATAAGGAAGCAGTAGGATATTTGTCTCTGAGAAATAGGATCAAGGTCATGGAGGACAAACTGATCCAGTCCTGGTTTTACATCCAATAAATGCAGGATACCATCTGCTTGCTTTGGTACTGTTGGTGAAGTGATATAGAAAGTACGGTACCAGTGCCTCCTGTACCATGTCCTTTTGGGTTTTATAATCTCATAATTACTTACAAATGATTCAGTTTACCAATGTAAAGCTCACTAGACTTTACTATAAAGTCAAAAAGATTATAATAATGGGAGGCTCTATGAGTGTACAGGTTTTGAAAGCAATGCATAACGTTCATCACTGTAGTAAGGATCCATTCTCTTAGATTATATTGGTGTCTCAAACAATCATTTGGAAGGTTGTGGAGAGGAGTTGGGAGCGGCATCATACATGCTGGCTCTTTTCCTGTGCTGGAGAGGGAGGTGATTCTTCCTCTCTGGTTTGGAGAACCAACAGCATTCCTCCTATCTGTGTTCCAGCTGTGGTGTAAAAGGTTCAAGGAAAGTATCTACAACAGTGGTCCAAAGAAGGTCTTACCTCAGCTCAAAGGGGTAGGAGACTCATCCAAGGAACTGCTGCACCAGCAAAGGTGCTATGTGACGGACTTAGGGAAATAAGGATCCTGCAGATTTCACTAAGCGCTCTGAGGGAAAAGGTTTACTTCTGCAAACCAAAGACGTCTTTTCTAGGCTTGTCTTTGATATCTGCTGTAGAAATTTTGGATAGGTGATGTCCTTGTAAAGTGAGGTATTTCTAACTGAAAGAGAAAGGTCCCTGGGAAATCCTGTTGAGTGTTCTTCCTCTTATCTTAATAGTCCCAAAATGGGATTTTGATTCATCTGCTGAATTACCTTCTGGGAACGTATCAGGCTGATTCCTCCAGGACTAAATAGATGACCCTATCTCTGTCAGAATCAGAATGGCTGATGGATAGCAATGATATCATTGTGCCTTGCTATGATTCTTGAGTCCTCTGAGCAGGAGTGATCTTTGATGAGCCACATTAATATTTTTGCAAGACTAAGTCAGATAACACTTTAGAAGGCTGGGTAGGCACATTTTTTAAGTAGATTTTCATGAAGTCTTGAAACATCATCATAATTGCAGGTGGTTCTTCACCTATTGCTGCAGGTATTGATGATGTGGCAGCACTGATAGCATGCAATAAATAATACCCGGAGTCAGTGCAAGGATCCAAACCAATTTATTGTGCACAAGGCCCAAGCATTAAAGGACTGAGCAATGGCGAACAGGAACAACTTCCTTATATACAAGCTTCGCAGTTTGATACAGGCAGACTTTCTATTGGTCCCAACGCCCCCTGCACCTATCCAATCGGGGACCCTCACTGGGCTATTGCTCCCTGTTCACCCTTCTCAGACTAGTCTAACAAAGGCACAGTTCTATGTTATGACTACACTTCTACTGCAAGGTCATATCTAGCTCGAGGAATGCAACAGTATCCATTTAGTATGGAAGTATTGTGCAAGCTTTGTCATAAACTGATTTTTCTAACTTTTAATTCTTTACTCTAACAACAGGAAGGTGGGGGTTAGAATCCAGGCCTATCTTACAGGCCTTTCACATCTATATAGGCCATCGCCTACCACATTCCCCCCTTTGATTATTCTCACCCGCAAATTAGAAAGGGTGGGAATTAAATCACATATTATACCTGTGTAACAGCATCATCTTGGGGTATATAGGGTAATATTGTCATATAGCCAACACTTTAGTTGCTGTCTGCCGCTTCAGAGTGCTATCAATAACTGAGGTTATAGTGCGCAAGCAAATGGGTAGGAGACATAGGAGAAACAAGCACACAGCCAATATTAATAATACAACTAACACATGAGTTTTCAGTTCACCCAGTCCTGAAAACATGGAACCAAACAATCCATCAAACTCCAGTCCACTCCCTTTTTGCTTCTGCATCTGTTCGGCTATGTCTTCGACAACTTGGCCTTCATTATCAATCTGCAAACAACGGTTAGTTAAATTCGATTTTCCATATACACCACCTTCAGCTGCTAATAAATAATCCAGTGCTAAACAATGTTCAGGAGCGTTTACACCTGACCACCAGGACGGCTTTCTAGTGGTGGCATTATAAAACCTCCGGCTTAGACGAGTAATCTTTATTCCAGTCTGAGTAGTAGTGATGCAGGCTGCACAAGGGGGGAGAGTAAGGGTTGTAGATTCATAGTCTCTTACAATAGTGGTTGTCGTCGCAAAGTGAGCCGCAATGGAGTTTCAGGGTCATTTACGCATTTACGGAAGTTCAATGACCAAGTGCAGGAGCGGCTGCTGGCTTTACTCGACTGTGATGGATCCAAGGTTCAAGCTCTGCAACTTTAACTGCTGTTGGGGTTATTAAGGTCCCTTTCAATGTGGTGTCCTTCTCCGCTCTGTGATCCACACCGAGACCCCAGGCTTGAGAGGATGTAGAGGTTGATGGGCAGCTGATGACTCTGCAAAACAGAACTTAAAACCAATAGTTCCAATAGTAATTTCAGATCCAATCTGTTTCATATCTCCTTTTGTTCTTTGTACCATAGGCGGGGGTCGCCTATACAGAATCTCAAAAGGGGAAACTCCTAAAGACTTAGTAGGGGCTAAACATATCCTGAGAAGGGCTATAGGAAGAACTCAGAACTGGAGCTACTTCAGGTGAACTTCTTGGCAAAGGTTAGATAACTGAGATTTCAGAGTGTCATTCATAGGTTCTACTGTTCCTAAATTCTGAGGTCTGTAGGCAATATGCATCTGATAATGTTAATATCTCGGGATCATACTTAATGGACTTGCTACCTGAGGTTATCAACCCTCATTCTTTGTACAGGGCCCCATGTGCATGCAAGGTTGTAAGGGCATACTTGGAATCTGTGTACACATTTAGACGGAGCCCTTTTCCTATTGTCAGTGCTCTAGTGAGAGCTGTCAATTCAGCTTTCTGTGCTGAAGTTCCTGGGGCCAGAGCTGTGGACTCAACTACCAGATCAAGGGTCACCACTGCATATCCGGCACAACAATGTCCATTAATGATGATAGGGCTGCTTCCATCTACAAAGAAAGTCCGTTCAGGGTTCTCCAAAGGAACAGCAGTCAAATCCAGGCGACTTGAGAATACAGTGTCCATAGTTTCTAGACAGTCATGATCAGGGGGGGGTCAAGACCAACTGGTAACAACGCAGCAGGATTCAGAGCTTGACTGACCATCAATTGTACAACATACTTGGATACTACAACATCCGTGAATGCGTGAGCCAAAAACTTCCTTTGTGTTCCATGAGGGTCAGAACAAAGTGCAGTACAGTAACTTGAAGATTTTATCCCGGGGTGAGCTTGTCAGCTTTGCTCACTAGGAGGGCTGTAGCTGTTTGGAGTTGGTGGTCATTCACATACTGAAGAAGAACCCTGTGTCCTGGGATCACATAGTAGCTTGAAAGATCCTGATTTAAAGCAGCACTGAAAAGAGTGGGTGAATCTTTGAGTTCTTGGGGTAATCAAGTCCAGGTGCGTTGGCCCCGCCTTCCTGTTGTGGGGTCTTGCCATTCAAAAGCAAACACAAGTTGACTGGTAGGGGCTAGGTGTATACAGAAGAAGGCCTCTTTCAGGTTCAGGACAGTGAAATGAGTAACCTCTTGTACTGGGCGGTAATCCCCTGTCCCAGGTTTCTTGACTGAGAGAAGGGGGGTGTTCCAAGGTGACTGGCACTCCTTGAGAAGTCCATACTTCAGCAGTTTCATTAAATGGCAGTGGATACCTTCAATGGCTGGTCGGGGAAGAGGATACTGCTTCACATGCACTGGTTCCGCTCCTGGCTTGAGGGTGATGATAACAGGGGCTATGTTCTTCGCTAGGCCAGGTGGATATCTTCTGCCCATACTTCAGGTGGAGCTGAGAGGTTGGTGGGTATTCAGGAGCTAATTGTCTTGGGTGGAGACGTACTATAGAACTGCTACTCTTCTTCTCGGGGAACAGTCAGCACCATCAATCCATTTCTCCCCCTTCAGCAAAGGGTATCTGTGCCTGGAGCTTAGCAAGCATATCTCGGCCCAAAAGTGGAATAGGGCATTCAGGCATATACAGGAACTGGTGCGCTATTTTCTGTCTTCCTAGTTCACACATGCGGTTCTGGGGGAAGGTTTAGTGGCCCAGTAGCTCTGACAATGGTGATGCATTGAGAAAACAAAGGGGCTACTGGCTTTAGTATTTTGCTCCTGTATCCCCCATAAAGTCCATATATTGGTCCCCTATTTTCAGACTGACCATAGGCGCCTGGGGTGAACTTGGAGTCCGGTCTGGCCTAGTCTTCATCCATGTCAGAGCCTGTTGCAACTGCCACTCCCTCAATAGCTTCTTCCCTCTCTTGCTGGAACACTGTGCTCGGTTTATTCTTCCATGACTCTGAAATCAAGTACTCCTTCCTCCCCTCCTGGGGGTGGAGTCAAGATACGGGCATGCACTTCTCTAGTGTCCTTCTTCTCTGCAATGAGCGCACTGATTTGCACCCAGAGGAGACTAATCATTTTCACGACCCCTTCCACTTTCCTCTGCTCTTTCAATTAGGAAACCTCCTCCACATTGTTCAACCAAAGCGGCTGCAAGAAGAACTGCTTTCTTTGCTATTTTGCATTCACTTTCTCTGTCACATCCATTTTCACAATTCACATACTTCCTGAGCAACTTCCATTAACTGTCATGCCCGCAAATCCATCCAGTTTCTGCAGTGTCCGGTTTATATCTCTCTGGGACTGACTGACAAAAACTGCATTTACCATAAGCAAATTCTCCTGGGCTGCTGGATCGCATGGGGTATATAGTGAGGGCTGCCTGCAATATTTGGATTCCACCTGGGGCCATCAAGGCTGATGGGTCTGCATAATACTGTTCATTAGTTCCATCAAATCCTAAGGTTTCTCAGTGTAGGAGGCATAATGCAGTTTTCAGTTCAGTAAATCAGTGGCAGAAAAAGACACATAAACAAGGCTGGTCAGCTGGCTGGGTTCTCAGGCGCTGGCTGTGAGTGACCCTGAACTGGCAAATGAATGCCCGCTTGTAGTGTAAACGGACACTTTTTCTTTTTCCCTTCACAAACATTTAACATAGGGGAACTGATCACAATCTGACGAACACGGTAAAATTCCTAGTCATACACTTCAACAAAATCTGCCCCTTCCCCCACATGACGCCGTACTTGTCTACCGACAGAGGGGGCAGGCTGCATTTCCCTGTGGACTAAGCATAATGGATGTGTGTGCTCATTCTAAAGAACAACTGTCTGAACCTGTTTAAAGGCTTTAAACTAAGACTGTACTTCTGAAGCTGAGACTTTAAAAGACCCTTTCAAAACACAGTACACATCTTACAGTTCGGGAAAGACAGGCATTATCTTAACAAGATAAACAGTAGATATCTCTCCTGGCTCTCAAAGCAGCCATAAATCACTAGACAAAGCGGCTGTAAACACTAAATAAATCCTAAAAATACAGTTACAGCTTGTTTTGTTGTTCCAGTAATTTATGAGCAATAATTATGTCCTCTATGCAGTGCTTGCTATAATATATAAAAATATATGCAGTCAAAACCAAATATATCAGAGACAAAATTCCAAGCATTTTTGTAGTTACTGGCTCGGGATGCTTCATAGTCCTATCAGGGGTCTTAACCTCCACTTTGTAGGTCAAAGGGGAAACAAAAGCAGTCTCATTAAGTTCTCTACCATTTTTTTTTGAACAGTGTTTGCTAACGACTGGAACATAAAAAACACAAGACAAGGCTAAGCCCATAAATGCATTGAGGAACTCGAACGGGGTTAATAACATTTCTATCAAGTGATATATAATACATGACCATAGCAGAAGGAACATCACTATTAAAATATATTGAATAAAACAGGTACAGTTTTCCTGAAATAAGCACAAATTAACCCAGCTGCAGAGCGTAGAATAATTGAAACCTTCAAAGCGTTAAGTAAAGGATACATTCCTGTCTTTGTCTCTGGGCTGTGTGAAAGACACGCCCCCTTTGCTCTCTACTTGCAAGAGAGAGACTCACGCTTTGTAAAAGACTCCTGAGTTGTTTCTTTAATACTTTTCCTTAATCGGTAAAAACAACAGACACCAAACACTTTCTCCTTTCTCGCAACCTGCAGTAGTCAGGAGGCAGCACCTCGCTTGGTCTGTATGCAAGGCCTCTCATGCACACACGCAGACATTCAAGACAGAATAAAATCCAGACGTTCCCAAAAAACCTGACTGACTAACTGACTGACTGACTGGGGGGTTGGGTGGGTTCAGTCTCTGCTTATACCTTTAAGACTTTCTGAGACTTACTAGGACCACCCCGAGAAAGGTGATCAGACTCTCAAGCGCTTATTCCAGACTGACTGATTAGCAGAACAGTTCTACTCACCGGATCATGGGTTGAATCCTGGACTCCCCTCGGGTTCGAGGTGTAGGCCGACCGGAACAGGCAACCTGCGGAGGCAAGGAGGAGCCCTCCCCGATACAAGAGGATGGGTGGCACCGAAGGTTCTCCTGCAATCAGCCAGGGGCGGCTCCAGGCCGGACAAAACCTTTTGAGGCGAGAAGTCGTAGTATATTTACTTGAATACCATCACGCTACTCACACTTCCCGGTCAGGGAACCAAGACATGTGGCAGCACTGATAGCATGCAATAAATAATACCCGGAGTCAGTGCAAGGATCCAAACCAATTTATTGTGCACAAGGCCCAAGCATCAAAGGACTGAGCAATGGCGAACAGGAACAACTTCCTTATATACAAGCTTCACAGTTTGATACAGGCAGACTTTCTATTGGTCCCAACGCCCCCTGCACCTATCCAATCGGGGACCCTCACTGGGCTATTGCTCCCTGTTCACCCTTCTCAGACTAGTCTAACAAAGGCACAGTTCTATGTTATGACTACACTTCTACTGCAAGGTCATATCTAGCTCGAGGAATGCAACAGTATACATTTAGTATGGAAGTATTGTGCAAGCTTTGTCATAAACTGATTTTTCTAACTTTTAATTCTTTACTCTAACAACAGGAAGATGGGGGTTAGAATCCAGGCCTATCTTACAGGCCTTTCACATCTATATAGGCCATCGCCTACCACAATGGCAATGGAGATGAATTGTCTGCCATTGTATCTAACACTGGTGGTGACAAAGTTAACAGAGCTGATGAGCATGAATGTTTATTCGATGCTTTATGAGGTGTGATCAAAAAGTATCAAATATGTGTGCATAGACAGTCCAAAGCCATTTCACTGGCCCCCTTTTTTAGGAGATATTGAAGATTAAGAGGTTGAACTGCAAGGGTGCCAATAACATTGACCACAATTGTATATATATCAATCTTCGTTCAAAACTGGTAGCATCTCCTTGAACAGCAATAACTTCAGCTAAACATTTCCTGTTACTTTTAATTAGTTTCGCACATCGCTTTTGAGGAATTTTGACCCATTTTTCCATACAGAACTGTTTCAGCTTCATCATATTTGAGGTGTACCTTACATAAACTGCTCACTTCAGGTCTTGCCACATTTCAATAGGATTTAAGTTGAAACTTTGTTATAATAAATCTAAAACATAAAAAGCAGTATTTTAGAAGGGATGTCTAGGAAGAATTTAAGACGTCCAGATTACAACATCTAAAATACCAGGGGAATAGTGGCAGTGAAGGGAGGCACATGTAAGTGCCCCCAAGGGCCTTTACTCTGTCCTCATCCTTCTTGATCACTTTGCTGCTTTTGACAATTGACCACAACTTCTCCTTGATATCCTATCCTCACTTGGTTTTAAGGGCTCCTCTTATTTCTCCCATCGCTCTTTTAGTGTTAGTTTTGGTGGCTCCTCCTCTGCTGCTATCCCGCTCTCGGTTGGTGTACCCCAAGGATTTGTCTTGGGTCCACTCCTTTTCTCTCTCTATACCCAGTCCCTTGGTGTGCTGATCTTTTCCCAAGGCTCTCAGTACCATCTTTATGCTGATGACTCCCAGATCTACCTCTCTACGCCTGAAATCTCTCCGGCAATCCAGACCCGGATCTCTGCCTGCCTTTCTGACATTGCTGCTTGGATGCCTCACCGCTGCTTGAAACTGAACATGGCCAAGACTGAGCTTCTTATCTTTCCCCCTAAAACCTCCCCTCCTCTTCCTCCTTTCTCAGTCTCTGTGGATAAATCGCTACTTCTACCTCTTTCCTCGGCTTGCAACCTTGGGGTTGTCTTTGACTCCTCTCTCTCCTTCTCCACACCCATCTATCTGATAGCTAAGACCTGCTGTTTCTTTTTCTATAACATCAACAAAATCTGCCTGTTCCTTTCTGAACACACTACTAAGACACTTATCCACTCCTTAATCACCTCCTTTCTTGACTACTGTAACCTACTCCTTTTCGTCTCCCTTTGAATCATCTCTCTCCCCTCAATCTGTTCAACACTCTGCTGCGCTGTTGATCTTCTGCCAGCCTCACCATACCCATATTACCCCTCTTCTCAAGTCACTTCATTGGCTCCCTATCTGTTTCCGCATCCATTTCAAAGTTCTCCTGCTGACCTATACGTGCATTCACTTTGCAGCTCCTTACTACCTTTCCTCTCTTATCTCTCCCTACACCCTTCCCCAGGAACTCCGTTCTTCTGGCAAATCGGTTCTATCTGTGCCCTTCTCTTCTATTGCTAACTCCAGACTTCGCTCCTTTCACCTTGCTGCACCTTACGCCTGGAACAAACTACCTGTGTCTGTATGCCAGGAGCCTTCTCTGATCCTTTTTAAATCCAGGTTGAAAACTCACCTCTTTGCTGCTGCTTTTGGATCTTGATTCACCTGATCTCCTTGTTTCTTTACCATTCCCCCTTGTTTTATCCCTGTCTACACCTTCTATGTTGTGTGTCTTGACTAGATTGTAAGCTCTGATGAGCAGGGACTGTCTCTTACATGTCTGTGCAGCACTGCGTACATCTTGTAGCACTATACAAATGATCAGTAGTAGTAGTAGTTCCATCTCCTCCTTGAAAGATGCGTGTCCCCACAACTGATTCTGGAGACGGACCCATGCAAAAGGCATGGCTGGATATGTGCACGTTTGCAGGCCAATTTATAAACGTGGATGTTCCCAAAATGCACGACTGCTGAAACAGGTACATAGACATGACAACTGAGGTATTTCAGGATGGGGGGATCTATGCTATGATACATGTACATCCCAGCCTGCCATTTTAGATCTGTAGACATGCAGTGGCAGGACAGTGAAAATGAAAGGACTGTTAATTAACATGCAAGTTTTGTTGACCCACTGAAAAGAACAGTGGAAGTGAGAGCACATTTCACTCTCTCCCCTGCAAGTGTTGTTACCATGAAATGAGAAATTTTCTCCAACTTATTTGTAGTCAGCAGCAGATACAGGCATGGATGCATCAGCAGCCAGAGCCAAACATGCTCAGGCCTTTCTGAAATCACACGGCGATGTGCATCTCCTTAGGACCCCCTAAGCAATGCCTCTACCACATCCCTGTGCAACATGGATGCGATCACACCAGAGATATACCTGACTTTCTAAATTGGTTCTGGGGACGTCTTTGTGATTGCATGTCTGAATGCCCATTTTCAGATGTCCAAATCGCAAATAGAACTTCTAAAATGTTATCCAGAGTGGCATCCATAGCTGTTATCATATCAGTCCATCACATTGCTGGCCTTTTGCATTGACCTTCAACCTTGCCAAGTATGATGTCTTTCTCTCATCATCTTTCTCTTTGCATATGTGTCCAGGGTATGAAAATCGAAGTCTCATCATTTGAGCTTCCAGAGAAAGCTTAGGTTTGATCTGTTCTTGTGCTGATTGATTGCTAGCACCATAATTTGAAGGTACTGATTTTCTTCCTGTCTTTCTTCTTCCTTGTCCCACTTTGGTGGAAGACTCATCAACACACTTCACTATGCTGGCAGTACCACATTACTGGTTGACAATCTGAAACATCTGCTTATGAAGATCAAGGAACATAGTCTTAAAATGGACCTGCAGTAAACATTACTTACTTTTAAATAAATTGCTGCATTGCCTTCCTCTGGCTTTTTGCAATAAAAATACCGGGCTAGATATTCAGCACCAGTGGCTAGTGCAATTACAATGGCTAGCCACCAGAGCTGAACATTAAATGTGAATATTCAATGCTGGGATCGTATCTCCGAGTAATGCTGCTATCCACTCCGATGCTAATCGTTTAACATCAGGGTGTGCCTGGGCATGTCAGTGAATTCCAGAGCAGAGCCAATCACAAACCGGTCAGTGGCAATATTGAGCTGCTGCCTGGTTTGCGATCTGCGGTGAAAGCCAGGCACAGGAAACCCTAGCCTAACCTTCACTGCATATGCCTAACTGGGCAGCGACTCAATATCGCCGCTGATCGATTTTCAATTGCTTCCACCCTGGAACGCCCTGACATGCCCGGCATGTCCCCATGCTAAGCAGTTAGCATCAGAGTGTATAGCGGCATTACTCAGGGATATTCGACAGCACTAACCATGTTAGTGCTGCTGAATATCCCGCTGAGGGGTATTTACACGGTTTACACTGATTGTATCACATGAAAGAACCAAATTCAACCAGCAAATCTGCAACCGAGCATTCAACCTATATGCGCCTTCCTTATGGAACTCTCTGCCGACTAAGAGCCAATGCACCACGAAGCTCTCAACATTTAGAAGGCAGCTAAAAACCCACTTATTCAAGGAACATCTGGGTCCTGAGCAGAACACCACCCACTGAAAAATAAAGACTGGGTATAAAAACTGAGAAAAAATGGACAAACAGGATTGTAAATATGTTAGATAAGTAAACCCCATTGTGATTCTAATGTTTTAACCCCCTCCCCCCGGTGATGGGCTCCCCTCCCCCCAAAAAAAATGATGCCATGCCTTATTATTTGTTGTAAATAATTTTGTCGAATTGTAAACCGCTTTGACCAGGTGAAAAGTGGTATATAAGCACAGTTAAATAAATACAATAAATAAATACAGGTCTGTAAGCCATGTAAATGCCTTGGAATATTGGGCCCACCCTATCCTGGCAGATGAAACGCACTAACAATTTGAGCCTTCTCCCTTTGAACTTCTACTATTAAAGCTAGAAAACATCCACTATCAAATAAGCCTCTTGCTTCCTAGAATTTTCTTCTATAAAGCAAGCAACAAAAATAACTCTACAAACAGCCAATCAATATTAAAAAATCCCTTTTTCAAAAATATTAGGCCAGGACTTGATTCAAAAGTCAGAAAAATACATCAGCCTTTATCTGTCTATCAAAAATGTGCTGGAAATTGTATGAAGTTTTATTAAGGATGCCAAAGATTTTAAATTGGGACAATAACAGCATGATTGCGAGACTTCAGCACAGGAGGTAGCAGCTTCCGGGCCTGCTGGAAACTTAAAAGAGTAGAGGTGGCATGGTAAACATGTTAAAGTAAGTTTACTAATCTGCCTTACCATCGCAATGCAGGGGCTGCTTGGGTGGATTTTTCACCACTGCCTATTTTATAAAGACATTAAAGACAGGTGCATAAAGTATGCAAGGACGTGTATTGATTAACATATTTTATAATCAAGGCGCAACCTTCCCAGTTCCACCAGACCACACTCCCAGCAAGCCTACAGTAAAAGGATACACGTTCCTGCTATCACACCTACTTTTGCACCTACCACAGTTTGAAAAAGCCGTTTTCCAAGTGCAAATCACCAGATATGCGCTAAAATGACTTTATACTGTAAAGTTACCCCCTATATGGCCATAGGGATTAGGAGAGTTCTTGGGGCGCAGTTTAAAGCCATTTAAAGAGCAGCGATATTCAATTACTAGCCATTTAAGTTTGTATGTTTAAAGTCATATGCAAGACTGGCAGATATAACTTTACATGGATCAGTTAGCCTCTAAAGTTATATTTGTACAGTATATTCAGCTGACCAAGTAATGCATTTCAGTTAACTGACTATACACATAAACCTATGCATTTAAAGTTATGCAGTGCCCATGCTGCTGAATATCTACCTCACATTTATTCATCTGCATTGTACACGAGTTTGTGGAGAAAAGCTAAACCCAGGTTCTGCACTGTTTCCAGCATTTAACCCTTGAATCCCTAGTCCCATCACCATACTCTGGGGTGGAAGAGGCATCCCTTTGCATACACAGTTGAGTTCCATGCACATTCCATTATTGTCTGCTGCCCTCAAAAGCTCCAGGGATGATGCTATATATTCATGCATGTATATTATTGTACCCAGTTACTAGTGTAAAGTATGCCCGATCTTGATGCCAGTAAATATAAGGTTACACATTACTCAGAGTTTATTGTCCTAAGAGCAGAGTATCACTGAAAATGGATATGCCCTGTGCATATCATATCCACATATGTCTATGGCTAACTCTTAATGTACCGCTCTTTTACTACAACCCTGGTTTTTGAAACAATAACACTGTTCTATCTTGGTGTGTTCATTAATTCGCATGTAAAAGGGGTTGAGTGCACTGCTAGAATATTCATTTCAGGGGCTGCTCTCCTCAGACATCTATTCACAAAAGGAGAAGTCATCATTTTATAGCCCACACTTCTGCGTGAGGCTACATAATGAAAGCCACTTTTAGCATATTAAATATTTTCACTTTAAGTACAAACGTATTTGCAAAATGACAAGCACGTGAAGCAATCCTTTTTTTCCAAACAATAAAGCACTGAAAAATGCAAAGTCCATGATAGTGAAATGTCAAATAGCATTCCATGGCATTTACAATCAGTATTATCAGCAGCACTCGGAAGAAAAATTGCTGGAAAGACTGTCCAAAGGCTTAAGATCATGTACAACAGAATCTCAAGAGAGAGAGAGACAGCATACAGGCTGTGAAAAGTACATATCACTGGAGAACAAGGCCAGTCACAACAGTCCAGTGAATGAAAAAGCACCAATGATGAAAACAGCAACATGTGACTGTAATCCAAGTTGCAAAGGCGGCATGCAATGAAAGATCTTGAGGGCAGATACCAGCATTCTAGCACTGAACAAGGCTAAGTTGCTGAATACCAAGAGCAGCAAAAAAACAGCCACAGGAGCCAATCCAGAAGGCCCACCAGCAGTGAGATGTGATTAACTAGAACCATCAACAGCTGCAGGATCAGGAGTAGAGCCACTAGCATCAAGATCCAGATGAAGATGACAAGTAGTCCAGCTCGGTGCAACAACACACATACAGATGCATGTTCAAGAAGACTCATGGAGAGAAGACCATGGCATGGAAGATGACATCACCTACAAAGGATGGCAAAACAGCAAGAGAGAGTCACTTAGCCAGTTACTATTGAAGAGGCTACATGGAGTAACGTAGGGTTTTTCTCACAAGGACACCATACATCACATCCTTCAAACATGTTTTGTCTCTTTTACAAGTTACATAGAATGTAGATCAAATTGAATTGCACTTCACTCCATAGACAGCAGCACTTTCAACCAAGTTCGCTATTGATCTAAGCTGCTCAAGCACATCTACCACCTATAGGTTGTTAGTGAAGCAGGTGGTCCTAGAGAAACATTTTTTTCAGTTTGTTTAACATATTTGCTTTAATAAAAAATGTTAACACATGTTAGAACTCTTTAATGCAGGAAAATTGTGTGCGTGTTAAATCATAGGTTATTTATTTATTATTTATTTATTTAACATTTCTTATATACCGCCTTTCATGATATCAAGGCGGTTTTACATTGAACAAACTGAAATTACATTGAACAGGGCATTATAACTTGGAGATAACTATTTTACAGGGAACATGGGCTATGGAGGGTTAAGTGGCTTGCCCAAGACCACAAGGAGCACCTGTGGGACTAGAAACCCCAGTCCTTCCAGCCCAAGGTTGCTGTCCTCTAGTGGGATTTGAACCCCTGACCTTCCGGCCTAAAGTACCTTGCCCCAACCACTAGGCCACTTTATGTCAATTTTGTGCATATTGAACTTTTGAAGCACACTTACAAACTAAAACATATTAACAAATGCACATCCCTTTCAGATAAAAAAGACAACTTTTTTTGTAAGATTAACCTGGTGCAAATTCTGTGCTTCTACCTTTACCACCTCGTCCGCTTCTATCTCTGGTTCTTACACATCCTCTAGCTGCTGGTCTCCCTTGCTCGTTGGGAAAGGAGGATGGACTGGTTGCTTCCTTTTAATGCATATAAGCCCCATTTTACATAGATCATCTAGCTGGGAATTGTAACATCCAGGTTAGCATATGCACAGTTCCCTAAGTGTTTTGCAAAAGCCTTGCTGAGCATGAAGCCTTTTGTAAAATACATATAAGGATGCTGCGAGATACACACATAAGTGCCACATTCCCAGCAGGAACAACCATTATAGTAAGGGTAGAAAATCCCTGAAGTTCTGCCATGCTCACATGGTAGAGACCTCTAGTGGCTCTATGAAAATAGTATGTGGTGACCTCTTTATGCCACTTTTACCTTGCACCAGGGAAGTAATGGTGGGAGAAGATTTCATTTGGAAGGAAGCTTGGACTGTAATAAAAACCCATCCCAAAAGTAGTCTTTTTCCAGCCTTTGTACCATAAAGAGCAGGGAGTAGTTGAGAAGTGACAGAGGTTGCTTAGGCCTCTGCACTTCTCTGAACATTTGTTCAAGTTAACTAAGCCAGAACACCACTGATTTGAGGAAAAGAGTAGGAGAAGGAGTTACATTCAAGTATAGGGAGTATTTTCTTAACCCAGAGGGCTTACGCTCTAAGGGCCCAATATTCAAAGGAATTTACATGGTTTACAGACCTGTAAACTACGTAAATGCCTCTAAACAGGATATCCAGTGGCACTAACATGGCTAGTGCCGCTGAATATCCATAGGTACCACCGTTATGTGCCCTAATCCTAACCGCTTAGCATTGGGGCATGTTGGAGCATTCTGGGAAAGAACGGAGGCGAAGCCGATCGCAAACTGGTCAGCTGCAATATTGAGCCCCTCTCTGGTTAGCAATATAGAAACATAGAAACATGATGACAGAAAAAGACCACATGGCCTATCTAGTTTGTCCTTCCTTACCAACCACTACAACAGTCCCCTTTTTTCCTTTAGAGATCCTCTGTGTTTGTCCCATGCTTTTTAGAATTCAGATACTGTCCTCATCTCTACCACCTCCACTGGGAGACTATTCCACGGATCCACCACTCTTTCCATAAAATAAATATTTCCGCATATCATTCCTGAATCTACTCCCTTTTACCCTCATCCCATGTCTCCTCGTAGCAGAGCTTGCTTTCAATCGAAAGAGGCTCTCCGCCTGTGCATTTATGCCACGGAGGTATTTAAATGTCTCAATCATAATTAAAGAGATTTAACTGCTTTTTCTCTGAAAGGACAGCTGGGAAACCGGCTGGTACTTGGTAGATCTCTCTCTTTTGCTTTAACAGATACCTAAGCTCCACGAACAGAACAATGGCTGGGAAAAATCGTATCGCTAAAGCTGTTGCCCCCGTTACAGCTTCTGCCTCGGTCCAGACAGAGGTCCTAATGCCAGTTGAAGGACCGGTTCCATGTGCAGGGTGCCTGCATGCTGAAGCTCTGAGGAAACAAGTGGAGGAACTCAGAGAGGAGGTGGCGAGGCTGAGGAGCATTCAAGACAGTGAGAAGTACATTGAGATGCTTCTTGCAGCAACCAAGCTCTCCAGCAGAGGAGAAGATGGTTGCCAACAGAATGTTGATGGTTGGACACAAGTCACCAGGGCCTGCAAAATCACCAATCCAACTTCTCCAGCCCTTGAATTGAAGAACCATTATGCAGCCCTGGAAGTGGAGGAGGTGAAAGCATCCCTGGAAAGGGAAGAACCAGAGCTCAAGTACCCCTAAGTTGCAGTATCAGTGACCAGAAGGAAACGAAGGGTAGTGGTGGTTGGAGACTCTCTTCTGAGGGGTACTGAGGCGTCCATCTGCCGACCAGGCTTGATGTCCAGAGAGGTATGCCGTCTGCCTGGTGCCAAAATCCAAGATGTTATGGAGAGTTTACCGAGACTCATCAAGCCCACTGACTATTACCCAGTGTTGCTAATCCATATTGGAACAAATGATACTGCCAGGTATACCTCAGAACGTATCAAAAGTGACTTCATGACTCTGGGACAGAGGGTGAAGCAGTTAGGTGCACAGGTGGTGTTCTCTTCAATCCTCCCTGTTGAGGGTAAAGGCCAAGGCAGAGAGGCTCGCATCCTGGAGATGAATGCATGGCTGCGTGGATGGTGTCATCGAGAGCGTTTTGGTTTCCTAGACCATGGGATGTTGTTCCAAGGGTTGCAGAGCAGAGATGGCATCCATCTGTCCAAGAAATGTCAACGCGTCTTCGGTAGTAGACTGGCTAATCTACTGAAGAGGGCTTTAAACTAGATTCATTGGGGATGGGTGAAGAAAGCCCCCATGTAGGTGAAAACCCCCAGGTAGGTGATACATTAAATACCTTTATGGAAATGGGTAACAAGGGTAACATATGGAAAGCAATGTGTATAAATGCCTGTAGCATGGGAAATAAGATCCCTGATGTTGAAGCTTTGGTGGGAGTGGCTGACTTGGATTTAGTGGAAGTAACAGAAACATGGTTCACAGAAAACCATGATTGGGATGTAACTATACCTGGCTATACTTTATTCAGAAAGGACAGGGTAGGAAGAAGGGGAGGAGGAGTGGCACTATTTGTAAAAACTACTATAAAAGCTTTGGAATTACAGAGCTTAAAAAGGAGAGAGGAGGCATTGTGGGTTAAACTAGAAAGAGGCAAAGAGAAATCTATTTGCATTGGTGTGATATACAGACCTTCCTCACAAGAGGAAGAGGTGGACAGAGAGTTAATTGAAGACATACGCAGCATTGCTAGGAAAGGGGAAGTGCTACTGATAGGACATTTCAATATGCTAGATGTTGATTGGCACATTCCTGCTGCAGTATCATCCAGAAATAAGGAGATCCTGGATTCTCTACAGGGAGAACTAGTCAGGCAATTGGTAAAAGACCCCACACGTGAAGGGGCCATACTGGACTTGGTGCTTGCCAATGGTGAAAGTGTTTCTGATGTTGTAGTGGGAGATCATTTTCCATCCAGTGATCACCAGATGGTGTGGTTTAGTATTAGGACTAGGGTTGTTCGATTCCATTCAAAGGTGAGGATCTTAGACTTTAGGAAGACTAACTTTGTGAAGATGGGCCAATACCTCAGGGAATTGTTAGCAGGATGGGAACAGATGGGGGATGTAGAAAAACAGTGGGCAAAACTGAAAGGGGATATTTTAAGGGCAACCAACCTTTTTGTTAAAATGGTAAATAAAGGTAAAAAGAAAAGGAGACCACTATGGTTTTCGAAAGAAGTAGCTGAAAAAGTGAAGAAAAAGAGGGAGGCCTTCATGAAATACAAGAGATCACAGAGAGAGGAAGACAGGCATCTGTATTTGGAAAAACTTAGAGAAGCTAGCAAAGTAGACAAGAAGGCAAAGATTCAAAAGGAGGAGGAAATAGCCAATGCAATAAAATGGGGGGATAAGATATTTTTCAGATATATTAGTGAGAAGAGGAACGGAAAAAGTGGTATTGTCAGACTTAAGGGTGCAGGGGAGGAATATGTAGAAGCTGATAAGGATAAAGCAGAATTGCTTAACAAATATTTTTGTTCTGTGTTCACAGATGAAGAACCAGGATCAGGACCTCAGAAAACACCCACAAATAAGAACAGAAGCAAGGGACATCTTGAACAATTTTCTGAAGACTGTGTTCGTGAGAAACTAGCTCAACTTAAAGTAGACAAAGCGATGGGACCGGATGGGATACACCCAAGAATACTGAGGGAACTTGGGGACGTTCTAGCAACTCCACTGACTGACCTTTTCAATGCCTGATTAGGTGTTAGCAGTTTCTAAACCTGAGGAGATTACTGGAGTTCAGCAACCTACTGTGCTCAAGGTAAGTTCCCCTAAAACAGCAAAAATGAAAGTAACTTTGCTTTAAAAAATATACACAAAACCCTTTTAAGAGCTCCCAGTCAGAGAGCTAGCAATGTAATATAATAAAACAAACAAAGAAACCCTCAAATCCTTACTGTTTGTTTGATCTGTGGAGCCCTGGTTAGGAAAGCCAATATCAACCGACTCACCTTTGTCCACCTGATTATTCACTCCTTCAAAAAAACATAACAGATTAGTAAGACAAGATCTTCCTTGTCTAAAGCCATGTTGGCTGTCTCCCATTAGGTCATGACTATCTACATGCTGAGTAATTTTATTCTTAATGATGGTTTCTACCATTTTTCCCGGTACTGACGTCAGGCTCACTGGTCTGTAGTTTCACGGATCACCCCTGGAACCCTTTTTAAAAATTGGTGTTACATTGGCGATCCACCAATCTTCTGGTATTAGAGATGATTTTAATGATAGTTCACAGATTACTAATAGCAGGTCTGCAATCTCATATTTCAGTTCTTTCAACACCCTTGGATATATACCATCCGGCCCAGGTGATTTGCTACTCTTCAGCTTATCTAATAGTTGTAATACATCTTCCCGATGTATCGATATTTCCTTCAATTCTTCGCCACCTTTAAATACCACTTCAGTCATGGGTAACATCCCTACATCTTCCTCAGTAAAGACTGAAGCAAAGAATTCATTCAGTCTCTCCGCTATCGCCTTGTCGCCTCTTAGTGCTCCTTTAACCCCTTTATCATCTAATGGACCACTCAGGGCCTAGTAACAGCAAAGTACTTTTAGTTTAAATTTAAAACACAGAAGAGAGCTTTCTGGTTACATTTGGAACCCAGCAGAGAGCTTGTAGTTTACATTTAATAGTCACTCAGGGCCTAGCATCAGAAAATTACTAGGATTATTAGGATCGGATGGGATACACCCTAGAATACTGAGGGAACTTGGGTACGTACTAGCAGCTCCACTGACTGACCTTTTCAATGCCTCGTTGGAATCGGGAGTGGTGCCAAAGGACTGGAGAGAGGCTTATGTGGTGCCTTTACACAAAAGCGGAAGTAAGGATGTGGTTGAAAACTACAGGCCGGTCAGTTTAACTTTGGTGGTGAGCAAATTATTGGAAACGCTGCTGAAAGAGAAAATAGTGAGGTTTCTGGATTCCAGAGGATTACAGGATCCGAGGCAGCATGGATTCACCAGAGGTAGGTCTTGTCAGACAAATCTGATTGATTTCTTTGACTGGGTGACCAGGGAGTCGGAACGAGGGAGAGCCCTAGATGTGGTGTATTTAGATTTCAGTAAAGCCTTTGACACTGTTACTCACAGGCGACTTATAAACAAACTGAGCACCCTAGGGATGGACTCTAAAGTTACTGCTTGGGTTAGAAATTGGTTGGGTGGGAGGCGACAAAGAGTACAGGTAAATGGAGCTCTCTCTGAGGAGAAGGATGTTACCAGTGGTGTGCCCCAGGGATCTGTCCTTGGTCCGATTCTTTTTAACATCTTTGTTAGTGATATAGTGGAAGGGCTGTCGGGTAAGGTTTGCCTCTTTGCGGATGATACCAAAATCTGCAATAGAGTAGACACCCAGGAAGGTATGGATAACATGAGGAGGGATCTAGCTAAGCTTGAAGAATGGTCTAGAATTTGGCAGCTGGGATTTAATGTTAAAAAATGTAAGGTCATGCATTTGGGCTGCAGCAATCCAAGGGAGCAATATAGTATAAGGAGTGAAGTACTTTTGTCCACTAAAGAAGAGCAGGACCTAGGCGTGGTTGTGTCTGATGATCTTAAAGTAGCTAAACAGGTAGAAAAGGCAATGGCAAAAGCTAGAGTGATGCTTGGGTGCATATGGAGGGGAATGGCTAGCAGAAAAAAGGAAGTGATAATGCCTCTCTATAAGTCTTTGGTGCGACCTCATTTGGAGTATATTGTGCAATTCTGGAGACTGCACCTTCAAAAGGATGTGAACAGGATGAAGTCGGTGCAGAGGGTGGCTACTAAAATGATTAGTGGTCTTCATTATAAAGCATATGAGGACAGACTGAAGGATCTTAATATGTACACCTTAGAGGAAAGGCGGGATAGAGGTGATATGATTGAGATGTTTAAATACCTCCGTGGCATAAATGTTCAGGGAGAGAGCCTCTTTCAATTGAAAGCAAGTTCTGCTACGAGGGGACATGGGATGAGGGTGAAGGGAAATAGATTCAGTAGTGATATGCGGAAATATTTCTTTACGGAAAGAGTAGTAGATCCGTGGAATAGTCTCCCAGTGGAGGTGGTAGAGATGAGGACAGTAACTGAATTCAAAAAAGCATGGGACAAACACAGAGGATCTCTAAAGGTAAAAAGGAGACTGTTGTAGTTGTTGATATGGAAGGACAGACTAGATAGGCCATGTGGTCTTTTTCTGTCATCATATTTCTATGTTTCTATATCACCTCTATCCTGCCTTTCCTCTAAGGTGTACATATTAAGATCCTTAAGTCTGTCCTCATATGCTTTATAATGAAGACCACTAACCATTTAAGTAGCCACCCTCTGTACCGACTCCAGCCTGTTGTATATCGTTTTGAAGGTGCGGTCTCCAGAATTGCACACCATACTCCAAATGAGGTCGCACCAAAGACTTATACAGAGGCACTATCACCTCCTTTCTTCTGCTGGCCATTCCTCTCCTTATGCACCCAAAAACCCTTCTAGCTTTTGCCATCGCCTTTTCTACCTGTTTAGCTACTTTAAGATCATCAGACACAATCATGCCTAGGTCCCGCTTTTCTTTAGTGGACAAAAGTACTTCATCCCCTATACTATATTGCTCCTTTGGATTGCTGCAGCCCAAATACATGACCTTGCATTTTTTAACATTAAATCTCAGCTGCCAAATTCTAGACTATTCTTCAAGCTTAATTAGATCCCTCCTCATGTGATGAAAGCCAGGCGCAAGAACCTCTGGACTAACCTCTGCTGCATATCACTAACCGGGCTGTGGCTCAATATCGCCGCTGACCAGTTTGCAGTCAGCAAGAATGGCTAACCTGAATATTCAATGCGGTGGCCAGATATGGTCCTGGCATTGAATCTCCAAGTTTAGACTAGTTCAGCAGCAATGGCTAGGTGCTGTAATGACGTTAGCCACCACCGCTGAATGTAGGCCCCTAAGTTTATACCTGAGGCAATGGAGACTTAAATGATTTGCCCAAGATCATTAGAAGCAGTGGCAGGATTTTAAGCTGGCTTCCCTCAGACTCAGCGCTGGTTATGCCTTGTAGTGCTATACAAATGATAAGTAGTAATAGTAATAGTCACCTTTTTGTCCAGTATGGAATCATCCCTCGATTCTTAATCTTATCTATATGTAAAGAGCTAGAGCCAGTCAGAGGCTTTATCCACCCCCTGCATGAGTGTAGAGAAGAGACTGGAGGTTCTTGCTTGCTTTCCAAGCCTAATAGAAGAATTTTCAGTACTGGAGAGGACTTTGCCTACTGGATAAAGTGTGGTGGGAAGTTTGCTTCCATGTAATTATGGAAAGAAGAGAGAAATAGGATCCCAGTGAGGAACGAAAGACTTGATGCTTGCTAAGAACTCTGGGAGTCCCATAAGGAATACTCTGCCCATTGCAGAATAGCTAAGAAGTCGGGATCACAGGCACAAATATCTTACAGGTGACACAATTTATGTTACCAAAGACTATGTATCTGCTGAAAAGAGCACTATAACCAAATACTGTTTGATTTGGACATTTACTCAGTAAAGACAATTGGAGCATTCAGCATTAAGAGCATCTATGAACTTTTGCCCCACGGGCCTTATAGGGATTTCCCTTCCCCCTTGGAGAATCTGCTCTCTGTTAATAAGAGTGAAGGCGTGGGAGAAAACCTGGGAGAAAGACTACTGCGACTCTCTCCCTGGGCATAACTTGCCCTGTAACCACTTGAACCAGGGCTATAGATGTGAGTGCCAGATTTTACAGATGTCCAAGAAGAGCCGATTAAGGAGTTAAGCAAAAAAAATGTCTTTCCTTATTCTTTCCAGCTCAACAGAAGTTGGAAAGGATTATACATAAGGAGTTGAAAGTCAGTATGTCTGTCTGTCCGGAGAGCAAAATAACAGAAAAATGATCAGAAAAAGGATTACATTTGGCATGTGGGAAAAACTGGTGAAAAGATACATCAGGTTTGAAATGGGCCAGATTGGATTGGGGGTTCCATAGAAATAAGCAAACCCCAAAAATGGACCGATAGATTTCCATGGAAGAAGCAGTTCCAGTTTCTCAGCTTGGGTTGGAAACCAGGATTCAGGTCCCACTGCTGATCCTTGTGGCCTTGGGCAAATCACTTAAACCTCCATTGCCTCAGGTATAAAGCATAGATTATAAGCCCTCCAGAGAAAGGGAAATTATCATAGTACCTGAATATAAAGCACTTTGAACCACTGCTTGAATGGCATGAGCTAAATGCAAATACATAAAAAAACGGATATAGTGATGCTACTCCAAAACTATGCCATCACCCCAACTCCCCACTATCCCATCCCCCAAAACTACCCCTGTATCCACCCCATCATCCCCCAAACTGCCCCACCCCTAAAGTTCCCAACTACCACATTCCCTTAACTACCTCCCACAACTACTCCCTTACTCCCCAACTACCCAATACCCCAAAACTACCACATCACAACCCCTACTACCCTAATCCCCAAAACTACTGTCCACTACAAAGCTACCCCAGACTCCAAATGACCCTTCCCAACATCTACCCCTGCTCCTCAAATCTACTTCTGTAGCAGCACTGATAAGCATGCAATAAATAAAACCAGGAGTCTGTTCAAAGATCCAAGCCAGTTTATTGTGCACAGGCCCAGTCAGTCAAAGCTTCAAAAGGAACTGAGCCCCGCTTTTCACAGAGACATAACCATTTATACCTCTTTATCAGTTTGATACATGAGAACTTTCTATTGGTTCTAACTTGATACATGCAAACTTCCTATTGGTTCCAACACCCCCTGCACCTGTCCAATGAGAAATCCCTCTGGGGCCTAGCAACCAGCCCCCTCCCTTAGGATTGTTCTAACAATGGTGCAGTTCTTGATTTTGTTATTTCTCTACTGCAAGGTTATCCCTAGCATCAGGAATGCATGTTTTGTAACATTTCTTTCTTTCACACACAAGAGAATAATGGAAGACTTATGAATTCATGTAAAACGTCTTATTAAGCAGTTTAAAACAGTTTTCTTATTTTCCACAAATTTTTGGTTCTTTTCTAGCTATAACGGAGGTTAGGATCCAGGCCTAACTTACAGGCCTCTCATAGTAGCAGACCATGCTAGGCCATAGCCTGCCACATTCCCCCCTTTGATTATTCTCACCCGCAAGTGAGAAAGGGTGAGAATTAAATCACATATTATACTTGTGTAAAAACATCATTTTGGGGTATAGGGTAATATTGCCACATAGCTAAAACTTTTCATAGCTGCCTTCCGTTCTACAGTGCTATCAAGGGCTGCTGACTTTACTTGACTGTGATGAATCCAGGGTTCGAGTTCTGCAACCTTAACCGCTGTTGGGGTTAATAAGATGACAACATAAGGTCCTTTCCAATGCGGTGCCAACGGTGTCTTTCTCCACTCTTTGATCCACACCGAGACTCCAGGCTTGAGAGGATGCAGGGGTTCTGTTAGATGGATGAGCAGCTGGTCTTGTACCCACGTATGAAGACTCTGCAAAACAGAACTTAAAACCAATAGTTCTTGTCTAGTAATTTCAGATCCTATCTGTCTCATATCTCCCTTTATTTTCCATACAATAGGCGGGGGTCGCCCATACAGAATCTCAAAAGGGGAAACTCTGAAAGACTTAGCAGGGGCTAAGTATATCCTAAGAAGGGCTATAGGAAGAACCTGGGGCCACTTCAGGTAAACCTCTTGGCAAAGTTTGGACAACTGAGATTTCAGGGTTCTATTCATACATTCTACTTTTCCTAAATTCTGAAATCTGTAGGCAGTATACATCTGATAATGTCAATATCTCGAGGCCATACTTAATGGACTTGCTTCCTAAGGTTATCCACCCTCATTCTTTGTACAGGGCCCCATATGCATGCAAGGTTGTAAGGGCATACTTGGAATCTGGGTACACATTTAGACAGAGCCCCTTTTGCTATTGTCAGTGCTCTAGTAAGAGCTATTAGTTCAGCTCTCTGTGCTGAAGTTCTTGGGGCCAGAGCTGAGGACTTAACTACCAGATCAAAGGTCACCACTGCATATCCGGCACAACAATGTCCATTGATGATGACAAGACTGCTTCCATCTACAAAGAAAGTCCATACAGGGTTCTCCAAAGGAACATCAATCAAATCAGGGTGACTTGAGAATATAGTGTCCATAGTTTCTAAACAGTCATGATCAGGGGGGTCAAGACCAACTGGTAACAACGTAGCAGGATTCAGAGTTTGACTGACCTTCAATTGTATCTGGGGGTTTTCACACATCATACTCTGATACCTCAACATTCGTGAATTAGCTAGAAGTTTCCTTTGTGTTTCATTATGGTTAGAACAGAGTGTGGTACAGTAACTTGAAGATTGCTTACTAGGAGGGCTGTAGCTGCAATGGCTCTCAAACAAGGGGGCCAGCCTTTTGAAATTACATCTGATTGTTTTGACAAATAGGCTACTGGTCGTTGCCAAGATCCAATGAGATTGAGTCAACACTCCTAGAACATTTCCTTGTGACTCATAAACATAGAGACTGAAAGGTTTTCTGGACATCTGGTAGACCCAGAGCTGGTGATAACATCAGAGCGGTTTTTAAAGATCAAAAAGCTGCATCCTGTTCAAGTCCCCATTCCAATGGAGACTTTTCCATTCCTCTGGTAGCTTGATACAATGGTTTTGCTAGCAGCGCAAAATTGGGGATCCATATACGACAGTACTCTGCGGCACCCAAGAAGGCTCTCACTTGCCTCTTGGTGGTTGGAGTAGGGATACTGCATACAGCTTCTTTGTGTTCTGGTCCCAGACGTCGAATTCCGCTGGACAACTGGAATCCTAGGTATTTAACTTGTTTGACATAATTGCGCCTTGGCTCTTGAGACTTTGTATCCAGCCTCATTAAAAAGGTGCAAGAGTTCACTGGTGGCTTGTAGACATTCACTTTTTGAGTTGGTGGTTATGAGCAAGTTCTCCACATACTGGAGAAGAACCCTTCCTCCTGGGTTCACATAGTAGCTTGAAAGATCCTGATTCAGGGCAACACTGAAGAAAGTAGGTGAATTCTTGAATCCTTGGGGTAATCGAGTCCAGGTGAGTTGGCCCCGCCTTCCTGTTGTGGGGTCTTTGCCATTCAAAAACAAACAAGAGTTGACTGGTGGGGGGCTAAGCGTATGCAGAAAAAGGCATCTTTCAGGTCCAGGACGGTAAAATGAGTAGCCTCAGTGGGGATCAGTCCCAAGAGAATATAAGGATTTGGTACCACTGGGTGTATAGTTCCAGCTGCATCATTCACTCGCCTCAGATCTTGTACTGGGCAGTAATTCCCTGTCCCAGGTTTCTTGACTGGGAGAAGGGGGTGTTCCAAGGTGATTGGCACCCTTGAGAAGTCCATACTTCAATAGTTTCATTAGCTGGTCGGGGAAAAGGATACTGCTTCACATGCACTGGTTCCGCTCCTGGCTTGAGGGTGACAATGACAGGGGCTATGTTCTTCGCTAGGCCAGGTAGATTATCTTCTGCCCATACTCCAGGTGGGGCTATAAGGTTGGTGGGTATACAGGAACTAGCTGGCTTGATTGGAGATGCACTATAGAACCGCTACTCTTCTTCTCGGGGAACAGTCAGCACCATCAATCCAGCAGGCTTTGGGTTCACAGTCATTTGCATTTCTCCCCCTTCAGCAAAGGATATCTGTGCCTGAAGCTTTGCAAGCAGATCGCGGCCCAAAAGTGGAATAGGGCACTCAGGCATATGCAGGAACTGGTGCGTTATTTTCTGTCCCCCTAGTTCACACATGCGGTTCTGCAGGAAAGGCTTTGTGGCCTTAGCCCCAGTAGCTCTGACAATGGTGATGCATCGAGAAAACAAAGGGGCTACTGGCTTTAGTATTCTGCTCCTGTATCCCCCATAAAGTCCATATATTGGTCCCCTATTTTCAGACTGACCATAGGCTCCTGGGGACCCAGGGAAACTTGGAATCCGGTCTGGCCTAGTCTTCATCCATGCTGTAGCCCTCTTCGGCTGCCACTCACTCTATAGCTGCTTCCCTCTCTTGCTGGAACATTGTGCTAACTGTGCTGTATTCATGCCCGCAAATCCATCCAGTTTCTGCAATCTCTGTTTTATATCTCTCTGGGACTGACTGACAAAAAATGCAAATTCTCCTGGGCTGCTGGATCGCATGGGGTATATAGTGAGGGCTGCCTGCGCTATTTGGATCCCACTTGGGGCCATCAAGGCTGATGGGTCTGCATAATACTGTTCATTAGCTCAATCAAATCCTATGGTTTCCCAGTGTAGGAGGCATAATGCAGCTTTCAGTTCAGTAAATCAGTAGCAGAAACAAAGCTGGCCCTGGACCTAGTGCAATGGGATAACGTGACCCTCCCCTTTTACTGGTAGTTGTACTTCTGAAGGCATACGGCAATCGGGACTGTCTGGGTTCCACTTCATGTTCTTGGGCGCTAGCTGTGAGTGACCCTGAACTGGCAAATGTATCATCGGTGGACTGTGGCCTACTCTGAGTACTTTAAACTGTGCCGGGGCTTTTGGTCAAGAGGGGGTGTACGTCCTTCTGCTGCGGAGATGGCTGGTGACATTTGCAGGGAGGTATCCCCCCGCCCCAGGCTCTGCTCGGGGTGGTGGAAGAGCTGAGGGGACTGGCCTATAAAGATAATAAACGGGCAGGTTTTTTTTTTGTTTAGTTTTTTTTAAAGATTTAACCAGGAATCCTATGTAGGGGAACTGATCAGGGAACATTCTCTGTACAATCTGATAAACACGGGAAACTACGGGGCCATGAAGTAACTAACACTAGCCACCCCCCTTTCACAGAGCATTTCTAATAGGGACAGAGACAGCTTATGTCTGTAGTCTTCAGCAAAGTCCTTGCTAAAATTCCTAGGCATTCATTTCAACAAAATCAGCCCCCTCCCCCACATGTGCTTGTCTACAGACAGAGGGGGCGGGCTGCATTTCCCTGTGCACTAAGCATAATGGATGTGTGTGCTCATTCTAAATAAGAACAATTTAGATAAAGTCCTTAAAATATAAAACTATTATTTTGCAACATGTTATAACAACAATCCCAACAGAAAGAACTATAGCTCCTAACATGACGGCCACATATCTGTTACGTTTGACTGGAATAAAATTACTTGGCATGAAAACTAACTGCCAGCCGTAATCAGCATGTCTCTGCAAGATAAAATTACTTTAAATCTTACAGTTTTAGGAAGCAGATATTCAAAAGACATTCCGAATACTTTTGCCATGAAGTGGGTGGATATCTAGAATACATATACACTTTTTTTCTTCCTATTTTATTTTTATTAATAATAAGTATGTCGTCTATGAGATGCCTGCCGCAGTATATCAGGAACTAGAATTCAAACACGATGAACTCCTTATTCACTCAGGATTTAAATCACTTTCAAGTGGCAATCTGGTACTACTGGCTCGGAATGCTTTATAGTCCTGTCAGGGTTCTTAACCTCTACTTCGTAGACAAAGGGAAAACAAAAGCAGTTTCGTGAATTTTTCTATCATTTCCTATTTAAACCATTACAGTACTTACTGAAGGTTTGAACATAAATAACACAAAACAAAGCTAAGCCCACAAATGCATTATACCTATAGCCCTACAAAAATTCTTCTCACTTGGTCCGTACAAGTACAGGAACTCGAAAGGGGTTAATAAGAACTTAACTCTTTTCCAGGCTAAGCCCAAAACTATCGGGACCCACAATCCTGACTAAACATTCTTATTAAATGATATATAATACATGACCATAGCAGAAGGAACATCACTATTAAAACACATTGAATAAAACAGGTACAATTTTCCTGAAATAAGCACAAATTAACCCAGCTACAGAACGCTGAAATTAAGCCTTCACAGGGTTAACAGATACTGAACATTCCTTTGTACAGACACGCCCCTTCTTTCTCCGCTAGCCAGTTTCATGCTGTGCTGAAGGAACAAAAAACTAGAATGAATGAAACAGCTTCTTGATATAAACGTGATTCCTGCCTTCTTAATACTATTTCTTAATCGGTAAACTGTTCCACAAATTACTCAACAGAATAATCTCACATTTATACCAGAAGGGAAACTCGCAGTTTTAACAGATAACAAAAATCAGATACACAGTAAAGACAGACAATACACCAAACGCTTCCTCCTTTTCGCGACCTGGGCACAGTAGCCTGGCCAGGAACTGCGCTACTTAGGAGTCTACTCTCGCTCGGTCTATATTTCAAGGCCTCTCACTCACACAAGCAATCATATTTCAACAAAAATCATTTTTCAAGTGCCCAGGTTTTCTGACTGACTATTCCAAACAAGAAGGATCGATGGCTTCAGCTGCCGCTTTCTCTTACGCGGAGCTTACTAGGACCGCCCTTATGGGAGGTGATCAGGCTCCCTTGTCTCGCGCCTACTCATGCGAGATTTCACAGTTAGTCTATACCAAATCAATCTTGCGCATACTTATGCAAGACTTTTTCCCCAGGCTGCACTGACTTTTAAATCACAAAAATGTCTACTCACCGGATCCAGTTCCTGATACCAAACCAGTTCTTGGGTTGGACCCCGGACTCCCCTCGGGTTCGGAAGGTGTTGGCCAGCTGGACCCAGTGGCCTGCCGAGGCAAGGCGGAACCCTCTCCGATACAAAGGGATCGGCGGCGCCTGAGAAGTTCTCCTGCGGTCGGACAGATATGGTTCCAACCGGACCAAACCTTTGAGGCGAGAAATCGTGGTATATTTACTTGCATACCATCCCCCGCTCGCACATTCCGGCCAACGCACCAAGAATATGTAGCAGCACTGATAAGCATGCAATAAATAAAACCAGGAGTCTGTTCAAAGATCCAAGCCAGTTTATTGTGCACAGGCCCAGTCAGTCAAAGCTTCAAAAGGAACTGAGCACTGCTTTTCACAGAGACATAACCATTTATACCTCTTTTTCAGTTTGATACATGAGAACTTTCTATTGGTTCTAACTTGATACATGCAAACTTCCTATTGGTTCCAACACCCCCTGCACCTGTCCAATGAGAAATCCCTCTGGGGCCTAGCAACCAGCCCCCTCCCTTAGGATTGTTCTAACAATGGTGCAGTTCTTGATTTTGTTACTTCTCTACTGCAAGGTTATCCCTAGCATCAGGAATGCATGTTTTGTAACATTTCTTTCTTTCACACACAAGAGAATAATGGAAGACTTATGAATTCATGTAAAACTTCTTATTAAGCAGTTTAAAACAGTTTTCTTATTTTCCACAAATTTTTGGTTCTTTTCTAGCTATAACGGAGGTTAGGATCCAGGCCTAACTTACAGGCCTCTCATAGTAGCAGACCATGCTAGGCCATAGCCTGCCACTTTTCCACAACTACTTGCCCTACCCCCCACAATTACTCCCACTCCCCCACTTCTGCTTCCCCGATACCCCACCCCCTCAACTATCACCACCTTCCCCACCCCTTACAACTGTCTCCCCACAGACACAAAACATACATAATACACACAGCAGAGATGCATGTATACAAAATATAAGTACACCCAACTGTACATAGATCTGAGATGTGCTCAGGAGGCTAGGACTGATAACTGTCTGGCTTTTTTCAGCATTCGACAGAATTTTAAATTAATTTCCAAAAGCCAGAAGGATGGCTAATGTGTCTGGACATTCTTCAGAGTTTAAAATATCTATCTGCAGTTCTCCAGTCTCCCCCTCCCCTGCCCCCACCCCTCATCCCGATGTGAGTGAGTCTATCCTGCCGGCTTCCAGTGTAACTGGCAGCAGAGACTGTGGATAGGATGGGAAGACTGTGGGGTTGTAACACTGGAAGGCAGCTCTGGTCAAAGGAAGAGAGGAAGGGAGCTGGGGGAAGTTCCTGTGCTATACAAGTGAAAGTTATGTATATGGTAGAGGACAGAAGAGAAATTAAGCCCCTTCAAAAAATGCCCCAATGCATTTCTGTGGGAGAAGCAGTTCCCAGAGCTTCAGAATACATACACTGACTAATACATGGCAACATAGTGATTAAGGAATTGCACTTTTCAAACTGCCCTTCCCTTTCATCTCCTGATCACCGAAAGTCAATACAGATAAAGATATATGCACAAACAAATGCATACAATCATACCCACATACCCACAAACATACAGACACAGACACATACAAACACACACACGGATATACAAATGTGCACAGACATACCCACACATACACAAACAAAACAGATACACCCATACATACATATGCAGACACATATCACACATGCAAAACAAGGACAAAACAGACACACAACAGGTAATGCAGGTACAAACACCCACACACACAATCAAACACACATGGAGGGGCTGGAAAGGAGTCCATGACTCATGCTAGGAATGCTTTCCCCACTTGTTTGATTGTTGAGGTGACTTGAAACGTCAGAGATTTTCTAAAGTATACATGTATTATAGAATCAGAAATGCATGTATACTTTGCAGGCCCGCCCACAATACACACTCTTTGAAACTGCTGTGGATGTAAACATATGCAAAATGCAATGTGTGCCTTCAAGTCAATGCTGACTCCTGGCGACTCAGGTTTTTTGACAATATGACCTGAAGTAGGTTGCCAGGTCCTTCTTCCAAGGCTATGGAGGGTTAAGTGACTTGCCCAAGGCCACAAGGAGTGTTAGTGGGAATCAAATGCCGGTTGCTTGGTTACCAAGCCAGTGCTCTAAGCACTAGGCTACCCGTCCACTAAACAAATAAATAATGGATTTCTAAAATCACTATGTACACACATAGGGTATTTACATGTATAAATATCAAGCAAACCTTCTAAAATAACTCCCTGTATGTCTTGAAAAAGACCTATTCCTGATTGGCCAAAAACTAGCTTACAGATATCCAGTCAGGAATGAGTCTATACTTTATAAGCATCATTAATGTCATATAATAATGGTTAAAACATCCCATTCTCAATTTCAAAATATAAATCTTGTTTTGAGGCCAAATGGTACTGCTTTTCAAGGAATATATGTTTTCTCACAAGCTGTTTTTCATTGGGTCACTTGACAATAATCATACAATTTTAGCAAATGCCACATTGTGTTGCGTGGCAATAGGCAGAAGCACATTTTTAACCTAGAGATTGGCATTTAAAAAACAATAGCAAAAATTCACCTTGATGATTTCTTTATTGCCACTTTGCAATATGAAAATTTGTCGAGGAGGGACTATCCATGTTTGTACAGTGCTGTGTACGCCTTGTAGCACTTTATAAACGATAGTAGTAGTAGTAGAATACAGGGTAGACATGGTGAGAAGGCAGAAATAATAGTGAGCTAGCAGAAAGATGAAAAACAAGTATTAGCTTCATTCTGCTAGGCATGCCCAAACCTGCAGCCACCGTCAACACCGAATCAAACTCTGGAATTTGCTACTAGAGGATGTAGTAAAAGCTGTTAGTGTAGCTGGGTTTAGAAACAAGTTTGGACAAGTCCATAAACCAGTATTAAAGAAGATCCGGAAAATCCACTGCTTATCCCAGGACAAGCATTGTGGAACCTGTGTACCTTTTTGAGAACCTGACAGGTGCTTGTGACCTGGATTGGTAACTGTTGGAAACAGGATACTGGGCTTGATGGACCTTGGCCTGACCCATTATGGCATTTCTTATGTTCTTACACTCTTCTTATAACAGTGCTTTCCCAACTTTTAGCCTATATCATCCCATTTTAGCAACTGAAAACTTGCATAACCCCAGATGATGAAGAAATTAAAATAGCGGGTCTCCAGCTTCCTTCCCCTCCTCCACTCATCTAAAACAGAAAGCCGCGGCAACCAGCAGCAGCAGTCAGCTCAGGGTCCTTTGTGTCAGTGTACAGTGTGTACTTAGAGACCCCAATACTCAGCATGGGTTTCCAGTCTAACAGGAAGCTTACCCAGGAGGGGCATGGGCCTATGAACGTTCACCGGCTCACAGGCCACATGCTGACTGGTGACTGCCGTTACTTGGCATAGATCACAGTGAAATTCCAGAGTGGAGGGGAAATGACCATCTTTCTGTGACCCCATCCACTGATGATGTGAATTTAATTGGAGTCCCAACCAAAATTTGGGAACCAGTGTCTTATCATTTAATTATATTTAATAACTGGGGTTATGCTAGAAGGAGTCAAAATCCTGACAGAGTTTGAATGCTGTGAGCTTAATATTTCAGAGAAGCAATCTTATTGGCAAGTACAAAGATTAGACTCCAGCACTGTGGCTCATTTGGCCACTGATAACATTTTGTGACATTCTCTACTACTACTGACAATGACAGTGTATACTGAGCATAGAACTAAGCAGAGTAAGGGAACTGAACCTGGAAGCAAAGTGTTGGCGTTAAGGCTGCGGAAATAGCTACTACAGGAGCTGAGATGGGGCAGCTGTGGCAAGGTTAAGAGGTTGTCAGAGGCAGCTTGGTGGCAAAAATGCAATGCGGGCCTTCGAGTCCAGGCTGACTCCTGGGTCTCCAATGAAAATAAAATCTGAGATAAACGTTACACTGAAGCAGGCAGCAGAGTCACATAATTTAGAGATGAGAGAATGTAACAAATTTACATATTCGGGGGGGGGGGGTGGAGATATTCAAAGGCATTTATGTGGTTTGCAGACCACTGGAGAACAGAGGGGGCAGCAAATAGCATTTGGCAAAGCAAGAGAGAAAAGACCACAAAGATCTCCAACCCAGGTCAGACCATCAAGGAACGTTAAGGCAGGCAGGAAGGCAAAGAAACAATCAAGTTATATGAGTGACAAAGTAGGTAGACAGGTGTGAGAATCGGCGTCACATGCAAGTATCAGAAAGTTCTGCACTCGCTTGAGCAGAGTCACCATACCAGGTCATGACGTTATAGCACTAAGGCAAACAGAACAGCAATTGTACAAGTGACTGGTTTATTTCTGTATTTTTAAAAAAACCAAACACCTCTATACTGCTTAAGTGAAACCAGCTGAACTAAGTGGCTTACAAAGTAAAAACTATAAAAGTTCACATGAAAGACATAACAGACAAACCAGCAGTAACATATTAAAGACCATGGTTGATCCATTGCACTGAATTCCTGCATCAGTAAGATAAATGTAACAAAAAAAGAAGGGGCATGAGGAGGAGAGGACCTTAACAGCGGCTCTGACGCCCTCTTACCACTGGACTTGCTCTTTTGAAGGCTGCCGCAGGCTGGTGGCTGAAGGGATGGAAGAGCGTCAGCTGTAGGGGGCATTTTCACTACCTGCACTACCTGTTAGTGTGAGGTTTAGCATGTGGTTTAGGTGCTAAAAAGTATCAAGGGCCCCTGCGCTAAAACTCCTGCACTACCCTAGTTGCACACAATGGGACAGGGACTGGGTAGGCCAAGGACGAAACAGAGGGGTTGACGTCAAGTCGCAGCAAGCACCAGTGTTAGTAGCTCAGAGTAACCATGCTTGCTGACCTAAGCTCACTCTCAGTGGGCAGCGTTAAGTGCGCCTACATGCTGGCTTACACAGTGCTATGTCTTGAGCCCCCTCTAACTGCAAGGGGATGGATGCACACATCGCTCTGAAGTTAACGGCAAACCCCATGAGCTGGTAACATGGCTCACATGCATACAGTATTACCGGCACAGACTAGTAAAAATGCCTCTATATGGACAAGGATCCAACTTCAATCCCTGGCAGTAACTTCATGCGGGGCAGAGAAAGAAGAATGTCTGGACCAAGTTATAGGTCAATATTTTCTCTTCATTCTTTCTCTCACTCTGCTCTAGTCTCTGCATTCCTTCCCTTCCTCTTCTCACTGCCTTGTCTGATGTCCCTCCCTTCCTCCTCCTCTTATTTAATTAATTGCTGTTAGAAAGGCTCAGGCTAATATTAGCCCGTGACGATCAGTGTTTTTTGTAAATGCTGCAGGTAAAAAACATCCAGATTTTCAGTGCTAGTGACCGATGCTAAATATCCAGATTCAGTTCTGGCCCCTGGTGCTGTCTGAATAGTGGAGATTTTCGCCCAGCTCATTCCAGAACACGAATAAGCCCTTTGGACATTTGGCGTAGACATTTTTCTAGGAAAAACATCTATGGCCATATTCTGAAACCCTGCGGTCCTTCACGTACACGACGCTAGCATAGGAATCTCAGAATGTGGGTGGGAGGGGAGGAACAGGGGCCGAACGGGGAAATGGCCAGCATCGGAAACATATAAAGAATATTCAGGAGAGGCCTGTGTACGTCTTCAGTGTTTCCCATAGATGTCCACGTTATTCCTGCAGAAACATGGAATAAAGGCAGGACTTTGAAAACGTTCTGCTCTGCTCAAAGCGTCCCGTATTGAACAGTTGTGACAAGTATGCTTTGAACTGTTGTTTCTGCAATATGGAGAGATACAAGATGCAGGTGTAAAGAAAAGAAAGCAGAGGTGAGGGAAGACTGTATGATATAGAAATAATATTAAACACCCCTACAGAAACACTGAGAGGAGCAAGTGTGTTTATTCTGGCTATGCTGACATTTGCTGTTTGTGCCAATGGAGCTATTGTAGGATTCCCTAACATGTCCTATGTTCTGGAAAAATGGGACTGTTGATGTAGGGCTAGTAGTATGTGACTGAGCATGGAAATGATTCTTGTTTGAGTGAGAAAAGCAGATCAGATTTGCAGCCATGCTAATAAGTTATACCAGCTGTTGTTTATAGGTGCAGGGGATCATTCTGGCAGAAGTATGTTTAATGTGAGTACACGTGAGAGTGTGTTTGTGTGTGGTGTGAGGGTTGCATGGGAGGACCTGTGTGCTCTGCCGCAATTCTGGGGGGGACATGAATGCCTGGCAAGTATCTGGACCATAGGGACAACTGCTGCATCACCAGGTGCCAGTGTAATGGGGTCAGAAAACATATCCCTGCCAGGAATAAGGGAACAGTAAAACAAAATGCCTAAAATGGGGTCAAAACGTCAGCTTGCCCTAGAGTAAAGTGCTCCCTTCTTTTAGGCATCAGCTATGAGATATGTAGGTTATGCATAAAAGAAGGGAGCACTTTACGCTAAGGCAAGTTGATGTGTTGCCCCATTTTTGGTGTTTTGTTTTATTGGTCCCTTATTCTTGGCAGGGATATATTTTCACATTTTGCTATAGAGACCCTTTGCTTATAAATACTGGTCCATAATTAGCTTTGTAAAGACTGTTTTCAGAGATGCCCAATGGATGATTAACTGAGGAGTTCTTCTACTGCCATGTATGCTCTGATAGCAGCTATGTCAGGACAAACAGATCACATTAGACTGCACTGCGCTTACTTTGCAGTGTTCTGGGCATCCGACTATTTAATCTTGTTGTCATCTGCATTTAGGTATGATCAGTATTCATGTGTTATTTGCATGAACACAACACTGTCAGTGAGAGGAGCAGCTTAGGGGATGCACATTTTACCGGGGGAGGCAGAGGCAGGTGGCATTGTAGACGTTCATCTTTTCAGAATATTGCGAGGGTGGGGTCGTCCAAGCAGTCTAATACATCTACATCGCCAATTCCAGACATGCGGGTGCATCCGTACCAGAATCAGGTTTAAAACGTCCTCATCTCTGATTTGGATGTGCCTGCGGCCTAGACATGACTGTTATGGAATTGGCCTCTATCCAGATAGCTATCCACATGGTACTTAGGATAGCTTTTTTGTTGCCGTACGTTATGCCCTTGATTGTAGGAGAAGGTGGTATAGAAATACTGTTAAATAAATAAATAAAAATGCCCTGACCTCATCCCAGGACCACCTGGCACAATCTGGATAATGCAAAGGCTATTTGTGGTGATATATAGTGCACTATCCTAATTATGTTGCTGAATATCACAGTCAGCGGGACTTACATGGTTAGCAAGTTATGTTAACCATATAGGCCCACTGAATATCAGGACGAATCTTCCTAGCTACAACACTCTGCCCGGGGTTGCCAATTTTTCCATGGACTATTACTGGACACCCACGAAGCTTGAGGACAGAGGGAGGGAAGAGACATTGAGAGGTGTTCCCCTCAGACTGGAATAAGGCTGATGTCAGTTATCCGTTCACAGTCCTCTCCTCAGTTGGGTTCCATGCACTTTCCTCCTACACACTTTAGAACAAGTGAGGAAAGTGTGCAGAGCATGGCTCAGGGATTCTTTCTGTCCCCTTTGTGTGTATGTATGCATGCATGCACACACCCTTCTGTTTGTATCTGCGATGCATGTGTGTGTGTATCTCTGTTTTGTGTGTGTGTGTGTGCATATCTTTCTTGGCTGGTATGTGTGGGCTTTCTTAGCACCCCCCCCCTCACCAGCAACCTTGCAGGGCTCTTGGAGCTACAGAAGACTACATTCAAAACAATGGGAAGGTAATTCAAAGACAGCAATAAAATACCACACAATTCTATAGAAATACACCAAAGCTTTGTGGAGAGAAACAACAGAACCAAGTTCTCCTTGTTTACTCTAACTGATAGCCATGGTTCACTTTATTTATAAGGCTCTTTTGGATGATACAGCATAATTTCACTTTATTATGACACGTCAATTATTACGTCTCTATCACATCATAGGTCAATTTTAATCAGTGTGGGTCAGTATGAGGAGACATACATGGAGTCCAAGACATAATTGTTTACTGCTGACTGTGGCAGCATGAGGAGACATACACATATTCCAAGACATAATTGCTTGATATCTAATAATTGTTTACTGCTGACTAGGTCGGTATGAGGAGACGTACGCATATTCCAAGACATAACTGTTTACTGCTGACTGCTTGATATCTACTAACCCTGAGACTGCAAGGCTGGGGTACAAGCTGTCCTTTCTTGTTTACAGGACATGTAAATCTTCACTTAGTAAGCAAATATATGAAGTTTTATTTCTAAGCAAAGTTCTAAACAGAATTAACTCTTTCTCAGGTTTAGTCAGTCTAATAGTGTAGACTACCCTGTACAAACAAACATGCTTTCAGTCCCACCTCTGATTCTGTAAAGAATCATTTCTAACGTAAGGAAACTCATATATTGCCATTAAAACTAGATTGTGGGTCAATCTGTAACATTAATGTATGAGTCAGTGATTCTACTGCTTTCTTACAGAGAGCTGTAAAAGATGAAGAGGTGGAAGTAAACCAGTGCTGACATAGAAAAACAGCCCCAAGGTAAAGCTGATAGTACATGGAGGATTAATACTCCTAGAATGAGAATTCCCCAAAATACCAAGCAAAGATGCTAACATGCCTTGCAAAGGCCTGAATACTGAATTCCAAAATGAAGAAACAAAATCAATGAGAGCCGAAAAGGAACTTACATAACTCTCATTTGAAACAAAAGTACGGTTGCTAACTTTATCTAATAGGCCTTTCACTATTTTCCCATTATTATCAAGCATACTACAACAAAAATCAACTATTATTCCACACACACCATTTTCTTTTGCTAGGAGAAAATCTAAAACCATTCGGTTCTGGGCTGCATAAGCTGACACTTTGTTTACTGGACCATGCAATACACACTAATTGCCTCAGTAAGAAGCAGAGCAGCCACTATGACTTCATCCTGAGGGGATACATCCCTTTTTCTTCCTAAAGATTTGTTCAGGATTGATAACAAATTAATATAGCAACGTTCAATGCACTATGGGGTACCCACCAAGGCTATATAGCAGGTACCTGACCAACCTCTGGGAGGCTCTGCAATACAAAAGTACCACACACACAAAATAATCTCCTTCTAAAACCACTAAGCTCTCTGCTCAGATTGTCAACTTCGGAGGACAAGATATATTCTGTATATTCTATATATTCTGTATACAATTACTCAAAACCACTTTAACTCTGGTTAGGTATGCCTAGGTCAGAACTAGAGGCATCCAAAAGGGTAGCCAGAACTACACACTTGGTTCCCTTCAACTGGCATCAATTGTAAATTACTGAAATATAGGAACTTGCACATGGGATCGTTATACCTATATCTTTAATTATTCTAGATTCTGTGTTTGTATAAGACCATATGTCACAAAACTCTTCAAAGGTCTTAGGCCTAACTTGGTAAACATCCATGCTGAGTAGCTGTCACTGTTGGAAGGCAAACAGCAAACTTTGATAACTTGAAATGTTTTTGTCATCAAGTGTAAATGTACCTCAAAAATATTTGGATATTCCCTCTAACATCCTCATGATTCTGAATGCAATACTGCTTCATTAATAATATGCCACAGCACATCTAGGACCAGATTAGGAAATATGCATAGCCAATATGCATAGCAACAAAAATATTCTAAAACAAACTAAAGATATACCTACTTTTCTTAATACTTTTCTTAAGATGATGAAGAGATATACTATAGCTATACTGGCCTTCTAATTCTTAATTACTTTATGAAGTAGAGGTTAAGTACCTAAAGGTCATTACATATATATCAAGAAAATACTAATCTAAACTAACCTCATCCCTCTAAGCCTTACTATAAATGCTAAATAAATGCATTTTACATGACTAGTCCATTTAGAATTTACTTAATACAATAATCTCTCTGTAATGTCACTGTTGTTCTTTCAGAAAATACTTTAAAAAATCCTTTTCTTCAATCACTGTTGTCCAATAAGTCTCTGCGTTGCAAACTCTTGATTCACCGACATAGGAAGCCACCTTCTGAGCTTGTGAGGGGGCCACTGTATAAGATGCATCCACTGAGAATGTCTTTTCACTTTACAAGCTGAATATCCCACCAGGAACACACGACATGGTCCAGGAACTTGGAGCCGGGAGTGTCTTCGGATGCAGTCTTAATCAGGACCCAATCTGGTGACTTAACCTCTGATAAAATAATTCTGTGGATCCCGGATATAAAGAACTTGTCATCTCATTAAGGAGTCACTTGCAATAAAAGGAAAACAAAATAGGACTGAGTGCAACCGTGCACAATAAGTTAAGCTATCGCTGCGCAACACCTGGGGGTCTGGGATAACTGCCAAGGCATATGGAGAAGGAGCTAGACATCCATTAACTATTTCAAATGGTATCAAGCTAGAGGAAATACACACCGCCATAAGGGCAAAAGGGAAAAGTTTTTATTCAATCGGAGGCTGTATCAGAGTGCATAAGTGACCTTTGTGGAATACGACCTCCCTCCTCTGATACAAGGCAGATCTACAAAACAGGTTGCAAAATCAAAATAAAAAGAATTCAGCAGGCAGGCATATGTATATTGTCCCTAATCTAACCCTACAATGCCAATTCTGAAACAGTGCAAACAGATTGTACCAATGAAAACGATAACAAAAAGACAAAATGCATAACCACGGTGGTAAAGTTTCTGCTGCAGGAATAGGGCAAGTAGAAACAAAAGACGGTCAGGGCAAATAAACAGATGATTCATTTTCCAGCTGCCCGGAACATCATGAAGTCCAAAACTAGGTTTCAAAAGAAGTATCTTCAAAGAAAGATGAAAGAGAAAACTGAAGAGCTTACTTAACTCCCTCTTCACCAGTAACCTCACTGGGTTCTTGAAGCTACAAATAACTACATTCACAAACAATGGGAAGGTTATCAAATACAGCAATAAATACAACAGTTCTATAGAAAAATACACCAAAGCTTTGTGGAGAGAAACTGAGAGAAGCACGTTCTCCCTGTTTACTCTAACTTCTTAGCCATGGTTCACTTTATTTATAAGGCTTTTGTAGATGATACAGCATAATTTCACTTTATCATTATACGTCATGTATGTTTCATATTGTAGGTCAACTTATTCAGTGTGGGTCAGTGTGGAGCCATAAATGGAGTCCGAGACATAATTATTTACTGTTACATGGCCATTATAAGGAGACATACAGGAATCCAAGATATAGAATGACCTAATTGACATAATTGTTTACTGCTAATACCTCTTGATATCTACTAATTACTAACCCTGAGAGTATTTTAGTTAATAACTCTGAGACTGCTATCTGGTATCCCTGAGTCAGAGAGGCTGGGGTATAACCTGCCCTTTCTTTATTTATGTAAACCTTCACCTAGTAAGCTAATATATGAAGTTTTATTTCTAAGCAAGGTTCTGAACAAAATTAACTCTTTCTCAGATTTATTCAGTCTAATAGTATATGGTACCCTGTATGAATATACATGCTTTCAGTCCCTCCTCTGATTCTGTAAAGAATCATTTCTAAGTAAGGGAACTCATATATTGCCATTGAAGTGGAAATACAACTGGATTCTGGGCCAATCCATAACATTATTGCAGGGGTCAGTGATCCTACTGATTGCTGATTTAGAAAGCTGTGAAAGGTAAAGAGGTAAAAAGAAACCAGTGCTGACATAGAGAAATAAATTGTCAGTACATAGAGGAGTAATACTTCTAAAATGAAACATCTCAAACTACCAAGCAAAGATGCTAACACACCTTGCAAAGGCCTGAATACCTAATTCCAGAATGAAGGAACAAGTATCAGTGAAAGCTGAAAAGGAATTTACATAACTCTCACTTGAAATTAAAGTACAGTTACTAACTTTATCTAATTGGCCTTTCACTATTTTTCCATTATTATCAAGCATACTACAACAAAAATCAACTAGTACTCTGCATACAGCATTTTCTTTGCTAGGAGAAAATCTAAAAACCATTCAGTTCCTGACTGCATAAGCTGACACTATGTTTGCTGGACCTTGCAATTCACACTAATTGCCTAAAAAGAAACAACAGAGCAGTCACTATGACTTCATCCTGAGGGGAAACATCCCTTTTTCTTCTTAAAGATTTATTCAGGATGGATAACAAATTAATATAGTAAAGTTCAATTCACTATGGGGTATCCACCAGGGCTATATAGCAAACACCTAACCAACCTCTGGGAAACTCTGCACTACAAAAATACTAACCGAAACATCAATTCTCAAATCGGAGATTACAAAAACAGCACAACAAAAATAAAATACCAGGAGAACATGTTTCACAGTATACCAAACAGTAAACCAGTGTTTGGAGAGGTTAAGAAAAAGAATCAGAAGTGCAGAGAGAAATGTCCACAGGTTTGGGAAAACGTGCAAGAACCTCAAAGTATTTGTGATCATTCTGCACATAAAAAAACCCCCAAAATGCACAGTCCGAAATTAAAAATGCAAAAACAACGTGGACAACTTGAAGAAACATCTGTAGCCCTTCTTGCAAAAACAAAAGAAACATGGCTGTCGTGTGGCGAGCCTACAAGAACTACAGCAGGAGAACAGAAGATTGGAGGAGCTGAACAGACATGCAAAAGATGCTCTACTTTTGCCAAATCACAAAAACTAAATTACCAAGCAGACAATATTTAAGAGAGGCAGATAACAGCAATGTCTGGCTTGTAAACAAATACAATGAGCTGCAGCAAAAATGCTGAACCGCTAAGATGTGAGATTCAGACACTCACTGAGGACAGGATATATTCTGCATACAATTACCCAATTACTCAAAACTCTCTGAGGCATGACCATTAAATTATTTCACTTTAACTCTGGTTAAGTATGCCTAGGTCTGAACTAGAGGCATCCAAAAAGGGTAGCTAGAACTACACACTTGGTTTCCATTAACTGACATTACTTTGTAAATTACTGAAATATAGGAACTTGTACATAGGATCTTCATACCTATATCTTTTATTATTCTAGGTTCTGTGTTTGTATTTGTGTTTATATATGACTATATGTCACAAAACTCCTCAAAAATCTTAGGCCTAACTCTTGGTAAACTTCCATGCTGAGGAGCTGTCACTGTTGGAAGACAAACAGCAAACTTTGATAACTTATAATATTTTTCCATCAAGTGTAAATGTGCCTCAAAAATATTTGGATATTCCTTCTAACATCCTCATGATTCTGAATATAATACTGCTTCATCAATAAATTACCACAGCACATCTAGAACCAGATTAGGAAATATGCATAGCCAATATGCATAGCAATAAAAATATTCTCAAAAATATTCTAAGACAAACTAAATATATACCTACTCTTCTTAATACTCTTCTCAAGATGATGGAGAGATATACTATCGCTATACTGGCCCTCTAATTCTCACTTTATTAAGTAGAGGTTTGGTACCTAAAGGTCATTACATATATATCAGGAAAATACTAATCTAAACTATCCTCATCCCTCTAGGTCTTACTATAAATATATAAAAACATTTTACATGCTATATAAAAGTATTTTTTTTTACATGAATAGTCCATAAAGAATTTACTTAATACAATAATCTCTTTGTAATGTCTCTGTTGTTCTGTCAGAAAATACTTTGAATCATAAAAGTCCTTTTCTTCAATCACTATTTGTCCAATAAAACTCTGCGTTGCAAACTCTTGATTCGCCGACACAGGAAGCCACTTTCTTGACTTGAGAGGGGGCCACTGTATAAGATGCATTCGTTGAGAATGTCTTCTCACTTTACACGCTGAATATCCCACCAGGAACACACGACATGGACCAGGAACTCCGGAGCTGGGAGTGTCTTCAGATGCAGGCTTAAGCAGGACCCAATCTGGTGACTTTACTTCTGCTAAAATAATTCTGCGGATCCCAGATATAAAGTACTTGCCATCTCGTTAAGGAGTCACTTGCAATAAAAGGAAAACAAACAGGGCTGAGTGCAACCATACACAATAAGTTAAGATAGCGCTGCGCAACACCGGGTGTCTGGGATAACTGCCAAGGCATTCATTAATTATTTCAAATAGTGTCCGGGGAAACACACACCGCCATAAGGGCTAAAAAGGAAAAGCTTTTATTCAATCAGAGGCTGTATCAAAGTGCCCTATTAGGGACACCGTCTCCCTCCTCTGATACAGAACAGATACCAAAACAGGGTGCAAAATAAAAATATTCAGCAGGCATATAGCACTTTCCCTATACTAGCCCTACAATGTCAATCCAGAACACAGTTTCAAAAAAAGACAAGATGCATAACCACAGCGATAAGCCTCCGCTGCAAGAAAAAACAGGTAGAAACAAAGACGATCAGGGTAAATAAACAGATGATTCGCTTCCCAGCTGCCCAAAACGTCACGAAGTTCATAAACTGGGTTTCAAAAGAAGTATCTTCAAAGGGAAATAAAAGAGAAGAATAAAGTCATCTTTAACAGTGCTACATACGGTGACATCTGTGACACAGATATCAGAAAAGAGTCTTTTAGGTTCACCGAATAGGGTCCCTTGGATTTCAAAAATCATGACGTGTGCTGGCAAAAAACACCAGGAAATCATTGGGATTCAATTACGAAAATCAGAACTACATAACCATAGCAAAAGTTACTTCATTAACTCACTTTGAATAAAAGCTCACTGGCTTACAGCCAGTTGCGAAAATTTACAAGAACACACAGATAACAAGGACATCAGAAATAGCTACAAACAATTTGAATAGTTTACAATAACCATGGCACTCTTCCCAGTACATTTTTGTTTTACATTTACGTTTAAAACATGATGCAATTCCCAGTATATTGCAACCATTCAAAAACAAACCTTCTACTGCGATAACAGAGAGACAGAGAGACTTTCTGATCCGTCTGACCAGAGAGTGTTAGGACAATTCCCAGAACATTACATTTTTACAAGACACCGCAGTTTAAACAGAATTAACCCTCAAACCTAACTGACCAGTATAAACTAATAAAAGGCATAAATCTGACCAATGACATAAGTAATTCAGTTTACATTAAAAACAAATCATTCACATAAGAAATTAAAAAGGGATGTTGAGTTTCTCATCAGATAACGCAGTTTCTAGGGCCTTTGCAAATATGCAAGACTAACCTTCAAAAAGAGCAGATAAAAACAAAACTGCATTTTTTTTTCTTCTTTGCCAAGTCATACTGAAAATCCAGGGAGAAGTTGGCAAAATCACATTATGAACTGCGTACAGGTTCTTGTACAAGTTTATCAGTGTCTTACCGTACAGCCATCCACAGACAGTCTTACTTGTAGCACAGAAAGAGTTGAAGTCTCACATAATGATATTGCAGGATACACGTGTCTGGAAATCTGCAAGCACAGACCAACTTTCTTCACCAGCGGCTGCTGGCAATGGACACAGCTGACAGTCTAAGAAACGAAACTTCAGGTCTCACGGCGACCCGTACAGGCGGGATGAAAGGCATCCGAAATCTGATCCCAGCACTGTAGATGAAAGCTTTCCAAGATAACGATGCTTGCATCTGCAGGAAAACAGCACTTCAGAGGAAAGAAACACAACTGATAATGTGCGACATTTGATCCTGGTGCAGCCCACAGAGCAGATAGAAGTCTTCCAGGATCAGGGTAAATAGTTGTGACATCTGCAAAGAATACAGCTGAACAGTAGCAGGGAAAGCATCTCTTCTGACTATCCCCCTGCTCTGATTCCGGAGACAGTTTTCGCTTGCAAAAGCTCAATGACAAGCTTATCTAAACTGTCTCGCTGAAGATTCCTATGACTTTCTCGCGCTCCAATCTTACCCCTCCCCTTGCTCTTGGGAGGTTGAGCAATCGTCAGCTTGAGCGACTCAGTCATTTCACATCAAACGTCAGCTCACTGCACCAGGCACTTTTTCAGACTTACATCAGCACTTTTCAGACTTACATCAGTACTTTTTCAGACTTACATCAGCTGTTCTTGCTGGCCAATCTGTTATTATTGAAGTTGTAAAAAATACCTTTACTCACGGGATTAAACATTTACAAAAACAATTAATGAATCCTGCCTTAAAGATGTTTAATCTCAACCAGTCCTTTTCACAGGTTTGCTATAAGTGTCCACTGTTAGTGATTTTAACAGAAAATCATCTTTTAACCACTAAAACAAAATTATCTCTTCGAGTTTTCTCTTGGAAATCTATCACAAGGTATGTCACAAACTGAATAAAAATCAGCTGGGTTATAAAACGCAGTTCTAAGCAAATTATCTAAAGCAGCCCAAGTAGGACATGAACTATTATACTGACACAACACAGTTTGAAAAAACCTTATAGCACTATGTAGTTGAATACATTTCTCTCTATAGGTCATAAAATGCTTATTCAGACCCTTTTCAATATCATCAACAAGTTTACTAGAAATTCCTAATTCCTTTGTAGCAGAAATATTATTTCTTAATGTTTCCTCTAAGGAATCTATGATACGTACAGTACATTTTGTTTCACGACTAAGAAGATCATTCATTTCTCTGAGTTGGGACACATTGCAAGTCCCAAAATTCGTGATCTGTGTATTTCCCAATATTCTTTGCTTATCTCTTATCTCATATCTTAATTTCGCTAAACGAGTGACTATCTTCCCTTCTGAAACTACATAATTCTCAAAACAGACAGGGGAAGACGACGGAAATACACCTGGAACATCTTCAAATGCAGCCACCTCTGCTTTCTCCGGTGGTTCACTCGTTGTATCAACATTTACTAATACAAACAATTCATTTTTCAATTTATGTGCCATTCGCTGCCACCAACTAAACACTAGCCCTTCATGAGCATCGCAATTCTGTGTCTAGTCTGCAAAGCACATTTCAGATAACAAAGCTTATCTACAGAAAATGTTCCTTCCAAAGGAAATTGTAACAGCACATTATTAATAGTTACTGCATGCCAGTGCACAACATAAGTGGTAGCCCTATCTCCATATTTGTCACGCATACAACAAGAAGGGCTACCTTTCTGGAGAGCTAAACGCATAGCCTCAACATGCCATTCACACAACTGAGTCAACTCCTGTTCACCTAACAGATTGCTCATTGCTGGCACCATAAAATACTCACAAACACCTTCCCTCCTCGCCAGGAATGTTGAAATCTGTAGATGAGTCACGGCAACAACTGAAGAGCTTACTTAACTCCCTCTTCACCAGTAACCTCACTGGGTTCTTGAAGCTACAAATAACTACATTCACAAACAATGGGAAGGTTATCAAATACAGCAATAAATACAACAGTTCTATAGAAAAATACACCAAAGCTTTGTGGAGAGAAACTGAGAGAAGCACGTTCTCCCTGTTTACTCTAACTTCTTAGCCATGGTTCACTTTATTTATAAGGCTTTTGTAGATGATACAGCATAATTTCACTTATCATTATACGTCATGTATGTTTCATATTGTAGGTCAACTTATTCAGTGTGGGTCAGTGTGGAGCCATAAATGGAGTCTGAGACATAATTATTTACTGTTACATGGCCATTATAAGGAGACATACAGGAATCCAAGATATAGAATGACCTAATTGACATAATTGTTTACTGCTAATACCTCTTGATATCTACTAATTACTAACCCTGAGAGTATTTTAGTTAATAACTCTGAGACTGCTATCTGGTATCCCTGAGTCAGAGAGGCTGGGGTATAACCTGCCCTTTCTTTATTTATGTAAACCTTCACCTAGTAAGCTAATATATGAAGTTTTATTTCTAAGCAAGGTTCTGAACAAAATTAACTCTTTCTCAGATTTATTCAGTCTAATAGTATATGGTACCCTGTATGAATATACATGCTTTCAAAAACAAAGTCATCTTTAACAGTGCTAAATACTGCAAGGTCAGTAACACTGATGCTTGAAAAACAACTTGTCGTGCTTTCTTTTTTCATTTGTCTGCAAAACGGTTGTCCTTTTGCAAATACCCCTGCTAGCTGCCGCTGTAGAACCAGACAACCAGGAAGTTTCATTTGTAAAAAACACTGCTATTAAACTACATAGACATTGCAGGAGTCTCAAAGTTATTTCATCAATTCGCTCTGGTTTACAACCAGTCGAGAAAGCTTACAAAGCACACAGATAACAGAGACATCAGAAATAGCCACAAACAATTTGAATAGTTTACAATAACCATGGTACTCTTCCCAGTACATTTCTACATTTAAAACAAACCTCCCACTGCGATAACGTTGAAGCTACGCAATAACAACAGTTTGGGAAACAAATTGCAGTTGAGACAGATTTAACCCTCAAACCTAACTTAGCAATATAAGCTCTGACCAATAACATATTTAATTTAATCTACATTAAAAACAAATCATTCACATAATAAACTAAAGAGGAATGGTTGAGTCTTACATCAAATAATGCAGTTTCTAGGGCCGGTGCAAATATGCAAGACTAACCTTCAAAAAGAACAAATAAAAACAAGACTGCTTGCCAAGTCATACTGAGAATAAACAGGTCGCAAATCTACAACAAAAGTCCAGGGAGAAATTGACAAAAGCACATTATGTACTGCGCACAGGTTCTGCACAAATCTATAAGTCTTACCGTCAGCCTTCCGCAGACAGTCTCACCTGTAGCACAGGAAGAACTGAAGTCTTACATAATGAAGTGACATTTTGTGTCCGGAGATCTTCAAGCATAGAACAATTTTCTTCACCAGCTGCTGCTGGCACAGCTTGAGTCTAGGAAACTGAATTCCAGGTTTCATGACGATCTGCACAGCGGGACAGAAAGGCATCCGATATCTGATCCCGACACTGTCCATAACATAGAAGAAAGCTTTCCAGGATAGCATCTGCAGGAAACAGCACTTCAGAGAGAGAATACAGCTGGAAATATCTTCACACTCAGCCAGGTTAGAATGCAATCAGCAGCTTCCGGAGTTCTCTGACCATCAAGACTCTGATTCCGGAGACAGTCTCGCTGCACATGCTCAATAACAAACTTATCTGAACTGTCTCGCTGAGGATTCCTATGACCTTCTCTTGCTCCGATCCTATCCCTCCCCCTGCTCCTGGGAGAAGTTGAGCAATTTAGTCATTTCATATCAAATGTTGGCTTATGGTACTGAAACTTACAGCAGCTGTTCTAGCCGGCCAATCTGTCATTGAAGCTTTAAAAAAATACCTTTTACTCACAGGATTAAACCATTTACAAAAACAATTGGTGAATCCTGCCTTAAAGATGCTAATCTCAACCAATTCTCTCACAAATTTTCATACTACTGTAAGTGATTCTAACAGAAAATCATCTTTTTTCTTTCTTTAATCACTAAAACAAAATTATCTCTTTGAGTTTTCTCTTGGAAATTTATCACAGGGTATGTCACAAACTGGATAAAAAATCAGCTGGGTTATAAAATGCAGTTCTAAGCAAATTATCTAAAACAGCCCAAGTAGAACATGAACTATTATGCTGACGTAAAACAGTTTGAAGAAAACTTATAGCACCATGTAATTGAATACATTTCCCTCTATAGGTCATAAAACGCTTATTCAGATCCTTTTCAATATCATCAACAATTTTACTAGAAATTCCTAATTCCTTTGTAGCAGAAATATCATTTCTTACTGTTCCCTTTAAGGAATCTATTATATGTACAGTACATTCTATTTCACGACTAAGAAGGTCATTCATTTCTCTGAGCTGAGAAACATTGCAAGTACCAAAATTCTTAATTTGTGCATTCCCCAATAATCTTTGCTTATTCCTTATCTCATCTCTTAACTTCGCTGCACGGGTAACCCTCTCCCTCTCAGAAACTACATAATTTTCAGAACAAACAGGGAGAGACGTCGGGAATACACCTGGAACTCTTCTAGCTCCAATTGCAGCCACCTCTGCATCATACTCTGGAGAAAAAATGACTGGGACCTTCCCTGCCCTTTCTCCTGTGGGTCACCCGTTTTACCAGCAATCCCTTTCTCCTGTGGGTCACCCGTTTTACCAGCATTCCATAATATAACATTATTTTTCATAACATATGCCATTCGCTGCCACCAACCAAACACCAGCCCTGCACGGGCATCACATACTCTGTGTTTAGCCTGCAAAGCACATTTCAGATAACAAAGCTTATCTATAGAAAATGTTCCCTCCAAAGGAAACTGTAAAAGCACATTATCATTAGTCACTGCATACCAGTGCACAACATAATTAGTAGCCATATCTCCATACTTCACACGCATACAGTAAGAAGGGCTACCTTTCTGAAGAGCTAAACTCATAGCCCTAACATGCCATTCACACAATTGAGATAAATCCTGTTTACCTAACAGATTGCTCATTGCTGGCACCATATAATACTCACAAACACCTTCCACCCTTGCCAGGAATGTTGAAATCTGTAGAACGGACACGGCACCAACTGTGGGCTTTCTTAGCCCCCCCCCCCCTCACCAGCAACCTTGCAGGGCTCTTGGAGCTACAGAAGACTACATTCAAAACAATGGGAAGGTAATTCAAAGACAGCAATAAAATACCACACAATTCTATAGAAATACACCAAAGCTTTGTGGAGAGAAACAACATAACCAAGTTCTCCTTGTTTACTCTAACTGATAGCCATGGTTCACTTTATTTATAAGGCTCTTTTGGATGATACAGCATAATTTCACTTTATTATGACACGTCAATTATTACGTCTCTATCACATCATAGGTCAACTTTAATCAGTGTGGGTCAGTATGAGGAGACATACATGGAGTCCAAGACATAATTGTTTACTGCTGACTGTGGCAGCATGAGGAGACATACACATATTCCAAGACATAACTGCTTGATATCTAATAATTGTTTACTGCTGACTAGGTCGGTATGAGGAGACATACTCATATTCCAAGACATAACTGTTTACTGCTGACTGCTTGATATCTACTAACCCTGAGACTGCAAGGTTAGGGTACAAGCTGCCCTTTCTTGTTTACAGGACATGTAAACCTTCACTTAGTAAGCAAATATATGAAGTTTTATTTCTAAGCAAAGTTCTAAACAGAATTAACTCTTTCTCAGGTTTAGTCAGTCTAATAGTGTAGACTACCCTGTACAAACAAACATGCTTTCAGTATGTCTGTGCATGTGTTTGTCACTGCATGTATGCTTGTATATGTGTGTGCAATAGCGACACATCCCGGCTTCCCCTCTCCCCCCCCCCCCCCTTCACCATCCTCACCACTGTAAAATGTTACTCCAGTATTTTAGATGTTTGAGGTTCTATTTCTCTACCTTATGTTATTCCACAATTGTTTATTGTTTCATGTAACCGCTCAGTTTTACTGTTCCATGTAAACCACTCCAAGCCATGCTGTTTTATGTAAATCGCTTAGACTTGTAGATCAGTGGTATATAAACACAGTTAAATAAAATAAAAAAAATGTAGTATATTTGCTCTCTGTGTCTGTGATTAGGAGAGGAAATAAGAGGGGAGGGCGGTATGACGGGTGCAATTCCGTAATCGCTATAGTACTATAAATCAGTGTTAGTACGGTATGCTGCAGATGTTGGAACTGCTTTTCCTATAGAAAAGCACTAAGGTATTTGGGGTGGAACGGGGCCTCGTTTCTCTTCAGTCTCCCACCACATGCAGAAACTAAACTTGTACAGAACAGGAACTTCACCCAGCTCACCTTCTCTCATCTGTGACTAAAACAGCATTCTAGTGCTCCGCCCCCACAGCCTTCCCATTGGCTGGATCCTACCTAAACTCTCTGCTGCTAATTACATTGGAAGCAGACAGGCAGGTTCAGTCAAACAGGGAGGAGGATTCGTGAACTGAAGATAGAGGTTTTAAATTATGAAAAATGTTGAGATAAAAAATCAGTAGAATCCTGAAAAAACTCAGACAGTTGTCAATCCCAGTCTCCCGATTGCTGAGCACATCTGACTGACCCCATAAACTTTTGACCAATCCTGACAACTTGCAAAATCAATAATTTCATCCTTGATGGAGAAGAAATAGCAATAATAGACAATTTTAACCTGTTTGAATCAATAATCAAAAAAGGACACGTAGTCAATAATCCAAAGTCTCATTGTTCTTGGTAAAACAGCTGTGAAACATAGAAACATGACGGCAGAAAAAGACCACATGGCCTATCTAGTCTGCCCTTCCAAATCAGCTACTACAATAATCCTCTTTTCCTTTAGAAACCCTCTGTGTTTTTCCCATGCTTTTTTGAATTCAGATACTGTCCTCATCTCTACCACCTCTACTGGGAGACTATTCCACGCATCTACCACTCTTTCAGTAAAGAAATATTTCCGCATATTATTCCTGAATCTATCCCCTTTCACCCTTATCCCATGTCCCCTCATAGCAGAGCTTGCTTTCAATCGAAAGAGGCTCTCCTATGCATTTATGCCATGGAGGTATTTAAACGTCTCAATCATATCACCTCTATCCCACCTTTCCTCTAATATACATATTAAGATCCTTAAGTCTCTCCTTATATGCTTTTTAATGAAGACCACTAACCATTTTAGTAGCCATCCTCTGTACCAAGTCCAACCTTTGAAGATACGGTCTCCAGAATTGCACACAATGCTCCAAATGAGGTCGCACCAAAGGCTTATACAAAGGCACTATCACCTCCTTTCTTCTGCTGGCCATTCCTCTCCCTGTGCACCCCAGCATCCTTCTAGCTTTCACTATCACCTTTTCTACATGTTTAGGACCTAGACAAGATCCTCAAAAGCAGAGATGTCTCTCCATACAAAGATTTGACTTGTCCAAGCCATCGTATTTTCAATAACATCATATGGATGCGAAAGTTGGACAGTGAAAAAGGAAGACAGGAACAAAATCGATGCTTTCGAATTATGGTGCTAAGAAAGAATACTGTGTATACAGTCCAAAGAACAAATCAGTCAGTACTAGAAGAGATAAAACTTAAGTTTTCTTTAGAAGCTCAGATGATAAGATTTTGTATTTCCTAATTTGGACACATCGTGCAAACAGAGTGATCATTTGAGAAAGACATCATGCTTGGCAAGGTTAGGGTTGCCAAATGGCTCCAGATAGGCTCGACATGCTTGATCCAGTTCTAGGTTTACACCATTGTATGAAGGGACTTGTAGTTCTGATTTCTCCATTGCACTCCATAAGAAAAGCAAGACCACATGTCCCTGCATCCAATAGAATAAACCCAGGACTGGCAACCCTAGACAAGACTGAAGGTCAGTATAAAAGAGGAAGGCCAGCAATGCGATGGATGGATGGATAGATAGATACAATAACAGCAGCTTTGGGTACTACTCTATCAACAATTGGCCACCTGACTGAAGACCAAACGCAGTTTAGGACAACTATCCAGAGGGCCGCCATGAGTCGGCACCAACGCAACAGCACTTAATAACAACATGTTCCTAGGTTACCAATACCTTAATCTAGCCCTGCCCATGGTAACAGATACTAGCTAGCAGTACATATAGCAACCAATAAGAAAGTAGAACAAGTCAGTCAGCAGCTTTCACAGTATAAGTTAATAGCAATGAAAATGATATATGCATGTCAATAATGTTAAATGTATGTGTGTTCTGTGCATGTGCTTTGGCTGTGGTCGGATAGCCGGGGGTGGTGGGGCATTTCCAATGGACATAACTTTGAGGGTTGGGGACAGTTGTGGGGGTGGGGGTGGGGGTAGTTTGCAGAGTGATGGGGCAGTTTCAGTGGTGAGCTTCTGGAAATGGGGCAGTTGCGTTAGGGGATTTTTTGAGGATGGGGCAGTTGTGGTGGGAGTTTTTATGGGTGGAGCAGTTTGCGGGGTACTGAACTTGTTGCAGTGGTAGTTTTTGAGAGTGGGACAATTGAAGGACAATAGTTTTTGGGAGGGAAGAGTTTTCAAGGTAGTGGGATAGATGCAGGGTGCAGTTGACAATGTGGTGGGATAGTTGCAGGGGTAGTTTTTGGGAATGGGGAAGTTTGCAGGATGGTGGGGCAGTTGTAGGTGGTATTTTTAGGGCAATTTTTGAGGTAGTAGGGCAGTTGCAAGGGAGCGTTTTATAGGAATAGGGTAGTGTGTCGATTGGTCGGGCAGTAATAATAGGGTAGTTGGGCAGTTTGTAGAATGGTAGTGGAGCAGTTACAGAGCTAGTTTTAAAGGAAGACATTAGCAGGGAGGTGGGGCAGTTGTAGAGGGTATTTTTTGAAATGACAGCAGTTTGTGTGGTAGTGGGAGAGTTTTAAGTGAGGTAGAGATTTTTTGGGTGGGGCATTTTGCGGCGTGGTAAGGCAGTTGTGAGGGGATATTTTTGGGGATAGGGTAATTTGCAGGGTGGTGGGGAAGTTGCAGAAGGTAGTTTTTGAGGGTGGTGCAGTTGTGAGGTGGTAGTTTTTCAGAGTGGGACAGTTTTCAGGCTGGTGGAGCAGATACAGGGGGCAACTGGCGAGGTGGTGGGACAGCGGCAGGATTAGTTTTTGAGGTTGAAGCAGTTTGTGGGGAAGTAGGTGAGTTGTAGGTATTTTTTATGTGTGGTGCAGTTTGTAGGCCGGTAGGACAATTGCAAGGGAGTGATTTACAGTGGTAGGAGCAGTATGCATATTGGTGGGGCAATTGTATGGTGGTAGTTTTAAGGATGAAGTTTGCGGAATGGTGGGGCAGCTGCAGCATGGTAGTTTTTGGGGATGGAGAACTGGCAGAGTGGTAGGTTTACGGTTTATTTAAAATTTGATATACTGCCCCTCACAACATCGGAGCAGTGTACAATTACAATAGAAAAACAATAGGAAAGGAATGATAATTAAAATAGGAGAGAGAGGAGTGAAGAGGGATACGTCAGAGAGGGGTGATTAGGTCAAGGGGGGAAGTAGGTTCAAGAAGGTATTTTGGAGGGATGGGAGCAGTTTGTGGGAGGGGAGTTGTAGAGGGTAGGTTTTGGGTATGGGCAGGGGCAGCTCAAGGCAATCTGCTGCCTGAAGCAAAGAATGCGATGGCGACCCCGCCCCCCCCCCCCCACCTTCGAGGGGGCGGGGCTTTTTCAGAAATCCAATTAGAGACTGAATCAAACCAAAAAGCTGATTAGATTATATGGAGGAAATGCAAGTTGTTTGCACACAGGGCAGTAACAAGCTGCAAGTGCGCCCTGTATGACTTGCAGCTCGGGCGCATGCCCCCCCTCTCCCCCATACCTCCGTCCAGCGCTGCCTGCTCTTTCCCTGCTGCTGCTGCCCTCTGTATTTTTCAATGCGGCGCCGGCAGCAGGGAAAGAGGAGGCAGCGCTGAATGGAGGTATGGGGAGGAGGAGGGGGCATGTGCCCGATCTGAAAGGCGCCGGCATTTTAAGCAGATCTGTCCCTCCCTGCTCTGCATAGCGTCAGAGGAGGGAGGGACGAGACCTGATTAAAGTGCTGCGAAAAGGCTTGGGAGCGCATTTCAGCTGCCTGCTATTGTCCTGCCAGCAGCGGCAGGGCAAGAGCAGACAGCCGAAATGCGCCCCCCAAGCCTTTGCGCCCTGTGTGGCTGCACCGCTTGCACAGGGCTAGGTACGGTCCTGTTTGCACACCAAAGAACTAAAAGAGAGCAAGAACAAACAGCACAGTTTATAAAACTACATTATAATTCATTTTTATTTTGTTGTTATAAACTGTGTTATGGTTCTTGCTTTTTCTTTTTTAACATATATTTTGCATCCACAGTGGGTGCAGAGCAGAACCAGGACATTCACCCACAGAACTCAATATTTAAAAAAAAAAATGATTCTGATCATCTCACTAACAACAACCACTGATCTCCAGTATCAGGCATACTGTGAACTAATACAAAACCCTACAACAAAGAGCAAACCTACCATACCATATCAGCACAAACTTCCAAAACTCACATAAGGAGCCCACCAAAAAAAAGCGTCACTGTAAATACTACAGTGGGCCTTGGAACATCCATAAACCTATTTGAAAAGCTGAACAAGTCAAATTACCACAGTACAGTATAGATCTTTATGTACAAACTCCATGTTAACAAAACACCTGACCTCAGTCACACACTCACAACATCGACCCTCTCCAAGTACAGAATAATTAACCACAATCTAAAGTAAAAATAAAAATATGTAGACAAAATTTAAACTGAAACCCCAAGAAACCAGAGTCCGCATGAAGTGCAACATCAGATAAATAAGAGATGCAGTTCCCCAATACTGTGTAAAATATAAAAACAGCACAAAGTCCAATCACTAAAATTAAATAAAATTATTTTTTCTACCTTTGTTGTCTGACCATTTTATTCTCTGATCATGCTGGTCCCGATCTGAGGCTTCTATTTCCTGTCTTCTCTTAGCTCTCTTTCTGTGGTCTATGGTCCATCTGCCATTTCTTATCTCTTCTTTTGTTTTCTTCACTTCCTTCCATCAGCCCATTTCCAGTTCCAGTAACCCTCCCCAGTGTCATCCCCCTTTCCAGTTCTCCCCTCCCAGTACCTTCCAATGTCAACTGCCTTGCATTCCCATGACTGCCACTGGTGTCCATTCCCTTCCAGTCCCCTCCTTCCCCGCTGTCCAGCCCCTTCTAGTCCAAATACCATCCCAGGTATCAGCTCATGACCACTCTCAGTGCCACCCGCCCAGTCAGCTCCCTTCCAGTTGTCCAACCCTCTGTCTATCCCCCTTCCAGTGCCATTCGCATGTCAGCTCTCTTCCAGCCTCCTCCCCATTACCCAGCCATCTACCACTCCCATCCCCAAGTGTCAGCTCCCTTCCAGTCCCCCTTCAGTACATCCCAGGTGTCAGCTCCTTTTCAGCCCCCTCCTTCCCCCGTGTCAGCTCCTTTCCTGCCCCCTACATCCCCTGGCAGACCCTCTCAGTATCTGCTCCCTTCCAGTCCTATTCTACCATCCCCCTGCATTAGCCCATTTGTAGCCCTAGCCCCTAGTTTTCTTCCAGGGCCAGCAGCACTCTCCTCCCCTCCCCCATTAGCCCATTTCCAGTCCCAGCCCATTACCAGTCCTAACTCATTTCCAGTGCTAGCCCACCTTCAGCCCATTACCAGTCCTAACCCCCCAATAAGTCCATTTCCAGTCCTAACACTCCAATCAGCCCATTTCCTGTCCTAGCCCCCCAATCAGCCCATTTGCAGTTCTTACCCCCTCCCAATCAGCCTATTTCCATTCTTAACCCCCCATCAGCCCATTTCCAGTTCTAACCACTCATCAGCCCATTTCTGGTTCTAGCCCCCCCCCCTGACAGCCCATTAGCAGTCCTAGCCCCCCCTCCCGAACAGCCCATTTCCAGTTCTAACCTCCCCATCAGCCCATTTCCAGACCTAGCCCCCCCCCGATAGCCCATTAGAAGTCCTAGCCCCCTTCCGATCAGCCCATTTCCAGTTCTAACTCCCCCATCAGCCCATTTCTAGACCTAGCTCTCCCCCCTCTGCCCATTACTATTTCCTGTGCTACCCTCCCCCAACCAGCCCAGCCCAGCCCCAGCCCTTCTTTAGGGAACTGCAAAATACTCAATAATACGCACTCACAACATCAACTACCACATCTACGCAGACGACATAATGCTGTATGATCCCATCACAACCACCAACCCAACAAATAATTACCTGTCAGACTGCTTCATTGAAATCTCCAGCTGGCTACAAGAGAGCAGCCTATCCATCAACATTAAAAAAACAGAAGTCCTCATAGTGACCAAAGACCCTAACTTCACCCCACCACCACACCTCATACTAGGAACCACCCAAATACAAATTCAACCCCAAATAAAATATCTAGGAATCATCATCGATCAAGCACTTACATTCAACCAACAGATAAAGAAGACTAGCAGAACAATATTCCACAAAACAAAGATGGTACAACGACTCAGACCACTCCTCGACCCAAAGGACTTCAGAACAGTCATGCAAGCCATGACGCTTTCCCACCTGGACTACTGTAATACGATTTATCACGGACTACCCGCCACCCACATCAACCCCATACGAATAGCAGTAAACACCACAGCAAGAATCATCCAGAAAGCAAAAAACATGACCACATCACTCCAATCCTAAGAGAACTCCACATCCTCCCTCTCGAAGCAAAAATAAAATACAAATCTATCCTGCTCATCCACAAAGCCCTGCATCAGACACAATCTTCTCAACTTCGGACTCTACTACCCCAGACCACCCTCAACAAACCAATCTGTCAGAACACCAACAACACATTCACCATCCCCCACGAACGAACTAAATTAAATCAACAGACCTGCAACAGAGCATTCTAACTGTACGTGCCCTCCCTCTGGAACTCCCTCCCGAACCTGATCCGAAGAAACAGTGACCTCCCCACATTCCGAAAACAACTAAAAACCATCCTATTTCACGAATATCTTGGACCAGAAAAAGACTCCTCTCCATGATTGCACCTCCAGCCCCTAAACAACCCCCTCTATCACCAACTATGAAACTTACGTCTTTTTGTCTACATCTTTTGTCTAATCTGTTCCTTTCTGCTTGAATCATTAATGTTGACCCTTTTGAAGACAGCTCCCCCCCTTTTTTCTGTCGACTTGATTACTGTCCACCCCCCCCCCCCTTTTTTTGTTAGGCCACTTTGACCCGGTGAAAAGCGGGATATAAATGTAGCTAAATAAATAAAAAGAAAAAAACCCAGCTGCAAAAGCTGCTGTTGCTGCAGTGGCGGCAGCAGCAGCATGAAGTGCTCCGCGGTTGCCGCCTCCCCGGAAGAGCCCTCACACAGCACCCCCCCCCCCCCCGCGCCGGCTCAGCTTTGCAGAGCCGCGCGAAGGGAGAGTGTTTCCCGTGGCTCTGTTAAAGCTGCTCAGTTTCTGAAGTTGAAATCTCGGGTAGTGGCCTTGGGGGCTTCTTTCTTTTTGAAATTTCCCTGTCGTTGTGTTATTACTTTTGGGGGACAAACTTACATATATACTGATGTAACTTCGTTGCAAACATTTTTGAATGAAAAGGAGGTAGTTGGGAATTAGTTGGTGGAACTGATTTTAATTTTGCTTCCTATTGTGGAGTCTATGTACTCCTTTTTTCTTTCTCTTTCTTTTTCTTTATGGTAATAATTGGTTGGCTCCTCTCCCTTGATGTGGTTCTTTTTATGTGGACTTGAATTGTTCTTGGATCATTTGTAATATTTTATTTTGTTTCTTTAACATATGTATGGTATTCAAGAAAATTATAAATAAAGCATTAAAAAAAAAAGCTGCTCTGTTTCCCATCAGCGCCGGCGGGCTCAGCTTTATCAGAGCCACGGGAAAGGGAAACACTCTCCCTTCGCGTGGCTCTGCAAAGCTGAGCCAGTACAGGGGGGTGGGGGGGGGGTGCTGTGTGAGGGCTCTTCTGGGGAGGCAGCCTCCGCATGGCACGTCATGCTGCCGCCACTGCAGCAGCTTTTGCAGACGGGTTATTTTTTTATTATTTTGAAGGCCGAGTGAGGCGGTCTTTCTGGAGGCAATTTTTGCCGCCCCCAAAAAGTTGCCACCTGAGGCTACCATCTCACTTGGCCTCATTATAGAGCCGCCCCTGGGTTTGGGACAGTTTGTGAGCTGGTGAGATAATTGCAGGTATATTTTGGGGAGTGGGGCAGTTTGCTGGGGTTGGGGCAATTGTGAGAAGTTGTTTATTGGGATGAGGGCAATTTTCAGTGTGGTGGGAGCATTGCAGGAGTGTAGTTTTGGGGATGAGAGTTTGTAGGGTGGTGAGGCAGTTGCAGCAGGTTGTATTTGGGGGTGAGGACAGTTTGTGGTGTGGTAGGGCAGTTGTGACAGTAATTTTTGGGAATGGGCAGTTTGCAGGGTGGTGAGGCAGTTATGCGGGAGTATGTTTTCATGGTGAGAATGTCTGGCAGTTTCTTAGGGTAGTTGCAAGGGAATATTTTTGGAAGGTGGGACAGTGTGCCGGGTGATGCAGCAACTTGTGGGGGAGGGGCAGTTTTAGGGGTGGGACAGTTTGGGGGTTTGGGAGAGTAGAGAACAAGAAGAGGGAGTTTGAAAGGAGCAATTCACTATTGCCTGTTTCACTGTATGTAAGTTTAAATGCTGCAGAAGCTGGAACTCTTTCTGCCATAGAAATACACTGGGTTATTTTTTGAGGGGCTTAAATCTCTGGAACCTCCTGATCCAATATAACCCATTTTCAAACTCAATGTGTCTTTTTGACAGTCTTTCCTACATGTTATCCTGTTTGTTAAATATTCAGTTATTTTGCACTCAGAAAGACAGACAGACAGATGCATATTTTCAATCCTTTTTATAAAATTCCTTCCAACTTCTATTGGTTTAGAAAGAATAAATATGTCCAAACATGTTAGCCTTCCTTCTAGCTGCCATATGTAACCCCTGCCAGCAGGTGGTCCTTCACAGTCTCTGTGTTCCCTGTAGGCCAACCTCAGGACACAGATTTCAAGGGTCATACCTCCCCTCCTAGGTCTGACTCTTGAGGTTATTTTGTGAATGGTTCTTTGGATGGGACCAGGAAAATCCTGGAGGCCTGTTGCACTCAGGCAGCACTCACTCCTTTTGTTTCAAAACCCACAAATGGCAGTCCAAGATCCAAAGGTTTACTTTAAGCCAAAATAAAAATTGACTGAACTCGCTTGAATAATTCTCACAATTACAGACTACAGGAAAGTAATCAATCTTCCAATCATTTGAATCAACAACTCTACCTTAGTGTTCTGTACACTTACAGATTCTGTGTCCAAGTCACAGTCCAGCTCCTTGGCTCTCTTTACAGTAAGAGCAACCTTTGAGAATATCCTCTTTTGACAGGAAGCAATATTAAATCCTCTGCAACTCAGATGCACTGTCATACCTCAGTACTTGGGTATCCAGCCAAGTTCTTCCAGTGTGCCAGCTTCCTATATCTTCTTTTCTTCTGTCCCAACTTTTCCCTCCAGCACACCCTTTTAAGTCCTTTTATGGAGTTTCAGTTGTAACAACCTCTTGCACTACTCTTTCAGTAGTCTGAAACTCAACTGCGCGGCTAATTTTCTGCCAGCCTCGATATGCTCATATAACCCTTCTTCTCAAGTCACTTCATTGGTTTCCGATCAGTTTCCATATCCAGTTCAGACTTCTCCTACTGAACTATAAGTGCACTCATTCTGCTGCTTTCATTACCTTTCCTCTTTTATCTCTCCCTACAGCCCTCCTCGGGAACTCTGCTTTTCTGACAGATCCTTTCTATCTGTGCCCTTCTCTTCTACTGCCAACTCCAGACTTCAATCTTCCACCTTGCTGTTCCTTAATGCCTGGAACAAACTACCTGAGTTTATAAGCATCTGGCTTCATCTCTGGCCCTTTTTAAATCCAGGCTGAAAACTCACCTCTTTGAGGCCGCTTTTGGATCTTGAGCCACCTAGTCTCCTATGTGTTTCCTTACTGTTCCCCTAGATTTATTCTTCTCCTCAGCTGTTGTGTTGTCTGTCTTGCCTAGATTGTAAGCTGTGGTGAGCAGGGACTATCTTTTACATGTGTCTGTGTAGCACTGCATACTCCTTGTACTGCTATACAAATGATTGGTAGTAGTAGTAGTTGTAACCAGGGGTTTTTCCATTCCTTGTCCTTTCACCCAAGGTGCATGGCCCAGAAACCCCAGGCCAGAGCACCATGCTGAGGTGCAGAGGCTGTGGAGCAGGATTCAAGTATGGGCTAGGTCTTTATGCCCTTTGCCAGTTCCCTCCAGCAGGACAGGTGCTACCCAGTAATCCGGGTAAGTGCCGCAGGGAGGTTCTGACGGCAGAGGGCACCGTCACTAGCCGCTCACCCCCTCACTGATTTGCCGCTTGAGAGAGCTGTTTGAACACTTCTCTGTTCTCGCGGCTCTGCTATCTTATAAACTGCTGAACCGTGGCATTTCCAGTGATAATGAGCATTTCCTGTTTCTCGTAAGAAACAGGAAATGCTTATTACTGTTTTTAGAAACACAGTGGTCCAGCAGTTTATAAGATAGCAGAGCCGCAGGAACAGAGAAGTGTTCCTGTGGCTCTCTCAAGTAGCAAATCAGTGAAGAGGAGTGCCAATGGCAGCAGATACAGGAGGGAAGGAAGAGGCTGGAAGGGGACTGAAAAAAGGGGAAGGAGGGGACTGGAAGGGAGCTGACAGGGTGGGGAAGGTGGGGGCTGGAAGGGAGCTGACAGGGTGGGGAAGGTGGGAGCTGGAAGGGAGCTGATAGGAGGGGAAGGTGGAGGCTGGAAGGGAGCTGACACGGAGGGAAGGTAGGGAATGGAAAGGAGCTGACATAGGAGAAGGTAGGGGCTGGAAGGGAGATGATACCTGGAGATGGGACTGGAAAGGGCTAGGTAATGGTGGAGGGCTGGAAGGGAAGGGGCACTGGGACTAGAAGACTAGAAGGGAGCTGACACTTGTGGGTGGCACTGGAAGGGGGATGGACAGAGGGGAGGGTGACTGGGAGGGTGCTGACACAGAGGAGGGCACTGGGACTGGAAGTGAGCTGATACCTGGGATGGTATTTGGGCTAGAAGGGGCTGGACAGTGGGGAAGGAAGGGGACTGGAATGGAATGGACACCAGTGGTGGTGCTGGGAATGCAAGCAGGTTGACATTGGAAGGTACTGGGAAGGGAGGACTGGAAAGAGGGCTGACATTGGGGAGGGTTACTAGGACTAGAAATAGGCTGATACTGAGGGAGGTACTGGGATTAGAAAGGGGCTGATGCTGAGGCTGGACAGGAAATGGGTTAATGCTGGGGGGAACTGAAAAGAAGCTGGAAATGGAAGGGAACTGATGCTGGTATATGCAGAATCAGGTGAGGAAAAGAGGCAGAAAATTGGGGAGTGAAAAGGGAGAAGGAGCAGATATTATGTGTGTTGGGGGGGGGGGGAAAGAAACACCATTGCTGAGTGTTGACTGACTCAACGGAGCAAAGGCCTCTACCGCAAGCCTGGGACTGTGAACCAGGCAGGCCTGGACAGTTTGCCTCTGCCTCAGCCTACTGGATAGAGGGAAAGAGAGAGACACTAGATGGGAAGGTGATAGATGATAGACATAGAGGGCAAGAGAAAATGAGCAAAAAACTGGGGAATAATGGACCAGGGAAGAAGAGCTAGGGATTGGGAGGACTGGGGTGAAGGTTGAAAAATGGTAGGTAGATGACTAAAAAAGAACTGGATAGTAAGGAGTAGTGAAATCTGGATAGAGAGAGAGAGAGAGAGAGAGAAATAAATGGATGAAAGCTGAAAGGAAAAAAATCAATATCCAAGATGGAAGAAAGTGAAGAAAACAAAAGGATAGACAAGAAATGGTGGATGGACTATAAACCATAGAAAGAGAGCTAAGAGAAGACAGAGGAAAGCAGAAACCTCAGATCGGGTCCAGCATGATCAGAGGTCAGACAATAAAGGCAGAAAAAATAATTGCATTTTCAATTAAGTGATTGGACTTTGCGCTACCTTTATATTTTATACAGTATGGGGAACTGCATAACCTATTTATCTGGTGTTGTACCATATGCGGAGTCTGGCTTCTTGGGGTTTCAGTTTAATTTTTGTCTGCATATTTTTATTCATACTTTAGGTCGTGGTCACTTATTCTATATTTGGTGAGGGTCTGCGTTCTGAGTGTGTGACCAAGGCCAGGTGTTTTGTGAATATGGAGATGGACATAGGGATCTATACTATAGTAATTTGGCTTGTTCAGCTTTTCAAATAAATGTATGGATTTTCTAGGGCCCATTGCAGTATTTATGTTATTAAGTGCCGTCGAGTCAGTGTCGACTCATGGCGACCCTTTGGATAGTTGTCCTAAATTGTATTCGGTCTTCAATCAGGCAGCTCATTGTTGACAGACTGGCACCCATAGCTGCTGTTATTGTATCAATCCATCTCATTGCTGGTCTTCCTCTTTTGCATTGACCTTCTACTTTGACAGGCAGGATGTCTTTCTCTAATGATCTCTCTCTTCGCATGATGTGTCCAAAGTATGAAAGTCGAAGTCTTGTCATCTGAGCTTCTAAAGAAAGCTTAGGTTTGATCTCCTGGTAGAAAAGGCAACAGCAAAAGCTAGAAGGATCCTTGGGTGCATAGGGAGAGAAATGGCCAGCAGAAGAAAGGAGGTGATAGTGCCTCTGTATAAGTCTTTGGTTCGACCTCATTTGGAGTATTGTGTGGAATTCTGGAGACCGCACCTTCAAAAGGATATAAACAGGCTGGAGTCCCTACAGAGGGTGGCTACTAAAATGGTTAGTGGTCTTCATTATAAAGCATATGAAGACAGACTTAAGGATCTTAATATGTACACCTTAGAGGAAACACGGGATAGAGGTGATATGATTGAGATGTTTAAATACTTCTGTGGTATAAATGCACAGAAGGAGGGCCTCTTTGGAATGAAAGCAAGCTCTGCAAAGAGGGGACATGGGATGAGGGTGTAAGGGGATAGATTCAGGAGTGATATGCGGAAATATTTCTTTATGGAAAGAGTGGTGGATCCATGGAATAGTCTTCCAGTGGAGATGGTAGAGATGAGGACAGTATCTGAATTCAAAGAAGCATGGGACAAACACAGAGGATCTCTAAAGGAAAAAAGGGGAATGTTGTAGTGGTTGATATGGAAGGACAGACTAGATAGGCCATGTGGTCTTTTTCTGTCATCATGTTTCTATGTTTCTAGTACTGACTGGTTTGCTCTTCGGGCAGTCCATGGTATATACAGTATTCATTGCCAGCATCATAATTCAAAGGCATCCATTCTCTTCCTATCTTTTTCACTGTCCAACTTTCACATCCATATGATGTTATTGAAAATACCATGGCTTGAAGAAGTCAAATCCTTGTATGGAGAGAGACATCTCTGCTCTTGAGAAACTTGTCTAGGTCCTTCATAGTCATTCTGCCAAGAGTAATGTCTCATCTGATTTCTTGATTGCTTGTTGCTTCTTTATTGATAGTTATTCCAAGTAGGTTAAAGTTGTCCACTATTTAAATTTCTTCTCCAAGACTGTGTTCATGAGAAACTAGCTCAACTTAAAGTAGACAAAGCGATGGGACCGGATGGGATACACCCTAGAATACTGAGGGAACTTGGGGACGTTCTAGCAACTCCACTGACTGACCTTTTCAATGCCTCGTTGGAGTCGGGAGTGGTGCCAAAGGACTGGAGAGAGGCTCATGTGGTGCCTTTACACAAAAGCGGAAGTAAGGGTGTGGTTGAAAACTACAGGCCGGTTAGTTTAACTTCGGTGGTGAGTAAATTATTGGAAACGCTGCTGAAAGAGAAAATAGTGAGGTTTCTGGAGTCCAGCGGATTACAGGATCCGAGGCAGCATGGATTCACCAGAGGCAGGTCTTGTCAGACAAATCTTATTGATTTCTTTGACTGGGTGACCAGGGAGTTGGACCAAGGGAGAGCTCTAGATGTGGTGTATTTAGATTTCAGTAAAGCCTTTGACACTGTTCCTCACAGGCGACTTATAAAAAAACTGAGCACCCTAGGGATGGACCCTAAAGTTACTGCTTGGGTTAGAAATTGGTTGGGTGGGAGGCGACAAAGAGTACAAGTAAATGGAGCTCACTCTGAGGAGAAGGATGTTACCAGTGGTGTGCCCCAGGGATCTGTCCTTGGTCCGATTCTTTTTAACATCTTTGTTAGTGATATAGCGGAAGGGCTGTCGGGTAAGGTTTGCCTCTTTGCAGATGATACCAAAATCTGCAATAGAGTAGACACCCAGGAAGGTGTAGATAACATGAGGAGGGATCTAGCTAAGCTTGACGAATGGTCTAGAATTTGGCAGCTGGGATTTAATGTTAAAAAATGTAAGGTCATGCATTTGGGCTGCAGCAATCCGAGGGAGCAATACAGTATAGGAGGTGAAGTACTTTTGTCCACTAAAGAAGAGCGGGACCTAGGCGTGGTTGTGTCTGATGATCTTAAACAGGTAGAAAAGGCGACGGCAAAAGCTAGAAGGATGCTTGGGTGCATACGGAGAGGAATGGCTAGCAGAAAAAAGGAGGTGATAATGCCTCTGTATAAGTCTTTGGTGCGACCTCATTTGGAGTATGGTGTGCAATTCTGGAGACCGCACCTTCAAAAGGATGTGAACAGGATGGAGTCGGTGCAGAGGGTTGCTACTAAAATGATTAATGGGCTTCATTATAAAGCATATGAGGACAGACTTAAGGATCTTAATATGCACATCTTAGAGGAAAGGCGGGATAGAGGTGATATGTTTGAGATGTTTAAACACCTCCGTGGCATAAATGTTCAGGGAGAGAGCCTCTTTCAATTGAAAACAAGTTCTGCTACGAGGGGACATGGGTTGAGGGTGAAGGGAGATAGATTCAGGAGTGATATGCGGAAATATTTCTTTACAGAAAGAGTAGTGGATCCATGGAATAGTCTCCCAGTGGAGGTGGTAGAGATGAGGACAGTAACTGAATTCAAAAAAGCATGGGACCAACACAGAGGATCTCTAAAGGTAAAAAGTGGACTGTTGTAGTTGTTGTTATGGAAGGACAGACTAGATAGGCCATGTGGTCTTTTTCTGTCATCATGTTTCTATGTTTCTATCAACAATGAACTTATGGATTTTGCCAGTTGTCAGGATCTTTGTCTTCTTTACATTAGGGTGCAGGCCCATTTTAAGACTATGTTCCTTGATCTTGAGAAGCAAATGTCTCAAATCATCTTCACTTTCAGCCAGTAATGTGATATCATCAATATAGCGAAGATTGTTGATGAGTCTTCCACCAATCTTCACACCTCTGTTGTCTTCATACAATCCTGCTTTTCTGATGATTTGTTCTGCATATAAATTAAACAGGTAGGGGGGAAGTGCACAGCCTTGTCGTACACCTTTGCTGATTTTAAACCATTCTGTTTTTCCTTGTTCCATGCAAACTGTTGCTTCTTGATCAATATTAAGGTTGTGCAAGAGAACAATCAGGTGTTCTGGTATACCCATGCTTCTTAATGTGGCCCAGAGTTTCTCATGGTTTACACAGTCAAAAGCCTTGCTGTAGTCAATAAAACACTTTTTTTCTGGGAAGCCCCTGGTTGTATGAGTTTTGGGAGTTTATTCATTTTGGTTTTATACCACGCTATTCATGATCAGCACGGTTTACAAAATAACATTTTACATGGAACAGTTTACATAGATTATATAGAACATGGAACAGAATTACATAGAACATGTGAACAATAAATCAATTTACTATTTACATTATAGATCCTTAATAGATCATAAAGTAGCATAACTATTTACAGTCTGAAAGAATCTTGAGTATGAGATTGATGGGCAGGGTTTTAAGTTACATGGTCAAAAGCAAGATGGAATAGGTGTGTTTTAATTTCTTTGCGAAAGGTGGCCAAATCAGAAATGAGACGAATATGAGAAGGTAGGGAGTTCCATAGTTGAGGGGCAAAAAGGGAGAAAGCCCTGTTAATGGCAAATTGGGAGCTTTTTCTAGCTATGGATGGAATGGTAAGAGTATGTACCATATTTGTTCTTCTTGTTCTGTTGTCAGGAGTCCAATGTAGGAGATCTTCCAGTGAGGATGTGGATAGGTGATGGAGGATTTTAAAGGTAATCAGGAAAACTATGCACTTTAGTCAACTACTTATTGGGAGCCAGTGAAGATGGAAGCTCCATAAATGGTTCATGTAGCAATATTCAATGCTAATTGTAAAGGATGGAAAGAATATCCAGGAAGCCCATGCAGGATGATGTTTGCATAGTCGAAGAGCAGAATAAGGGCTTGGAAAAAGTGCGGAAGTCAGTAGACTCAAGTAAGGACGGAGATGCTTGAGGGAATGTATTTTATGATAAGACAGCATTTGTGATGTTGTTTATATGGGGCTCCATGTTTAGGGACTGGTCCAGAATGACGCCCAGATATCTAACCTCCTGATTAGACTTTAGATCAGCATTTTTAACCTGCAGGGTTGCTGGGGGTATGAATGTTGGGACTTTTGTGACAAAGAGGACTTCTGTCTTTTTATAGTTTACTTTCAGGTTATGCACAGCTAGCCAGTCGGAGACAGCATTGAAACAATTGATTACTCTAGTGAAGTTTGGGTTCTCTGTTGCAAAAGGAGTATAGAGAAGCACATCATCTGCATAGATATGATAAAGAATTCCAAATGACTATATGATTGTACATATTGGTTGTAAATATATGTTAAATAGCAGGGCGGATAGGGAAGAACCCTGCAGAATACCTTGTGTTTGCTGATACATATTGGAAGTTTGATTGCCCATACAAACTTGTTGTTGCCGATCTGTTAAATATGAGCGACACCAATTTAGGGCTGTGCTCTGAATGACCTTAAGTTTGAGTAGATTAATCAAATGGCTGTGACAGACTGTATCAAAGGCTGAAGCAATATCCATGAAAATCAAGATAAAGCCCTGTTTTGGATTATTTAAGCCTAAAATCAAGTTATCAAATAAAGATGTGAGCAAGGTCTTGACACCATGATGTTGTCAAAAACCATGCTGTTGCGGATCAAGTGGTGCGTGGCAATCAATATGGTCTTGTATTTGTTGCTGTACTATCTTCTCTATTATTTTAGATAAGAAAGGAAGACTAGATATGGGATGGTAGGAGTTTGGGTCCTGTGGGTCTAGCTTGGGATTTTTTAGGAGAGGTTTAATAGTGGCAGTTTTCAGTGATACTGGGACAATACCCTTGTTGAAGGAAAAGCAGATAATCTTGGCAATGTAGGAGCTTAAGTATGGTATGGCAGATTTGGCCTTACATATCTTCGAGTGACTTTTGAAGGGTTTTATATTAGTTCACAATATGCCTGGTACTGGAAAATGTTTATGATGTTGTTAGTGAGATGACCAGAATCAGATTTTATTTGGACTATCACAGCCTATTTGTATGATGCTAAGTAGTTACTGCTAAGTAGTTATTTTTATTCTGGCTATGCATTTGCTCTTTAATTGCAATTTTCTTACATTAGATTTGAAGGAGAAATACTGGCATCATATGAAAAGAGTTCACAAAGGAGGTTTGGGAAAAAGGAGGGTGGAGTGTAGTCAACATTAATAATAATGAAGGAAGGGATGCCGATTTATAAGTTGCAGGGGGGCGCCAGAAAACCTAGCACCAGCCCTGCTCTCCAATTTCCAACTTGTCCTCTTAATGCCCATCATCAGGCAGGGACCCTCCCAGCATTACATCACTGGTAGGAACATTCCCTCCTTTTCTAGAAACAGGATGGGCTGCAGAAGAGTCAGAAAGCAATCTCTAATAGAGCCACTAGAGTTGCTAGCAAAATTGGCAAAGCAGGACCATAGAGATCTCTACAGAGACATTAATGCAAAAATCAGTGGAATCCTGAAAACAGCCAGATAGTTGTCAATTCCAACATAAGAACAAAAGATATGCCATACTGGATCAGACCAAAGGTCCATCAAGACCAGTATCCTGTTCTAAGTGGCCAATCCAGGTTCCAAGTACCTGTCAGGTTCCTAAAAGGTAGGCAGATTCCAAGCTGCTTATCCCAGGGGTAAGCAATGGATTTCCCCAGTCCACTTTAATAAGGATTTATAGAGGATTCCTCCAGGAAGTTGTCCAAACTTCTTTTAAACCCAGCTACACTAACAACATTTACTATATCCTCCAGCAATGAATTCCAGAATTTGATTACGTGTTGGGCAAAAAAATATCTTCTCCGATTAATGTGCTACATTGTAGCTTCATTGCATGTTTCCTAGTCTTTCTATTTTTTGAAGGAGTAAACAATCAATCTGTTTACTCATTTTACTCCACTTATTATTTTATAGACTTCTATCCTATCTCCCCTCAGCCGTCTCTTTCCAAGCTGAAGAGCCTGAAGCTTTTAAGCATTTCCTCACAGGGGTATCCTTCCATCCTCTTTATCATTTTGTTGGCTCTTCTCTGTACCTTTTCTAATTCCACTATATCCTTGTTTTGATATGGCGACTAGAATTGCACACAATATTCAAGGTACAGTCATACCATGCAGCAATACAAAGGCATTATGATACCTCTTATCTTTTGTTTTATTCTCCATTCCTTTCCTTATAATTCTTAGTATTCTATTTGATTTCTTGGCCACCACTGCACACTGAGTAGAGAGGTTTTCAATGTATTATCCACGATGACACCTAGATCCTTTTCCTGGGTGGTGATTCCTAATGTGGAACCTTGCATCATGTAACAGTAGCTTGTTTATTTTTTCCTTACGTGCATAACTTTGCATTTGTCTATATTAAATTTCATCTGCCATTTGAACTGCCCAACATCAGATAGCATCCCCTAAACAATGGACTCTAGGTGCGTTCCTAGCTTGTCAATACTTTAATGCGGCTGGCAGTACACATAACAACCAATAAGAAAGCAGTATAAGTCAGTCAGTAGTTTTCACAGTAGAAAGAATTGCAAAAAACAATGTAAAATGCAGTCTAGGGAATTATTTGTGAACTGTTTCTGTGTATGTGGCGTTCATGTATTTGGTATGTGTGTATCTCTGTTGTGCGTGTACACTTTGTAGTCTTATACCAGTGGTTCTCAACCCAGTCCTCTGGGCCCACCAGATGAGTCAGGTTTTCAGGATATCCACAGTGAATATGCATGAGATAGATCTGGCATGTATGCAGATCTATCTCATGCATATTCACTGTAGATATCCTGAGAACCTGGCTGGTTTAGGGGGTACCAGAGGACTAGGTTGAGAACCATTGCACTATACAAATGATAAGCAGGGTCATCCCTCCCATGAGGCAAACTAGGCAGCTGCCTAGGGTGGCAGATCCCAGCGGTTGGCACTTCAACCCCCGGTCCCTCCCCTCCAAATTTTTAAATTGGCGACTACTTCAGCAATATGCTCCTGCCCCTTCCAAAACAACTTCCTGTTGGAAAGGGCAGGAAGTTGCATCGGAAGGGCAGGGGTCAGGAGTGGCAGACCATGAGGGCACAGGAAAGTGCGTGCACGCACTTGGGTAATTTTAACACTTGCTGCGGTGCTTCTGCTGCATTGATAGATCACAATGCTGTCCCCTCTCCCGGGTGAGATGACTGTGGGACGGCAGCGTAGTGCAGTGCAGCACAGGATGGCACAGTAGGCCTGCCTAAGGCAGCAAAAGTCCTTGGGCCGGCCCTGGTTATAAGCAGTAGTAGTGGTATTCTGCATGTGTTGTGTTTATGATGGTGTAATTACGGGTAGTGGGGCATTTCTGAAAGGTGTAGTTATGAGGGTTGTTCACAGTTGTAGGGAGGTAGTTTTGGAAGGGCATTTTTCAGGGTGGTGTAGCAGTTGGGTGTGGGGAGGTTTTGAGGATGGGGTACTTGTGTGGATACTTGGGTGGGGCACTTTGCAAGGTGGCAGGAGAGCTGTAGGGGAGTAGTGTGTGGGATGGGAAAATTGCAGAGCAGTAGTTTTTGGGAATGGGGCAGTTTGTGGAAAGTTGGGGCAGACACAGTGGGCATTTGACAAAGTAGTGGGGCAGTTACAGGAGTAGTTTTGGAGGTGGAAAGTTTGTAGGCTGGTGAAGCATTTGTGCGGGATATTTTTTGGGTGTGAGTCAGTGTACAGGGTAATAGCGCAGTTGCGAGGGGCTGTAGTTTTTGGGGGTTGGCCAGTTTGTAGGGTGGTGAGGCATATTATAGTGTTTGATCCTGGAGACCATACCTTACAGGAGCAGCACACTAAGAATTCAACTTGGGTTCCTGCTTTTGGCACTAAAGCCTCAGTTGTCATGGGAACGCAGTAAACAACTGATACTGATACTAACAAACCATATGGATATAAGAAGACATGGGCAAAACATATATGCATTTAAAGCCTAATATAAATTGAATAACAATTGGCTTATCAAGATCTGTGTCTCTATTGATCTAAAGGTGGAGCCACTCGAACCTATTTAAATTGAACCTAGCCAAGCCGTCAGTGCTGTGACAACCCAGAGGATCAAGAGCACCAGTTTATAGTATGGATATCCAACATTGAGGTTCAAATCTAAATAACCAAAACATATCACAAATAAAAAACTATTCACTATATCTCTCTGCACAACTGCATTTCTTTGTAATGGAAAAATGGGGGGAAGCGATGCCTATATGTTTCCTATCAGGGTGCAGAGTAGGTTCAAGATAAAACTATTCTTATGTCATAAGTACCTCACTTAGTAAGGGGTTCATACCAGGTAAAATAAAGCAATTGTGTCATGAATATATTGAATTGAAAATGTGTCTTGTTCCTTCTTAGGTATAAATAGCTCAACCAGAGCTCTGTGATCCTGTCTTGAAGGACTAGAAAAGGGGACTGTTACTTCTGGAGAGAGATCTGCAATTATGAGTATATACTTCTGGGAATTTTCTGAAAGGAATTCTTTGTATTAAAGCTAATTAATCTGTGAACCCACTATTTTTTGTTAAACCAGTCAGGGCCTAGTAGCAGCAGTTTAAATTTAAAACACAGAAGAGAGATTTCTGGTTAAATTTAGAACCCAGCAGAGAGCTTGTAGTTTAAATTTCATAATAAGTTAGAGCCTAGCAGCAGCAAAGAGCTATAATTTAAATCAAATCAGAATATAGCTTAGCACAAAAGGCAAAACAGGGTCGGTACTCTTTGAGCAACAAATAAAGTCTTCTAGAGACCTTTACAAAGTGGCCTTCTACCTAGGGGCAAGAGACCTGTGAAACCTTTTCAATAAGTGTTGACACCAGGTGGCAGGTCAAAAGGCCATTTTGAAAGACTCCTTCTATTCAAGCAAGGACTGTTAATCACCCAGGAAGTTGGCCACAGCTTACCTCAGCAGCACAGGAATAAATAGCTCAACCAGAGCTCTGTGATCCTCAGTCTTGAAGGACTAGAAAAGGGGACTGTTACTTCTGGAGAGAGAGCTGCAATTGTGAGTATATACTTCTGGGAATTTTCTATTAAAGCTAATTAATCTGTGAACCCACTATTTTTTGTTAAATCAGTCAGGGCCTAGTAGCAGCAGTTTAAGTTTAAATTTAAAACACAGAAGAGAACTTTCTGGTTACATTTCATACCCAGGAGAGAGCTTGTAGTTTAAATTTAATAGTCACTCAGGGCCTAGTATCAGCAAAGTACTTTTAGTTTAAATTTAAAACACAGAAGAGAGCTTTCTGGTTAAATCTGGAACCCAGCAGAGAGCTTGTAGTTTAAATTTAATAGTCACTCAGGGCCTATCAGCAGCAAAGTGCTATAATTTAAATCAAATCAGAATATAGCTTACCTCAGCAGCACAAGACAGGGTGCTGTGTAGCAGCCCTCTTTTAATGAGTGTTATTTCGCAAAATAAAGACTTTTTCAAGTACATTCGTAGCAAAAAACCTGTGAGAGAGTCAGTTGGTCCATTAGATGATAGAGGGGTTAAAGGGGCACTAAGAGGCGACAAAGCAATAGCGGAGAGACTGAATGAATTCTTTGCTTCGGTCTTTACTGAGGAAGATGTAGGGATATTACCCATGACTGAAGTGGTATTTAAAGATGCAGAAGACCTGAAGGAAATATCGATACATCGGGAAGATGTATTACAACTATTAGATAAACTGAAGAGTAGCAAATCACCTGGGTCGGATGGTATACATCCAAGGGTGTTGAAAGAACTGAAATATGAGATTGCTGACCTGCTATTAGAAATCTGTTAACTATCATTAAAATCATCTCTAATACCTGAAGATTGGAGGATCGCCAATGTAACACCAATTTTTAAAAAGGGTTCCAGGGGTGATCCGGGAAACTACAGACCGGTGAGCCTGACATCAGTACCGGGAAAAATGGTAGAAACCATCATAAAGAATAAAATTACTCAGCATGTAAATAGTCATGGCCTAATGGGAGACAGCCAACATAGCTTTAGAAAAGGAAGATCTTGTCTTACTAATCTGTTATGTTTTTTGAAGCTGTGAATAAACAGGTGGACAAAGGTGAGTCAGTCGATATAGTGTATCTGGACTTTCAGAAAGCATTTGACAAGGCCCCTCATCAGAGACCTTTGGCAAAACTAAAGAGTCATGGGATAGGAGGCAGTGTACTACTGTGGATCAGGAACTGGTTAAAAGATAGAAAGCAGAGGTAGGGCTAAAAGGCCAATTTTCCCAATGGAGAAAGGTGAATAGTGGTGTACCCCAGGGATCTGTGCTGGGTCCGCTGCTTTTTGACATATTCATAAATGACCTGGAAAGTGGAATAACGAGTGAGGTTATCAAATTTGCAGATGACACAAAACTATTTAAAGTTGTTTAAACCCATGAGGATTGTGGAAAATTGCAAGAGGATCTTGATAAATTGGAAGACTGTGCATCAAAATGGCAGATGAAATTTAATGTGGACAAGTGCAAAGTTATGCACCTAGGGAAGAACAACCCAAACTATGGTTACAAGATGCAAGGATCCACATTAGGAACCACCACCCAGGAAAAAGATTTAGGCGTCATTGTGGATAACATGTTAAAACCCTTGGCCCAGTGTGCAGCAGCGGCCAAGAGAGCAAATAGAATGCTAGGTATCATAAGGAAAGGAATGGAAAATAAAACAAAAGATATTATAATGCCTCTATATCGTTCCATGGTGAGACCGCAGCTTGAATATTGTGTGCAATTCTGGTCGCCGTATCTTAAAAAGGATATAGCGATATTAGAAAAGGTTCAGAGAAGAGCCACCAAAATGGTAAAGGGGATGGAAGGATACTCCTATGAAGAAAGGCTAAAAAGGTTAGGGCTCTTTAACCTGAAAAAGAGACGGCTGAGGGGAGATATGATAGAAGTCTATAAATTAATGAACGGAGTGGAACGGGTAAACATAGATCGATTGTTTACGTTATCAGAATATAGAAAGACTAGGGGACATGCAATGAAGCTACAGGGTAAACTATTAAAGAGTAATAAAAGAAAATATTTTTTCACTCAACGTGTAATCAAACTCTGGAATTTGTTACCGGAGGATGTAGTAAAGGCTGTTAGTTTAGCTGGGTTTAAAAAAAGGTTTGGACAAGTTCCTGGAGGAAAAGTCCATAAACCATTATTAAGAAGGGACCAAGGATATCAATGCTTGATCCAATACAAGCATTGTAGAACCTGTGTCTTTTGGGGAAACTGCTAGGTATGTATGACCTAGATTGGCCACTGTTGGGAACAGAATACTGGGCTTGATGGACCTTGGTCTGACCCTGTATGGCATATCTTATGTTCTTAGGGGAAAGGAGGTGAAAGTTATATCAAAAAGGACATTCCCATTGGAAAATAAATAAAGTTAAAAAAACAGCTCTATATCAAGAAGATTATTTTGATTAGACAACCATAGAAAGGAATTGTAAAACTGTAAAAAAAACACAATCAAATCTTTAAATTTTAAATGAGATACAGGTGTAGGAAGGAGGGGGCCGAGAGGGGGAAGAAGGGAGAGGAGGGGGGAAGGAGGGAGGGGGAGAGTGTGTGTTGGAAGGGGAGACAGAGGGGTAGATGGAAGGGTCATTTAAAAATATAGATAAGGAAATTTTACCTTTATGATTACATTGCTCCTTGTGGTCTTGGGCAAGCCATTTAACCCTCCATTGCCTATGTTCCCTGTAAGCATTAGCGCATGTGTCTCATATCCCCTCGTGTTAAAATGTATCCCCCAATTGTGTTGTGACCACTTTGATTGAAGGATAAGGTGGTATACTAAACTGTCTAAATAAATATTCCAACACCAGCCCACCCACAATAGTCCTGTAAAAATGCATAACTGAACTTCCTACTTTTAAATATCAAACTTTGCTTCATATATATGTGTGCACTCACTTTCTCTACAGGTAAAAGAATGTGCTCTCTCGTTTTGCTTTGACTGCTGCTATTTTTTTGCCACCCTTCAGTAATTGCCACCCTAGGCTACCCCCTTGTCTTGCCTAAGGGTTACACTGGCTCTCTTGCTGACACACAGTACTGGAAATGGGACGCAAGAAACCTACAGAGCTAGGGCCTTGATGTTTGTCTTCCTTCCACCCAACAGTTGCCCTGAGATACAGGGCCGGCCTGTCCATTGAGCGAGAATGTTGTTCGCACAGGGCCCCGCGCGAACCACATTCTCGCTCAATGGACTGCTGTAGAGGGAGCCGGGGAAGCCCGCGCGAAGCCCCGGCTCCCTCTGCACAGCCCGCCAGCGTGAAGAGCCTTTACCTTCACGCTGGCGGCTGTTTCAATGAAGCCGCGAATGCCGCAAGAGGTTAAAGGGCATTGCCTTTAACCTTTCCCGGCATTCGCGGCTTCAATGAAACAGCCGCCAGCGGGAAGGTAAAGGTTCTTCACGCTGGCGGGCTGTGCAGAGGGAGCCGGGGCCTCGCGCGGGCTTCCCAGGCTCCCTCTACAGCCCCTTAGACGGCGCGGGGCTCTTCGGGGGGGGGGGGCGGCTAGGACTGGATGGGCTGTGATGGGGGGGGGAAACGGACTGGAAATGGGCTGTGATGGGGGGGGGAAACGGACTGGAAATGGGCTGTGATGGGGGGGAGACTGAAAATGGGCTGGGATGGGGGAAACAGACAGGAAATGGGCTGTGATGGTGGGGGGAAACGGACTGGAAATGGGCTGTGATGGGGGGGAGACTGAAAATGGGCTGGGATGGAGGAAACAGACTGGAAATGGGCTGTGATGGGGGAGGGGAACGGACTGGAAATGGTCTGTGATGTGGGTAGGACTGCAAATGGTCTGTGATGGGGGGGGATAGGACTGGAAATGGGCTGTGATGGTGGGGATGGACGGACTGAAAATGGGCTGGGATGGGGGAAACAGACTGGAAATGGGCTGTGATGTGGGAGGGAACAGACTAGAAATGGGCTGTGATGGGGGGGAAACGGACAAATTGGGCTGGGATAGGAGAAACAGACTGTAAATGGGCTGTGATGGGGGGGGGAAACGGACTGGAAATGGGCTGTGATGGGGGGGGGGAAACGGACTGGAAATGGGCTGTGATGGGGGGGAGACTGAAAATGGGCTGGGAGGGGGGAAACAGACTGGAAATGGGCTGTGATGGGGGGGGAAATGGACTGGAAATGGGCTGTGATGGGGGAGACTGAAAATGGGCTGGGATGGGGAAACAGACTGGAAATGGGCTGTGATGGGGGAGGGGAACGGACTGGAAATGGGCTGTGATGGGGGGAAACAGACTGGAAATGGGCTGTGATGTGGGGGGGGGGGGAACGGACTGGAAATGGGCTGTGATGGGGGAGGACTGCACATGGTCTGTGCTGGGGGGGATAGGACTGGAAATGGGCTGTGATGGGGGGAGGACTGCAAATGGTCTGTGATGTTGGGGGGGACAGGACTGGAAATGGGCTGTGATGGTGGGGACGGACGGACTGAAAATGGTCTGGGATGGGGGAAACAGACTGGAAATGGGCTGTGTTGGGGGGGGGGAACGGACAAATTGGGCTGGGATGGGGGGAAACAGACTGGAAATGGGCTGTGGTGGGGGGGGAGAACAGACTGGAAATGGGCTGTGATGGGGGGAACGGACTACAATTGGGCTGTGATGGTGGGGAGGATAGGACTGCAAATGGGCTGTGATGGTGGGGGGAATGGACGAAATGGGCTGTGATGGGGGGAACCTGGACTGGAACTGGGCTGATGAAGAGCTGGATTAGGACTGGAAATGGGCTGATGGGGGCTGGAATAGGGCGAAGTGGGCTGACGAGGGGGCTAGGATTGGAAATTTGCTGATGGGGGAGCGTGGAGGAAATGGGCTGATGAGGGACTGGAATGGAACTGGAAAAGAGCATATGGGGGCTAGGACTGGAAATGGGCTGATGAGGAGCTAGGATAGGACTAGAAATGGGCTGATGGGGGGAACGTAGACTGCAAATGGGTGATGGGCTGGAATAGGACACTGGAAATGGGCTGATGGGGGCTGGAATAGGACTGGAAGTGGGCTGATGGGGAGCTTGGAGTGGAAATGGGCTGATGGGGGGCTGGAATGGAACTGGAAAACAGCATATGGGAGGCTAGGACTGGAAATGGGCTGATGTGGAAGCTTGGGAGACTGGGACTAGAAGGGGCAGATGCTGGGTGGGTCTAGAACTATAAAGGAGCTGATTTTGGGGGAGGACTAGAAAGGGATGGGAAATGAGAATGGAGAGGGGAAAAGATATTTTGTGTGGGAGGGAAGAAAAGTCTACGAAGGGCCAGGTATTGGAAGAGTAAGTGTAGATTTGAGTGGATGATAAAGCAATAAGGAAAGAAATGGAGGAAAGAGCAAAAGGGGAAAGATCAGTATGTTAAAGCAGATATAGAGAAAAAATTTGGAAAAAAATCTAAAAGAGAAGAAAGGAAAATGGATAGCTCGCAGAAGACACAAAGAAACCAGAAGAAAGTGACTGGAGCAATTGCAACTGAAAAGAAAATGCACAAGCAACAAAAGGTAGAAAAATACTTTTTTATTTTGAATTTATTAACTGGAATATATCAGCTCTGGGAAATGTGCATTGTTAACATCTTTTGTGTTTTGTTTAGTACAAGAGGAAATTAATTTATAGTTTTATTTCTCCAGTATTGTTGTACATCCCAAGTTTGGCTTTTGGGGTTCCCAGTTTAATTATTGTCTTCCTATTTCTATATTGTGATCCCTTGTTCTTTGGTGACGGTCTATATTCTGCATTTTAACCAAGCTGAGATATTCTGTTCATGTAGTTTCTATTTGACCATGTCACTTGTTCTCTTTCCCCAGTAGGAGATGCATTGGTATTCTCTGAGATGTATTGGCTTAATATTTGCAGTGTTGCCTTTTGATAGGTAGGATTTGGTGCTTTGTGAGCAGGGCCGGCCCGTCCATTGAGCAAGAATGTTTTTTGCACAGGGCCCCGCGTTTCAGGGGGCCCCGCGCAAAGAACATTCTGCTTTTTTTTTTAATTACATTTAAAAAAAAACCTGTCTCTGGCTGCTGCCACGTCCGTCGCAGCAGCGGCAGAATGCCGTGTCCCGCGGGGCCCCTTCTCCTCGTCGAGCCCTCTGCAAGGGCTTTCAGATTCGCGAAGGGAGAGTGCTCCCTCGCGTCTCTGTAAAGCCCGCAGGGGCTAATGGGAAATTTCCCATCTGCCCCTTTAGACGCGAGGGGCTGATGGGAAATTTCCCATTAGCCCCTGCGGGCTTTACAGAGACGCGAGGGAGCACTCTCCTTTCGCGAATCTGAAAGCCCTTGCAGAGGGCTCGACGAGGAGAGGGGGCCCCGCGGGACACGCCATTCTGCCGCTGCTGCGACGGACGCGGCAGCAGCTAGAGCCAGGTTTTTTGTTTTTAATTTGCCGGAAGGGAAGGGAAGGGAAGGGGGGGGGCTGATGGAGGCTGTCTGGAAATGGGGTGATGGGGGGTTAGGACTGGAAATGTGCAAGTGGGGGGGTTAGGACTGGAAATGTGCAAGGGGGGGTTAGGACTGAAAATGTGCAAGGGGGGGGGAGTTAGGACTGGAAATGTGCAAGGGGGGGTTAGGACTGGAAATGTGCAAGGGGGGGGGGTTAGGGCTGGAGGGGGGGTTAGGACTGGAAATGGGCTAGGGGGGGTTAAGACTGCTAATGGGCTGGGGCTGATGGAGGCTGACAGGAAATGGGCTGGGGGGGTTAAGACTGCTAATGGGCTGGGGCTGATGGAGGCTGACTGGAAATGGGGTGAGGGGGGGTTAGGACTGGAAATGGGCTGGGGGGGTTAGGACTGGAAATGGGCTAGGGGGGTTAAGACTGCTAATGGGCTGGGGCTGATGGATGCTGACTGGAAATGGGCTGGGGGGGTTTAGGACTGGAAATGGGCTGGGGGGGTTAAGACTGGTAATGGGCTGGGGGCTGATGGAGGCTGTTTGGAAATGGGGTGATGGGGGGGTTAGGACTGGAAATGGGCTGGGGGGGGTTAAGACTGGTAATGGGCTGGGGGTTGATGGAGCCTGACTGGAAATGGGGTGATGGGGTGTTAGGACTGGAAATGGGCTGGGGGGGTTAAGACTGGTAATGGGCTGGGGGCTGATGGAGGCTGTCTGGAAATAGGGTGATGGGGGTTAGGATTGCTAATGGGCGATGGGGGGGTTAGGACTGCTAATGGGCTCTGGGGGCGCTAGGACAGGAAAAGGGCTGATGGGGAGGGGTTAGGACTTGAGGTGGGCTGATGTGGTTAGGACTAGTAATGGGCTGTGGGCTGATGGGGGGGGGGTTAGGACTGGCAATGGGCTATGGGGGGCTGACTGGAAATGGGCTGATGGGGTTAAGACTGGAAGTGGGCTGATGGGGGGTTAGGACTGGTAATGGGTTATAGGGGGGGCTTAAACTGAAAATGGGTTGATGGGGGGCTAGGACTGGTAATGGGTTGGGGGATTGCTATGACTGGAAATGGACTGAGTGGACGGGGAGGCTTGAACTGCAAATAGCTGATGGGGAGGGAGCTTGGAATGGAAATGGGCTGTGAGGGAAGGGAGCTAGAACTGAAAATGGGCTGATGGAGCAGCTAGGATAGGACTGGAAATGGGCTGTTGGGGGGAGCTAAGATTGGAAATGGGCTGTGGTGGGGGCTTGAATTGAAATGGACTCATGGAGGGGCTAGACCTGGAAGTAGGCTCATGGGGGGGCTTGGACTGGAATTGGGCTGAGTGGAGGGGAGCTAGGATTTGACATGGGCTGATGGTGGGGCTAGGAAATGACTAGAAATGGGCTGATGGGGGGCTAGGATTGGAAATGAGCTGATGAAGGGACTCAGACTGAAAATGGATGGGGGAGCTAGGACTGGAAATGGGTTGATGGGGGGGCTAGGACTGGAAATGGGCTGATGCAGGGACTAGAAGGGAATGGATGCTGGGTGAGACTTGAACTAGAAGGGAGCTGATGTTGGGGGAGGATTAGAATGGGATGGGGCTGGGAGAGTAAAATGGAGAGGGGAAAAATATTTTGTGTGGGAGGGATGAAAAATCTACAATTGGCCGGGTATTGGGAGAGTAAGTGGGGATTGAGGATGGAGGGGTAAAATTTGTGTGGATGAAATAAGAATGAGGAAAGAGCAAAAGGATAAAGATTAGTATGTTAAAGCAGATGTAGAGAGAGAGGATGGAAAGAAAACTAGAAGAGAGAAGAAAGGACAAATGGACAGCAGACGATGGAGATTTAGCAGAAAACATGAAGAAACCAGAAGAAAGTGGCTGGAGCAATTGCAACTGAAAAAAAATGCACAAAAGGTAGAAATATATCTCTTTATTTTGAATTTATTAACTGGAATATGAAAGCTCTGGGAAATGTGCATCATTAACGTCTGCGCTTTGTTTGGTACAAGAGGAAATTGATTTATAGTTTTATTTCTACAGTGTTGTTGTACATTCCAAGTTTGGCTTTTGGGGTTCCCAGTTTAATTATTGCCTTCCTGTTTCTAAATTGCGATTCCTTGTTTGGTGATGGTCTATGTTCTGCATGTGTAACTGAGCTGAGGTATTCTGTTTATGTAATTCCTATTTGACATTGCCACTTGTTCTCTTTCCCCAGTATTCTCTGAAATGTACTGGTTTAATATTTGCAGTGTTTCCTTTTGATAGGTAGGGTCTGGTGCTTTGTGAGTCCTGGTAATGCTGTCAGGATACAGCGGGTTTGCTATGGGTTCTAAATGGGCAGCGTTTGTAGTAGTTCCTAATGTGCCTGGCGGTTGGCACTGGATTATAGTAATGTAGAAATCTTTTAGTCTTTCTTTATCCATACACTCATTAAGAGACATGTTTACTAAAAGTTAGTGTATGGTAACATTATGCAAATATTTATGCAAATAAGGCCACTTATGCAAATGAGGCCCCGCACCGAGTCTCCGCACATGGCCCCGCACCCCCCTTGGGCCGCCCCTGTTTGTGAGTCCTGGCAGAGCTGTTATGATATGGTGGATTTGCTATGAGTTCTAAAAGGTCAGTGTTTATAGTACTTCCTAATGGACCTGGCGGTTGGCACTGGAATATAGTAACGTAGAAATCTATTAGTCTTTCTTTATCCAGACACTCATTAAGAAGCATGTTTACTAAAAATGCATGTTAACATTATGCAATTATTTATGCAAATGAGGCTCCCTATGCAAATGAGGCCCCGCAATTAATCTCTGCACATGGCCCCGCACCCCCCTTGGGCCGCCCCTGCTGAGATATGAATATTGGTAGGCAACTCACTAACCCCCAAGACATACTTGTTACTCTGTAGAGGGATACCAAGGCAACAGTTGATTCTGGAGGCAGTCACAGTCCATGTTCCTCTAGCCAGAAAAGTTCACATTGTGATGCGTTGGCTGATAGTAGTGAATAAGATATAGTTGCATCAATGAGGCAAAACATTAATGCAATCATTACTGAGTGATACTTGAGGATGCCCTCATCAGCCCCCAAAAGTTGCATTTGCTGCATTCATATTAGTCCTAGTGCTGCCCAAATGAAGAACAGCTGCACAAATATGCTGGACCTTACAACCCGCACAGCTGTAAAAACATTTTGCTAAACACAACTGAAAATAAAATGTAGAAAGGTGTACGTTTCAAGTCTTCTGCATCAGGAGTCTGTCTCCTGCCCTGTGCAAGCATGACACTTTCAGAGATAGGCGTGTGCCGAATTGACAGCTGCTTGCATGAATATCCTGGCTATGGTCCAAAGTACGAAGAAATCCTTAGAATGATGCACTGAGCTTCAGTACACACTTGCACTAAAAAAGGTTTACTTCCAGTCAGTGGTGTAAGTTACAATGAGGGGCCTCCAAGCAAAATTTTCCTGAGGGCCCCCCACTGTCATGGCAGTTGCATGCCCCTCTGGTGCAGGCCCCCGTCATGTGGTGGGACCCCCTTGCAGCAGCGGCAGCAGAAGCACAGCAAATCTACCTTATGTTTGCCACGCTGCTCCACTAAGTTCGCTGGGAGGAATGCGGGCCCGGGGGGGAACAGCCACAGGGCCCGCATTCCTCATGGCAAACATACAAGAGCAGATCATTTTGATTAATGAAAAGTAGTACATAAGATCACATAAATAAATAAAGTAAATTTGCTGTGCTATTGCTGCCAGCGATGTCTGGGCTCTCTTTCTGCCTGGGCTGCTTGAGTGGAATTTAAGCCAATGCTTCTAATGCACTAAAATAATGGAATGCAAATTACCACAATGTTAAAATATGTGCACTGACAGAAAACGTAGCGCATACTGCCACGGTAACATGTTGCTATCTTCTGCATTGAGTAGAAGGATTTTTCTTTCTTCTTTCCTGTAAGTACATGTATTTAGTACTAAACAAGGAATGGCTCATGTACTGACAGAAGGAGAAAAAAAATATTTCTCCCAAGACTATCTCATACAGGGTAGCCATGATCCTGGCAGCCCAGGTCAAGACACCAGTGACATGGGCACCCTGAGTCAGCAAACTCCTAGCCAGGGCACCCAGCACAGGGAGACCCTCAACCACAGAGTCTGAAAATGCTGCCTCATCCCCTGCAGGCCAATAATAATTAACTGGTCTTGGGGAGGCATTCAGCAGTATCATCTTCCTGCCGCCATCTTGAAAAATGGCAGTGCCTAACCGCTAGCAGTATTTTGGGGCATACCACTCAGGGTCAACCTACTGTATAATGGGACACTTCCTTTATTTGGCAAACTGATCCCTAGCGGTACATTCCGATGTACCGCTAGAGGTCAGGATCTGCCATTTTTCTAGATGATGGTACCAGAGGGAGAAGCAAGCGAGCATTGTTCCTGCCTCCTTACCCAAGGTGTGTGGCGTAGGTTTCAGGGAAGCAGGGGGTGTCCAGGGTCCACTGGGAGACCAGGGAGCTCTTTGCAGTGGGATGTCTGATACCCAATGGGACTATAGGGGATCTCTGCCGAAAAGGGTCATCTGAGATAAAGTGCTGCACGCCAATGCAGATTACTCTTTGCTCTCAGGCTGAACTCTTTATTACAGCCATGAGTTGGGGTAAACATTTAGTGCTGCAAGATAAGTAAAAAGCCACACCATAATTTAGCATGATTTTTAACATCAAGAGCAATTAAGGATGTATATTATATGTCTGCTGCATTACCCTTTACTGCAGTAATGTTACTTCTGACTTTTCCACACTAAAAACTCTTATAACATCGGAAGTCTAATTATCATGGGAAAATTGGAAGTAAGCCGCCACACTAAAAGATAGAGCAACATATTGCCTCAACCTCTTTGTGGGAGGGAAGCACATACATGGTGGAACAAGCCAAGTGGAAGGGAGGCGGCTGCTGCCACTCTGGAGTGATAATAGAAATCTATTAACTTGGAGTTGAGGGTATAGGAGTTAGAAAATGGAGCCTTGATTTTTTTTCCAGGTAAAGAGGGATGGTAGGCTGATCTCAGAAACTAAGCAGGGCCAGGCCTTGCTAGTACTGTACTGTAGACTTACTGTGCAGATGAAAGATCTGGCAATCTATTTCCGGTTACCTTACCAAGGAAACCCAGGGAGTGGGTCACCAGGGGTCAGCATTGACTCAACAGCACACACTTGTCTATCTTTTGGGAACCTGATGGGTATTTGTGACCTGGATTAGCTACTGCTGAAATCAGGATACTGGGCTCAGTAGACCTTTGATCTGACCCTGTATGGCTTATCTTATGTTCTTATGTCACAGCTGGGCTTATATACTTAGATTAATATTTTGTAACTCACTTGGAGCTTTTCAGTGAAGCATGTAATGAAAGTCAAATAAATAAATACATAAATGCAATAGTATGGCTAGCATAAGCAGAAAGAATTTAATTGTGTGGCTTAAGCTGGCTGTGCAAGAAAGAGAATGATTAGTAAAGTGATGGCAAAGAATGAGCAAAATAGAGAACCTCACTGTGGGAACAGAGGGAATGAGAATGTAGATAAGGAGAGCAGAAAATGGAATGAAGAGGCTGACAGAATGCAGCAGGTGGGACAAGAAGGGTAAGTAAGGAACTGAAAGAATATGACCCTTCCCAGACCTCATTCACCCCTTTCCTCATGCATTTGTACAAGCTGCTGCCTCTCCTTCCACATCCCCGTCCCAACCAGCCCAGAGAGATAATAAGCTCAGAACATCCCTCCTCCACCCAAGACACATGTTCATTGCACCTATAACTTCACCCAGGATGGATGTTTATCATGCCCCTCTTGCCCCAGCCTCTACCTCACCACTTTACAGCCGCAGCTCTCTGCTCACACACATGCTCCCCACATGCTCATTTTACAGTAGCCCCTCTTATCCTTCTAAGAATGAAGCTGATTAAATAACACACAGAAAAATACACCAGTAATAACCTTCTGCACATCTTCCTTCTCAAATTCACTTGAAAGTGTAACACCTCCTGGTCTGAGGACCCTCAGCGTGGCTGTTCTCTGCTATGTGGCAGACTGGGGGCACAACTCAAGGTCAGGATCAGTAAAACTGGGAGGCTATGGGCAATTAGATCCACCAACTCCTTGCTTCACCCACTCTCAGTGAATAAGTCCAGGCCAGAATTGGTTGTTCTAAACTAGGGGTTTACTGAAAAAATCTTGAGAAGTCAATGGCTAAAATTAAAAAAAACACAATATGATGCAGAATAAAAGAACTAGACAGTTGAGGGGGGCGGAGCCTGATGTCCAGCGGGTTAGTCGCATAGCGTCGAGACTCCCGAGAGGCCGGGTACGAATCCTGATTAAAATCCGCAAAAGCTCACTACATCGCCTATTCCAGCTGCCACGGTAAACCCGGAACATGGCCGGACCCAAACCAGTCCGGTTGGACTATGCTACGCCGACAAATGCCCACGGTAAACGTTCGAAAACGGAATCTCTCTCCCCCCAGAAGATGGCGGCTGCTCGCGAGGGATCGGAGGGCATGCAAGAGATACTCGCAGAGATCCAGGGGGTAAAAGATCTGGTTCAAACAAATGGTGAGTCACTCCGGGCCTTGCGTGAAGATCTAGCCATCATGCGAGCAAACTCGAGGGGATCTCATTGCGGCAGGATAAGATGGAGGGAACTCTGGACATGCATAACGTACGTTTAGCTAAATTGGATAAGGTAGAGCAGCAGCTGCGGGCGCTGCAACGGGAGGTGGAGGAAGGCAATAATCACGCCCGCCGCAATAATGTCCGGATCGTCGGCATCCCAGAGGGTGCAGAAGGCACCGATATGAAGGCCTTTTTGTGCACATTCCTTCCCTCAGTGTTGAAAATCACCTTTGAGCGAGATCTGGAGATCGACCGGGCACACAGAGTTCCAATGAACCTGGCGCTTAATCGTAAGGCCCCGAGACCCGTTATTTTTCGACTCCTACGATATCAGCACGTGGAGCAGATCATGAACACAGCACGGATGCGGGGTCCCCTCGATTTCGACGGGCATAGAATATCCTTCTTTCCAGACCTGGCTAAGGCTACGGTAGAGCGGAGGAAACGCTTTTTGGAGTATCGTCCTCGGCTGCAGCAATTGCAAGCCCGCTATGGTCTCATGTATCCTGCCAAGCTACGGGTGACGCTTCATAACCAGACCAGGACATTTGACGATCCAGAGGCTCTGGCAACATTTCTGGACAACAAGGAGGCAGATCAGATGCGATGAGGTGATGGAGGCATCCTCTTTCTCAGTTATGTCTCAGATCCTCTAACAACGCTTACCGGTACTCTTTCCAGGAGGGTTTCCGATCCCGCAATCCCAGAGCTCGGGGTCTTTATCCCTCATCGGGCTCCCTGTGTGTGACAGTTAAGTATCAACGGGCCGCCGGGCCTAGAGTGGCAGCGTGGAGCCTTGCGGTTTGAATGATCGGCCTCTCGGGCCTGCCCTGCTGGTGCAGGCTTACCACAGACTGCTGGGGTTTGGTTTCTCATCCAGGCACATAGCGAATGGCTCCATGAAGATGGTTATGGAGTCACCTGTTCGATTTCGTGCAGCGCGCACAGGACCCAGGAATGCTGCTATCCAGCTCTTTTCAAAGGAACAATCATCAACTCAGCCTAATTGCTTTGAATGTATTGTTTATATGAATGGCCCTATGTAAGGTTTTATCCCTAAATGTCAAGGGTGTAAATAGCCCGATTAAACGGAAAAAAATTCTCGCCTACTTACAGCATGAGAAAGCTGATTTGGTATTTCTACAGGAAACCCATTTAAATGAGAAGGAAACCCTGAAACTGGGTATTAAACCTTACATGGTGGCCGCCTATTCGCCAGCCATCTCAAAAAAGTGTGGGGTGGCTATCTTGATAAGGAGATCTCTGAATGCTACTGTTCTTGAATCACGTTCTGATGGCGAGGGCAGATGGTCCAGAGTATCACTTACGTTTGGTAATCTTGAAGTGACTTGTCTCTGTGTTTATGCTCCCAATGTTGATAACCCTGCCTTTTTTACCACTATAGCCCAAGAGGCTCAGACCGCCGCCCGCACTCATCTGATCATAGGTGGAGACTTTAATCAGGTAATGGACCCCCTGATTGACAAACAGCCCCCTCGGACCATTCGACCAAGTAAAGGTCATCTCATGTTAACTTCATTAATTCAGGAGTTAGCTCTAGTGGATATTTGGAGGTTATTGCACCCTTCTACACTTGAGTTTACCTTCTTCTCCCCGCCTCATCTCTCTAAGTCGAGAATAGACTTCTTCCTCGTCTCTAAAACGCTGGTATCTAATGTGGAGGAGGCATTGATTCACCCGCTACACATTTCAGACCACACGGCTGTCTCCTTTTTGTTGCGAGACAGCCAGGCGAGGGAGAAGGTGGGGGTATGGACCTTTGATAGATCCTTATTTGATAACCAGGACTTTCGGGAGGAAGTTCGGCTAGCCATCCATGACTACTTCCACTTTAATGAGTCTCATGCCACCGCAGGGTGGGCCTGGTGGGAGGGCTTCAAAGCCACCATGAGAGCGGTCATCACTAGCTATCAAATTCGGCGGGGGAAACAGCAGAAGCAACAGCTCATACTCTTAGACCAACAAATTAAAGCAGGGGAACGCATACTTACTGCTAGGGCAGATCCATTCATACTATTGCGTCTTCAAAGATTACGCTTCCAGTATAATTCGATTTTATCCACCGAGGCATCCCGGCACATTCAAGCTCAACAAGGGCTTTATTATTGGGAAGGTAATAAAGCGGGGAGGCTGCTTGCCAACGCCATTAAGGGCAAACGGGAAGCCAAAAGAGTGGCGGCTCTCCGGGATCCACAGGGGACGAGACTGATCACGAAAGATGAGGACATTGTGGAACTCTTTCGGGCTTTCTATGCTCACTTATACCGGTCCGACAGTGTTTATACACCTGAGGGTTTTGCGCAATTGATCTCGGGTATTCAGCGACCGACACTGGCCGCTGATGAGAAAGAGGACATGGATAGATCCTTTTCTAATGACGAGATCCAATATGCGATTACGCGTGTAGCCGCGGGGAAAGCCGCTGGTCCTGACGGCCTACCGGCAGAATTCTATAAAACCTTTGTGAAAGATCTAGCTCCTCAACTTTGTTTGTATTATGCTGCCCTCGCAGCTGCCACTCCTAGTGTTGGAACTTTCTCGGCGGCAAATGTGGTGGTGTTTGAGAAAGAAGGGAGGGATCCACTGCTAACAGCCAACTATCGCCCTATCTCCCTTCTGAATGTAGACTATAAGATCTATGCCACTGTATTGGCCGTCCGCTTATCGGGGAAGTTGTCCTCCTTGATCCATCCAGACCAGTGCGGCTTTATAGCAGGTAGGTCTACGGCTGATAATGCTCGGACCTTCTGTCATGTGCTAGCGAGCACTGCAACATCGGAGCATCCTCTAGTGGGCCTCTCCCTCGATGCCGAGAAGGCTTTTGACCAGTTGGAATGGCCCTACTTATTTGCGACCCTTAAATGGTTTGGCTTTGGTGATAGTTTTCTTCGTTACCTTGCCGTCATGTATGCCCAACCTACTGCTCGAATCTGCCTTAATGCCATGCAGTCTCGGGAATTTAGCCTTCAGCGGGGGACGCGCCAGGGATGCCCCCTTTCTCCGATGCTTTTTAACCTAGCACTGGAGCCCTTGACCCTGCTGCTCCGACAGTGTACGGACATTAGCGGGGCTAGAGTCGCCAGTCGGGAGATCAAGTTATCGGCATACGCAGATGACTTGCTGTTATTTGTCTCACCGTCATCAGTCCCCATAGTGTTGGAAAAAATCGACTGTTACTCTCGGCTGTCCAGCTATAAGATCAATTGGACTAAATCTGTTGCTTTCCCACTCAATCAATGGGTCCACAGGGAGGACCTGAATGCTTTTCCCTTTGTTTGGCAATCTCGTCCGGTGAAGTATCTGGGGGTACATTATTGCTATCCGCTGGAAGATACCATTCGCTTTAACGCTAAGGGCTTAGTCACTAAAGTGCAGGAGCTGACCAGCAAGTGGTCCCCTCTGGTCCTTTCCTGGTGGGGACGGATCGAGACTGTGAAAATGATGATAACTCCTAAAGTAAACTATATCCTAGAAATGATACCCTGCTTATTGCCCTCACAAATCTACCAGGAGATAGAGCGGATCCTGGTGCGGTTCTTATGGCAAAATAAACCCCCAAGAATAGCAAAACAAAAGTTGACACTTGATAAAGCACTTGGGGGGGTTCGATTTCCAGATTTTTTATCGTATCATAGAGCTTTCCTACTGAAGCAGGGTTCCCGATGGCTAGAGCCTTCTGAGGGCAATCACCCAGTTTGGTTAGACATTGAAGAGAGCCTCCTTGCTCCGATTCCGCTACACCAGCTGCCGGGCATGCAGTTTACCCAGGGAGCTCGTTGCCCGCGCATGATCGTAGACACCCTTGGGGCGTTTGCTGCACTCCTCCACGCAAGCGGCTCGAGAGCATGCCTGCCTTGTAGGCTTCCCCTATGGCATAACCCCCTCTTTAAAATTCATAATCAAATGATAGCCTGGAGACCATGGTTTTCCCGGGGAGTATGGATGGCTAGCCAGCTCATGATGGGTAATAGATGGAAAGAGTTTGGGGAGTTGCAAAGAGAATTTCACCTTCCACCTAAGCTTTACTTCCAATGGCTGCAGCTCAAACACTGTCTTAAACATGCCAGGGTTACACCGGGTATGGATATAGGGGAGGGCGGGGTGGTGGACCTCATTCACCCGATCTCCAGCGCGCCTGGCGTTGTCTCCAATTTTTATAAACTTCTTACGCAGAGTACCGGCTCGAGGATGCGCCAGATTCAACAGGCATGGGAAAGGGAATTGGAAATCACCCTGAGTGCGCAACAATGGCGGAAGGTCTGGTGCAACTTGGTTAGAGTTACCAAGTCCGCATCCATTACCCAATCGCTTTACCTGTTTATGCACCGCTGTTTGTATACTCCAGCTAAAATGGCAAAATGGGATAAGACTGTCAGCAATATTTGTTGGTCTTGTAAGCAAGCGGTTGGTACCCTGGCTCACCTTATCTATGAATGTCCTGTATTGAAGCCCTACTGGCAACAGGTATGGGAACGAATACAGGCAATTCTCAAATTTACAGAGCCCCTTAGCTGGCGGGTGGTCGGGCTTCGGTCATTGGCGGGACTCCCCTCCTTGCCCAGAGCCGGGCATTTCTTACTTGATTTCATGTTGGGCCTAGCTATCTGCCTGGTTATAAGGAATTGGAAGGACAGCACTAAGATCAACATGCCGGAGTGGTGGAACCAGGTCTGCCTTTATAGTAAATATGAGCAGATGCCTCGGAGAGCGGGTTCCCATTGTCCTCTTCATAAGCTTAAATGGCAAATGTTATCTGATTATGTCAATAGGGCTAAATGTTCAAGAGAGACATTATAGTTTGGCTACTGAGTTCCCATTGCCGCTGCATGGCTCAGTAATAAGGTCTCAGTTGCATCTACCCTATTCGCTATGTTTGTCCTGGATGGGTGGGTGGGAGGGGGGGTGGGGGGTTTTTCCTGGGTTATGTATTGTTTGATGTTATGGTTTGTATGTATATTTTCTTGTTGAAAATGAAAATAAACGTTTAAAAAAAAAAAAGAACTAGACAGTAACAGTCATTTGGCTTCATCCAGAATTCCCCTTGTCTCTTGGGGAACCTCTCCTCTCTAGCTTTTTCCCCCAGAGTATCTTTTAGGGCTGGATGCTGGCCTGATGTGGTTGCAGATGCTGTACCATGTTAAAGCTTAGCCCTCCTTGACACTGCTCCAGGTGACATCCTCTATATCCTCTCCTTGCTGCTCCTTTAATATCCAAGGCTCCTCCCCCACTGTCTCTTTCACTCCCATAGAGCAGGGGTGTTGGTATAGTTAACCAGGATGCTCATGCTTAAGAATGCAGAGGCCTAAGCTGTCCCATCAAGTTGCATCAGTCCTAGGGTTACCAATTTTTGAAAGAGGAAAACCTGCCACCTGTGGCTAGCCATGCTCCACCCATGCCCAGCCATGCTCCACCCATGCCCGCCCCCTGCCCCACTCCATATCCCACCCCTATCCACTCAAAAACGTAACTGCAGAGAGGGCAACAGTGCAGACTTTAGTGTCTGCAGGCTACATCAAGGGAGGGAGGTACAAGGGGTTGAATTCTTCGGCACCTATTCAGACCCCTCCAACACACATATGCTCTCTCATTTGGCATTGAATCCAAATATATATTCTGCATCCACCGAACCCCACCCCTGGCCCTTCCCCAACAATCTGCTCAGAGCAGAGCAAGGCAGAGCTAGAACCTTCTCCATAAAGCTTACCATACAAGAAAGAAAATCCCTCAATATCAAGCATATTGTGAAATAATCAGGGCCAGCCCCAGAGTTGATTCAAAGTGTTGGCACCCCAAGCTGAAGCCTAAGTCACAGTGCATGACTCCCCCCACCTCAAAAAAAGGTGTATTGCAGTTACTGTTTTAGTTTTAGGACTGATTTTACTAAGGCTGTTTTCTCATTTTCCTTAATAAATCAGGCTCTTAATAGGCCACTGCACAGAATAAATCAGGCTCTTAATAGGCCACTGCACAGTGCCAACAAAAGGCAGTGGCCCCACTCAGCCTCCTCCCTATCCCACCACTCCCACTGACACATTAAGTTATACCTGTCAGTGTGTGTGTGGGGGGGGGGGAGGGGGGGGTCAGAGGTAGGGTGCCTCCATGTGTATGGTGTGGAGGTGGGGTGCCTGTGTGTGGGTGTATGATGTGGAGGTGGAGTGCGTGTGTGTGTGTGGTGCGGAGATGGGGTGCCTAGAAACATAGAAACATGATGACAGAAAAAGACCACAAGGCCCATCTAGTCTGTCCTTCCATAACAATAACTACAACAGTCCCCTTTCTACCTTTAGAGATCCTCTGTGTTGGTCCCATGCTTTTTTGAATTCAGTTACTGTCCTCATCTCTACCACCTCCACTGGGAGACTATTCCACGGATCCACTACTCTTTCCGTAAAGAAATATTTCCGCATATCACTCCTGAATCTATCTCCCTTCACCCTCATCCCATGTCCCCTCGTAGCAGAACTTGCTTTCAATTGAAAGAGGCTCTCTCCCTGAACATTTATGCCACGGAGGTATTTAAACATCTCAATCATATCACCTCTATCCCGCCTTTCCTCTAAGGTGTACATATTAAGATCCTTAAGTCTGTCCTCATATGCTTTATAATGAAGCCCATTAATCATTTTAGTAGCAACCCTCTGCACCGACTCCATCCTGTTCACATCCTTTTGAAGGTGCGGTCTCCAGAATTGCACACCATACTCCAAATGAGGTCGCACCAAAGACTTATACAGAGGTATTATCACCTCCTTTTTTCTGCTAGCCATTCCTCTCTGTATGCATCCAAGCATCCTTCTAGCTTTTGCCGTCGCCTTTTCTACCTGTTTAGCTACTTTAAGATCATCAGACACAACCACGCCTAGGTCCCGCTCTTCTTTAGTGGACAAAAGTACTTCACCTCCTATACTGTATTGCTCCCTCGGATTGCTGCAGCCCAAATGCATGACCTTACATTTTTTAACATTAAATCCCAGCTGCCAAATTCTAGACCATTCTTCAAGCTTAGCTAGATCCCTCCTCATGTTATCTACACCTTCCTGGGTGTCTACTCTATTACAGATTTTGGTATCATCTGCAAAGAGGCAAACCTTACCCGACAGCCCTTCCGCTATATCACTAACAAAGATGTTAAAAAGAATCGGACCAAGGACAGATCCCTGGGGCACACCACTGGTAACATCCTTCTCCTCAGAGTGAGCTCCATTTACTTGTACTCTTTGTCGCCTCCCACCCAACCAATTTCTAACCCAAGCAGTAACTTTAGGGTCCATCCCTAGGGTGCTCAGTTTGTTTATAAGTCGCCTGTGAGGAACAGTGTCAAAGGCTTTACTGAAATCTAAATACACCACATCTAGAGCTCTCCCTCGGTCCAACTCCCTGGTCACCCAGTCAAAGAAATCGATCAGATTTGTCTGACAAGACCTGCCTCTGGTGAATCCATGCTGCCTCGGATCCTGTAATCTGCCGGACTCCAGAAACCTCACTATTTTCTCTTTCAGCAGCGTTTCCAATAATTTACTCACCACTGAAGTTAAACTAACCGGCCTGTAGTTTTCAACCACATCCTTACTTCCGTTTTTGTGTAAAGGCACCACATGAGCCTCTCTCCAGTCCTTTGGCACCACTCCCGACTCCAACGAGGCATTGAAAAGGTCAGTCAGTGGAGTTGCTAGAACATCCCCAAGTTCCCTAAGTATTCTAGGGTGTATCCCATCCGGTCCCATCGCTTTGTCTACTTTAAGTTGAGCTAGTTTCTCACGAACACAGTCTTCTGAAAATTGTTCAAGATGTCCCTCACTTCTGTTCTTATTTGTGGGTGTTTTCTGAGGTCCTGCTCCTGGTTCTTCATCTGTGAACACAGAACAAAAATATTTGTTAAGCAATTCCGCTTTATCCTTATCAGCTTCTACATATTCCCCCCCTGCACCCTTGAGTCTGACAATACCACTTTTGCCCTTCCTCTTCTCACTAATATATCTGAAAAATGTCTTATCCCCCCATTTTATTGCATTGGCTATTTCCTCCTCCTTTTGAATCTTTGCCTTCTTGACTACTTTGCTAGCTTCTCTAAGTTTTTCCAAATACAGATGCCTGTCTTCCTCTCTCTGTGATCTCTTGTATTTCATGAAGGCCTCCCTCTTTTTCTTCACTTTTCCAGCTACTTCCTTCGAAAACCATAGCGGTCTCCTGTTCCTTTTGCCTTTATTTACCATTTTAACAAAAAGGTTGGTTGCCCTTAAAATACCCCCTTTCAGTTTTGCCCACTGTTTTTCTACATCCCCCAGCTGTTCCCATCCCACTAACGACTCCCTGAGGTATTGGCCCATCTTCGCAAAGTTAGTCTTCCTAAAGTCTAAGATCTTCACCTTGGAATGGATTCTAACAGCCCTAGTCCTAATACTGAACCACACCATCTGGTGGTCACTGGATGCAAAATGATCTCCCACTACAACATCAGAAACACTCTCACCATTGGTAAGCACCAAGTCCAGTATGGCCCCTTCACGTGTGGGGTCTGTTACCAATTGCCTGAATAGTTCTCCCTGTAGAGAATCCAGGATCTCCTTACTTCTAGATGATACTGCAGCAGGAATGTGCCAATCAACATCTGGCATATTGAAATCTCCTAGCAGTAGCACTTCCCCTTTCCTAGCAATGCTGCGTATGTCTTCAATTAACTCTCTGTCCACCTCTTCCTCTTGTGAGGGAGGTCTGTATATCACACCAATGCAAATAGATTTCTCTTTCCCTCTTTCTAGTTTAACCCACAATGCCTCCTCTCTCCCTTTTAAGCTCTGTAATTCCAAAGCTTTAATAGTAGTTTTTACATATAGTGCCACTCCTCCTCCCCTTCTTCCTACCCTGTCCTTTCTGAATAAAGTATAGCCAGGTATAGTTACATCCCAGTCATGGTTTTCTGTGAACCATGTTTCTGTAACTGCCACTAAATCCAAGTCAGCCACTCCCACCAAAGCTTCAACTTCAGGGATCTTATTTCCCATGCTACGGGCATTAATACACACTGCTTTCCATGTGTTACCCCTGTTACCCATTTCCATAAAGGTATTTAATGTATCACCTACCTGGGGGCTTTCACTTACCTGGGGGTTTTCTTCACCCATCCCCAACGAATCTAGTTTAAAGCCCTCTTCAGTAGATTAGCCAGTCTACTACCAAAGATGTGTTGACCTTTCTTGGACAGATGGATGCCATCTCTGCTCTGCAACCCTTGGAACAGCATCCCATGGTCTAGGAAACCAAAACGCTCTCGAAGACACCATCCACGCAGCCATGCATTCATCTCCAGGATGCGAGCCTCTCTGCCTTGGCCTTTACCCTCAACAGGGAGGATTGAAGAGAACACCACCTGTGCACCTACCTGCTTCACCCTCTGTCCCAGAGCCATGAAGTCACTTTTGATACATTCCGAGGTATACCTGGCAGTATCATTTGTTCCAACATGGATTAGCAACATTGGGTAATAGTCAGTGGGCTTGATGAGTCTCGGCAAACTCTCCGTAACATCTTGGATCTTGGCACCAGGCAGACAGCACACCTCTCTGGACATCAAGTCTGGTCGGCAGATGGACGCCTCAGTACCCCTCAGAAGAGAGTCTCCAACAACCAACTAAATGTGTATGGGGTGGAGGTGGGCTGCCTGTATGTGTGTGTGTGTGTGTGATTCGGAGGTAGGGTACCTGCATGTGTATGATGTGGGGGTGGGGTGCCTGTGTATGTGTGATGCAGAGGTGGGGTGCCTGCATGTGTATGATGTGGAATTGGGGTGCCTGTGTGTGTGGCAGGACAGGAATGTGCCTTTTGTACATGTACATTGTGCCGGTTACTTACTTCCCCTGCATTCATCTCTTCCCTCCCCACTCCAACCCCCACCCTCAGACTCTCTCCCCTTGAACCTCCCCACCTTTCGCTCATTCCTGCCCTCCATTCATAGAAGTACTGAGGCAGCCAGGATAGCCAGTGACTGCACCTTTAATTTATTCAGCCATCTGTGCAGCAAACTTAGTAACATTTTTTTTTTAAGCAGGCTCTGCAGTCACCAATCGTGGCCGGGAGAGTCAGTGACTGCCTGTGGGGATCCAACCCCAGCAAACAATCACCAGCTCTTCTAACCACAATTGCAGCTGTTTCTGCACCTGTGCTGCCTGCAGGGTTGAGATAACTGCAGGCGGTTACTGGGTCTCCCGACAACAATCGTGGCCAGCTCAGCACTTCTGCTCACAGGGGTTGGGATCCCTGCTGGCAGACACTGGATGGGAGTGATTGGCGGTTGGCAGAAAAACAGCCCTTCATTGTGTAGCAGTGGGGAGTCAGGAAAGGACACCCAGAGTCTCTGAGGGAAAACAAGCCAACTTTATTTGTGTGCTAGCACAGACTCAATGGAATGACTTCCAGAAACTCTCCTTTATACACCTGTACAGCCCTCCCTGAACAGTCATACAGGTTCCTAGTTGATTGGCTGCTTGCAACATGTTCCTCTGCTACCTTTGCCTGCATTTTGTTTCACGGGCGGTTCCCTTTTCTCAGTCCCCTCATTTGCTAGCTTCTCGCCACTGTTCTGGGACCTGTTTCCCTCCAGTAAGGGGGCCGTCCCTTGTTCAGGGTGGGATGCCCCCTCTGCTTCCCAGGGCCCACTGCCACAATTGGCTGGTTTTACCATCCTTTCTGCTGCTGGCTTCCAACATGTAAAACTGGCCAGTTGGCAACCCTAGTCTGGGGAGCAGCAATGACCTTGGATGTCAGTTTCAGAAACGCTGAGGATGTCTGCGACCCCATCCACATTTATACCTGCCCCAAGCATAAATAGGCAGCAGTAAAGTGCTTGTTTTGACCTTAAAACGTTCAGAGGGAGTAGAGGAGATGGAGAGTGAAGTGACTACTGTAGCTTAAGTTCACAAGGAGCTACACTGGGATTTGAATCCCAGCCACACAGGACTTAACCCACTACTCTAATCATTATGCTAATTAGACATCCCCACAGGTATTTATATCGGGCATGTCCACGTTTGTGAAATCATGCCTGAACTTGCACATGCCTGCTTTTTTTTTCAGATGTTTTGGCCTGGACGTCCTTTGTAAAATGTGCCTTTATATGACTGGAAGAAGCAGATCCTTCCCTAGTTTAGGTTAACAGTATTAAAAGTAGCTTACTTGTCTCATCTTGGAGGGAGGTTTGGTCAACAGCAGACTGAAAAACTAAGTAGTAGGAGGAGAGACTAGAACTATTACCTAACACTGGTCATCTTCATAAAGGATAGCATAAAAATCATGAAATCCTGGCTGATCCCATCGATAAAATTAACTGTCAGCCCTAGAGATATGCATAGCCAGGTCTTGTGGAATTTGCAAGCAATTTGCCTAGTTTATTCACAAATGTAAACATTCTTGCCCACTTCTGGATGAGAGAATTTAAAGCCACTTGCATAGCCATGAATCATTCTTTAGCATAGAGCTTCTCAACCTAATCCTTAAATGAATATGCATGAGAGAGATTTGCATGCACTGTTTCCATTGTATGCAAATCTCTTCCATGCATATTCATTGCGGTTTTCCAGAAAATCTGACTGGTTAGGTGTGTCCTGAGGACTGGATCGAAAACCCCTGCTTTAGTATGATCTATACATTTTTTAGGCTCACATTGCATGCGTGCCAGAACTTAAAAATGCATGCAATCAATCGGATGAGCTTTAACTCATAGGAATGTGCATATACAGGGAATCTGCATGCTCTATTTTTTTAGGTGCCCGAATGAAGCAAGTGTGCACTCATGAATGCAAACTCTAGTGTTTCTCATTAGCTTCTCAACTTTTTTGGCTGTAATCAAATTAAAATTCTGAGTCATGGGCAGAGGTCATCCCTAATTGCTCTTTGGTTGCAGACAGGGTCTGTGTAATATAGAGGGGAAAAATGAGATGATTAGACCTCCAATAAAAATATAACAGCTTTATATACGTTTATACATGTAAAAGCTATACATCACCATATAATAAATATTGTATATATACGAAAGTCATTTTTTGAATAAGAATGTATAATTAAAATGTATTTATGAGAAGGCAATGTAAATATCCATGGTTTTATGGACTTTTTTGTTTTTTAACTTTTGTCTTCAAAAAGTAGATTTTAATGTACTTGATTCCTCATGTCATTGGATTTACAAATCTTAAGGCTACATTCATATTCCTAGTACCCCAAGTCAAAGCTAAAAGATAGTTATATCAGAATGTCTACATCCACCAGAAATACGATACAATTCATAGGTTAATAATGATGATAACCGGTAAAAAAAACTGTCTTACTGGCACATCTGGAGTATATTTAATGTACTTCATTATCAAAACAATTAGGCAACAAACAGAAACAAGTTATTTGAAAGGAACTTACATAACACCACTCTGGTCTACAATTAAGTGTCATTTTTCCCTGCAACTTCAGGCGACACAGACACACATCATAAAAAAAAAATACTTAAATGGAAAAATCTATGGCCGTATCTTAGAAACATAGAAACATAGAAATATGACGACAGAAAAAGACCACATGGCCTATCTAGTCTGTCCTTCCATAACAACATAGAAACATAGAAATATGATGACAGAAAAAGACCACATGGCCTATCTAGTCTGTCCTTCCATAACAACATAGAAACATAGAAATATGACGACAGAAAAAGACCACATGGCCTATCTAGTCTGTCCTTCCATAACAACATAGAAACATAGAAATATGACGACAGAAAAAGACCACATGGCCTATCTAGTCTGTCCTTCCATAACAACATAGAAACATAGAAATATGACGACAGAAAAAGACCACATGGCCTATCTAGTCTGTCCTTCCATAACAACATAGAAACATAGAAATATGACGACAGAAAAAGACCACATGGCCTATCTAGTCTGTCCTTCCATAACAACATAGAAACATAGAAATATGACGACAGAAAAAGACCACATGGCCTATCTAGTCTGTCCTTCCATAACAACATAGAAACATAGAAATATGACGACAGAAAAAGACCACATGGCCTATCTAGTCTGTCCTTCCATAACAACATAGAAATAGGACGACAGAAAAAGACCACATGGCCTATCTAGTCTGTCCTTCCATAACAACATAGAAACATAGAAATATGACGACAGAAAAAGACCACATGGCCTATCTAGTCTGTCCTTCCATAACAACATAGAAATAGGACGACAGAAAAAGACCACATGGCCTATCTAGTCTGTCCTTCCATAACAACATAGAAACATAGAAATATGACGACAGAAAAAGACCACATGGCCTATCTAGTCTGTCCTTCCATAACAACATAGAAACATAGAAATATGACGACAGAAAAAGACCACATGGCCTATCTTAAGGTTTAAAATGTATATAGTGTCCTCTAAAAGGAGACAGAGAAGGGTGATTTGTGAAAGCTCAAATAAGCAGGACAGAGGTTTTTAAGCTGTAATGTGTACTGCACAAAATTGTTTGCCTCCACCATGTGTGTGCCCGAGAGCAGGGAGTTTCTAAAATAGAGCATTCCACTGGGCTGTGCAGGCTGCGATAACGGGCCTCAGAATGTGTCAAAAGGCACTTCTGTGGCCGCAGCCTGGAAAGCTCATTCCCTTGGAAGATAAAGCACAAATAACTGCAGCCTCCGGCTTATGCCGCCACACCAAAATGTATTTAAAAATCATAGATTGCGTGTGATTTTGACAATAAAAATCCAGACTTATGTTATCTGATCTGACTGGCAGCATGTGCAATCAGCTCCCAATGTATTCCTAGTAGATGATAAGTACCTTGTGGAAAGGCAGGGACATGAGCATGATGAAGCAGGGGCCACTGGTCTCCACAGTTCTGAGGAACTGTAGGGCCGGTGCTGTCACTGCTGCAGCCTGCAAGGTGGGAGATGGGACGGCGGCTGGTAGGAGGCTAAAGGGAAAGTACTGCTGCTGCTCTCCAGATCATTTTTAGCTTGCAGGGCATATGCTAGAGTGGAGCCATTTGAGGGCAACATGTCTAGGACTGTCCCTGTCCCCGTGGACCCTCAACACATGTCCAACTCAACCATCTCCCTTTCAGACGCTTCCTCTTCCTGCCTGCCACTGTTGCCAATACCTCTACCATCTTTGCTCTGTCGGTGTTGGCAGCGGCAGACCTCCAAGGATCCAATTTCTTTTTTTTAAACGCGGGTTTGTTCAGCTTTCAGACTCCTGTGTGCATGAGGGCCTGGCTGGTCCTGCTCCCTCTGATGTCATGTCAGATGGGGTGAGACTGGCCGGGCTCAAATCCACACAGGATTCTGAAGGCTGCAAGAACCCGTGGGGGTTTTTTTGTTCTTTTTTTAAGTCCAATCCTCAGAGGCCTGCTGCTGCCAACGCCAACAGAGGAAAAATGGCAGCAGCAGAGAGATGAATTGTTTGTTTTTCTTAGGCAATGTGAGGTGATCACTGCTGGTGCGATTTTGAGGAATCTTGCTGCCTCACCCTGCCTAATGATAGCCCCTCTCCCTGCTTTTCTACTGCTGGTTTTAAGGATCTGCTGGCAGCTGGCCTGACCATTGAAAAACCAACCAGGCTAGCTGAAAACTGGCCAGCTGGCACCCTAATCAGCCCGCTGTTTCTTGGGGTGCCAGGGCTTTGCCAATCAAAGACACTTTGATGGTACAATGACTCATCCATCCAAAGACAAGTAACTGTCTGTGAGGAGGGGATTTACGTCAGTTCAAATTTCTGTCCCAGAGAAGTCTCCTCCCAGCATTATGTCACTAGAGTTAGAGAATCCTCCCCTATCCTGGAAAATTGCAAGAGGCATATGTAAGATTTGGTCAGGTTACTTTCCTGTAGGTCCTGGGTTCATTTCACTTCACAGAGGCAGTGGGGCTTGTAATAAAACAACCAAACAGGTGTGGCTTGGAGAAAGGTTTTTTATGTAGAAATAGGCTTAATACATAGGTATTGAACAGAGGTATATAGTGATTGTTACTGAGCTGTTTCAGTGTGCATCAATGAATCTGTGTGTGCATGTGCATGTGTGAAGTGTGAGAGAGATAGGCCAGAACATGTGTTTAGAGCCTCATGGCAAGGGAGAGAGAGAGAGAGAGCGGGGGAGGGGTGAAGGGAATTGATTATCAGAGCCTCCTGTCCTTCATGTCCGATGAATGGTGGAAGAGAGAGAGAGACAGGAAGTGTTTCTGTCTTTTATAGTGAATTGAATCCTCTCCAGCACTTCCCCTTGAGGTCTGCTAGCCACTCCCTTTAAGGTCTGTTATTCTTGATTTAGCAAGGAGGGGCTTCAGACAGGCCTTGGAGACTGAAATCACCAGGGGGTCAGAGTTAATCTCATCTTGTAAACTGTCCTATTACCTTTGGAGACTGAAGTCACCAGAGTCCACAGCTGCATGGAATCCAGGGTCTGGGGAAAAAGCCATGACTCCTATGTCATGTATGCTGACAGCATAAAAGGTCACATCACAATACATTACTATTTATTTATTAAGATTATTAACCACCTTCATGAAGAACTTCACCCAAGGTAATGTACAACAGGTATAAGAGGAAATTAGACTTACCTGCTAATTATTGTTCCTTGAGGAACTCCAGTCTAGTCCCGAAACTTCTGGGTTGTGCTCCTCTTCCAGCAGCTTGGAGACTAAGACACGTCATTCTTTGATGACCCTGGTATAAATACCGAGGAACCGCCTCCTCACTTCAGTAACCTATTGACAAAGCAAACTCACCGGAGTAACAATTAAATAATAACTCATACTTAAACAACTGTAACTAGTTGAACAAAGCACTATTACGGCGGCTCGTCCCCCATTCAGACTCCCCTTGCCCCCTTCTAAGTCTAGTTAGAACATCTTAGGCCCGCTCCCTCCCCTCATGGAGCAAAGCGACCCTTTTATAATTGTCCCGGAGTGACACTTCTTCTATGGGACCTGAACTCATAATGGCTGATCGTCAGCTTACCTGTTAGAATTGCTTGCTTCAGGCTCCAGTCCACAAAGAATACCCGGGCGGGATACGGGACTAGACTGGAGTTCCTCAAGTAACAATAATTAGCAGGTAAGTCTAATTTCCTCTTCCTTATCGTCCCTCCAGTCTAGTCCCGAAACCTCTGGGTATGTAACAGAGCAGTATACCAAATCAACGGGAGGGACTTACTACTCCCGCCTGAAGCACTGCTGTGCCAAAACGTCAAGCCTGAACGTCGAGCCTGTAATGGTACATCAAAGAATTCAAGGAAGACCAGGTCGCTGCCTTACAAATCTCAACTGCCAGTACTAACTTGCTCTCAGCCCATGAAGCCGCTTGAGCCCTCGTCGAATGAGCTTTCAGCCCCTCTGGAACCAGCTTGCCCTTCAACATATACGCTGACGCTATCGCCTCCTTAATCCATCTGGCTATGGAAGCCTTTGACGCTGCTTCACCCTTCTTTGGCCTTCCAAAAGCACAAATAGTCTATCAGACCTCCTGAAATCCGCTGTCCTCCGAATATATTTCTTCAATGCCTGACGAACATCCAGATGATGCGACCGCTCAGCCGACAAGGACATGGAATCCCTTCCGAAAACTGGCAAAGAAACCACCTGATTTACATGAAAAGAAGACATCACTTTTGGTAAGAATGATGGCACCGGCCGCAACACTACCTTGGAATTGTAAAACGACAGAAAAGGCTTCCAACAGGACAAAGCCTGCAATTCTAAAACTCTACTGGCCGAGCAGATCGCTACCAGGAACACCACCTTGAGCGTAAGATCTTTCAAAGAAGAACTAGACAATGGCTCAAACGGTTCGTGCCCCAGCACTTCCAGCACTAAAGCAAAGTCCCAGGACGGAACCACTTGCCGGCAAGGAGGCCGCAACAGCAACACTGCCCTCAAAAACTGCTTTACATATGGGTGTGCCCCCATGGCTACCCTTTTTATCTTACCTCTATAGCAGGACAGTGCTGCCAACTGCACTCTCAAAGACGATGCCACTAAACCTTTCTGAAAACCATCCTGTAAGAATGCCAAAACCTGCGGAATAGAAGCCCGTAACGCCTCTACCCTCCTGTCCACACACCAAGCTTCAAAAATGCGCCAAACTCGAATGTACGCCAACGATGTAGACTTTCTCCGCGCCTTCAGTAACGTAGTAACTACTGCCGCAGAATAACCCTTTGCTCTTAGCTTTGCCCTTTCAAGAGCCAAGTCGTAAGCGAGAATCGATCCACCTGAGGCATGAACAGCGGACCCTGTGACAACAGATCTCTTCTGACTGGAAGATGCCATGGCCGCTCCAGTAACAGTCTTCTGAGATCCGCATACCAAGGTCTCCTCGGCCAATCCGGAGCTATCAATATCACTAGACCCTTGTGCCGTTTGATTCGTTGCACTACACGGCCTATCAGCACCCACAGCGGAAACACGTACAATAGCTGCTCCACTGGCCAGTCCTGAATGAGAGCATCCAGGACCTCCGATATTCTTTCTCGCCTTCTGCTGAAAAACTGATCGACCCTTGATGAGTCGAATGTCACCATGAGATCCATTACCAGCGTTCCCCATTGCCAAACCAGCATCTCGAATACCTCTGAATGAAGAACCCACTCTCCGGGATCTATCTTCACCCGACTCAAGAAGTCGGCCTCGACATTGTCCACTCCTGCCACATGTGCTGCCGACAGCGCTCCCAGGTGCTGCTCAACCCAAGCAAACAACTGCTCGGCATCTGCCTCCAGTGACACACTGCCGGTCCCTCCTTGTCGATTATGTATGCTACCGCTGTCGCATTGTCGGAAAACACTCAAATTGCCTTTCCCTGCACATATGGCTGAAACTCCCGGAATGCCAACACTACCGCTCTGAGCTCCAACCTGTTGATTGACCAACTCCTCTCCAGATCGGACCACTGACCCTGTGCGAATCATCCCTGGAAGTGAGCTCCCCAGCCCAACAGGCTGGCGTCCGTCGTTAGGGCTATCCAGTCGGACGTTTCCAAGGGCATCCCTTTCTCCAAGTTCCCTGGACGCAATCACCACCTCAGCGCCTGTCGCGTTTCCACCGGACAGGACAGCCTCCTGGATAGCGAGTCGGTCTGGTGAGACCAGCGCCTTAGTAGAGCCCTCTGCAGTGGTCTCATATGCGCCCTCGCCTACGGTACTAACTCTATTGTTACTGCCATGGTCCCCAGCAATTGGAGATAATGCCACGCCGTGGGCAGAGACCTGCCGAGAAATTTGCGTACCAACTTTCTCAAACCTTTCGCCTGCTGCAGAAACACTCTGCCCACTGCGGTATTGAACCTCGCTCCCAGGTATTCTAGATTCTGCACTGGAGTCAACGTGCTCTTTGCTATATTGACTACCCAACCTAGGCTTTCCAGACACGCAACCACCTTTCCCGTGGCCGCCTCGCTCTCGGCCCTTGACTTTGCCCGAATTAACCAGTCGTCCAGATAAGGATGTACTAATATTCCCTCCTTTCTGAGCGACGCGGCTACCACCACCATTACCTTGGTGAATGTACATGGCGCCGTAGCTAGTCCGAAGGGCAACGCCCGGAACTGAAAGTTCCCCATAGGTACTGCAAACCTGAGAAACTTCTGATGTTCCTGCCGAATGGGAACGTGAAGGTATGCTTCCGACAAGTCCAATGAGGTAAGGAACTCTTCTCCGCGCACGGCTACTATGACCAATCTCAACGTTTCCATGTGAAAATGAGCCACTCGGAGACAACGATTTACTCTCTTGAGATTCAAAAGTGGGCAATACGACCCCTCTTTTTTCGGAACCACGAAATAAATCAAGTACCGACCTGAACCGCATTCTCCTTGAGGAACCGGCACTACCGCCTCGAGAGCTACCAGCCAATCTAAAGTCTGTTTGACGGCGTCGAACTTGCGAACTGCCCCACAGGGGGACTGAATGAATGAGTTGGTAACCGGCCGGTGAAACTTCAAAGCATAACCTTCTCGAATAACCTCCAGGACCCATCGGTCTGAAGTAATCTGGACCCAGGCAGGGTAAAAATCCCACAGCCGACCCCCCTACAGGTATCAACCCTACCCAAGTCCCCCTCGCTTCATTGCGACTTTCGAAGATTCGAGGAAGCGGCCCCAAAACCTCGGCCTGCTCCCCAAAATCCCTGGTTCCTATAGGGAAACCATCCCCTTTGACTTTGACTGAACCTAGGAGAGAAAAAACGGCGAAGCTCCCTCTGAGGAGTCTTGAGTTACATTCGTTCATTCCTGTTTTTGTTTATCCTCCGGCAACCATCCCCCTTTGGGCTCGCCGAGATCTTTCACCAATTTATCCAAATCCTCTCCAAACAAAAGCTTCCCTCTGAAAGGCAACTTACTTAACCTAGCTTTGGACGAACTATCCACTGCCAAGTTTCGCAGCCACAAATACCTACGCACCGCAACCACCGAGGCCATACTGTTTGCTAATCCACGTATAAGGTCGTAATGGATATCGGCCAGATAAGCCGTCCCCAATTCAACCTGGCCGCATCCGCGGCCTCTACCTCCCCCTGCTCCCCTTGGAGATGTTGAGACCAACACAGACAGGCTCTAGCTACCCATGCTCCACAAATAGATGCCTGAATCAACAACGCACTCATGTCAAAAACCTGCTTCAGCAAAACGTCCAGCTTCCTATCCTGCGTATCTTTAAGAGCTGCACTACTCTCCACCGGAATGGTAGTCTTCTTGGTAACTGCCGCGACCGCCGCATCTATCCTCAGGGGCTGAAACAACTCCTTATCCTGGTCGACCAGCGGGTACAGACGGCCCATTACCCTGGACCCCTTAAGTCCCGCCTCGGGCAAATCCCATTCTCCTAGGATCATCTCCTTGCCCACCCTGTGAATCGGAAACGCCCTCTGAGTCTTTCGGAACGTCTGCAACAAAGGATCCTCCAAGGTCGCTTCCTCAGCCGGCCCCACCTGCAGCATATTCAGTGCCTTGAGTGTTTCAGTAATGACAGCTGGTAACTCTTCTCTGCGGAAAATCCGCAGCACACGTGCCTGATCCGCCTGATCCTCCTGCTCCGCGATTTCCCCTTCCTCCAACTCCTCCTCCAGCTCTAGGTCCTGATCTCCCTCTTCAGACAGTACCATTTCAGATAAAACTGACTGATCCGTATCCTTGTCTACCCTGGCCTTCTTAGCCAGACGTCTTGCTCCTACCGCCATAGGCATCCCCGGCCTCTTTCCTCCTATCACTGTCTTGGCGACGGGGGAAGAGAACCCTTTCTTGGCACCCCCAAACGCTTGATGCATAAGTGCCACAAACTCCGGGGAAAAAATTGCCTCCAGGCTGCCTGGCAATGGACTCAAAGGAGGAGGGAAATCCAGAGCCGAGGAAGGCCCTGCCACCGGTTCCGGCAGCGGCCCAGCAAGGGAAACTGGCTCTAGCAAAGGCTCACCCCCCAAATTGGGAACTTCTGAACCCACTTCACCAGCCTGCTCCCCTGCAACTGCCTCTAGCATACACTCCCTGCACACCCCTGTGTCAGAGAGTGTCCCCCTTCTAACCCCGCATAGCACACATTGAGGCTTAGAAGGCATCCTAGAAAAACGGGACTGCAATCCCTATTACAACAGTCAGGCTGCAGTTCCTACCAAGGCCTGGGTTTTTTTTTTACAAATTAACTCCCTGAAATCCTCCGAGACGGGTTCTAACACAAAAACACAGAAACGAAGCTCCCCGCCTCAAAAACATGCTGCCAAGGCCTGCCCGATGCAAAGCGCATTTTCCCGCGCTGAGACCACGCGATCGGGCCTCCACGGACACACGATCTGCGGTTGCGTCGTTCGCTCACCGGTAGCTTACCTCAAAGCCCCACAGCGCTGAACTGGCCTCTCACTTTTCCCCTGATGTCCGGATTTGCAGCGCAAAGGGCAGAAGTCGGCATACAGCACAGCCGCCTCTCACCGTCGAGATCTCAGACATTGGCTCTGAGCGCTGACAGGCAGGCACTTCTGCTGCGCTGCAGAGCCTAAGACTCTGGCTCCTCACCCAGTCACGGGGAACCAGGTAACCGGAGCCTCTTTCCTCTACTGGCAGCCCACCGAGCTTGCCTAATCATGCTCCAAACTGAACCAGGAGGAGAGAGGGAGGGCCTTATCGCTCCAACTAAATTTAAAGAGGCATAGCCCCCCAAAATAACAAAACTGAATTTATAGTAGGTTAGATTAAATTTAGAATAACCCCGATCACTACAAACATACTCCCAAAACCTATTTCCTTAATTGCTCCTCTTGTGAGCCCCCAAACCCCTGGGCTCACCACCCTCCAGCTGCCTGGAGATTAAGAGAACTGAAGTGAGGAGGCGGTTCCTCTGTATTTATACCAGGGTCATCAAAGAATGACGTGTCTTAGGGGCTTGTTTACAAAGCCGCGGTAGCGGTTTGCGATCGTAATCGGAGCCGCGGCCCCATTGATTTCAATGGGGCCGCGGCTGCGATTGCGATCGCGAACCACTACCGCGGCTTTGTAAACAAGCCCCTTAGTCTCCAAGCTGCTGAAAGAGGAGCACAACCCAGAGGTTTCGGGACTAGACTGAAGGGACGATAAGGAACGTGATATAAACAACTTACATTGCAGAAACAGCATAACAATAGTAAAATGAGCAAATGTCATTAGATACACAATCAAAACAATGTGTTAAATTTGGAGACAGGCAAATTAGATCCTAGTAATAGCAATTATATGAAACAGTGTCAGTAATACACATATAAAGCAGCCTAGTAGAACATCCATATAATAGAAATATGATACAATTATCAGCAGAATACAAATGATATGCCATAGTAGGCAGCATGGTAGAACATTTATACAGCATAGAAGTAATACTTACAAAGTCAGCACAATACAAAAACGTTTTATTACTTATTTATTAGAATTTAGTAACCATCTTTATGACGGCATTCACCCAAGGTGGTGTACAACAGGTCTCTCTGACAATGATAGCTTACATTGTAGTAGCTGTATAACAATAGCAAAATGACCCCATGTTAGCATAATGGGTACTCAAAACATTAAGATAAACTTGAAAATAGGCAACAATAGATAGCAATAATGTACACATTAAAAGAGCTTAGTAGAACATTCATATAACATACAAATGATACCTTAATAGGCAGACCATTCAAATAATATAGACATGCCAATTGCAGCCCTCTATCAATCGTGTGCAGGATTCAGAATTAACTGGAGCTGGTGCAAACTCTTTGTGGTCTGACCAGCGTACAGAATATTATAGTAGTCTAGCCATGAGACTATCAATGCATGAACCACTATGCTCAGACACATCTTCTCATTATATGGAGAGAGATTTCGTAGTTGCCGCAGATGATAGAAGCAGTTTTTTTTTTTTAATTTAATCTTTATTAATTTTTACATAAAGAAGCAGAATTACACAAGCTTCATGGAAATTTATTTATTTATTTATTTATTTATAGACTCTTATATACCGCACTATTAGGCATCAGCGCGGTTCACAAAAAACAGTGAGATACACAATTCAACAGTACTTTGTGTTTACAGAAAACAGGAGAATATAACTCGGATAACAGGGTATATAATTAATAAACATAGTCATAATATCATCATGGCTTCAGTTTTGTGTGTATGTGGTCTGTGGGGTATCTGTATTGTATGTGTATGAGTGGAAGGTCTGTGGGTTGGTTGAGATGTCTTTATTGTTTACTGGATAAGATAAAAGGAAGAGGTAGTGTTTCAAAGCTTTGCGAAACTGCAAAAGGTCTGGTATTGCTCGGATGTTTTGAGGGAGGCTATTCCAACACCTTGGTGCACAGAATAAAAAGGCCCTGTCTGAAGTAGTTTTGGTACACTGTGATATTGATTTAGGGACTAACAGAGTATTGAGTGTTACTGACCTTCTGTCTCTATTGAGGGGTGGTGTTTGGATCAAGTCTGATATTGATGAAGATGAGAGTTCTTTGAAGGCTTTGAATGTAATTAGTAAAATTTTGAAAGTGAGTCTACTTTGAATTGGGAGCCAATGAAGATGTTTTAGAATAGGTGAGATATGGTCTTTCCGGGAAGCTCCATGAAGGACTCTAGCTGCAGCATTCATAGCCATTTGAAGTGGGTGTAAGGTGGTTTGTGGAAGACCTTGTAAAATTGAGTTCGCATAATCAAAATGAGGTATGATTAGCGCCTGATAGATGGTTCTAAAATCGTCTGGCTCTAGCAAGGATCGAAGGTGTCTAAGGGAGCGTATTTTGTGATATACTGCTCTTACAATATTACTAATATGTGCTTTCATATCTAATTTCTGGTCTAAAGTGACACCGAGGTATCTGATGGTGGTCTTGGTCTGGAGGTTAGCATCATTCACTTTCAAAAAGGATGGAGCAGTGAAATTTTGGTTACGTGTAATAAATAACACCTCCGTTTTCTTGTGTTGGATCCTTAGATTTTGGGATTGTAGCCAGTTGGATACTTCATTTATGCAGTTAGTTAATGGATTGAGATCAGGGTTCTCAGTTGTAAAAGGAAAATATAAAAGTACATCATCCGCGTATATCATGCAGTTAACTCTAAAGGATCGAATCAGGTTACAGATAGGCTGCATGTATATATTAAACATAAGGGCGGAAAGGGATGAGCCTTGAGGGACCCCTTGTTTTTGATGAAACTGATCTGATGAAGTATCGTTGGATCGTACTTGTTGCCATCTGTCAGAAAGGTAGGATCTACACCACTCAAGTGCTTTATCAGTAATTCCCTTCCCTTTGAGACGCTCAAGGAGGCGTTCATGGCTAACAGAATCAAAAGCGGCTGCGATATCAAGAAAAACAAGGACGAACCCTTGGCGGATGTTATCAATTCCTGATAATAAGCTGCTGAACAGAGTAGTTAGAAGCGTTTCCACACCGTGGAATTCTCTGAAACCGTGCTGGCATGAGTCCAGTGGGGCGTTAAGATCTATATGATCCTGAATTTGTTTTTGTACTTCTTTTTCCAAAATTTTTGCTAGTAATGGAATACTTGAAATAGGTCTATATGATTCTGGTTTAAGAGGGTCAAGTTTGTTGTTTTTTAGTAATGGCCTTATGGATGTTTGCTTAAGGGTACGAGGGAAAGTTCCTGTTGTAAATGATTGAATCATGAGTCTGGATATGATGGGACTGAGATCAGCTCGTAGATCTTTGATTAGATCTTGAAATTAGGACAAATGGTCTGAAAAACATTGATAAATCAATTTTTAACAGGAAAATAATACTAGGAAAAAACAATTCCAAGTCCTACTATAGCCCACCACACTAAGATCCAAGTAGGAAATAACAAATAACCAAACAAATGAGAAGCATAAGAAAGGGAGCATTAAGGCAGTCAAACCTAAAAAGTAGGCAGGGCGTCCGGGGTCTCATTAGGAGTCCGTCGGGCATTTAGAAAGCTCAATAACTGAGATGGTTCATAGAAAATATAGGAGGCATTATTAATTTTTACCATACATTTACAGGGGTACTTTATTTATTTATTTATTTATTTAAAGTCTCTTTTATACCGCGCTATTCAGCATCAGTGCGGTTTACAATAAACAACGAACATACACATTTCCAATAGTACTTTGTGTTTACATATGAACAGGAAATTCAACTTGGCTAACAGGGTAACTATATACAATAACAATATATACAATTTACAATATAACCCTCCCAACAGCAAAACCCCAGGTCGAAGGAGAAGAAACTCCTTCCTACGTTTTTGAGTTTCCTTTGCAAGATCTGGGAAGACCCTAACAGTTAAACCATAGAATTGGACAGAACGTTTCCTAAAAAACATTTGTAAAAACCAATCCCTATCAGAGGACAAGGCAAATACAACAATCAATGTAGAGGGAGAAACCACCTCCTCAACCGAGGACTCCAACAGAGCTGAAACGTTTAACAAATCTGCCTGACTCACCCCTTCAATAACTCCAGCCCCAGGGTCTTTCTTCCCAGATGGTAAATAATATACTTTAAGCATAGGGGGGTGGGAGTCAACTGGAGCGCTAAGTACTTCTGACAAATACTTCTTAAACATGTCCTTAGATGAAATATTAGGTACTCTAGGAAAATTAATACAACGTAAATTACAATATCTGGAATTATTTTCCAGGAATTCAATTCGAGTTTTTAAAGCCACCATGTCCTTCTGAGACGATGAAACACCTTCCAAATAACAAGTAGCCTTCTGTTGCAATTCTGTAACCGATGTTTGCAATGCTGATATTTCCAGGGTCTGCTGTTGGAGCAAAACAGTATGTCCCTGTACCTGTGCTGCCACAGCCGCCACTTGGGGAGCAAGCGCTTCCCCAAGCTTGACTATAGCAGTCCATATCGATTCAAGGGTAAATTCAGCAGGTCGCTGTAAATAAAACGTAGATACCTGTCCCAGAGAGCCCTCTGCTGTACGACGTTCACTCCACGATTCTCCAGACCGGGACAAACCCAAGATGGTATCCGGTTTGCCCGCAGTAACCTCCCTCAACATCACATCCTCAGGGTTGGAAATATCTGCGGATCGAAGCTCCATGCTCCTCAACTGTGCTGCCGCTCCTCCAGGGTCCGAGCCTTCTACAACTTTGGAAGAAAGCACAACCCCTGACTGCACAGGACTCTGCCCCACCAGAGGATCTTTGGGAGGTCGCCACTGCTCCGGCGGTGAGATCTCCGGCCCAGAACCCACAATCGAGCACTCCCGCTCCGAAGAGGGATCAGCTGGGCTTTGCACCACCGACATCTGCGATTGCCGCAACGGCGTTACAAAAGCGTCAATCGATCCAACAACCAGGAAAGAAGCAGAGGAGGCTGCCGGGCTAGAGGAGGACTTCTTAGCCCCTTTAGCCTTCCGTTTGCCCATATTTCAAAGAGGTAAAAAAAACGCTGCTGCTAGAGCTCCCCCTCAATCCGCCATCTTGGATCGGATCTCCGCTGTTTCAATTTCTAATAGAAGCAGTTTTTAAGGTTGTCTGAATCTGTGGGCTCAAAGTAAGTCCAGCCATATCCCAAGATTCCTGACCTGTGATTTTACGGGGAGTTTATAGTATCCAAAAGGATTTTAATGTCAGGTACCTTTCCGTTTGTGTTAGGAACCCACAGAATTTATGTTTTGCTTGAGTTCAGGCGCAGTTTGTTGTTTTTTTTTTTATCCATTCCTGAGTTGCTGTTAGACAGATAGTCAATTTGTTCAAAGCTGTGAAAAGATCTGATTCAGTGTGTATGTGTAGCTATTGGTGTAGATATAGAATGTAATATCTATCACTCAAAACAGTTCAGTTCAGGCAGATATTAAATAAAATAGGTGATATTATGGATCCTTGTTGATGATGTGGTGTTGTTGAACAGGTCTGTCTGAGAGATAGGATTGGAACCATGCAAATCCTGTGCCGCCGGTGCCTGTTTCTACCAGCCATGGTCCAGTGTCAAAGTCTGCTGAGAAATCAAGCAGTGCCAGTATCATGGCAGATCCCCTCCCCCAGTTTCTATAGAGATCATCAAGCAAGATACAAGAACTTGTGATCTGGATTGGCCACTATTGGAAACAGGATATTGAGCTTAATCGATCTTGGTCTGACCCAGCATGGCAGTTCTTATGTTCACATTTAAGACTAATCAGAAAAAATATTTTTTAACTCAAAACATAATCAAACTCTGGAATTCATTACCAGAGAATGTAGTAAAAGCTGTTACTGTAGCTGGATTTAAATGAGGTATGGACAAGTTTCTGGAGGAACTGAAAATGGCCCATAGGAACCACAAACCTGAGAAACGTCTGATGCTCCATGCGAATCGGCACGTGCAAATAGGCCTCTGACAGATCCAGAGAGGTAAGAAACTCCCCTTCTCTTACCGCCACAAAAACTGACCTCAGAGTTTTCATATGAAAGTGAGACACTCTGAGACACCGATTCACTCTTTTGAGATTCAAAATTGGCCAGAACGATCCTTCCTTTTTGGGAACTACAAAATATATGGAGTACCAACCGCAGCCGCACTGCTCTGGTAGTACCGGTACTACCGCCTTCAGGCTCAGCAGCCTTTCCAAGGTCTCTTGCACTGCCTCCAACTTGAAGCTCGCCTTGCAGGGAGACTGAACGAAAGAATTGCACAGCGGGCGTTGAAACTCTAGAGCATATCCTTCTTGAATCACCTCTAACACCCACTGATCTGAAGTAATTTGGACCCAGGCAGGATAAAACTCCCGCAATCGACCTCCCATGGGCACTAGCCCTACCTGGGCCCTCCTAACTTCATTGTGATTTTCTAATGTTCGGGAATGAGGAGACCGCAAACCCTCTGCTTGCCCCTCGAAACCCCTGATTCCTATATGGAAAATGTCCTCTTTGAAACTGACCAAACCTCTGAGAATGGAAAAGTCAAAATTCCCTTTGCGGACCCTTTGACTGGGTATTCTGCTAATTCTGTTTCTACTTGTCCTCAGGCAGACGTCTGCCCTTGGACTGCCCCAGGTCCTTTACTAACTTGTCCAAGTCCTCTCTAAAGAGTAACTTGCCCCTAAATGGAAGCTTACCTAGTCTGGCCTTGGATGAACCATCTGCCGCCCAGTTACGAAGCCACAAATACCGTCTTGCGGCTACCACCGACGCCATACTCTTCACCAAACCACGAATAAGATCATAATGAATATCGGCCAGATAGGCTGCCCCAGTCTCCAATCTGGCTGCCTCCCCGGCCGACTCCTCCACTTGTTCCCTCTGCATCCTCTGAGACCACCGAAGACAGGCTCTTGCTACCCATGCACCACAAATAGATGCCTGCATGGAAATCACATTGATTTCAAAAACCTGCTTTAACAAAGTGTCCAGCTTTCGATCTTGGGTATCTTTGAGAGTGGTACTACCTTCGACCGGAATGGTCGTTTTTTGGTAACAGCCAAAACTGCGGCATCTACCTTTGGAGATTTGAACAGATCTCGATCTTGATCCGCCAAGGGCTTAAGAACCCAGGGACCAGGGTTCAATTCCCACCAGCACTCCTTGTAGCCTTGGGCAAGTCACTTAACCCTCCATTGCCTCAGAAAAAAATCCAAGTTATCAATGTCCCTGTTTAATGAATGTAAACCGCTTTGATTGAAATGATAAAGTGGTATATAAAACCTATTAAATAAATAAATAAAGATGGCCCATCACTCTGGAACCTTTCAGACCTGCCTCAGGCATGTCCCATTCTTCCCGAATCATTTCCTGAACTACTCTATGCACCAGGAAAACCCTTTGGGCTTTCCGTACCACCTGCAATAACGAGTCCTCTAAGGAGGCATCCTCTTCCGGACCCGCAGCCGGCATATTAAGAGCCCTAAACGTTTCCGTAATTAATGCTGGCAACTCTTCTCGACGGAAAACACGAACTACCCGAGTCTGATCCTCGCGTTCCACGAGTTCTCCTTCCTCAAGTTCCTCTTCTACCTCCACACCTGGATCCAAATCCTCCGAACGAGGGGCCTCCGACGCAACCGAGTGTTCTGGCTGGTCCCGTACACTCCTAGACCTCTTGGCCGGCACTCCACCGGTCCCGAAGTCCAAGGGAGTCCCTAGCCGCTTTCCTCCCAGCGGCCCGTCCGCGGAACCAGCCCCAGACCCTCTTACGAAGGCCTGTTGAAGCAGAAGCATAAATTCTGGAAAAAACATCACCGCCAAACCTCCCGGCAAACCCCTCTGAGAAGGAGGAAGATCAGGAAGAGGACAGCCCTGCTATGGGCTCCAGTGGAGGCAAAGAAGGAGAAACATGTTCTTATACAGCTGAAGCAGTCCCTTTCTGACCCACAGCACTGACCTCCAACGCCTGTTCCATAGAAGATGCTTCCTGGACGCATCCTCTACAGACCCGTCTCTGACACCGATCCTCTTCTAGCACCGCAGACCAAGCACTGCGGTTTAGAAGGCATTTTGTTCAGGTAACTCCTTTTCTATGCCCCTGTGAGCTTCTTTAAGCTATAGTGGGCTCCAGCGAACAACCACCGCTCTTGCTGGACTGTACTGAACAAATTCAAAGGTGTTTTTTTTTAAACACTCCAAATCTAAAATAGGTGAGGGATAATGCAGCGGCCCCCCACTCTAACTATTAAAAAACCGCCCCAAAACAAAGCTCTCTGACGCCACACCAACGCTAAAAACGAACGGATGTGAACCGGCTTTTCCCGCGCGAGAGACAGCGTACTCGCGCTGAGAGAAGGATCTGTCACAAAACTCACTGCTGTGCTCCCTTACCTCCAAGAAGTTGCTCCCCAGGCGCCGTTCACACTCCGACTGTTGTGATCACATCCCACTCTCTCCACGCGCTCAGCCGGTATCTGCGGCTTCAGCGTCACGGAGGAGAGAGGAGCAGAAATGGAGCTGCTGCAGCGATCTTATTAACACAGGTCTCTCCCGCAGCTTAACACTGCACTTCGTTGCTCCCGCTACCGGCTCCTCACCCAAAATCATGGGTTCGGGAGCCGGAGCCTTCCTCCTTAATACAACTGAATCTCCTCCGGTACGAAGTAAGGTGGGGCGGGGGGGGGGGGGAGAGAGGGCACTTCAACGCTCCTCAAACTGCACTTTTACTAACTTGTCCACCAAAACAGTACAAGAAATAATACTGAGCTCAACTAATTTAACAAATTTCCTAACACCTAACTCTCCTTAATTGTCCCTAAAGTGAGTCCTGAACCTCTAGGCTCACTACTCCTAGCTGCTTGGAGACTGAGATTACTGGAGCAAGGAGGTGTTCCCTCTGCTATTTATACCAGGGTCATCAAAAAAAGATGACGTACTCAGTCTCCAAGGCTGCTGGAGGAGGTGCAAAACCCAGAGGTTCAGGACTGGACTGGAGGGACGATAAGGAAGATGTAGATAACATGAGGAGATTTCAGTTTGAAGAATGGTCTAGAATTTGGCAACTTGTATTTAATGTTAAAAAATGCAAGGTCATGCATTTGGGCTGCAGCAATCCAAAGGAGGAATATAGTATAGTGGGTGAAGTACTTTTGTCCTCTAAAGAGCGGGACCTAGGCATGGTTGTGTCAGATGATCTTAAAGTAGCTAAACAGGTAGAAAAGGCGACAGCAAAAGCTAGAAGGATGCTTGGGTGCATATGGAGAGGAATGGCTAGCAGAAAAAAGGAGGTGATAGTGCCTCTGTATAAGTCTTTGGTGCGACCACATTTGGAGTATTGTGTGCAATTCTAGAGACCGCACCTTCAAAAGGATATAAACAGGATGGAGTCAATACAGAGGGTGGCTACCAAAATGGTTAGTTGTCTTCATTATAAAGCATATGAGGACAGATTTAAGGATCTTAATATGTACACCTTAGAGGAAAGACGGGATAGAAGTGATATGATTGAGATGTTTAAACACCTCCGTGGCATAAATGCATAGGGAGAGATCCTCTTTCGATTGAAAGCAAGTTCTGCTACGAGGGGACATGGGATGAGGGTGAAGGGATAGATTCAGGAGTGGTATGCGGAAATATTTCTTTACGAGAGTGGTGGATCAGTGGAATAGTCTCCAAGTGGAGGTGGTAGAGATGAGGACGGTATCTAATTTCAAAAAAGCATGGGACAAACACAGAGGATCTCTAAAGAAAAAAAGGGGACTGTTGTAGTTGTTGATATGGAAGGACAGAGTAGATAGGCCATGTGGTCTTTTTCTGTCGTCATTTTTCTATGTTTCTAAGGGAGGTTTTTTTTAGAAGGGGCACGCCACAACCCTTTTTAGTGCTATTGGCAGCTGTCCTTCCACAAGAGAAGAGTTTACAATTTTTGTGGGTCCTATGCTGAGGGTACATTTAGGAATGCTCCCTGAAAGGATCTCAGAGACCTCAAAGATGTGTAGACAGCTAATGTATTCTGTAGGTACTCTAGCCCATTTCATCCGACAGCCTTGAAAATCAGAGAGCTTTATAAATTTGGCCCAGTAGAGTACTGGTAGCCAGTGCCGTTTTTGGAGGAAAGGCATAATGTGGCCACGCTGCTTGCAACCCTCTATCAATTGTGCTACATCACTCTGAACTAATTGGAGTTGGTGCAAATAAGGCAGGACTACTAGAGGTCTCAAGAAAAGCAACGAAGGACTCCCTCACATATACTGTGCATCACTGGAGTGGTGCAAACAAAAGACAGCACATGCAGTTTCACTCTACATGTCAGATAAATTACTTATGCAGCTGCATCTCTACATTGCACCCCTGTATCCAAACGTGCATGCTAAATACTCACAGGTGAATTATTTATTTTATAGGCATTTATAGGCTGTAATATAGATTTAATGTAAAAACATCATGATTCAAAATACTCAAAATGAAATGATTGGTTTCAGCAGATAGTGGCAGTATGCAGACACAGTATTTTATGGTACAAATACCTAGAGCGCTATAACAGCAAAGAGTAATACTTTCTCTCACAGAGATCACGCTCAAGGCATCCTGCACAAAGGATCAGGAAGCATTTTACCGATGCCATTTCACTTATCTTGAATACCTTGTCTTTTTCGCTTTAGATATAGGTGGGGTAAGGACATGATTCCTTCGTATGGTCTTTCTGCCAAGGAGTTCCTGCAACAGGAATGCCTGTTCAGCCAGGGAACCTGTCTCTTGCTCTTCTGTGTTTGTGCCTTGCTTCTTATTGAAGGATCTATTTTCCTCTATCTTCTTCTTATCCAGTTCCCAGTCTTCATCGATCTCATCTATTTCATAGCCACTACATTCTGCGATTAGACGAAATTCCTTGCATTCCACCTCAGCACTTTAAAGTAAAAAATGGAAAGAAAAAGGTAGTTGGAAACACTTCACACATCAAAGCAGTGTTTTTGTATAAAGTTGTTGATGGGGGGGCTATTTTCTTTCTTTCTTGACCTTCAAGGGCTTTCTCCTTACTCATTCCTATACAGCTGTCATCTAAGAATTACCATAGGTGGTTTTCAGTATTTTTTTTCTGCTTCCTTTTTCCTCAAGATTAAATTCTGAGAATCTTCTAGTGACTAAAGGAAGATGATGTGGCCCCTTCAGAGTTATGATATTGGAAACATAAGGCTAAAATTTTCAAAGATTTGTACTGCAGTTGAATATCTAAAATTGCAAAAGAAGCATGCAAAGGACCAGTCATACCTCTAATAAATTTACAAACACAATTTATGTATCTAGGTCAATGGATTAAAGGAGAGTCCTTGCACCTGGGTACGCTCATACTAATTTTCAAGGTTAGGTGCCTAAATCATGCATTTTATTGATTTGTACAGCACCCAGTTTTCTGAAGCATTTGTACCAAAGTTGAATCATCACTAATAGCTTACAGAGAAGGATAGGGTTGCATGAAATACTCCAAAAGAGCTTAAAAAGATTTATTGTGTACCAAGCCCTACCAACCACACAAATCTCCCTCAGTGCTGATGATCATTTTGGCTTGTTTAGTTTGATGCTCTAAAGACTTACCCAACATTATGTAATCATCAGCATTAAGGGATATTTGTTGTGCATTAGTTTTAAAAAATGAACCATTTAAACTATTGAAATTTAAATAGTTAGCTATATAGGGGGTAATTTTATAAAGAACTTGAATTTTTATATCCTCAAGTAGACTCTTATAAAATTGTCCTGAGCTATGTGCAGTACCAGCCCAAGGGTACCTGAAGCCCTAGGCCAACCTGTCAAAAGCCAGTGCTACCGTTAGGCAAACTAGGCAGTCACCTAGAGAACCAGCCATCCGTGGGGACCGCTGCTGCCCCTCTCGAGGGCCTGCAACCGCGGCGATGGTTCAAAAACCAAGATGCAGTGCTTACTTAAAGGCTTCCATGCTGCACTGAGGTTTCCATGTGCTCCTATATGCCGCTTCCACCCTCCTCCGAATCAGAAGTGTCCTACTGAGTGAGGTGGAAGTAGCAGGTAGGAGCACATGGAAACCATGACGCAGCACTAAAGCCTTTAAGTAAGCGCTGTGTTGCAGTTTTTGGACCATTGCTGCCACTGCAAGTCCCAGAGAAGGGCGGCAGCAGAGGCAATGGGTGTGGGAGGGGGGCAGTAGAGGGCCCACCTAAGGCACCTCTATTTCTTTTACCAGCCCTGCATCAGCCAGGCACCCCCCCAACATAGTCTAGTCTTTCCCTTTCCCTTCCCCACCTCTCCGCCTGCCTGATGTCTACCCTTCCTTTCCCTACTCCCCCTCTCCCCCTTCTATGGTATTGAGGTGACTCCAGAAGTTGTGTATTGTGTGCAGTTAATTTCATTTTTAAAGGTATAATTGTATATGCCAGAGCTGTCGCAGGTAGGTGGGAATGTAACCGGGTGAGGTTGGAAGAGCACAAGAATGAAGGTTCACCTAGGGTACCTAGTATCTTTGCACTGGCCCTAATGCACATAAATGTTAACCCCTCCCTATCCCCATCCCCAGGAATGCTTCCGCTCATTTTGATTGTATGCCCATTCTCTTAGCCACGTATAGTTCAGGCAATTTTAAAAGAATCCATTTGTTTGCATAACCCTCTCATGCTTTGAAGACCAAGTCGCCTGCAGAGAAGAAGGAGGGCCTCCCTCCCTCTATGCATGCATGCATGCATTTGTCCTGCATTCCCTGACATGTCCATGTGCTCTCCAAGCTGGCAAATAGCAACCCTGCCAGACCCAATGTGGGCAACTGCATAGCAAGCAAGGAAAGGAAAACCTGGAAGTCAGCCACAGTCCTGCTTGAGCAGGTTACCAGCATGTGCCTGTAGGTGTTAGCACTTAAAAGAATTTAATGGCTGACTTTATTTACCATTTAATCATTTCAATGGTTACTATTTGGCAGCCCTAGTAGAACAACACTACTCCATAGATAGGGAGCAATTTTATAGTTTTTCCAATAGGCAAAAATTGTTTTATCTTAAGAAAAGGATCTTTTTTTAAATTTACCCCAAGGGTTATGTGCATAAAAAGAAGGCAGAGAGAATGTTCACTCCTACTTTTATACGATCTGGATGTAGGTGTAGTCGGGGGAGATATTTGGGCAAGGAATCACAATGTGGTAATTGAATGCTAGGAATTATAAGGAAAGGAAGGAAAATAAAACAAAGGATATCATAATGCCTCTGTATCACTCCATGGTGCAACCGCACCTTGAGTAGTGTATGCATTTCTGGTCACCACATCTAAGAGAAGATATAGTGGGAATGGAAAAGATACAAAGAAAAGCAATCAAAATGATAAAGAGGATGGAAGGATATTCCTATGAGGAAAGACTTAAAAGATTAGGGTTCTTCAGCCTAGATAAGAGACAGCTGAGGAGAGATGATAGAGGTCTATAAAATAATGAGAGAAGACAAATGAGTAAACGTGAATCAGTTGCTTACTCTTTCAAAATATAGAAAGACTAGGGGATATGCAATGAAGCTACAAAGTAGTACCTTCAAGACTAATCAGAGACAATCTTTTTTCACTGAATGAGTAATCAAACTCTGGAATTTGTTACCAGAGGATATAGTAAAAGCTGTTAGTGTAGCTGGGTTTAAAAGGTTTGGACAAGTTCCTGGAGGAACGTAGATAGGGGAAATCACCCTGGAGTAAGTCTAGCTTTTGGGAATCTGACAGGTACTTGTGACCCTCTAGTTATAAATCCTGACTCATAAAACAATACCATACACAGCTGTAACATCTGAAGCAACTACTCTCAGCCCAGATCGTCTCCATCTGCAGCAGGGAGCAGAAGGTAAGCTCCTCCTGCTCTCCACCATGAGCCACCAATAAGAAGCTGCTGCCGGGCTTTAAAACGAACAGCGCGCCACCATCCAAGTCTCTCAGCCCCGATCGTCTCCATCTGCAGCAGGGAGCAGAAGGTAAGCTCCTCCTGCTCTCCACCATGAGCCACCAATAAGAAGCTGCTGCCGGGCTTTAAAATGAACAGCGCGCCGCTTAGGCGTGGACATAGGTGACCAACAGCAAAACTACTCAAGAGATCCACAAACCGCTATTAGAGACCCGGCTATGACACAGTAAGTAATCCTGTCAATATTAAATCTACCATTGACTCAAAAATTCATTAGACTGGCTCTTAGATTCAAACACACAACCCCATGAGTCAACAACTGTAAACCATATCTACCTCCTACGATCAATTACTCTGCTGTAATGTATACAACTGCACTGTTCCACTGTGTTTGTCTGCATAACTATATGTAATTTTTGTATCCGCACTTGTATAATGTACACAGCAGCACCATTACTACTGTGGCTCCTCGCATGGTTATCTGTATAGTGGGTAGCTGCAACATCAGAACTATCTACTTTACAACACATAGCAGCATCGTTACATATGTGTATCCCTGTATGGCTAACTGTATTGCATATAACTGTATGATAGCTGACCAAATGTATTGCAGATAACTGTAAGATAACTGAATCCATAACACTACTTCCCTACCTCATTCAGTTTCCACATCTCTAACTGTACAGTTACTCTCGCAGGACTACCCCCTAGAACACCGCTGTACACCTGGCACTACTAACACGTTTTACCTAACTAAAACTCCACCACTACGCTGTGCTGCAACTGCACTACTATACAACCCTCAACAGCAGTACATAGTCTCCACTATCACAACTGCATAATAGCTGCCCCTATCAGACCCTCCCTGCATGCAGGATGGAAATCAAACTCACCCTACTCTACACTATTCTCAGCCTTCTACTATTAACAATAGCAGCCAATGCTTTATATACAAACCAAGATCATTTCACTCCCCACCTCATCCCAATAATACAAGGACACCACAGAGACTGTGTGCCATTCCACAATAGACACCTACACACTAAAGACTACCATAATCACAGTAACAAACCACACTATAGGCTGATCTACATCAACCCTATACACAACAACCAGAACCTGAAACATACAGACCACATAATATCCCTAAAACCCATACTACTGAACGCACGTTCTGTAAGAAACAAAATCTCAGTAATCCGAGATATTCTAATGGATGAATCTCCAGACGTTCTCTGCATCACAGAGACATGGATCACAGTGTCCAACACCATCCTTTTGAATCAACTTACTACAGGCAACTATAAACTATATAACTGTCCAGGAGACTCCAAAAGAGGTGGCGGGGTCCTCATACTAACCAAAGTTAAACTAAACCCCACTGCCTGTACTAGCAGCGCCGAAATGGATATACTTAAAGTCGAAAACAATAAACTAGCGGTATGCCTCCTCTTCAGACCCCCTAACAATAACCACCCCAACTTCACAGTCATTCTAGAATCGGCCTGCACATCCCCAACAAGGAAACCCCATATCATCCTAGGGGACTTCAACCTTTCATCACTCCCCATTCACCAATCCACATCATTTCTGGATTTCATGGAAGAGATGGGCTTCGATCAAATTGTAAACACCCCTACTCACACAAAGGGAAATACCCTTGACCTAATCTTCATCCCAGAACTCCTCACAGAACACCTGAACTATTCCCCTCCCACAGCATCACAAGTCCCATGGTCTGACTACTTCATACTGCACCTGAACCTCCCTATATCTCTATCCACGCATACCGCATCCCATGGAAACCATCAAACTACATCATTCAAGATCTTCAATAAAGATTCCCTTCTTGAAGAGATAATCCCCCAACTTGATCCTGCACCAAACGACCTAAACAAGGCAATACATTCCTAGAACTCTATAGTCAGTAAAGCAGCAACAATGACCCACACTCAAACAAAAGCGAAGCCTAGACACTCTGAAAGATGGTATACCCACGATTTACACACACTAAAAAAAGAACTCAGTAAATCTGAACAAAAATGGAGAGCTAAAAAAAACACTGAATTGAAAAACCACTATTCGGCCACCCTGAATGCTTATAAGAAAGCCATAAATAAAGCAAAAAAGAACTACAGTACCATACAAATATCCTAAATAAAGCCACCAACCGCCCAAGGGAGCTCTTCGAAATTGTCAAATCCATGACTAAAACACCAGAAAATGATGGGAACACGAGTAACATCAATCCACAAACCCTGACCACTCACTTTGCAACCAAACTGCCCTCCTGTTCAACCTCTCCATTGCACGTTCCCACTGACAACCTCGCTACATTATTCCCACTGAATGATATTCAGACCTGTACTGGCTGTTGTAAATAGTTATTCTGTTTATTATAGAGTTGCATATTTGTCCTATTCTCTGTGAATATGTTCTCAATCTATGTAAAATAGTTTAATATGTTCTCTGTAAAATAGTTATTATGTGCTCAAAATGTTCTATGTAATTTGATGTTTACCATGTTCTCTGTAAACCGCCCCTGATCTCTGGAAGGGGCGGTATAGAAAAGCACACAAATAAATAAATAAAAAATAAAACTAAAATCCAATAACCTCATACCCTTTCCCCCCTCTCCGATAATCAAACTAACCTCAACAAATGGCACTCCTTTAACCTCATCAAGGAAAAACAATTACAAGGGTTAACACCACAGCCTCCCACCTAGACCCATGCCTCGTGGCCTGGATAAAAGCTACAAAAACAGAACTAGCACCTCACCTAATAATATAATCAACCAATCCCTCTCCCTTGGGAATATACCTAGAGAACTTAAATGTTCAGCCATCCGGCCCATACTGAAAAACAAAACCCTAAACATAGAAGACCCGACCTCGTACAGGCCAATTGCCAGTATACCATTTCTAGTGAAAATTATAGAAAAAACTGTCCAATTACAATTCCAGAGTTTCATTGACTTAAACGCTCCACTTGACGAGCATCAAGATGGATTCCGCTCCTTTCATGGTGTTGAAACATTGCTGCTTGTACTGTCTGATACCCTCATCCGAGGCATGGATAATGCAAACAAGGCCTTTATACTCATATTTATAGACATAACGGCCGCCTTTGACAATGTAGACCATAATATACTCCTATCAAGGCTTGCGCAACTAGGTCTAGCAGGAACTGTCCTCCAATGGTTCAGATCCTACCTATCTGATCGTACCCAGTATGTAAAATCTGTTTTCAAATCTTCATCACCCTTCCCCCAGGAGCAACGTATCCCACAGGGATCGGTACTTTCTGCCCTCCTGTTCAACCTCTATATTCAACCTCTATGCACAATTTTCAAGAAGCACAAAATTGGGTATCACCTTTACACAGATGACATCCTGCTTTACTCCCAGATTGATGTAAATAACCCCACATACCACAACATAACTGAATGCATACAGGAAGCAGAAAAATGGCTAAATATAAACAACTTCAAAATTAACCTTAAAAAATCCACATACTCAACACCACCATCCCAGTAAAGCACGAGGTCAAATATATGGGCATCATCCTAAACAAAACCCTTAATATGGAAGCACATATAAAACAAACTGACAGAACCATATTTTTCAAGTTAAGAGCCGTGCAACCCCTTAGATCCCTTCTCACCCCCCATGACTTCAGAACGGTAGTCCAAGCAATAATCACACACCACCATCCTACTTTTAAGCGTAACCTGAAGACCCACCTCTTTTCCCTCGCCTTTGACCTTCCCTTCCCCTTCCTGTAAGTTTTCTACTCTAAGTCTCGTGTTATACCCTTTCCTCCTCTGGCTTTCCTGTTTAAGATTGTAACTTCCTTTTCCTCTTCTGTAGCCTGCTGCTTGTTGGATTATTTGTACTTTGTAAACCGCTCTGGTTCCCCTGAAGGGCGGTATATCAAACTCAATAAACATAAACCCCACTTGGACTACTGTAACAGCCTACTACATGGGCTACCCAAAAAGAACATAAACGATCTCCAGTTAGTAGTCCAAAATGTCACTGCCAGAATCATAACCAACAACCTGAAAGGATTCTGATCTAATGAAGGAACAATTCCTCTCTTCTTTTTTTTGTTGGAGCTGCCCAGTCCAAGTGAACAGAACAATTCTATACACCACCTTGGCTTCTCCTTTTTAATCAAATAATTTTTAGGCTTGAAAACCGTTGTACTTAGCTTTTTTTGTCAAACTGTTTTTTCAAGCTTTTTAAGAGCACCGCCGAAGATCCAAAGATGACGACGTGTCACGTTTTGGGTTTGTAAATCTTCAACCCTGCCTCAGGTCAATCCGAACGCGGTAAGTCCACTTATTCGCTCTGCACTTAGAGGAATTATGGAAATTAGTTTCTAGCTAACCACTGCCCTCCCAGAGGAGGAGAAATAAGACAGTACTTTAGCTCTTCATGAAACTCTGGTGACTGAGTCGAAGACGTCTCTGGAGCAGCATGGGGTCTAGACAGGCAGCTAGGCTAAATAATGCATGCTACAGCCTTTTCAGAAGCGAGTTGCGCAAGAACACAGAACCAGAGGTATCTGTGAAAGTTTTATTTCTGTCCTTAGGAGAAAAGTCTTGCACACACGTAGTGTGTTTCTGTCTTGCAGAAAGGCAAGGTAGCAAGCACAAGGCACATAGAGCACAAAAAGGCGCCAAAGTTCTTCTGCGCAGACTGTATTATTCTTTGTGATGAGTCCTTATCACTTTTTGATAATTGGTTGGCATGAGACAATCCAAAGAGTTCTCAGCGAATCAGGAGGTAATCTACAGGCATCTTTCTACAGACAAAGGATCCGTAGTATCATGCAGAGGAAACGGTATGTAGTTTCTGGGCATAGGTACAAGTGTCCAAGGACAGTAGAACTGTCTGTAAATAATATGAGCCTGAGAAGCAGGTGTTCTTGCATGGGGGCAGTGAATTAGCCAGAAATAATGGTCTTCAGTATGCACACATATAAACACTTGGCAAACAGTTGCTTGAAGGTCAAGTCTGAGACTGGAAACACAGCCAAGTTTCTTGTAGCAGGAAACCATCTTGTTTGGTCAGCTTTGGTTCAGGCTTAGCATTTGAGCAGGCTGGAGATCTGCAGCCGGAGAATTGCAGGGGTACCAGCCCTATATACCCATCATCGGCACTCCTCCACAAACCACCAATAACACAGCTAGCTTATGACAGGAGGAGGCAACAGCTCATTAAACATACAACTGAGACATCCACAATAATGCTCACGATCACACTCTGCACTTCTAAATACTCCCTTTTCTTACAAATTAACTAACAGCCTCTCTCTCCGCCACAGGACCGGCTGTGCTAAAGATGGGAAAAACACAAGACCCCCCTGAAGCAGTGCCATCATGCTAAAGCCCCGAAAAAAGATCTTCTACAACCAAAAACAGCACTGGGCAAAAATATGACTTATATATTGCCCAAATTGGTGTCATGACACTCAAGTGGAACACCGACATGTGCTCATAAAAGGTCTCATACCACTCCATCTTCACCCCAACTACACTAAATATAACACAGCCACCTGCTGGCTTACCCAACACTTACCCAGTCTGGAATATCCAAACACCCAGCCTCAATGCCCCACCAATAATACCAAATAATACAATTATTAAGCCCATTTGGTTCAAGAGACTGTAAGCAGAAAATCAATCACTTCTCTTTTTATATTGACAATCTATCACAATTACCCCCTCTGTTGCTACGGGGAACGTGATCAATACAGAAGCATCTTAATTGTTCAAAATCATGTCTCTGCTCAAGACAATGGTGAACCATCAGGGCTTCCAAGGTTTTACAGTTCAATTTACTTTTATGTTCTATCATTTATACCTTCAGTTGCCTAATAGACATAGATCATGTTGCATGTACATACAGTAGTACTCACAGGTTGTTGCCCAGAACAAGGAATAAACCTGCCCTTGGTGAGGAAACCCATCATTCTTGCAAGCAATAGTATATATCGGTGTCGCGAGCACTACCCTGGCGGTAAGTGGCGGTCAGGGCAGGTCGGACATAACTATATAGGGAGGAGATTGGCCAGTAATCCAGAGGCCCAATTGGCTTTTGGTCCTGTTAGTTTCCTGGATCCTAATCTCCAAAGAACTCAACTGCACAAGTGGTGGGAAAATAAAGGCTTTTATTTCCCCTTCTCGCAAGGGTTCAAAGGATTGGGCAATAACAACAACGCAAATGTCCTTACTTCAGGTAAGAAAAAGTAAAACAAAAGTTTAAAGCAAAACTGTTACTTTCACAGTAGCGCTGGTATTCACACAACAGGAATGTTCTAGGCAGTAACACATACAGCTTACAAGCCTGGCAAAGATTCTAGGCTTCCCGTGGTACAGTACGTACAGTCCATTTCTGTATCTGAAACCTCATTTGCCAGTTCCACTTGCATTGGCTCATAGGCGGAAGCCTCTGACTCTGAGTCCCTGGGTTCAGGTAGGTTATAGTCAGGCTTCTTATATAGCTCTTCTAGCACAGCCCGATGTTCTGGGTAACTCGTAGGGCGTTGGCTCTGTGCTGTTTTGCATTGAGGAAATTCCTCTCTCCTTAGAGGTTTTATGGTAGCTTTATAAAAACACTTATTACTCAAAACTCTCTTATCAGGTAAACTTTTCCTATAGCTTGTATCATAAAAAGCTTTAACTTGGGAATTTGGCTTCTCTGTTTCCAGTGAAGGTTGAGGCCTGCACCAGTTTCTCCGTTGGCTTGCCTGTACAGCACGGCTTAGGTCTTCAGGCTGTGACCCTGTTGGTTTTGGACAACAGTTGCAGCAATGTCTTTGCCTCTCTGGGCAACCAGCTTTTACTCCTCCTTGAGCTGAGACCTTCCCAGGTTCCTCATTAGCTCTCAGGCAATCACCTTTCACTCTGGGTAATCTTCTGGCAGTGAAATATTCAGGTTTGCATTCTAACCTCTTTTCCTCTGTCTTGCCTTCCTTCCTGCTGCACGCTGTCCTGCTGCATTCACTCTTGTTGCCTCCTCTCCAGCCATCTCTCCAGCTGCCTTCACTCCGGCTGCTCCTTTTCCAGCCTTCACTCCAGCTGCTTCTCCTTCTGCTGCCACTCCTCTCGCTGCCACTCTTCCTCTCTGCTTTCCAGTCTTCCTCCTTAAGAAGTCCTCCTGTGCTCGAGGATTGGAGGTTGGCTGGCATTACCTCATGATCAGTGGGGCGTGGTTCCTCAGCCACTCTGGAGTCCCTCTTGCTCCCTCTATCTGGTTCCTCCAGATATTGCAGTTTGTATGTACCTTTTTCTCTATTTAAAACATTTTCCGGGGGGTCACGTGACGCATGAGCGAGTGAGATGCAGCTCTCCTTACTCCGGGGCTGTCTCGCCACTATATTGATCTTTTCGACTCCCCCCCCCGGTTGAAATCCCCGCAAACAGCCTGAGGTGCTATAGCAAGGGCCCCTGGAGGTGCCGGTTCGTGTATCACCTTCCATCATGCCTCTCACCACAAGAAAAGAGCGGGAGAAGGCGGCGAAACCTGGAGCTGCTTCCACCGGCAAGATGGCGTCTACGATGGCACGGCCGCAGTCTCCTGGTACAGAGAGCGTTGAGTCCGGATCGGAAGAGCTGGCGAAAGAAGTCGCAAAGTTTTTAGAACTGAAGTTCGACCGGATTTTGGCTAAGCTAGATGCGGTTGGGGAAACCCTGACTGAGTTTGGCCAGTGCGTTGAAGAACTTGAGCACCGCGTGTCTACGCTCGAGGAGGCCGAGGGGTTACAGACGCGTGAGCAGGCTGCCTTGCAGAAGACCATTGAGGCCCTCCGGGATAAAGTCGATGACTTAGAAAATCGATCCCGCAGGAATAATCTGCGGATCGTGGGAGTTCCTGAGGCTCACACAGAGAGCTTGCTGTTGCCGCTGGTGGAGTCTTGGCTGCCCAGGGAGCTCGGGCTGGAGGAGTTAGTGGGCGAACTAAAAGTTGAAAGGGTACACCGCATCGGGCCTAAATCGGAGTCTAACCAGCGCCCGCGGGTAGTGCTTGCCCGAATCCTAAACTTCCACCACAAATGGAGATTGCTGCAGGCGTTTCGGAAGAAGCGGTCGCTAATGTTGGACAATCACAAGGTTCTCCTATTTCAAGATTATTCTGCCTCTGTAGCTGCGAAGCGCAAGGAGTTCTCCCCCTTTTGTTCTGTTTTGTTCCAGAAGCAGCTCCGGTTTACATTGGCGTTTCCCGCGACGCTGAGAGTGCTGCATGAGGGGAGAAACCATGTTTTAAGTACGGTGGCAGCTGCACGGAAGTTTGTGGAAGCCTTGGGGAGTTCGGAGCAGGCGACCTAAAGAGGCTTGTACTACCTAGGCCCCTATGACAGGGGTGGCTGGCTGAGATTGAACTGACTTTGGAACAGGACGCTTTTGGACCCTTCACTGTTTGACCTGGGGAGGAGGACGCATGGCCTTGCAGGGCCCTGTGGTTCTCCCTGGGAGATTCTTAGGTTCATTGCAAGTGGGGGTTTTGTGGAACTGTTTCTGGCGGGTGGGGGTATTCTGCATACTTTATATGTATCATCTGTCAAGGTCTTTTAATGGGCTACTGGTGGGGGTCCTGTACCGGTTATGTTGGGGGAGGGGTGCGGGGCCCCGTGTTTGGTTTGGTTATGTGTTCCTGGGGGATGCAGTGAGTTTGTAACGGGAGGGGGGAGGTTGGTTGTGTTCATCAGTGTGTTGTTTTAAGATGGGGGGCGAGACAGCCCTGCAGCGCACAAAGTGGGCCCCGAGCCTGGCGCAGTTGGCCGGGTACGTTGCAGGGTGTGTTTTAGCCTGGGGTCGGGGTTGGGGGGGGAGGAGACCGGGAGGAGGGAGGTGATCGGGGTGGGGGAGGGGGGACGTGTGTGGCTGTGGATGTGGAAAGGATGGGGTATTCGAGGGTGGGGAAGTATGTTTTGGGCTGAGCGAAGGGTGTATTGGAAGGCATCTCACACTAGGCAGTGGGGGTTGGTACGAGTTTTTGTGCCCCAGCGGCGCAATGGGCTGAGAGCTGAGGCTGGGCAGCTCGCGGTCCACAGCCTTATGGTATGGTCTGTCCGGGTTAATGTGGAGTGGGACACAGGTTGATGGGGACCGATTTACAATTTATCTCCTGGAATGTGGGGGGTATTGGCACACCTCTTAAACGCATTAAGGTATTGCAGGCCCTCCAGAGACAAGGTGCACATGTGGCGTTTCTGCAGGAGACGCACCTATCTGACAGTGAGCACGCCAAACTGCGGAAAACTTGGGTGGGTGAATTGTTTGCTGCGGAGGGCATTAGGGGGCGAAAAAATGGGGTGGCTATCCTTTTCCACCGGCAGCTGAAGGTGGAGGTCCTTAGGGAAGAGAAAGATCCCCTGGGAAGGTATATTTGGTTGCAGGTTAAGCTTAATGGTGAAGAATTCTTGTTGGGGAATGTTTATGCGCCCAATGTTTACAATCATGCCTTTTTCCGGGCTTTGGGGAGGAGACTGGGGAGCGCCCATAACTTGCCTATCATCTTGGCGGGAGACTTTAACTGCCCCCACAACCCTGAGTTGTATAAGTCTGCCGCTACGACTGGGGGAGGGGGTTGGCTTAATAAGGGAGTTTCTTATCTCTGCCAGGTGGGTGGATTGTTGGATATATGGAGAATTTTACATGGCGGAGAGCGAGATTACACACATCTTTCCAGAGCCCATCGTACTTGGTCGCGTTTGGATTACATCTTGGTGTCGCAGGAGGTGTTTAGTAGAGTGAGTGGGGCAACGATTGGCCCGATACAGGTATCCGATCATGCCATGGTGAGCATTGGTTGGCAAGGGCGGCACAGGTTGGGTGGTAGGTGGTCCTTTCCCCGACAGCTATGGCAGCGGGAAACATTTCGAGAGTTTGTGCGTACCAGATGGCGTGAATATCTTGTGGACAACGAGGGTAGTGTCCCCTCGGTGGCGCTGCTCTGGGAAGCAGGAAAGGCCGTCGTTCGTGGACACATCATTGCCTATGTTGCTAAAGAGCGGAAGAGGGTCGATGGGGCTTTGGTGCTGCTTGCGCAAGAGCTCCAGGAGTGTAAGAGGGCCTCTTTGCGGAGTCCCTCGTGCGCCTCGCTCGAGAATTATATACGGGTTCAACGGCAACTAAATCACCTGTTGCAGGAGCGGGCCCTTTTTAGTTTGCATTATTACCGTCATCAATTGTTTAGGTTTGGTGATCGCTCTGGGACTTTGTTGGCCCATCTAGTGCGTGACCGGAGGGGCTCGAATTTGATAACTGCGCTGCAGAACCACGCGGGGAGTAGGCTTACGAAGCCGGCTGAGATAGTCCGGGAGTTTGAGCGTTACTACAGTGCTCTTTATACCCCTGACTCTGAGGACAGGGAGCAGGAACGTCGTTTTTTGGATAGTGTGATTTGGCCATGGGTGACGTCGCTGGAACGAGACGTGTTGAATAGCCCTATCTCAGGGGCGGAGATCCAAGCGGCTATTAAGGTGGGAAAGCCGCATAAGGCCCCGGGCCCGGACGGATATGGGGTTGAATTTTATAAAATTTTGGGGGGCCACGTGGTGCCGACCTTAGCAGCTGTATATGAGGAGGCGCGGGAGAGTGGGGGTTTCCCAAGGGACATGCGCACGGTGTCTATCTCGCTTCTCCTCAAACCTGGCAAGCCCCCGGAGGATCCGTCTTCGTATCGCCCTATCTCGCTCATTAATTTCGACATGAAAATCTTGGCGTCTATTCTGGCGTCTCGTGCCCAGGACATCTTGGTGCGTCTTATTGGGCGGCCTCAGGCAGGTTTTGTACGGGGCCGTGCGGCAGCTCATAATATTGCTAGCGTTCTGTTAGGCATGGAGCGCTGCCTCCGAAGAGAGGTGCCTCTTCTTTTGGCGAGCCTAGACGCGGAAAAGGCGTTTGATCGCGTGTCATGGGATTACATGTTTGAGGCGTTGCGACGTTTTGGTTTTCAGGGCCACTTTGTGGATTGGATTCGAGCGTTGTATATGGCTCCACGAGCTTATATTGTGATGGGGGGGGGAGGCATCGTCGGCATTTGTCCTCCGGCGTGGCACGCGGCAAGGCTGTCCCCTGTCTCCTCTCTTGTTTATTTTACATCTGGAACCGCTGCTGCTTAAGTTGTTGCAGCAGAGGGAGGTGTCAGGGATAGTCTGGGGGGATCAAGAGATTAAAATCAGCGCCTTTGCCGATGATATGCTGCTTTGCCTAACCAACCCGCAGGACTTGTTGACACAGGCACTCCACACCATTGACACCTTTGGGGCTTTTTCGGGTCTCAAAATTAATAAGGCCAAGTCCCTGGGATTAGACGTAGGGGGGCGTACCAGGCCGCTCTGGCAAGGGCCATTTCCATTGCAATGGGCGGTAGGGCAGCTTCGATATTTAGGGGTGCATATTTCAGCGGATCCTGCTCGCCGCTATGAGGTGAATGTTTTGCCTTTGGTTGCGGGATCGTTGGAGCGCCTGCGCCGTTGGCGGTCGTTGCCTTTGTCCCTACGGGGCAGAATCGCGTTATTCAATATGGTGGAGTTCCCCAGATGGGCTTATATGCTCCGGCACGCATTTGTGTGGGTTCGGCGGAACGAGTTACAATGCCTGCATAAATATCTCTCTAGTTTTTTGTGGAGGGGGCGGCGTGCCCGTATAGCGTTACGTACGTTGTTCCAGCCCCGAGAGGCCGGCGGCGCTGGTTTATTGTCGATTCAAAGCTATAATTCAGTATGTTGGACGCGCATTTTGCGTGATATGGTGATGGGTACCTCGGTTGTTGTGCCTATGGCGTTGCTTGAGGGAATGACCGCCCCCTGGCACCGACTGGTGGTCTTACAGGGGAGCTGGGGATTACTACCAGAGGGATGTAAGACCTCGGGTTTTTGGAGGTTGCTCCGACTAGCTTGGCGCAGCTTATGTGCCCGGTGTCGACGGAGCTGGCGGCAAACGGACTGCGCCCCTTTCCTGGGCACTGCGGCATTTCCCCCTGGGTTGTCTACTCGGGTCGCCAAGTCGTGGGCAGATAAGGGATTGTGTTATGTAGGGCAGCTCTGTGTGGAAGGAAGTGCAACGCTAGACTCTTTCGCGTCCTTGCAGGTACGTTTCGGCTTGGAGCATAAGGATTTTTTCTTTTATCTCCAGGCCCGACATTACGCAGTCGCGCTCCGGAAGGATAAGGAGTTTATTATCGGACCGGGGGGCATGCTAGCTTGGTTTCACAGTTTGGAAAGCAAGGTCACTATTCGTGGTTTGACGCTGGCCCTTGCCCCGGCGGACAGCGTTTGTCACCTGGTAGCTCTGGGGGAGCGTTGGCGAGCCGATGGGCTGCCTCAGGTTACGGAAGAGTGTCTCCGGGGAGCTTTTGCCTCGATTAACTTGATATCCGAAACCGTTAAATTGCAGGAGCTGCAATATAAGTTCCTCTGGCGGGCTTATGTGCATAATGTCTGGGCGGCGAGAGCGGGTCTGGTGGAGACGGATGTGTGTAGTCTCTGTAAGGTGGAGAAGGGGGGCCTGGCCCATCGTTTCTGGTTTTGCATACATATTCAGAGCTTTTGGCGGGAGGTGAGACAATATCTTGCAACATGGTTGGGGAGACCGGTGACCCTGGACCCCTTGTGGTGCTTGTTTGACTGTTATGAGGGGGAAGTTTCCCTGGGGAGTGGGGAGCGTCAGCTGTGCATCAAGAGCTTTGCGGTAGCGAAGCAATGCATCTTGCGACGCTGGATGGATGTCGCCGCTCCCACGGCAGCGGAGTGGGTGCGAGCGTTGAGGGATTTGCGGGAAATGGAGGGCCGCACAGCGCGGCTGTTGGGTAGGCGCCCCTGGGATAGTCATTGTCGCATATGGGGCTTGGTGAGTGTGCCTGAGTGTGGAGGTGAGACAGTGGCGTTCGACACCACGGCTGGTGTTTGATTGCCTGATTGTGGAATAATTGTTGTGCGGGTGGGTGAGGGGGGGGTGAGGGTGGGGGGGGGTCTGGGGGGGGTCATGGGGAGTTCAGGGGGAGTTAACGGGAGTGGGAATGTGGGGTTGGCCCGCCCTAGGATGGCCGGGTTGGGTGTGGAGGAGGGCCCGGGGGGTTTGGGGGAACTCTAGTGGTGAAGCGAGTACATGGGCTCTGCTGGGTGGTGGGGTCGCGTTACTGGAAGTTGCCTCCCTGTGGGATTTGGGGACGGCTGATATTACTGTTTCCTGGCTGAGAAGTAGAAGAATGGGAATGTATTTAGTATGTTTTATCAGCCTGACTCCTTAGCTGTATTTGGGATAGTGTTTAATGGCACCTCCATCTGTATTAGACTGTTTGATTGCGGAGTTGACTCTTTGCTTGGCTTGGTGTCGCTCTTGTACGCGTTTGTATCTCCTGTTAAATGTTAATAAAAAATGATTATACTAAAACATTTTCCTTCCTCTCAACCAGTTCTGCTGGGTGACAATCGGGTAGTAGCCACATGCATGGTGGCCACCTGACTGTTGGATCGTGCTTCTCTTCCTAAGTTGGGCTGGACTTATGTTCTTATGACTTAATATCTCCTTTATATTCCATCCTCTGTATGAACAAACCACATTCGGCTGTCCTCCAAACCTGGAATGGTGGTCAAAAGATTGTAATGCTTCTGCACAATCTTCCTTACTTTATTACTCATCAGTGCAAAATGCAGAAACCTGGTATCATCACTTGATTGGGCCACTTTCTCTTGTTGCAATAACAGATCATGATTGTTGAATTTCGCTCCCTGATATGCCTGTCATATAACATTCTCTAGATAGCCTCAATCAAAAATTCTTTAGTGACCTCCTGTAACTGACTTTTAAAATCCATGGTACTACGATTCTGCCCATATCTCAAAAATTGAGAAAACGACAAACTTCTCTTGAGAGTCAAGGGATAGGCACTGAAATACTGGAATAAAGTATTCCTGTCAGTTGCTTTTTTATAGACAGAAGTGGCAAAACCTGTAGCTCTTTTCCCAATTTGGACATCAAGAAATGAAAGAGAATTTTTGTTACATTGTATAGAAAATTGAATATTGCTGTTACAAGAGTTCAGCCAGTTGTGAAAAGCTATCAAGGTGCATTCCTCGCCTCACCACAACACAAACATATCATGAATGTATCTATACCATGCACTCATGTTTTGCATAAAAGGGGACAATTGCAACCACTTCTTAAAGACAGCCATATAAAGGTTGGCCACTGAAGGTGGTGCCTGGAGCTACCCCTAATATCTGTTGATAAATTGAATCCTCAAATATAAAAAAAGTTTCATAAGTACAATCCTTGCCAAATCAAGAATAAATATAATCTGGGTACCACTTAAATCACCCCAACTTTCCAATCCACCCTGTACAACATGCAAGGCCTCAACCTGCGGAATGCAGGTATACATGGAAGAGTCACCATTCACATGTCTTGCACATCAAGTTGTCCTTCTAACTGTCTCACTATACTTAAAGAAATAAGGTATTTCTATTACCAAAGGTCTTACAAAAGAGTCTATATATGTGGACAAAGGTTCTAATAAAGATCCTCTAGTAGACACAATCGGGGGTTTGTCCAACCTCTTATGGAGTTTTGGCAAAATACTGTATATAAAACAGGAATTCTAGGAGAACCTTGGTTCAAAGAATGATGTTCCTTCTTACTAATCAGTTTTCGCTTAAATGTTGTAGTCTTAGACCTCAAATCAGGAGTAGGACCTTTCTCCATTCTCACATAAGTATTGACATTAGTCAATTGCCTGTGAACTTCCATCACATAATTGCTACGGTCTAAGACAACCATTGCTCCTCCTTTATCTGTTTTCTTTAAAACAATATTCATGTCACATCGCAATTGATCAAGAGCCACTCACTCATCCACAATCAATCTCTGCATTCTCCTTCCATGATAGCCAACCTCAAGATCATTGATATCTCTCAAAACAAGCCGTCGAAAAATATCCACTGCTGGATGGGGCGAACCCAGAAAATTTCATGTAGACCTCACAGACAATGGGATCCTAAGTCCCCTCATCTCTTATCAGTTCCCCAGACTCTTAAACACTCTTTTGAAAAAGAGCTCTAATATTCTTTTCTAATAAACTGCCCAAGGTCCACTCTAATAGCAAAGGAATCATAACTGGTCTTGGGTACAAATGATAATCCCAGGGATAGCACCTTAATCTGTGCCTCAGTCAACACTCTACTTGATGGATTGACTACTGTAGATTCTGTTGTTTTTGTGATCTTGTCCAAAGTTGCCGCTGTGGCGCCTGTTGCTCTCCTTGTTGTTTTCATCAGCCTCTGCCTCTTTTGCGGTGCCTTTTACCTTGTTCCTCATCTCCTGAGTAACATTGTTCAGGGCCCGATGATTCCTCAGATGAAAATTCGAAAGTCACTCTTTTCAGGATTTTTCTATCAGGATTCATCCATGGATAAATGTAACCTCTCTTATAATCCGAGCCATCCTAATTCAATTTCTGCAGTTTGATATTCTTCAAATCCCATCTAAAACATTCCATTTGCTCCTTCAATCACTCATGTTGCTGGTTGTACTCATCCTGCACAGAAAGACTAACACTGCTTTCTTATGATCAACATCTTCTTGTATGAAGGCGATATACTCGTTCGTGGTATCAACAATAAGGATCCTCAGGTCTAGCGAATACTTGTTAAGTATCTTGTTCCATTTCTCTTTAAATCCAGAATTATCAGCAAACAACTTCGGCTCCTTACCCAGCCTTAAATCACTTGGGATCTGCTGATGTCGAATATATTCAATGCTGAATGGTGTAATTCTGATCAAATTAATCTCCGCCATGTCACTGTTAGATCTGACCATGAAACCTTGTCATCTATATTTTCAAAAAAATTTGGGTTCTTTTAACAACTCTTTCACTTGCCCCTCTGTGAAACTGAAAACATCCTGCCATGCCGACTGGGTTGTCTCTAGTTATAAACCCTGACTCAGAAATCAATACTACACACAGCTGTAATATCTGAATTGACTATTATTCACATTCAACAAATGCTTCAAAACCAAGGGAAACCTTCCTTATCACCACTATTGATACCAAGATCACATTCAAGGAAGGAAAAAAACCTCAGTGCTGGCTCCAACCTTCAATGGGGAAAGCTCTCAAGCGCTATCATGGGTCAAAAATATCTTCCATAACCAACCATGGTAACCAACATTGTCCATTCTCAGTACCTTTTATAAATTAAAACAATATATACATGCATAACACACTCCTACCCAAAATTTTGCATTTTATATAAACAATATCAATGTCTTATGGATACTCTCACAAAGATTTAATGTCAGGCATCTTGCACATACTAACAATGTTCAAAGGCAATGCTTATACTAATTCTTTAGTGCTCCATTTTTACCCCAACTACACTCAATCTAACACAGCCAACTGCTGCTGTGGAGATTGAGTGTAGGTGTTAGATTGAGGGGAGGCGGTGTCCTTGTGTTTTTCCCATCTTTAACACAGCCGGTCTTGTGGCAGAGAGGGGCTGCTAATCGATTTATAAGAAAAAGGGCATATATAGACGTGCAGAATGTGATCATGAGTTTTATTGTGGATGTCTCTGTTGTATGTTTAATGAATCATTGCCTCCCCCTGTCATATGCTAGCTGTGTAGCTATTGGTGGATTTTGGGGGAGTGCCAATGACGGATGACAGTATGAAAGAGCATGCGCAGCATTGTGAATTAGACACGTCATTTTTCCAATGCTGGTAAATTCAGCACTAATTGAGTAAGTGCTTGAAGAAGAGCTGAAGAAAAGCTTTTCTGACGATTTGCATGTTTAGGTGGTACAACTGGTTTTAGTTTTATTCCAGCTGGTCTTGTAAGGTGTATGTTTTATGTAAAGAATGATTTAGGGGTTCTGTTTGTCCAACAGGTGGGTATTTGATTTTAACAGCGAGTTCTTAAAGCATCTCTGCAATGAATTTTGTAACAAGAACTTTATAGCACTTGAATGATTAAAGAATAAGTTAGTGATTTGCAATTCAAATGTATGGGGACCTTTCTATGTTAATAAACTCCTGCCTATGTAAGTGTTGGGACGATGAACATGTCTTTTTGCACATGCAGATAAGCAATGGGAAAAACTGAAAGAGGATATTTTAAGGGCAACAAACCTTTTTGTTAGAAAGTTAAATAAATGTAAAAAAAAAATTGGGCCACTATGGCTCTCAAAAGAAGTAGCCAAAAAGGTGAAGAAAAAGTGAGTGGCCTTCATAAAATACAAAATATCACAGAAAGAGGAAGACAAACATCAATATTTGGAAGAACTTAGAGAAGCTAGGAAAGTAATTTTTGTATTTTTTTTTACTGTTTTGTATTGTAAACCATTTTGATGCATGTATTAAAAGCTGCATATAAAATATGAAACAAAGATAAAGATAAAAAGAAGAAGAAACAGCCAATGCAATAAAATGGGGGGACAATACATTTTTCAGATATGTTAGCAAAAGGAGGAAGTGCAAAAGCAGTATTGTCAGGCTCAAGAATGAAGGGGAGGAAAATGTAAAAACTGATGAGTAAAAAGCAGAATTGCTTAACAAATATTTTTAATCTGGGTTCACAGATGAATGGCCAGAAGCAGGACCTTAGAAAACACCCACAAATAGGAACAGAAGTGAAGGTGATCATGAACAATTTTCAGAAAACTGCATTCCTGAGGAACTAGCTAAACTAAGGGGTATGTTTACTAAATGGCGGTAGCGGCTTCCGTCCGATATCGCATGGAAGCCCCTACTGCCATTTACTAAACATACCCCTAAAAGTAGACAAAGCAATGGGGCCAGGTGGGATATATCCGAGAATACTGAAGGAACTTTGGGAGTTCTACTGGCTCCACTATCTGACTTTTTCAATGCTTCTTTACAATCAGGAATGGTCCCAGAAGACTGGAGAAAGGTGCATGTAGTCGCTTTACACAATAGCAGATGTAAAGATGAGATTGAGAACTACAGGCTGGTTAGTCTGACCTATGTAGTAAGTAAATGAATGGAAATGATGCTAAAATAGAAGATAGTGAGGCTTTTGAAGTTCAGTGGATTGCAGGTTCTGAGGCAGCATGGGTTTACTAGAGGCAGGTCTTGTCAGACAAATCTAATTGATTTCTTGACTGGGTGACCAGAGAGTTGGACTGAGGGACCGCCCTAGATGTGGTGTTCTTAGATTTCAATAAAGCCTTTGACACCATTCCGCATAGGCGACTTATAAATAAATTGAGCACCCCAGGAATGGACCCTAAAGTGACTGATTGGGTTAGAAATTAGTGGAGTGGGAGGCGACAAAGGGTACAGGTAAATGGAGTTCACTCTGAGGAGAAGGATGTTACTAGTGGTGTGCCACAGGGATCTGTCCTTGGTCTGATTCTTTTCAACAGTTTTTTTAGCGATATTGTGGAAGGGCCGTCAGGTAAGGTTTACCTCTTTGCAGATGATACCAAAATCTGCAATAGAGTAGACACTCAGGAAGGAGTAGATAAACTGAGGAGGGATCTAGCTAAGTTTGAAGAATGGTCAAGAATTTGGTAGCTGAAAGCTAAAAAATGCAGGGTCATGCATTTGGGTTGCAAAAATCCAAGAGAGCGATACAGTATAGGGGGTGAAGTACTTCTCTCCACGAAAAAGGAGCGGGACCTGGGCATGATTGTTTCTCATCTTAAAATGGCTAAATAGATAGAAAAGGCAACAGCAAAAGTCAGAAGGATGCTTGGGTACATAGGGAGAGGAATAGCCAGTAGGAAAAAGGAAGTGATAGTGCCTCTGAATAAGTCATTGGTGAGAGTTCATTTTAATACTTTGTGTAATTCTGAGATCGCACCTACAAACCGATATAAGCAGAATGGAGCCTGTGCAGAGGATGGCTACTAAAATGGTCAGTGGTCTTCATTATAAGCCATATGGAGACAGACTTAAAGATCTAATATGTATATTTTAGAGGAAAGGCAGGAGAGAGGAGATGATAGAAACATTTAAATACCACCATGGCATAAATGCATAGGAGAAGAGCCTCTTTCAACTGAAAGTAAGCTCTACAACAAGGGGACAGAGGATAAAGCTGAAAGGGGATAGATTCAGGAGTAATATGCAGAAATATTTCATGACAAAAAGAGTGGTAGATGCATGGAATAGTCTGCTAGTGGAGGTAGTAGAGATGAGGACAGTATCTGAATTCAAGAAAGCATGGGACAAACACAGGTGGTCTCTAAAGGAAAAAAGGGATTATAGTAGTTGATATAGAAGGGCAGACTAGATAGGCCATATGATATTTTTTTGCTGTCATGTTTCTATACCAATGTGTGGTGAGATTATGGAGTTGCTACCCTCCATTCTCTCTTTTAGAATTTCAATGACTCCCTGAAACAGCCAGAGCAATAAGCTGTCGGCATTGGAGTGATTGAGAGGAAAAAATGGCAAACAACCAGTAAATACATTAAAGCTAATGAATTAGTATAGAAAAAGTAGATACAAAACAGCTAATCCCTCATTTTAATGTTGGAACATTTGTCTTGAGGAACACTTCTTCTCATAACAAATTTTCCATTTTACTCATTAAGGAGGTTATTCTGTGCTACGAATAGTGAGGATGGACGGCCCGATAGGATGTCCATCTCTGCTATTCGTGCCGGCTCCTGCCCCCAACTAACTTCCCCGCCAGTTGTGCAGGGAAGTTAGATGGGGTGGGGAATGGGCAGCCCAGGGGTGGAGTCTGGGCGAGCAATGGGCGGTCACTAGCTCTGGAGGTACAGAGTAGTTACTCACCTGTAACAGGTGTTCTCCAGGAGCAGCAGGAATCAGTCCTCACATATGGGTGACGTCGGCGCCGATGGAGCCCTCGCGGAGCAATTTCCCCAGCTTTCAAAGAAAGCCTTTGGGAATTGCAGCGCGCATGCGCGGTCCCCTTCCCGCCCAAGGGTGCCATCTTGCTCAGTCTGATGACATAGCTAAAAGACAGCAAAAAATTAGCAAAATAAATCATATGACTGCAACTCCAAGGGGAGGAGGGAGGGTTGTGAGGACTGATTCCTGCTGCTCCTGGAGAACACCTGTTACAGGTGAGTAACTACTCTTTCTCCAGGACCAAGCAGGAAGTCAGTCCTCACATATGGGACTCCCAAGCTTAAGGCTACCGGAGACCTCAAGCACAAAAATGAGCTCCCTCTAGCTCAGCAGCACAGAAGGAAGGAATCTTCTCTGAAAACGCCCCCGACCGGTAGCCCAACACCAGGGCCGGAGGGTAGGAGTTGCCTAAACCTCAAAGAGATTATGGAGGACTGCCTGACCGAAAGCACTGTCCCTGCGGGACTCCCTCTCCAGGCAGTAATGGGCCGCAAAAGTCTGGCTTGAAGACCAAGTAGCGGCCCGGCAGATGTCTGCCAACGGAACAGAGCGGAGATGAGCCACTGATGCAGCCTTCGCCCTAACACGATGAGCCGTGACTCGACCCTCCAACGAGAGGCCGGCTGCCCCATAAGCCCAGGCGATACTGTCAGCTACCCAAATGGACAAAGTACGCTTGGAGACAGGTAGCCCCAATTTATTGGGGTCAAAAGAAACAAAGAGCTGAACAGCCCTCCTATGTACGGTCAAGGTAGAAGGACAAGGCCCTCCTACAGTCCAGGGTATGCAGGACCATTTCAGCCCGGCTGGAATGCGGCCTGGGAAAGAAGGTCGGAAGAACCACCTCCTGGTTGAGATGAAAAGGAGAAACCACTTTTGGAAGAAACTTAGGGAGAGTCCGTAAGACCACCCTATTCCTGTAGAACCTAGTGTAAGGAGGATCAGACACTAGGGCTTGCAGTTCACTAACGCGCCTAGCAGAGGTAAGGGCTTCCAAGAACAAGGTTTTCCAAGAAAGAAAACGAAGAGGGCAGGTAGCCATAGGTTCAAAGGGCGGACAGGTAATCCGCTGCAAGACCACATTCAGATCCCATTCAGGGGCTGGTGGACGCAAAGGAGGCTTAAGGAGAAGAAGGCCTCGGAGGAAACGAGCCACCAGAGGGTGGTGTGAAAGAGGCCTGCCATCCACCGGTGCGTGATGTGCAGAGAGAGCACTGAGGTGGACCCTGACAGAGTTGGATTTAAGGCCCAGATTGGAGAGGTAAAGCAAGTATTGCAAGACCACTGCTACCAAGCAGGAGAAGGGATTCTCAGACTGCTGAGCACACCAAATGGAGAACCAACGCCACTTAAGAGCGTAGGATTTCCGGGTGGAAGGCCTCCTCTAGGCCAAGACAACCTCTTCCACCTCCCGAGGCAGTTGGAGGGGAGCAAGGACTACCCTTTCAGCAGCCAGGCCATCAGATGAAGGGACCGGAGGTTGGGGTGTAGGAGAGACCCTTGATCCTGTGTCAGGAGATCGGGTTGAAATCCCAGAGGAAGAGGAGTGTCCACCGCCAGCTGGATTAGAAGCGGGAACCAAGGTTGTCTCGGCCACCGGGAAGCCACTAGGATCAGTGAGGCTTTGTCTCTGAGAACTTTGAAGAGTGTTCGAGACACCAGCGGCATGGGAGGAAAGGCATACAAGAGGCCTGTGGACCATGGAATCAGAAAAGCATCCGCCGCTACTCTGAGAGGATGTGGTTGTCGAGAGCAGAATCTGGGAAGTTGCCGGTTCAGAGGACTGGCAAACAGATCCATGGTGGGGAGTCCCCACTTGAGAAAGATCTGCTGGACCACTAATGGATCCAATCTCCACTCGTGTAGTTGGAGGATCCTGCTTAGTTTGTCTGCCAGGTAATTTTCCTGACCTGGGAGATAGACCGCTTTAGGAGTATGCCGTGGCCGACTGTCCAAGAGCACAGCCTTCGTGCCTCCTGACAGAGAAGGAAGGAGCCTGTGCCTCCTTGTTTGTTCACGTAGAACATTGCAACTTGATTGTCCGTCTGGACCAATACAGACTGGTGAGAAGTGAGGTGGGAGAAGGCTCTCAGAGCTAGGAGGATGGCTCTGAGCTCCAGGTTTATCTGCTGCGCAGACTCCCAAGGAGTCCAGAGGCCTTGAGTACATGTCCCTTGGCAATGTGCTCCCCATCCCAGGAGAGAAGCATCGGTTGTTAGTACCTGAGAAGGAGGAGGAGATTGAAAATCCACTCCCAGTACTAGGTAAGGCAGATGAAGCCACCACCGCAGAGAAGAGACCAGCAGGTCTGAGACTTGTACTGAGTCCGTCAGGCTCCCCGTGGCCTGATGCCATTGCGTGCGAAGGCACCACTGGGCAGGTCGCATGTTCAGGCGGGCATTGGGGGTCACATGGACCGTGGAAGCCATATGGCCGAGCAGTCTCAGAAATTGCCTGGCAGAGACCAGGGAATTGCTGCGAAAGTGGCTGGCGAGATTCATGAGCCTGTGGGCCCTGTCCAGAGGCAGGAAGGCCCGCGCCTGAAGTGTGCTTAACCTTGCGCCGATGAATTCGAGATCTTGAGAGGGGAGCAAAGTGGACTTTGCGAAGTTTATGACAAAGCCCAAGTGCTGGAGCAGAGACACAGTGCGATGAGCGGCCTGAGAGGCCTCTTGGGAAGACTGGGCCCTGATGAGCCAGTCGTCCAGGTATGGAAACACAAAAAGGCCTTGAAGTCTTAGATAGGCCGCCACCACTGCTAGGCATTTGGTGAACACCCTGGGGGCGGAGGATAGGCCAAAGGGCAGTACTCTGTACTGGTAGTGATTTCCTCCCACAACAAACCTGAGATATTGTCTGTGGTCTGGATGAATAAGGATGTGAGTATAGGCATCCTTTAGATCTAAGGAGCATAGCCAGTCTCCCTGCTGGAGGTAGGGCAGCAGGATTCCAAGGGTAAGCATCTTGAACTTTGCCCTTGCCAGGAACTTGTTGAGGTTTCGCAAGTCCAGGATGGGTCTGAGGCCTCCTGTTCTTTTTGGTATCAGAAAGTACCTGGAATAAAAGCCGTGACCTCTCAGGTGGTGGGGCACCGGTTCCACAGCCTGTTCCTGAAGAAGACTTGCCAACTCCTGAAGGAGTAAGTCCCTGTGCAGAGGGAGTCTTGGAGGCTCCCCTGGAAAGTAGGAGGGAGGTACCTGGTGAAAGTGTAGAAGATAGACTTTCTGAACTATATGAAGTACCCAGGTATCTGATGTGATGGCTGACCACCTGTGGACAAAGTGGACCAACCGGCCTCCTGTGCTGAGAGAAACCAGCTGAGGGGAAGAGGCTATGCTGATGGAGTCAAAAACCCCCACCCTGCTGAGCAGGGGCCGGCGTAGTGGGCTTGGAGGCCTGCTGCCTACGGGACCCATTACCCCGTCCCTTGGCCTGTTGACCCTTTTGGGGAGCTGCTGAGGCCTGATACTGAGGGTAGTATTTATAGGCAGCCGCCTTCCTCGGGTAAAAGGGCTTTTTCCCCGAGCCCTTCTTTTTCTGAGAAGGGGCAGAGGTTTTTCTTGACAGCCTAGTTCTGGTCAGAGTCTCGGTCTCGATTTGTGCAGCCTTTTCAGCCATGGGTTTGCCAAAGAGGTTTTCACCTCTGCAGGGGACATCGACCAACTTGTCCTGGACCCATGGCTCGAGGTCGGATGACTGAAGCCAAGCCTGTCGGCGGGCACCGATGCCGGCTCCGGCTACTCGAGCCGATGCTTCGAAGCCATCGTAGGCTGCTCGAGAGATAAACTTCGAGCACTCTCGAATCCTAGTGGACAAGGCTTGGAACCTCTGCAAAGGTTCCTCGGAGAGACCAGCAGAGAACCCGGCAATTTCCTTTGCCAGATCTCGGAGATACATGCCCATATAGAGCTGGTAGGTCTGGACTCGACAAGCAAGCATGGAGCCCTGGAAACACTTTCTACCGAGGGCATCCAGGCTCCGGGCCTCCCGGCCGGGAGGCACCGAGGAGTGCATCTTCTGACTCTTGAGTCTATGCATGGCCGATTCCACCACCATGGAATGGTGCGGTAGTTGTGCCTTTTGGAACCCGGGGCTCTTGCGGACTCGATAAATGTAATCGACCCGCTTGCTTAACACCGGCGCCGACGCCGGGTTCTCCCACATGCGGAAGAGAAGTCGTTCCAGCATCGGAGGAACCGGTACAGTAAAGGTCTCCTTCGGGGGAGAGTCATACTGGAGGGCATCGAGCTCCTCGGCTCGAGGCTCCTCCTCGGGATCTGCGGGGAATGCCAAGGCCTTGGCCATATCCCGCATGAAATCCGAGAACCGGGTGTCCTCCGGGGGGGACCGTCTCCGAGGTTCGGACTCGGGCGAGTCCGATGGGACACACCGAGTCCGAAAACTACCAGGGGACTCTTCGTCCTCCGTTTCCCAGTCGGACTCCTCGGAGGAGGATTCGAGTGGCTCCGGTCGGGCGGGCACTGATGCCCTCCGCCCCGACGCCGAAGGTGTCGGCGTCGACGACCTCGGTCCCGAATGGGAGGCCGAGGGAGACCGCGACCGAGGATCGACTCGAGCTCGGATGGACTCGAGGATCGGCTCGGTCTCCGGGGTCGACTTGCACGTCGACATCCCGGTGGCCAGGGCAGACGCATTGGCGAGGCCAGCAATCAGTGCCCGCTGCTGGTCCATGAAGGCAGCCAAACTGCTCTCCAAGGCCGTCAACCTGAGTCCAAGCTCAGGAGACCCAGCAGCCCCTGACTCGGGCCCCGACGGCGTCGGGCCCGACGTCAGCTCCTTCGGAGGCGAGTCCACGAGGACCACAGTACTCACGTGTCCAGGCGACTCCATTTCGAGACGAGGATGTTTCGAAGGCCTCTCCAACTCTGAGGACCCGGGATGGCTATCGGGGCTATGCGACCTGGCCCTCGAGGAACCAGGAGCGTCCACCGACGCCGCCCTCGCGGTTTTTTTCTTCCGATGATGTTCCCGGGTAGGAGACCCCCGCTCAGAGAAACTCCGACGATGCTCAGGACCGGAGTCCCGGGACGTTGAAGCCTCTGACGAGGTCCGGGCCCGGCCGGACGCAGAGTCAGAGAAGAATCGTTCTCGTTGATGCTGCCGACTCCTCAACGCTTTTGAGGACATCTTGCCACACGGACCACAGATCATCGGGTCATGATCGGGTCCGAGGCAGCGGAGGCAGCAGTCGTGTGTGTCGGTAAGAGACATGAGTTTCTTACAGCGATCACACTTCTTAAACCCTCTGGCAGCCATCGAGGGAAAAAGGGCCCCTGCTAGGTCAAAAGACAGGGCTGCCAGTGAAAAGGAAAAAAATGGCGCGAACGCTTGTCACGAAGGACAAAAAACCGAAAAATAAAGAAACGGACCCGATACCGGCGTAGCGGGTCCGGGCGGGAAAAAGGATCCGGCGTCGAACCGAAAAAGAATAAAAAATAAGAGAGAAAATCAACTTTTTCAGCGGTGATCACAAACAGCGTCTGTAGGGCTCCGCGGAAAAAAGAAGACTGAGCAAAATGGCACCCTTAGGCGGGAAGGGGACCTCGCATGCGCGCTGCAATTCCCAAAGGCTTTCTTTGAAAGCTGTGGAAATTGCTCTGCGAGGGCTCCGTCGGCGCCGACGTCACCCATATGTGAGGACTGACTTCCTGCTTGGTCCTGGAGAAAGGGACGATTCTAATGTCAGCCCTGTATGTCCAGGACTGGCAAAATGTCTGGGGAAGTTATTCTGAGGGGGGAGGAAAATGTTTATTCCCCTCAGCCTGACCATGGCCTTAGGAGGGCCAGATCGGGGGGTCAGGCTGCAGGGAATAAACAAACACTTTTATTTGGCGGCCGGCATGGTGCCGCAGCTCCATTGAGGAGCCTTGACTGAGTTAGCTGGGGGCAGCCTGCATGTGCAGGCCAGAATGAATCGCAGTCCTGGCCTGCACGTGCAGGACTGTTCGCGATTCTGATCCCGCAATGCTGAATGCGCCCCGCGGGATCAGAATCGCAATCCCCTCTGTGCATCAGGTTCAGAACGGATGCACAGAGGGGATCTACATGCGGGACGGAATCGGGCCCTAAAGGTTTACCCGAAACCAGTAAACCATTCCACTAATCATGCATTAACACAACCATGTGCCATGCACTTACCCATTGGTCCAAACTCAAATTTAAAAATTATTTACAAAAGCAGGACTCTTAATCCCAATGCTGACAGTCCACAGTTGTGAATAGAATTCTTTCCAATAGTGCTTTTTTCCGGGATGGTTCCAGGAGGTGTTCTTCAACTGAGTGCAATTCTTCCTAAGGTTGAGCGTTGATACAGAGCAAAAAAGTTTGATGAGCCTTAAACGCAGTGCTGTGTCCGCAGAACTGGAAGGAATATTACAACTTTATTGAATTGCTACCATCTTCAGAGCACAATTAGAAAGAATTCTATTCACAATCCGTGGACTGTCAACAATGAGATTAAGAGTCCTGCTTTTGTAAATCATTTTCAAATTTGAGTTTGGACCAAAGGGTAAGTGCATGGCACATGGTTGTGTGAATGCATGATTAGTGGAATGGTTCACAGATTTCAGGTAAACCTTTAATGAGTAAAAAGGAAAATTTGTCACGAGAGGAAATGTTCCTCAAGACAAAATGTTCCAATATTAAAATGAGGGATTAGCTGTTTTGTATCTACTTTTTCTATTACTGTTAAGGATATATAATAGTAGACTGTATGAGCTAGTTTAGACTTTTCGTAAGGAATTAGTATAAGCATTACTTTTGGACACTGTTAGTATGTGCAAGATGTCTGATATGTGAGAGTATCCATAAGGCATTGATACACTACATTGCAAAAGTATTCATCCCTTCTGTGTTTGTCCTGTTTTGTAGCATTACAACCTGAAATTAAAATGGAGTTTTGGAGGTTAGTACTGTGTGATATACACAACATGCCTATGACTTTGAAGGTGCAAAATATCCTTTATTGTGACACATACAATTATTAAGACAAAAAAAACCCTGAAAGCAGGAGTGTGCATATGTATTCACCCCCCAAAGTCAATACGTTATAGAATCACCTTTTGCTGCAATTACAGCTGCAGGTCTCTTGAGGTATGTCTCTATTAGCTTAGCACATCTAGCCACTGGGATTTTCACGCATTCCTTAAGGCAAAACGGCTCCAACTCCTTCAAGTAAGATGGGTTGCATTGGTGTACAGCAATCTTCAAGTAATGCTACAGATTCTCAATTGGATTGAGGTCTGGGCTTTGACTAGGCCATTCCAAGACATTTAAACATTTCCCTTTAAACCAGCATTAACAGTACATTTAGGGTCATTGTCCTGCTGGAAGGGGAACCTTTGTCCCAGTCTCAAATCTCTGGCAGACTGAAATGGGTTTTCCTCAAGAATTGCCCTGTATTTAGTGCCATCCATCGTTCCTTCAGTCCTGACCAGTTTGTCTGTCCCTGCCAATGAAAAACATCCCCACAGCATGATGCTGCCACCACCATGTTTCTCTGTGGGAATGGTGTTTTTGGGGTGATGGGAAGTGTTGTGTTGGCGTTTCCCATGATGGCCAAATAGTTCAATTTTCGTCTCATCTGACCAGAGAACTTTCTTCTATCTGTTTGGGAGGGGTCCATCACATGCTGTAGTGCAAACTCCAAATGTGTTTTCTTATTTATTTTTTTAAGCAATTTTTTTTTCTGGCCACTCTTCCATAAAGTCCCAATCTATGGAATGTACTACTTAAAATGGTCCTATGGACAGATAGCATAGTTACTCACCAGTAACAGGTGATCTCCGGGAACAGCAGGAATAAGTCTTCACATATGGGTATCGTCAGTACCGACGGAGCCTGTGCGGGAACGCTCCCCAGCGTCCAATAGGAAAGCTTTTGGGAGCATCCCACAGCGCCTACGTGCTGCCTTCCCGCCTTTCCAACTCTCCCTCTTCAGTTGAGTTTATAGCTGAAACCAAAGGAGAGAGTAGACAAAGAGAGAGAGATAGATAGAGACAACTCCTAGGGGAGGTGGGAGGGTTGTGAAGACTTATTCCTGCTGTTCTCGGAGATCACCTGCTACAAGTGAGTAACTACGTTATCTCCAGGAACAAGCAGGAATGTTGTCTTCACATATGGGGACTCCCCAGCTGAGAGATGCCAGGGCGATGACCCCAGCAAGCTACGAACCCCAGGTGAGATGGGTCATGCTTCCTCCATCTCTGGCACTGAAACCCAGGACGGCGGGTAGGAGTTGTACTAAGTCTGAAAAAGATGCTGGAGCACAGCCTGGCCAAAAGAGGCATCCCGGAATGCAACGAAAAGACGTGGAGTCAAATACTTTTATTTCTTAATTCCACATCAGCCACCGGCCCGACACTGGCCGTGTTTCGTAACCACCTTCCTCAGGGGCAAATGATGGCTGGATCTTTGCAGCTCTGAGAAGATACTTTTCTTCCAGATGTGTTACGAACAGCGGTCATGTAGAACTTATCCTCTGGTGAGCAATCAGTTCTCGTAAAACAGTCACTGTTCCTTTCCACCATGAAAATCGTCATCGAGTTGGAGAGGGGGAGGAGGCAAACTGTCCCGCGGTGCCGAAGCTTGAAGCACACTCTCTGAAGTGTTTCACATGTCACATGGTGGAAAGGAACAGTGACTGTTTTACCTCTGGATGGACAACCTATTTCCTCTCATTCACTCATAGCGAGATTTATGAGAGGTTTACTTTTAACAAAACCTCCCATTAAGCCACCGCCGGTGGCATGGGATCTGAATCTTGTTCTCGGGCAGCTCATGAAACTGCCCTTTGAGCCTTTAGCCACTGCAACTCTAAAGTTTATTTCTTGGAAGGTTATCTTCCTAGTTGCCCTCACTTCTGCAAGACGCATCAGTAAGTTACAGGCGTTAGTGGCGGATCCTCCTTATACAAGATTTCACCATGATAAGGTAGTTCTTAGGACTCACCCTCACTTTATGCCAAAGGTGGTTTTGCCTTTTCATTTAAACCAAGCGGTTTACCTTCCTGTATTCTTCCCTAGGCCTCATACCTCTAATGCAGAAAGGAATCTTCATACCTTAGATTGTAAAAGAGCATTAGCTTTTTACCTTCAAAGAACTAAGAAACATAGAAAATCTTCTCAGCTTTTTGTTGCTTTTGATTCTAGTCATATGGGACCTCCAGTTTCCAAAAGAACTCTCTCTAGGTGGATTGCAAATTGCATATTCTTTGCATATGAGAGTAAGGGACTTTCTCTTGAAGGCTATGTCACAGCTCACAATATGAGAGCAATGGCAGCCTCAGTGGCTAATCCTCGTTCTGTGTCCATTGATGACATCTGTAGAGTAGCCACTTGGGCTTCGGTACACACCTTACAGCCCACTATTGCTTAGACAAGGACTCCTGTCGGGATGCCTCTTTTGACCAACCAAAAAGAGCACAAATCCACGTGCACCAAGGAACCCAGTAAGAAACGTGGAATGCAACGAAAAGACGTGGAGTCAAATACTTTTATTTCTTAATTCCACATCAGCCACCGGCCCGACACTGGCCGTGTGTCGTAACCACCTTCCTCAGGGGCATGTCATGGTCATGTCACATCACAATTGGAGGGTTACATTTAACATTAGGGTACGTGTAATTATTTAGACAGCACAGTTATGTAACAGTATTTAGACATTTAGACAATATTTAGACAGTACAATTGAAGTAACATTTAACATAAAGGTATTTACTAATGAGGTGTGTTGAATTTGTGTGTGTGGATGGGATGGGTGTGTGTTTAGTTGGCGGAGGTAGTAGTGTTGCTGTTTGGGTAAGAGATGTTGCTTGAATGCTCATACGTTTCTATAATTAACCATGTTTTGAGGTCTTTGTGGAATTCTGTGAGGTCTTCTAAAGCTTTCAGGCTCAATGGTACGGAGTTCCATATTGAGGATGCAAGTAGTGATGGTGCTCTTTTTGAGGTTGTTTGTTTGGTTTTGTGGTAGCCTGCAGGTGTGCCGATCATGTTGTTGTTGTTGTTGGTTCTTCTTGGTCTATTGCTGATGTCTCTTGGGGCAGAAGCCAGCTCTGAAGGTATGGCAGGAGTGTTCCGAGGGAGATCATTTTGAATTTTTCCCGGAACAGATACTTGTTTAATTCTCTGAGGTCTAGTATAGGCCTGTGTCCCCCTGTTTTCTTTGGTATGAGAAAGTAGGGGGAGTAGAATCCTGTACCCTGTTGGGGTATGGGTACCTCTTCTATTGCTCCTTGAGCAAGAAGTGATGCGACCTCCTGACCCAAGAGATTGAGAATTGAACTGTCTTATAATTATAGGAGGGGGCATACTGTGAAAATGAAGTCTGTAACCCTCTCGTACAATGGACAGAGTCCAGTTTTCTGATGTTATTTGTTGCTATCTTCTGGCAAAATGGCATAACCTGCCCGGGATGGTAAGGGGTTCTGGACCTTTCAGGGGCAGAAAAACTAAGTTCTCTAGAAAGGAGTCAAAGCCACTGAGGAGGCCGAGTCTGTTGAGCCGGTTGAGCTCTTGAAACTTGTGGCTTCCTCTGCTGTCTGTTCTGTTGTTGTCCCCTTTGGGGAACATGACCTGGACAGTGTCCCTGATGGGTGTAAGATGGGTAAAATTTATTTTTCTTGTTGAAAAAGGGTTTCTTGACTGACTTTTTCTTTGCTGGGTTGGCTGTAGACTTTGATAATCTGTTTAAAGTAGTATTTTCAGATTCAATCTGAATAGCCTTGTCTTGCCAATCCTTGCCAAAGAGATTGTCTCCTGTGCAAGGAATATTTCCCAGTTTATCTTGCACCCATTGTTCTAAGTCTGATGCCTTAAGCCAGGCAATACGACGTGCACCGATGGAAATAGCAGATGTTCTGCTAATGCATTCAAAGCAATCAAAGGTTGCACGGTTTACAAATTTTGAGACATCCTGGACATGTTTGACTAGAGTAAGGAATTCCCCCCTTTTTTCCTCAGGGAGAAGAGGGCTCATGAGCTCCAAGTCATCTGTAACTTCTTTGAGGAACATTCCCATATAGAGAATGTATTGAAAAAGAAGAAAAGAAAACCGGCGGTACCGGTAGGGGTCGAAGGAAGGCAGACGTGACCACAAAAAACCAAAAGAATAAGGATAATTTTTCTGCGGCTCCGCGGAAAATGAAAAACTGAAGAGGGAGAGTTGGAAAGGCAGGAAGGCAGCACGCAGGCGCTGTGGGATGCTCCTAAAAGTTGGCCCTAATAGCCAAATCTATCACTTATCATGAGATACACAGAAAAAGCCACTGGGAGGAAGAAGAAATTAAGATATAAGGTCACAAAGTTAAAAAAATGTCAAATTTACAAGTGATTCCAGACTTTTGCACACCACTGTAATTGTTTTCGTACTATTCTTTCAATAATTTTTCCTATGAATGGAAGGCTAGATATTGGCCTATAGGAGTCAGGGTCTCTTTTATCTAGGGAACTATGTTTTAAAACTGGTTGAACAGATGCTCTTTTTAAGGGTTTAGGCATGTATTCCTTTGTTAATGATAAGTTAACGGGTTAACTTTATCCAACTTACTGGGCATGGGTCCAATGGAGATGTGGTAGTATTGATTGCAGTGATTGTCTGCTCCAATTGGTCATTAGTGATTGTTGAAAAATCCTTCCATGTCACGGCAGTAGTTATGGTGTTTTTGAGCGTCATGTTTGTATCTTGTGTCTTTATCTGTAGTTTGTTCTTGTAGTGGTTAGCCAGTATTTGTGGGTTAATGATTGCATTGTTTCCTGGGTTGGGTGGTTTTGTAAGGTCTTTTATAATTTCAAAGAGGTCTCTTGGATGATTTAATGATTTTATTAGCAGCTTGGTATGATATTCCTTTTTGTAGTAGTTGATATATTCACAGTATGTTTCCAGTTTGTTCATGTATTCATCTTTTTCTTTAGTCAATTTTGATATTCTCCATTTACGTTGCTGTTTTCTTAAGCACCGCTTTAGATTTCTGAGATCTTGGTTATACCAGGCTTCTGTCTGTTTTTGTCTTTTGCATGATTTAGTATGGTTGGACCTGGAAGCTGTTTATGACCTTGTTCCAATTGTTTATCATTGATTCAATGTCCTTCATCTCATTAATGATGTTGGGTAGAATCTCATTTAAGAATACATTTCTGTCTAATTTCTTGAAGCTGGAGATTGTGTTCTGCCTTGATTCTTCATTGTCTATTTTCGGACAATTTGTTAGTTTAAAGTTGATCATGAGGTGGTCAGACCATGGAACTGGTATGGTGTATATTTTGGCTTGGCTGATATCTTTAGAAGTGTCCGTTGGAATAAATATCATATCCAATATGTTTCTCTTATTATGTGTAGGGGTATTTATTATTTGTTTGCATTCTATGTCATACATTGCATTTAGGAAAGCCCTTTTGCATGGTTAGGGTGTATGGTTGCTAAGTTGAAGTCACCCAATACAATTACTTGCTTCTCCTATGTTATGTCTGAGCAGGCTATTTCGAGGATGGTAGTCAGTGTATTATTATCTTCTGTGGGAGCCTTGTAGGCTAAGCAAAACATAAACGACTTATTCTCTACCATAAGGATGTCAAGACCATTTAAGCTTGTTGCTGATTTCATCGATGCTTTTAGCCCTTTTCTTATTATCATTAGGACGCCACCACCTCTTTTTCCTTCTCTAGGACAGAAAAAGGTATCGTAGTTCAGTTGATTAATTAGAACAAGGTCGGTATTTGTTAGCCATGATTCAGTTATAAACATTATATCAGGTTGGTTGTCAGTAATAGAATCTGATATTACCAGGGTTTTATTCCTCAGTGACCTTCCATTTATCATGCAGCATTTTAAGCTGGGTGTTTTTCGACTTTCTTTTCTTTTTACACTGGATGAGTGACTGTTCTGATGTATATCAGCCTATCGCAGTTTGGGGCTCTGTCGCATTGTTTAATTTGTGGGTGGTATGCTCGGTGGAGGAAATTGTTGTGTAAAAAAGGGATATTTTGATGTGTGATCATCTGTAAAGAGTTGTTCAGCATGATGAGTATTACTAATAATAAATAGTGCATTAGATAGATTAGTTTCATCATTGTTCTTTTTTATTAGTCTTTTTTAATAGTAGACTGTTTCGGTATGTGATTGTCTCTCAGCGCTCAGCCTGTATTTATATGGGACTAGGTCATGTGTGCATCGGTGCGTTCAACACATGTGACACGGGCACTCCGACAGCTTTCTTAGTATCTGGAGTACAGTTCCAATGAAGAGTGATGGTGTCGAGTCTGTTAAGGGAGGGATATCTACCGATCTATGTCTGCAGATCATTAGGTGAACCTAGTGCCGGGTCCAGGCGAGAGTCGATTGATGTCTGACAGGTGTCCTCCTATGTCCTGAATGGGGTGGAAGCTACTGCTGCAGTGTTTGCTGGTGGGTTCTATAGAGTATTCTGTGTGCTTATGTGTGGCATCATCACTCATCTTTAGTGGGAAAGGTTTGGAAGGTCGGTCCAGTCGTTTCAGGTCAAGGTCACTCCAAGGGCCACGTTTAAGGGCCCTTTGGCATGGTCCTTAGGTGAGGGCCTGCCCTGCGAGGGCCTGTCTAAATGGATTCCGATCTGATATAGACCCCGACAGCGAGTAAGGATGTCTCAGGCGGAGCTTACCAGCGGGTGCTTTGATTGGAGCTGGATTGTAGGCTGCTCAGTGTCCCGATTAAGGGAGGCGTGATCCTGTGATCTGTGGGTGATGAGGGGCTCTTTCGCTGATGTTTCCCCCGATGTCTACTCAATCCCTTTAACCATTTCTGGGGTCGGCTCTGGACCTGAGAGCTGCAATATCTGCAGGCACTTTCTACCTGTATATTGACCACTTTTTGAAAATAAAAGACATATTGTTGGAATCCTAACTCTAAGCTGGACCATGGCAACACTGCACTACAGCCTGCAGGTTCAAGTCTGTGCATTGCTCCACAACATACAGACTTTTATCTATAGTCAAGGTGAGAAATTTCTAAATAGCTGATTTGAATGGATAAAACATTCTTTTATCCATGGGAATGGCTTGGGGTGTGGCAGGGGTGTTCTAAGGACATGATTAGAGTTAGGCTGGACAACTCTGATATTCAGCACTGTCCAGTTAATCCTAACTGTATAACTCAGGCCATACAAACAGCAGGTCTAATGTTATCCAGATAACTTTAATCTGTTTTATTTTGTGACCATATCCAGATAACTTTAATGCTCGCCACCTTGTTGAACGTTGGCTCCATTAGTTTTAAAGAAATGGTTTTACTAAAATAAAATTAGCATGCATTATTTTCACTTTATGAATACTTTTTCTCAGCTTGAGAGGTTTGCTTCCAAAATTCTACTGTAAACATTGAAAAAAAATTAACATTACCTGGTGAGAGAAGGACAGAAAGGAGATCAACAATGGCAGAATATAAGAGCCATGGTTTGTGGCTGAAGTGGAGTGAAGTGTGAGCCGTACATGTGAGAAGAGCAGCGGCTCAGGCAGCCTCAAAAACTGGAAGCTGCTGCAGATAAAGAAAGCCATGGCAGTAAAAGATGGCCAGGAGCAGAGGACAATACCTTGCAGTGGCCAGGGCAAAGGTAACCCTGACAGAAGCATACAGGACAGGTCAGGACCTGCAGAAGAAAGGCCTCCAGAATGAAACCATGGTGGCAAAGAAGAATTCTTCCCAGCTCTCCAGCAACGCCTACAGCCTGAGCAGGAAATTTGGTTCCAGGGGGACTTGAAGGTGACACCAAGAAGAGGAGAGGAAAAAAATAGAGACAAGAAGTTCATATATGCCACGGAGAAAAAGCATGTGGAGAAGGAGAGAAGCAGAGAGATGTATCTAGATAGCACTGCCTATGCCTAGTAGCACTACATAAATAAATAGTAGTAGTAGTAGTAGAAAAATCAAAGGAGGTCCCCATTCAAAGAAGAAAAGCATGTGGAGAAAAAGAGGAGCTGCAGTGGAGAGGATAAAAGGAAGCCCCAAAAGTGAGTCACCGGGGAACTGTGGAGCAGAGAGGCAGCAGGGAGCTCTATGAGTTGAAGAAACATGTGGAGGTAGGCCCAACCTAGGAAAAAATGATCCTGGGAAGAAGGTGACCAAACCTCTGAAAGTGAGACACTGAACTGAACTGGTAAGCCATTATTGCTGAGCAGGAAAAAAGATTCAGCTGGAAAAGTTACAAGGGAATCTATGGGGGAAATCCAGCTCCTGTGAGGGAGAATACTGACCCTGTGTGAATGAGACCAGATTCAGTAAAAAAGCTAAACTGAGAGACAGTGACTAGAGCTGCAGGAAATGTCTTAGGACAGTCAGTGTGAACAAACCCAGTGTGAGAGGGAAATCAGAGCTGAAGAAAACAAGAGGGCTGTATGTCTGTGTGCGTGCGTGCGTGCACTATGCTTTACCCATGAGTATACATAAATGAGGGAAAGACATGAATTGAGGGAGGTTAAGGGAGATGGGACATAGCGATAAGACACCTGCAAAAGACCATAAAACAAGAGAACAAAGAAAGGAATGTGTTTCCTGGGTTGTAAGGAATAGCTATATAAGGGAAAAGGGACGAATAGAAAAAAGTGTGAAGTGAATCTATAAAATAGTGCTTTGTAGGATATAACTTGGGCAGACAGTATCTGGAATTCTGTATTGAGTGACATCACTCTCTTCCTCACAGGATAACAACACAGTGTTATATCTACTGCAAACCTGTGTATTTCAGTTCAATAGATTGTTTTTTACTTATAAGTTGTCCTGTCTTACAAATTTATACACAAATTATAAGGAGTAGGCGAGGTCTAATATTGGGGAGATACACTCCACTAAGGCACAAATAAAACACCCCCATAGAGCCTGTGAGGGACCAGTGCTGGTAAGAGGACCTGGAAAGAGCGAAATCAGATCCAAGAAGAAATGGAGAGTGTCCAGAGCCAGCCAAAGAGAACAATTTGATTGTGAAACTCAGTTGAAGACAGTGCCTGAGAGAGCTGAGAGAAGCCAAACGAGATCCTTGAACTGCTTCTACATTCAGAGTGGAGTGACTGTTGAAATTTATTCTAGCCAGATAAGTGCCAACCAGTGCGATATTCAGGAGTGCTATCCAGACAGCACCATTGATCATTTCATCTGACCACTTTAGCACTGGGTGATCTGTGGGAGGAGCTGGGGTGGAGTTTGAGGTTATCCAAGTAATAGCGATATTCAAACTGGTCCTAACGTTTTGTGGTTTTGCTATCTGGATTGTGTTGCTGGTCAGTGCCGAAAACAGATATTCCCAGACAAAGGTGGACCAAGGGTGATGCGGGGCCATATGCGGAGACTCTTTGTGGGGCCTCATTTGCATAGCCACTGGACCTCATTTGCATAAATGTAATTTATTTTATTTTAAAAGGTTGCCCATCTAAAACTTTAGGCGGCTTTCAAAGGAGCCCTTCACAATCCTCTTTTTCCTCCTGACAATGACTTAGGGGCATATTTACTAAATATTAATGTGCATTAAGTACCACTGTGCCAATAGAAATAAATGGGTGTTCCTACACTTAGCACATATTAACATTTGTGAATGTGCATTAACTTACCATTTGCATGGGCAGTGAGGATAAAGAAATACTATGAGATTTCTACATTACTATACTCCAGTGCCATTAGGAAGTAAGAACATAAGATATGCCATACTGGGTCAGACCAATGTCCATCAAGCCCAGTATCCTGTTTCCAGCAGTGACCAATCTAGGTCATACGTACCTAGCAGTATCCCCAAGAGACACAGGTTCCACAATGCTTGTATTGGGTCAAGCATTGATATCCTGGGTCCCTTTTTAATAATGGTTTATGGACATTTCCTCCAGGAACTTGTCCAAACCTTTTTTAAACCCAGCTACACTAACAGCTCTTACTACATCCTCCGGTAACAAATTCCAGAGTTTGATTACACGTTGAGTGAAAAAATATTTTCTCTTATTTGTCTTAAATAGTTTACCCTGTAGCTTCATTACATGTCCCCTAGTCTTTCTAAATTCTGATAGCATAAACAATTGATCTACGTTTACCCGTTCTACTCCATTCAGTAATTTTTAGACCTCTATCATATCTCCCCTCAGCCGTCTCTTTTCCAGGTTGAAGAGCCCTAACCTTTGTATCCTCTCTTCATAGGAGTAGCCTGCCATCCCCTTTACCATTTTGGTGGCTCTTCTCTACCTTTTCTAATAACGCTATATCCATTTAAAGATACGGCGACCAGAATTGCACACAATATTCAAGGTGCGGTCGTACCATGGAACGATACAGAGGCATTATAATATCATTTGTTTTATTTTCCATTCCTTTCCTTATGATACCTAGCATTCTATTTGCTTTCTTGGCCGCCGCTGCACACTGGGTGGAGGGTTTTAACATGTTATCCACGATGACTCCTAAATCTTTTTCCTGGGTGGTGGTTCCCAATGTGGAACCTTGCATTGTGTAACCATAGTGTGGGTTGTTCTTTCCTAGGTGCATAATTTTGCACTTGTCCACATTAAATTTCATCTGCCATTTGGATGCCCAGTCTTCCAATTTATCCAGATCCTCCGTCAGTTTTCCACAGTCCTCTTGGGTTTTAACAATTTTAAACAGTTTTGTGTCATCTGCAAATTTCATAACCTCACTAGTTATTCCCTTTTCCAGGTCATTTATGAATATGTCAAAAAGTAGCGGACCCAGTACAGATCCCTAGGGTACTCCACTATTCACCTTTTTTCCATTGGGAAAATTGGCCATTTAGCCCTACCCTCTGCTTTCTATCTTTTAACCAGTTCCCGATCCACAACAGTACACTGCCTCCTATCCCATGACTTTTTAGTTTTGCCAAAAGTCTCTGATGAGGGACTTTGTCAAAGGCTTTCTGAAAGTCCAGATACACTATATCAACCGACTCCCCTTTGTCTACCTGTTTATTCACACCTTCACAAAAACATATCAGATTAGTAAGACAAGATCTTCCTTGTCTAAAGCCATGTTGGCTGTCTCCCATTAGGCCATGACTATCTATATGCTGTGTAATTTTGTTCTTTATGATGGTTTCTACCATTTTCCCTGGTACTGATGTCAGGCTCACCGGTCTGTAATTTCCCGGATCACCCCTGGAACCCTTTTTAAAAATTGAAATGGGCTGATATACTATAAACCCTGCCCATTTAGAACCCATAGCAAACCTGCCGTATAATAACAGCACTACCAGGACTCACAAAGCACCAAACCCTACTTATCAAAAGGCAACACTGCAAATATTAAACCAATACATCTCAGAGAACACCAATACATCTCCTACTGGGGAAAGAGAACAAGTGGCACTGTCACATAGAAACTACATGAACAGAATACCTCAGCTTGGTTACACATGCAGAACATAGACCAAAAATAGAATAAGGGATCACAATTTAGAAATATGAAGACAATAATTAAACTGGGAACCCCAAAAGTCAAACTTGGAATGTACAACAACACTGGAGAAATACAACGATAAATGAATTTCCTCTTGAACTAAACAAATGCAAAGATGTTAGCGAAACACATTTCCCAGAGCTGACATAGTCCAGTTAATAAATTCAAAATAAAAGGTATTTTTCTACCTTTTGTTGTTTGGGCATTTTATTTTTCAGATGCAATTGCTTCAGTCACTTTTTTCTGGTTTCTTCATGTCTTTTGCTAACTCTCCATTGTCTGCTATCCATTTGCCCTTTCTTCTCCTAGTTTTTTTCCATTTTCTCTCTACATCCGCTTTCACATAGTGGTCTTTCCTCTTTTGCTCTTTCCTGTGTTTCTTTCTTTATTCCTTTTTCATCCACTCAAAATTTCACACTTCCATCCTCAATCCTCACTTACTGTCTCAATACCCGGCCAATTGTAGATTTTTCTTCCCTTCCACACAAAATATCTTTTCCCCTCTCCATCCTTGCTCCCCCAGCCCCATCCTCTTCTAGTCCTTCCCTAACATCAGCTCCCTTCTAGCTCCAGCCCCTCCCAGCATCTGCTTCCTTCTAGTCCCATTCTCTCATCCCCCCATCAGCCCAATTCCAGTTCTAGCCACCCCATCAGCCATTTCCAGTCCTATTCTAGCCCCTCCATCAGCTCATTTCCAGTCCTAGCTGTCTCCATCATCCATTTCAAATCCTATTCTAGCCCCCCATCTGCCTATTTCCAGTCAAAGCCCCCCCATCAGCCCATTTAAAGTCCTAGCCCCCATCAGCCATTTCCAGTCCTATCTTAGCACCTCCATCAGCACATTTCCAGTCCAAGCACCCCCATCAGCCCATTTCCAGTCCAAGGCCCCCATCAGCCCATTTCCAGTCCTATCCTAGCCCCCCAATCAGCCCATTTCCAATCCTATCCTAGCTCCCCATCAGTCCTTTTCCAGTCCTAGCCCCTCCCCCTGAAGAGCCCCATGCCTGCCTGACTGGCTTCAGAGGGAGCTGGGGAGGCCCGAAGGCCCTGCTCACTTCTGCACAGCCGCCAGAGTAAAGAGCGGCATTTTCCTTTACTCCAGAAGCTGTGTTCTCTTGCAGCCTACTCGTGTGCTGAGTGCCAGGAGTTTACAGGGCATTTCCTATCTTGCGTGAACAGGAAATGTCCTTTAACCTTCCTTTAAGCACGGAAGCCACCACCGCTGCTTAGTAAACATACCCCTAATTGTGTAACTTTCCTGAATAGTGACTGAATATTGCCGCTATCTGGATAATTTTCTGGCCTGCTCTCACTCTTCCTCTAACATGCCCCGCAAGTATGTAACTAAGATCTGGCCTTTCTACAATTGAAACAGCCTGACATTATCTGTATATTTTTTGAAAATACATGGTTAGGCTAATTATGCATTTGCAACTGAATGCCTAATTGCCTTTGAATATCAGACTGATAAGGCATAATTATTCATTCAAATGAAACACTCCCAGACTCGCCAACAAAAATCTCCCAACAATGGATGCAGAGCAGAAGTAGGGTGTTTCACGTTAGAGAATTAGGGAATTAGATTTAGCTCATGCCTTTACTCAGAAGTTCATGGTGAGTTACATTCAGGTACAGCAGGTATTTTCCTGCCCCTCATCAGGCTTACAATTTAATTTTTTTCCTGAGGCAATGAAGGGTTAAGGCTATAGCTATCAGTTCCTTTTGTCAGGGAATGGTTCCTATGGTGCTGAAGAAAGTCTCAGTTTTTCCTTTGCTTAAAGGATCATCTATGGCTAAATCAGATCCTTTGCGTTATCGTCCTAGTTCTTCTCTTTTGTGTTTAGCTAAGATTTTAGAGAAATTGGAGCTTTCACAATTGCAGAGCTTTATTGATAAGCATAATTTGTTATTGGAGTCACAGTTTGGATTTTGTCCCAATCATGAGACTAAAACACTATTACTGACCCTTATTGAAGAGTTTCTTGCTGGTTTTGATTCGGGCAGATCATTTTTATTAGTTTTGCATTTTTATTAGTGTTGCCTCGTTTGACACTTTGGACATCCCTTACTTTTAACTAGGCTTGGTGAGATGGGAATACAAGGTAAGGTAATTTCTTGGTTCACATCTTTCTTACAGGATAGATTTATTCAAGTTCGATCATCGGGCCAAGTATCTTGGAGCAGCTGGTTCATGAACCGACCAGAGGGGAAGCCATACTGGACCTAATCCTTAGTGGAACGCCAGATCAGGTGCAAGAAATAAGGGTGTTGGGACCACTTGGCAATAGTGATCATAGTATGATCATGTTTGATTTAATTAGTGGAGGACAGATAGTAAAGGAATCCACAGTACTACCTTTTAACTTTCGAAAGGGAGACTATGATAGAATGAGGAATATAGTTAGGAAAAAACTAAAAGGAGCGGTTCCAAAGGTTAAAGACTTAGAGCAAGCTTGGGTGTTATTTAAAAATACTATCCTCGAAGCCCAGACCAGCTGTATTCCACGCATTAAGAAAAGTGGAAGAAAGTCCAAAAAACTGCCAGCATGGTTTAAAGGTGAGGTCAGAGAGGCTGTTGCTGCCAAAAAAGCAACCTTCAGGAAATGGAAAAAAGAGCCTAATGATGAAAACTGGAAACAGCACAAGCACTGGCAAATTAAATGCAAAGCATTGATAAGGCAGGCAAAGCGGGAATTTGAGAAGAAACTTGCTACGGAAGCAAAAACACGAAATAAAGACTTTTTCAAGTACATTCGTAGCAAAAGGCCTGTGAGAGTCAATTGGACCATTAGATGATAGAGGGGTAAAAGGGGCAGTAAGAGGAGACAAGGCTATAGCAGAGAGACTGAATGAATTCTTTGCTTCGGTCTTTACTGAGGAAGATGTAGGGATGTTACCCAAGACTGAAGTGGTATTTAAAGTTGATACTGCAGAGGAATTGAGAGAAAAATCGCTATAAACCGGGAAGATATATTACAACTATTTGATAAACTGAATAGTAGCAAATCACCTGGACCGGATGGTATACATCCCAGAGTGTTGAAAGAACTTAAATATGAGATTGCAGACATGCTATTGGTAATCTGTGAACTTTCATTAAAATCATCTGTAATACCTGAAGATTGGAGGGTCGCCAACGTAACACCAATTTTTAAAAAGGGTTCCAGGGGTGACCCGGGAAATTACAGACCGGTGAGCCTGACGTCAGTACCAGGGAAAATGGTAGAAACCATCATAAAGAACAAAATTACACAGCATGTAGATAGTCATGGCCTAATGGGAGACAGCCAACATGGCTTTAGACAAGGACGATCTTGTCTTACTAATCTGATATGTTTTTTTTGAAGGTGTGCATAAACAGGTAGACAAAGGTGAGTCGGTTGATATAGTGTATCTGGACTTTCAGAAAGCTTTTGACAAGGTCCCCCATCAGAGACTTTTGGCGAAGCTAAAAAGTCATGGGATAGGAGGCAGTGTACTATTGTGGATCGGGAATTGGTTAAAAGATAGAAAGCAGAGGGTAGGGCTAAATGGCCAATATTCCCAATGGAAAAAGGTGAATAGTGGAGTACCCCAGGGATCTGTACTGGGTCCGCTACTTTTTGAAATATTCATAAATAACCTGGAAGAGGGAATAACTAGTGAGGTTATCAAATTTGCAGATGACACAAAACTGTTTAAAGTTGTTAAAACCCAAGTGGATTGTGGAAAACCGCAGAGGATCTGGATAAATTGGAAGACTGGGCATCCAAATGGCAGATGAAATTTAATGTGGACAAGTGCAAAGTTATGCACCTAGGAAAGAACAACCCACACTATAGTTACACGATGCAAGGCTCCACATTAGAAACCACCACCCAGGAAAAAGATTTAGGAGTCATCGTGGATAAAATGTTAAAACCCTCCGCCCAGTGTGCAGCGGCGGCCAAGAAAGCAAATAGAATGCTAGGTATCATAAGGAAAGGGATGGAGAATAAAACAAAGGATATTATAATGCCTCTGTATCGCTCCATGGTACGACCGCACCTTGAATATTGTGTGCAATTCTGGTCACCGTATCTTAAAAAGGACATAGCGTTATTAGAAAAAGTACAGAGAAGAGCAACCAAATTGGTGAAGGGGATGGAAGGCTACTCCTATGAAGAGAGGCTAAAAAGGTTAGGGCTCTTTAACCTGGAAAAGAGACGGCTGAGGGGAGATATGATAGAGGTCTATAAATTAATGAATGGAGTGGAACGGATAAACGTGGATCAATTGTTTACGCTATCAGAATATAGGAAGACTAGGGGACATGTAATGAAGCTACAGGGTAAACTATTTAAGACAAATAAGAGAAAATATTTTTTCACTCAACGTGTAATCAAACTCTGGAATCTGTTACCGGAGGATGTAGTAAGGGCTGTTAGTATAGCTGGGTTTAAAAAAGGTTTGGACAAGTTCCTGGAGGAAAGGTCCATATACCACTATTAAAAAGGGACCCAGGATATCAATGCTTGACCCAGTACAAGCATTGTGGAACCTGTGTCTTTTGGGGATATTGCTAGGTACGTATGACCTAGATTGGCCACTGTTGGAAACAGGATACTGGGCTTGATGGACCTTGGTCTGACCCAGTATGGCATGTCTTATGTTCTTATCATCTTGGAAATGCATTGAGGCAGGGATGTCACAAGGCTCTGCGCTCTCGGCTATATTGTTTAATCTTTACATTGCTCCTATTCAAAGAATTTTTGAAAGTCTGGATGTTAAATTTTGAGTGTAAGGGAATGACGTACAGTTCATTGAGAGTAGTTACTCACCTGTAACAGGTGTTCTCCAGGAGCAGCAGGAATCAGTCCTCACATATGGGTGACATCGGCGCCGACAGAGCCCCCGTGCGGAGCATTTCCCCAGCTTTCAAGGAAAGCCTTTGGGAATGCAGCGCGCATGCGCGGTCCCCTTCCTACCCAAGTGTGCCATCTTGCTCAGTCTGATGACATAGCAAAAAGACAGCAAATAACAAAATGAAGTATATGACTGCAACTCCAGGGGAGGAGGGAGGGTCATGAGGACTGATTCCTGCTGCTCCTGGAGAACACCTGTTACAGGTGAGTAACTACTCTTTCTCCAGGACCAAGCAGGAAGTCAGTCCTCACATATGGGACTCCCCAGCTCTAGGCTACCGGGAACCCAAAGCTGAAAAAATGGTTACCTCTTAAGAGCCTCAGCATCTGTGATAAGCATATCCTCTGAGAACGCCCCCGTACGGTAGCCCAACACAAGGGCCATAGGGTAGGAGCTGCCTAAACCTCAAAGAGATTACGGAGTACCGCCTCTCCGAAAGCACTCTCCCTTCGGGACTCTCTCTCGAGGCAGTAGTGGGCTGCAAAATTCTGGCTTGAAGACCAATTAGCAGCCTGGCAGATGTCTGCCAACGGAACAAAGCGGAGATGAGCTACTGACGCGGCTTTCACCCTGACACGGTGGGCCATGACTCGACCCTGCAAGGGGAGGTTGGCTGCCTTGTATGCCCAGGCGATACAATCTGCTACCCAAGTAGACAATGTACGCTTGGAGACAGGCAACCCCAGTTTTTTAGGGTCAAAGGAGACGAAGAGCTGAGTAGCCCTTCGGTGTTCCCGCGTATGTTCTATGTAAAAGGACAATGCCCTCTTACAGTCCAGGATATGCAAGAATGTTTCAGCCCGGCTGGTATGCGGCCTGGGAAAGAATGTTGGAAGAACCACCTCCTGGTTGAGGTGAAAGGAGGAGACAACTTTTAGAAGGAACTTCGGATGTGTCCGTGGGACCACCCTGTTCCTATAGAACCGTGTGTACGGTCTATCAGAAACCAGAGCTTGTAGCTCACTCACACGTCTGGCCGAGGTGAGAGCTACCAGGAACAGTGCCTTCCAAGAAAGGAAGCGTAAATGGCAAGTAGCCATCGGCTCAAACAGTGGGCGAGTAAGTTGCTGCAAGACCATGTTCAAATCCCACTCAGTGGCTGGAGGACGAATCGGAGGATTCAGCAGAAGCAGGCCTCTAAGGAAGCGGGACCCCAAGAGGTGAACCGACAGAGATTGACCCTCCACAGGTGAGTGGTGTGCTGATAGAGCACTGAGGTGGACCCAAACAGAGTTGGACTTAAGGCCTAGGTCTGACAGGTGAAGTAGGTATTGTAGTACTACTGGCACAAGGCAGGAGAAAGGGTCTTCATTGCGCTGAGCACACCATATTGAGAACCTACGCCACTTGAGGACACAGGACTTCCTGGTGGACTGCCTCCTAGAGGCCAAGACTACCTCCTCAACTTCCCTAGGTAGAAGTAAGGGAGCTAGCCCTATCCTTTCAGCAGCCAGGCCATCAGATGGAGGTATCTGAGATTGGGGTGCAGAAGGGAACCCAAGAGATCGGGTTGCAACCCCAGAGGGAATGGAGTTTCCACTGCCAGCTGCAGAAGGGGAAACCACGGTTGCCTCAGCCATCTGGGGGCTACCAGAATCACCGAGGCCTTGTCCCGTAGAATCTTGAACAGAGTTCGGGCCACCAGGGGCGTGGGAGGAAATGCATACAGGAGGCCCGTAGACCAAGAGATCAGAAACGCATCTGCTGCCATTCTCAGGGGATGCGGCTGTCTGAAGCAAAACCTGGGCAGCTGCCGGTTTAGTGGACTTGCAAAAAGATTGACTGATGGAAATCCCCATCGTAGAAAGATCTGCTGGACCACCAGCGGATTCAACTGCCATTCGTGAGGCTGGAGAATCCTGCTTAGTTTGTCTGCCAAGAAGTTCTGCTGACCAAGTAGATAAACTGCTTTGAGAAACATGCCTTGTCTGACTGCAAAGGAGCAAAGGGTCTGCGCCTCCTGACATAGGAGTCTGGACCCTGTGCCCCCTTGCTTGTTCACAAAGAACATTGCTACCTGATTGTCTGTCTGAACTAAGACAGACTGGTGAGAGAGGGCATGAGAAAAAGTCTGGAGAGCCAAGCGCATTGCTCGCAGCTCTAACAGATTGATCTGCTGTGTGCCTCCAGAGGAGACAAGAGGCCTTGAGTGCACGTGCCCTGGCAATGTGCACCCCAGCCCTTTAAGGAAGCATCGGTCGTCAGCACCCTTGTGTGTGCTGGGGCCTGAAAAGGTACCCCCCTGAGAAGGTTTGGGAGATGTAGCCACCACTGCAAGGAGTCCAAAAGTGGTTTGGACACCTTTACTCTGTCTCGGAGGTCGCCTGTGGCCTGCGCCCACTGAGCTCTGAGGCACCACTGAGCAGCCCGCATGTGCAGACGGGCATTCGGAGTCACATGTACCGTCGATGTCGTGTGGCCCAGGAGCCGCAGGAAGTGCCTGGCGGAGACCTGAGAATTTCTTTGGAACTGGTTGGCCAAGTCCATCAGTCTGTGGGCCCTATCCTCGGGCAAGTAGGCTCTTGCCTGCAGGGTGTCTAACCTTGCCCCTATAAACTCTAGGTTTTGTGAGGGGAGCAAAGTGGACTTTGCGTAGTTTATGACAAAGCCCAGATGCTGAAGAAGAGAGACAGTGCAAAGAGTGGCTTGTCTGGCCTCCTGAAGAGACCGGCCCCTGATGAGCCAGTTGTCCAGATATGGGAAGACGAAAATTCCCTGATTCCTGAGATAGGACGCCACCACCGCCAGGCATTTGGTGAAAACCCTGGGGGCGGAAGTTAGGCCATAGGGAAGTACGCTGTACTGGAAATGGTTTCCTCCCACCACAAATCTGAGATATTGTCTGTGGTCTGGATGGATGAGGATGTGAGTATAAGCATCCTTTAGATCCAAGAAGCATAGCCAATCTCCCTGCTGGAGGAAGGGAAGCAGTATCCCAAGGGTAAGTATCTTGAACTTTTCCCTCTCCAGAAACTTGTTTAAGTTTCACAAGTCTAGGATAGGCCGGAGGCCACCTGTCCTTTTTGGTACCAAGAAGTACCTGGAGTAGAAGCCTTGCCCTTCCAGGTGGTGGGGCACTGGTTCGACCGCCTGTTCCTTTAGAAGACTTGCCAACTCCTGAAGGAGGATATTTCTGTGCAGAGGGAGTCTTGGAGGCTCCCCTGGAAAACAGGAGGGGGTATCTTGTGGAAATGGAGCAAGTAGCCCTTCTGGACTATGCTAAGAACCCAGGTATCCCCTGTGATGGCTGGTCACCTGTAGGCGTACAGGGTCAGCCGACCTCCTGTGCTGAGTGGAGCCAGCTGTGGAGAAGAGGCTATGCTGTGGGAGTCAAAATCCCGCTACCTGCTGTGCAGGAGCCAGAGCTGGCGGCTTGGGGGTCTTCTGCCTACGGGGCCCATGCCCCTGCCCCTTGGCCTGCTGGCTCTGTTGGGGAGCTGGAGAGGCCTGGTATTGAGGGTAGGATTTGTAGGCAGCACCCTTCCCCAGGAAAAAGGGCTTCTTTCCCAAGCTCTTCTTTTTCTGAGAAGGGGCAGAAGTCTTACTGGACAGCCTTGTCCTGGTGAGAGTCTCAGTCTCAATTTCCGCAGCCTTTTCAGTCATGGGCTTACCGAAAAGGTTTTCACCTCGGCAGGGGACATAGACCAAATGAGAATTAGACTTACCTGCTAATTGTTGTTCCTTAAGGAACTCTAGTCCAGTCCCGGAACCATAGAGTTTACAACCTCCACCAGCAGCTTTGGAGACTGAAAGATGTCATCGCTTTGATGTCACTGGTATAACTTGGCTAGCACCGCCCCTCTTCCACCAGTACCTATTGACAAAGACTAAGCAGAGCAACAAATAAGCAGGAACAAGAAAAATTACTAACATCTCAAACAGGCCAAAATGTAAGAAAAAACATGGCAAAAAAAAAAACTACAGGCTCCGGACGCCTGCCCACTGGTGCCCCCGAGCCCACCGGGTCCTGCTGCTCAAGAAAGACCCCACTGTGACTCTGTCGCGCCCCCTCCCAACAAAGAAAAACGCCCGCCAAATTCTTCTACATTTCTCTCTTTGCGTCATGAAATAATCTTCAGGCTGTGTAGAGCTAAATACCCTGGGAGGGGTCCGGGACTGGAAATGGAACAACAATTAGCAGGAAGTCTAATTCTCATTTCCTTTTCGTCCCTCTAGTCCAGTCCCGGAACCATAGAGGATGTAACAGAGCAGTTAAATTCAATGGGAGGGACCTACAAGCCCAGCCTGAAGAACCGCGGACCCAAAACGCACATCCTCCTGTGCCAGAACATCCAGCCAATAGTGCCTCGCAAACGAATGCAACGAGGACCAAGTCGCCGCCTTACAAATATCCTCCACCGGCACTAAACTGAATTCCGCCCAAGACGCCGCCTGCGCCCTGGTCGAGTGCGCACGCAGACCTACCGGGACCACCTTACCCTTCAACAGATAGGCCGAAGCAATGGCCTCCTTTAACCACCTAGAAATCGAAGACTTCGCCGCCACTTCACCCTTCCGCGGCCCCCCGAAAGCAACAAACAGCCGATCCGACTTCCTGAAAGACTCCGTCCGACGGAGATACTTCTTAAGTACCCGCCGAACGTCCAAACGATGCAAACGACCGCCCGACCGAGATTTCTGCTCGAGAAAAAACCGGGAGTGACACCACCTGGTTAACGTGAAAACGCGACACCACTTTAGGCAAAAAGGCCGGGACCGTGCGCAGAACCACTTTGTGAGCGAAGAAGGACAAAAACGGCTCTCTACAAGACAGCGCCTGCAACTCCGAAATCCTCCTAGCGGAGCAAATAGCCACGAGAAACACAGTTTTCAACGTCAAGTCCTTAAGAGAGGCAGCACCTAACGGCTCGAACGGCGCCCCAAGCAACGCTTCTAACACCACATTAAGATCCCACGGAGGAACGGAAGGACGTGTCGGTGGCCGCAAAAGCAGCACCGCTCGCAAAAACCGCCGGATATCAGTGTGTGCTCCTACCAACTGCCCCTGAATCCTTCCCCGGAAACAGGAGATAGCCGCCAACTGCACCCGCAAAGAGCTAGCCGCCAGCCCTTTCTCCAAGCCATCCTGCAAAAATGACAGAACATGCGGCACCGAAGCACGCAAAGGCTGAAGAGCGCGCTCCTGGCACCATGCTTCAAACACCCGCCAAACCCGGGTGTACGCCAGCGACGTGGAACGCCGCCGCGCCTTTAACAAGGTGGAAATAATGGCCAGCGAGTACCCCCTTGACCTCAGCCGAGCCCTCTCAAGAGCCATGCCGTAAGCGAGAATCGACCCACCTGCGGCATGCATACCGGCCCCTGCATTAAGAGATTCCCCCGAACCGGGAGCCTCCAAGGCCTGTCGTTCAGCAGCCGAATCAGATCCGCATACCACAGCCGCCTGGGCCAATTGGGCGCTATCAGAACGACCACACCCCTGTGCCGCTCTATGCGTTGAACCACCTTTCCGATGAGCGCCCAAGGAGGAAACACATACAGAAGACCTCCTACCGGCCACCGCTGCGCCAAAGCATCGAGGCCCTCCGACATTCGCTCCCTGTGCCTGCTGAAGAACCTTTCCACCTGCGCAGACTCGAAGCTGGCCATGAGATCCATCACCGGAGTTCCCCAGCGCTGAACTATCATCGCAAAGACCTCCGGGTGAAGACACCACTCCGCCGGATCTACTCTGCGGCGGCTTAGAAAATCCGCCTCGACATTCTCCACGCCGGCCATGTGCTGCGCCGACAATGCTACCAAGTGCCGCTCGGCCCAATGCAACAGCTGACCGGCCTCTTCCTCCAGCGACGTACTCCCCGTGCCTCCCTGGCGATTGATATACGCCACCGTCGTCGCATTGTCAGAAAGCACTCGTACCGCCACGCAACCCAAGATTTCCTGAAACTGACACAGCGCAAGATACACCGCGCGCATCTCCAGCCGATTTATAGACCAACTCAGCTCCGGACCCGACCAAGTCCCCTGGGCAAAAATCCCCTCGCAATGCGCTCCCCAGCCCGTGAGACTGGCATCGGTTGTCACCAGCCTCCAGGACGGAGCCTCTAGCGACACGCCCCCTTCCAGGCTTCCGGGCTGCAGCCACCACTGCAGCTCCACATGCACCTTTAGAGGGCACACCAGCCGTTGGGACAAGGCGTTCCGTTGATGAGACCACCGCCGGAGAAGAGCGCTCTGCAACGGCCGCATATGAAATCGGGTCCATTGTACCACATCGATCGTGGCCGCCATTGTCCCGAGCAACTGCAAGTACTGCCACGCCGTCGGAGCCCTGTACGCCAAAAACCTCCGCACGAGCTCCCGCAAGGCCTGAGCCCTCTGCGCTGGGAGAAACACCACGCCTTGCACTGTCTCGAACCGCGCCCCCAAGTATTCCAGAGCTTGAGCCGAAACCAGTTTGCTTTTTGCATAATTGACGACCCATCCGAGACTCTCTAAGAACGCCACTACCCGATCGGTGGCCGAAGCACTCTCCTCCCTGGACTTCGCCCGAACCAGCCAATCGTCCAAATAAGGATGCACCAGAATCCCTTCCTTGTGGAGTGCCGCCACCACAACAACCATGACCTTCGTGAACGTCCGAGGCGCCGTCGCCAGCCCGAAGGGTAGAGCTTGAAATTGAAAATGACCCTTGGGCACGGCGAAGCGCAGGAACTTCTGATGCTCTGGGCGCACAGGGATATGCAGATATGCCTCCACGAGGTCCAACGCCGTCAAGAATTCTCCCTTCTTGACCGCCGCAATAACTGAGCGCAAGGTTTCCATCCGAAAATGAGTCACCCGAAGGCAACGATTCACGTTTTTCAAATCCAGAATGGGCCGAAATGTTCCCTCCTTCTTGGGAACGACAAAATTAATGGAGTATCGACCGCACCCGCATTGATCCGGCGGCACCGGCACCACCGCTCCGAGCTGCTGTAACCGCCGAAGCGTTTCTGTGACCGCCCTCAACTTTTGCGGAGCATGGCACGGGGAAAGGACAAAGGAATCTAAAACAGGTCGATGGAGCTCCAGAGCATAGCCTTCGCAAATGACCTCCAAAACTCACTGATCCGTGGTAATTTGGACCGAGGCAGGGTAAAACTTCCGCAACCGCCCTCCTACGGGAACGACCGCCACCCGGGCCCGCCGTATCTCATTGTGATTTCTTACCGCCTGAGGAGTGGAAGGGTGCAAAACCCCTGCCTGCCCCTCGAAATGCCTGACCCCTCTGAGGAAAACGCCCCCTCTGAGATTGGCCAAAGCGCGGGGACCGAAACCTACGAAAATCCCTCGAGAGACCCCTGGAACCAGTCGTCCCTCGGCTCTGCTTTTGCCTATCCTCCGGGATACGACCGCCCTTGGCCTCTCCCAGGTCCTTAACCAGCTTTTCCAAATCCGCACCAAATAAAAGTTTACCTCTAAAGGGAAGCTTACTAAGCCGCGCTTTGGAAGACCCATCTGCCGACCAGTTACGCAGCCAGAGATACCGACGCGCCGCCACCACGGAAGCCATAGTTTTGGCCAAACCTCTAATGAGATTGTAGTGGATATCCGACAAATAAGCCGTGCCTGATTCCAGCTGTGCCAATTCGTCCGCCTGCGACTCCAGGAGACCCTCTTGCAGCCGCTGGGACCACCGTAAGCAACCTCTGGCTACCCACGCTCCCGCTATAGAAGCCTGCAAGGAAAGGGCAGACATATCAAAGACCTGCTTCAACAGAGTCTCCAATTTCCTGTCTTGCACGTCCTTTAACGCCGCGGCGCCTTCCACTGGAATTGTAGTCTTTTCAGTAACCGCGGACACTGCCGCATCTACCTTCGGAGACCGGAACACCTCTCTATCCTGGTCAGAAAGGGGATATAACCGGGCCAAAGCTCTGGTTCCCCGCAGTGCCGATTCCGGGGCGTCCCACTCTTCCTGAATCATGTCTCTAAATACTCTATGAACCGTGAACACTCGCTGAGACTTCTGAACGGCTTGCAACAGAGGATCCTCTAATGCCTCCTCTGCCGACGGCGCCACTGCGGGCATATTGAGCGTCTTTAACGTTTCCGCAATCAGCGCCGGGAGCACCTCGCGCCGGAACACCCGGACCACTCTACTTTGGTCCTCCGCATCGGGCAACTCACCCTCTTCTAGCTCACCCTCTGATACACCTTCTACCTCTACGTCGGAGAACCGGCCCTCGTCGTCCACCAGCGAAGACGGGCCCTCCTCCACCACTTCTTTACGCCTTTTTCCCGGACCAGCCTCCCCCTCCAGAAGACTCCCGGGCCTCTTTTGCCCCTTTGCTCCCGGGGACTGCGTCCCTAGTCCGGGCTGCAGCAAGGCCAACGCCTGCTGCATTAGAGAGAAAAAACCTGGTGGGATACCCGGCACTCCTGCGCTCTGGCTGCCTCCCGCCGCCATCGAAGCGCCCGCCCCCGATGAGGGCCCCGCCACCGGTTCCGGAAGGTCCAACGAAGGTGGCTGGGAGTCTCCGGCCTCCGAAGGAGCCGCTGCCGCCTCCATAGCCGAACCCCCGAGCGCCTTTTCCATTATTGTGGCTTCCAAAGAACAGCCCTTGCACACTCCTGACTCCAAAACTTCACTACGGCGGAGCCCACAGACAAGACAGCGGGGTTTTGCCGGCATCCTCAGAAAATCTCCCCCCCTTAAGGAATGAGAGGGTAGAAATCCCAGCTGCTGGAGCGGAAAACACAGCCCAGCTATCCCGGGGACCCCGTCCTAAAAGAACGCCGGGTTTTTTTTGTTTGTTTTTTTTAGATTCCCCAATGAGGAAACAGCCTAACTAGCTGAAGTCCCCCCAACAAACGGCAAAACGAGGCTCCCCAGGCTGAAAAAAACACCCGCTGGGCTCTTTGCTCCCCAGCAACGCGGCACCTAAAATGGCCGCCGGCAATTGCTTCCCGCGCAAAAAAGCAGCTATCACCGAAGCCACGTGGCAGCGGAGGCCGCAGGAAAACAAGCTGTCTGAAGCCTCCACCCACTGCTGCCGCGATCCTGACCCAGCGGAAAGAGGAAGGGGTGCGGAGGAAATTAATCTGCCCCGGGGCACTGCCCTCCCAGCTCCAGCCCTGGCGGTCCCACTGAAGACGAGCAGGGGAAACAACTGACTGACCTGCAGACCTCTGCCGTGCCGCTGCTTTGCTGCTCAGCCTGCCACCTGCTCCTCACCCCTTCTAAGCGGGTTCGGGAAGCAGGGAGGCAATGGGGGAAAGCCGGTCTACTCCTTATCGTACAGGGAAAGTTCTCACCAGCTGACAAATACCTGTTCTGTCACTGCACCGGCAGCCTTCTACCTGCTCCACACCCCTTTTAAGTGGGTTCGGGAGCAGGGAGGCAAAGGGGGACAACTAATCACTCCTTTCTCATGCAGGGAAAGCTCTCACTCCTGTTCCTGCACGGTCAGCCTTCTACCTGCTCCTCACCCCTGTCAAACGGGTTCGGGAGCAGGGAGGCACTGAGCAAATCAAATACTGCTCGTTTACATGCTGGGGCTGACAGGAAGAAAGAAAGAAGGAGACAAAGAGGGAGAAAAAGAGGGAACAGCAAAATCGGAGCCCAGTCAGCAGGAAACCTTTCAGCAGCAGCAGGCAGACCCTAGAATAAACCCAAAAAAGAAAATCACCCAAACCAAAAGGAAACACTCTAAAGAAAGCTCTGCTTATTTGTTCCTACTGAGCCCAGTCCCAGGCTCAGAACCTCCAAGCTGCTTGGAGACTGAAAGTACTGGTGGAAGAGGGGCGGTGCTAGCCAAGTTATACCAGTGACATCAAAGCGATGACATCTTTCAGTCTCCAAAGCTGCTGGTGGAGGATGTAAACTCTATGGTTCCGGGACTGGACTAGAGGGACGAAAAGGAACTTGTCCTGCACCCATCGCTCCAGGTCTGATGACTATAGCCAGGCCTGACGGCGTGCACCGATGCCGGCCACGGCTACCCGGGCCGAAGCCTCAAAGCCATCATAGGCTGCTCGAGAGATAAACTTCGAGCACTCTCGAATCCCTGTTGACAAAGCCTTGAACCTCTGCAAAGGTTCCTCGGAGAGGCCAACTGAGAACCTGGCAATCTCCTTTGCCAGGTCTCTTAGGTACATGCCCATGTACAGCTGGTAGGTCTGGACATGGCAAGATAGCATAGAGCCCTGGAAGCACTTTCTACCGAGGGCATTCAGGTTCCGGGCCTCCTGGCCGGGGGGCACCAAGGATTGCATCTTCTGACTCTTCAGACGGTGCATGGCCGATTCCACAACCATGGAGTGGTGCGGTAGCTGTGCCTTTTGGAACCCAGGGCTCTTACGGACTCGATAAATGGCATCGACCCATTTGCTAAGAACCGGCGTCGAGGCCGGTGCCTCCCACATACGGAAGAGCAGCCGTTCCAGCATCGGAGGAACCGGTACAGTAAAGGCTTCCTTCGGAGGAAAATCATACTGGAGGGCATCGAGCTCCTCGGATCGAGGCTCCTCCTCGGCGTCCGCAGGGAAGTCCGAGAACCGGGTATCCTCCGGGGGGGACTGTCTCCGAGGCTCAGACTCCGGTGCGTCCGAAGGGACGCACCGGGTCCAGAAGGTGTCCGGGGACTCCTCATCCTCCGTCTCCCACTCCGACTCCTCCGAGGAGGAATCGAGCGGCTCTGGCCATGTGGGCCTCAGTGCCACCCGCCACGACGACCTCAGCCCCGCACGGGACTGAGGATCGACTTGAGACTTCATTGACTCGAGGATCGGCTCGGTCTCCGGGGTCGACTTTAGACGTCGAGGTCCTGGTGGTCGGGGTAGATGCACTGGTCAGACTGGCGATCAGCACCTGCTGCTGTTCCATGAAGGCAGCCAAGCTGCTCTCCAAGGCCGTCAACCTGAATCCAAGCTCAGGAGACTCAGCAGCCCCCGACTCAATGTCGGCTCCCCCGGAGGAGAGTCCACGAGGACAACTGACCTTACGTGACTCGGGGACTCCGGCTCCACACGAGGTAACTTGGAAGGCCTCTCCGACTCTGAGAGCCCGGGGCGCCGGTGAGGGCTACGCGTCCTGGCTCTCGAGGAACCAGGAGCCTCCACTGACGCCGCCCTCACAAGATTTTTCTTCCTTGTGTGCTCCCGGGTGGGAGACTCCCTTTCAGAGGAACCCCGACGGCGCTCGGGGTCAGACTCCCGAGATGTCGAGGCCTCTGACGAAGTCCGGGCCCGGCCAGACGCAGAGTCAGAGAAAATTCTCTCACGTTGATGCTGACGGCTCCAAAGCGCCTTCGACGACATTTTGCCGCACGGGCCACAGGCCAGCGGGTCATGGTTGGGACCGAGGCATCAGTCATGTGTGTCGGTGAGAGGCATAAGTTTCTTGCACCGATCACACTTTTTGAACCCACTGGCAGCCATCCGTGGAAAAAGGGCCACTGCAAGGTCAAAAGACCGGGCTGCAAGTGAAAACACAAAAAGAGCGTGAACGCTAGTCACAAAGGACAAAAACCGAAAATCAAAACTCCGGACTCGATACCGGTGTACCGAGCCCAGACGGGAAGGGGAACCGGCGTCAAACCGGATAAGACAACACGAAAATCGCAGAAAAAAATAAACTTTTCCCGAGTGGCACAAACTCATGTCCGTCAGGCTCCGCGGAAAAAGAAAGACTGAGCAAGATGGCACCCTTGGGCGGAAAGGGGACCGCGCATGCGCGCTGCATTCCCAAAGGCTTTCCTTGAAAGCTGGGGAAATGCTCCGCACGGGGGCTCCGTCGGCGCCGACGTCACCTATATGTGAGGACTGACTTCCTGCTTGGTCCTGGAGAATTCCTATATCTACATCATTGGATGATTCCTAAATCAATCCGGCCATAATGTAAATAAGTTTGTTTGTTCATAGTTTTCAGAGTTATCGTTTGGCTAGTCTATTAACCCTTCCAACAAATTGTTCCATGTAACATTCACATTCTTGGTGTTGCTTGTTCCATGTAAACTGCTGTAATTGGTAGATAAAGTGGTATACAAGAGTTGTTAAAATAAAGTAAATAATAAATGTGGAATTTTGCCTTAATTCAGTCAGGTTATGGATGTCTCAGAATAGGTTAAAACTGAACATGAAGAAGACAGAAATTTTGTGTTTGTCTCCGAGTCTTTCAAACCCTCTAAGTTTATAAAAATAAAAGCTGATTATAAAATGTATCTTCTTCGGAGACTAAAACCATACATATTTTGTAGTAATTTTCAATCTGTACTACAAGTTTTAGTCCTTTCACCATTGGACTATTCTAATAGTCTTTTTTTAGGCCTGTCAAAAGCTACTATGTCTCCTTTGCAATCAATTCAAAATGCCGCTGCTCATCTTTTAACTGGATGCAAACGTTCTGAAGATATTATGCTTCAATTATTTGCCTTGAATTGGCTTCCTATTAATTTTCATGTTTTGTACAAAGTGATTAAGATTACTTTTAAATGCTTGCATAATGCAGCTCCTGTTTGTTTAGCAACTTTGTTTAGGCCTTATCATCCTTCTCGTCCATTACGATCTCAGGATGCGCATTTATTAGTTGTTCCTCCTTTTAAAAAGATTTACCTTAAGTCAATACGTAAGAAGATTTTTTCTATGAGTGTTCCATCTATCTGGGACACTCTTCCGAATGGGTTATGTGCTGAAGCAGAGTTGATGGTCTTTCGGGAAAACTGACAACTTATTTCAGTAGGCTTTCCCTGGATTTGTTTGAATGGTAGATGAAATGCTAAGGGGCAATTATATTTATGGTAAAATTAATCCAGTATGGTTTTCAGATGGCAGTCTTTTTTGTTTTTTGGGGTTTTTTTTAGTTTTAATTTATATTGTGTTATTTTATTTTGCATGATTTTATTGGAAATGTTATTCGGCCCCAGCTCCCTTCCCCCACCCATGCTCATTTACAATCTACCCGACAATCAGCCTTCTCCTACCTTGGCCCCTCTCTGCGGAATTCCCTTCCTACTACACTCCGCTTAGAGGAATCCTACCCAAAGTTTAGTTCCCTTTTGAAGACCCACCTCTTTTCTTCTGCTTTTGACCTCCCCTCCTCTGTCCCCTGATCCCTTTTCTCCATCTACTGTTTTTGATTGTTTTTGTATGAATTCTTCTTCCTTCCCTCTTTCCTATTGAAAATTGTAGTTCCTCCTTCACCTCTGGGGCTTTAGCCTCATTTTCCTTTCTTTTTGGAATATTGTAAACGGCCCCAATGTTATGGGGGGGGGGGCGGTATATCAAGTAAACAAATAAACATAAACATTATGTACCGCGTATGTATTTTGTTACCCGCCTCGGTGTTTGTGCGGGCTATAAATACTTTTAAACAAAATAGATAAATAAATGTGTATGGTGCTGACACTGTATTGTACTATTGCTATTATTATAATTTGCCTGTTTTCAAGTTTACCTCACTGTTCTAATTGCGTAGTATGCAGACATTTGGACTTCTTATTGTAATTATGTGATTACTACAATGTAAGTTGCCTATGTCCAGCAACAACAGCTGGACATCCCACTGGGTAAACCTCTTCACGGTGGTTATTAAATCTTAATAAACAAAATACTTTTTCACTGAAAGGTTGGTGGATGCTTGGAATGCCCTTCCAATGGAAATTGTGGGGACAAATACAGTGACAGAATTCAAAATGGCATGGGACAGTCACAGTGGATCCCTCTATAACAAGAGGATAAAATCAAAATAACCTTAACCGTCTCTGCTATCTCAACAAATAGGGATGACTTGCACGGAGCGGTGGGTACACCCCTAAATAATGGCATGGGGAGAGGGGACCTGCACAAAGCGGCAGGTACATCTACACTTGCCACCTTGCTGGGCAGACTAGATGGACCATGATGGTCTTTATCTGCTCTCATATACTATGTTACTATGTAAAATATCAGCCCTGTGTCTGTTTGTCTGTTTTCAGCTCATACAAAAAAATGCTATTCAAATTCTAGTTTCCCATCAGTGACAACACCACTAACTCCCTCCACTGCTAGACATTCTGCATCATAACACCAAATCCTGCAAATGGATACTCGACACCAGCACCAAAAACTCAAATTGCACCAACCCTACCTATGAAAAATATTCTAGAACACCAGTAACCTCCAATTGAAAAAAGGGAACAAGCTGAACTAATACAGATTCCTAGAGAGAACCTACATGTTAACAGAATCCCTTATCTTGGCTGCACATCGAAAACATAGACCATCACCTAGTAAAGAATAAGAAACTACAACATTTGAGACAAATATAGACAAAACTCAAAATGGAAAACACCCCAAAACAGACAGTGAGTTGTGAAACACTGAGGAAAGAGAAACAGAAATG